>OX418226.1:23940480-24399201 GCA_948455865.1 Conomelus anceps | reverse complement strand
CAATAAGGCAGTTGATGAAAACATTCCACTTGACTAGAAAAATGAATGGCTATTTTATTTTTAGAATAAATTTTTTAAATTCAATTATTAAAAAAAAAGAATGGAGCAACACTGGAATAAGTTATATCATTGTTGTTGCTTTGTTTCTTGCATCTGCTTGTGATATAAATGTCTGAGTTGTTGATAAATTTTATTACATTTTGGCTTGTATTTTTCTCTTGTCTTGAGCTACTCTTGAAATGCCTCTAATCCAAATGTATTTCAAGAATCCCTCGAGACAGGAGACACTGAAGGAACATCATAAATACGGCTAAAACTATAACATTTTTATATCACTATTACTTTCTGGGTAGCATACTCTATAACTTCAGTGTGAGTTATTAAAAATGGAGAGTTTTCTTTTATGTTTTGTATTAAAGTATGAAATTCAATAAGTTAAGCTTATATGACTACCGCGCTGAACTTGCTCATTTTCTTTGTCTAGGTAACCCCACTACAGTTTACACTACAATTTTTTTATTAGTATTTTTTTTTCATTTTAAAATTTTTTTCATTTTTTTTTCATTAGTAATTTTTTATTAATGTTGTACAAAATTATTTATCTTGAATTATATTATAGAAATTGTAACAGTACAGAATGTATACTTGTATAATCACTTGAATAATAACAATACTGTGTTGCAGGAAGAAATTTCTATTCTAATAAATTTAAATTGAAATTTATTTTAATTTCAATTCCAAATAAATTTTAACACTACAGAATGCATACTTGTATGCTGTATGGCAGGAATCAATGTGTATTCTAAATTAAATTTAAATTTATTTAAATTGTAATTCTAAATAAATTGTAACAGTACAGAATGTATACTTGTATAATCACTTGAATAATAACAATACTGTGTTGCAGGAAGAAATTTCTATTCTAATAAATTAAATTAAAATTTATTTTAATTTGAATTCTAAATAAATTGTAACAGTGCAGAATGCATACTTGTATGCTGTGTGGCAGGAATCAATGTGTATTCTAAATTGAATTTAAATTTATTTAAATTATAATTCTAAATAAATTGTAACAGTACAGAATGTATACTTGTATGCTGTGTGACAGGAATAAATGTTTATTCATGTGTGCCTATATCTACAGAAAGTGAATTGTTGAAAAGTAGACGAAAAATCGTTTATTTTGAACATACATGTATGATAGCATAAAAAATTCAAGTATAATTTCAGTTTATCTAAAGAGTACGATACAAAGTTAACGAAGTAAAGCATCGCTTTGGCAACAGAAAAGTTTTCATGTTGTTGGAACACAGCAGCAAATTTCTGTCGCTAAATGTTTCTCTAATCCTTCCCCAATAATTAGGGAGAAGGGGAAGGAGAAGAAAGTGAGAGTAAAAGTGTGAGAAAGAATCGAATGGGAGAGGAGATTTTCTCTGAAGATGAGTAAGCAAATTTTTCCACCCGAAAAAATAATGCAAATCTGTCATTTTTCTTTTAGGCTGTGCTTCTAATTTAAACGGCTGCTCTGGAGAAAAGAAAATTTGGAGGGATGAGAGGAAAGGGAAGGTTGGGAAAAAGGACTTTTCCAAACCGGAAGTCGCAAGAAAAAGGCTTCCGGAAAAGATGCAAGCAAACAAGATAAGATTTTGATCTTTGTTCGTTCGTCGTTTCGACACTGTAGAGCAGCACTGTGATGTAATTATCATCATCGTCGTAATAATAATAATAATAATCATCTTAAGCAGCTTAAGTCAAGCAAGGCGATAAAAAGTTATTTCATAGCACAGTCTAGCGTGAGAGCCTGAAGGATAAGTGGGTGGTGGTGGGGAGATAAAAAAAGGACGGAAAGAAGAAGAACTGAGAGGAGAAGTAGAAAGAGAATGAGAAAAAGAGGAAAAGATGGATGAGGAGAAGAACGAGAAGAAGGAGAAGGAGGAGGAAGAGCAGAGGAAGGAAGAGGAGGTGAAGGGTGAGGAGGAGAAGGATGAGGAGAAGAAGAACGAGTATGACGGTGAAGAGAAGGATAAGGAGAAGAAGGAGGAAGAGCAGAGGAAGGAAGAGGTGGAGGAAAAGGAGGAGAAGGATGTCGATGAGAAGAAGAAGGAGAAGGAAGATGAAGAGCAGAAGAAGAAAGAGGAGGTAAAGGAGGATGAGAAGAAGGAGAAGGAGGACGACGATAATGATGTGGAGGAGGATGAGAAGGAGGAGGAGGAGAAAGAGCATGACGAAGATGACAAGGAGAATGAGTTGGAGGAGTGGGAGGAGGAGTAGAAGCTAAAATGCAGAAGGAAACCCAGTGTAGTAGAAAAGAGTAAGATATAGCAATAGTCGTCAAGAAGTGTCTACCCTCTCACTCACTCCCATCATCTTTGCCTAAGTACGTAAGAAGCTTTAAACTTTTCAGCCTCCTACTACAAAGTTTTAAAGAAGATGTTGTTACATGGTGGGGGGGGGGGGGTTAAGCTTTAGTAGAGGGGTCTAAAATGATGTTAATTTTCAGATTAATATTACGCTTGCACTGGTGATTTCTTTAGGGGATGGTGGTGTTTACAGGGTGGGTGATGGAGAAACTCAAAATTTTAGGTTTATTTTTGTTACTAGAGTTGATATTAGAATAAAAGAAAAATTGATACTGAGAAGATAAGTTCTCTGATATAGTGAAAGTGCTTTTGAGTTGCTCATATACTGTACTTTGAATTCTAGAAGGTAAACTAATTTCAATCAAATTATTATCACATATGATTAGAACAATTATAAAACAATAATTCAACAATCGATAAAATTATTTTGACCGATTGGATTGGCCAGCAAAAAGGACTTTGTTCTCGGTTGTAAAATCACTTCCTGGTGGTTCGAAACCCACCTAAAACGTAGGTCCAACTCATCAGTCACCATCATCCAATATTCATTACCCATGCACAGGTCTCAGACCTATGTGGGCTTCATACTCCGAAAAAAAAATACTAAACAGTTCATTATCTAGCGGTATCAATAGTACAACTCATAAATGTATCACTCATCAAACATATTGCTTATGATATGTAGCTATAGTTATAGTTAGCTATAATTATTTATCAATTATAGTTATTGATAATTAATTGAATGACCATCTCAATAATGACAATCAAAGGCAGAATCAGAGATGAGCTTTCATCTGAATTTAATACTGATTCTTTGTACATTGATATTGAGAATGGCGCTTTTTTTGTTTTTTTAAATAACAGAATTATGTTTACATGGATTTTTTAAATAATATATTATGTGTTCATGGCAAAACCAAGTCCGAGTATATCTAAATTATGTATAATCAGTGAAAACTACAGTATGATATTGTACTCGTATATTTTTTGAATTGCAAATATGTTTATTATCCACTACTTTTTTTTACCTACCCCTTTTTATCCACTACTTATCTAACACTCAATCATTAATACTCGTATTTATGAACGTTCTCCTATGTCTCTTGACTTGAGGGTCTCTTGAAATGCCTGTATAAATAAATAAATGAATAAATGAATAAATGAATAAATGAATAAATGAATAAATGAATAAATGAATAAATGAATAAATGAATAAATGAATAAATGAATAAATGAATAAATGAATAAATGAATAAAGGAATAAATGAATAAATGAATAAATAAATAAATTATTATAAATGCATTATAATTTAAGAGTCCCTCGACAAGTTACACTGTAGAAACATACATAAAATAAATTCTTCGACTTTTTTTATATCGAACTACTAAAAAATAAAAAACGCTCCAGACATCCTTCAAGGAAATTACATGAGTGTAGACATATGGTGAAATCCAATATCATTCAGACAAGACGTTGTCCTTCATCCTTCCTAAGGACACCATCAGGAAGGATCAGGACACCGGATTGTCAGGACTTATCACACAATTGACCAGGTCCTTTCTCCAGGAGTCCTTCAACCGATGATAAGTGGAGTGGTGCAGTCATCCTCGAGGAGGCTTAGGGCGGATTCTTTACTTTGGCGCCCCTTTCACTTCGTTTTCTTTTTCTTTTCCTTTCTCGTTCCCCTAATCGTTCTTATCACTTACTAGTCGCCACGACTTAGTTGGCCTCTCTTTCTAATGGACATCAAGTGTTCCTGTGCTTTATCCCGTTGCTTTTTCTTGATATTGTCTTTCTCCTCTTCCTCCTCCTCCTCCTCCTCCTCCTCCTCTTCCTTAACTTTCTTTTTTCTTCGTACTCATCCTTCTCCTCCGTTTTTGAGTTGTGGTAGAGAGGTCCAAGATCCTAACTCCGCCCTCAATAAAGGCAATTTATCAACCAATCAACTTTCTTCTTTTTCTACTTCTTGTTTATCTACTTCTTCTCTTCCTCCTTCTTCTCCCCCTCCTTCTCCATATCCATCTCCTCCTCCTTCACCACCTAATTTACTTTCTTTTTCTCTTTCTCCTTCTTCTTTTTCGTCTTTCCTACTCCTCCTCATTTTTGATTGTCCTACTCTTTTTCTTCTCCTTTTTTTCCTCCTCTTCCTTCTCCATTGCTCCGTCCCCATCCTCCTTCACCTCCTACTTTTCCTTCTCTTTCTCTTTCTCCTTCTCCTCGTTTTCTCTCCTTCCTTTTCATTCTTCTTTTCTTTTTATTTCTCCTTCTTTTTCTTCTCTTTCTCCTTCTCCTGGGTTTCTCCTCTTTCTTCTCCTTCTCCTCCTTTTCCTTCCCTTTCTCCTCCTTCTTTTTCATCTCCTACTCTTCCTGTCTGCCATTCTTCTCATTCTCGTACTCTTCCTCGATCTCCTCGTTTTCCTTCTCTTTCTCCTTCTCCTACTTTTCTGCTCCTCCTTGTCTTTTTCCTTTTCCTCTTCTTACTTTTCTTTTTCCTTCTACTGTTCCTGCTCCCCCTTCTTCTTTTTCTACCACCTCCTCCTCCTCTTTCTTCTCCTCCTCCTTTTCTTCTACTTCTCTTTCTTGTCCTTCTCCACCACCTCCACATCTTCCCACTCCTCCTTCTTCTCATCCTTCACCTCCTCCTTCTTCTTCTTCTACTCCCTCTTATTATCATCTTTTTCATCATTCCCTTCCTCCTTATCCTCTTTTTTTAATAATCTTTTCCAACATTTCCTTCCTTATCATCATCCTCTCCTCTTTCCTCCATCAGCTTTCTTTCCGTCCCACTTTCCAATCCTCCCCATTTGTCATCCCTTTATTCTCACTCTTATTACCTTTTTCATCAATCTCTTCTATCCTCCCATTTTCCCATTATCCATGTTCCTTTCCAATGCTATTCACCCTCGACATCTCAATGTACAGGATAGATTCGTCTTTCTCCCTTGATCGTAGTAAGCCAGCCAACCAAGTAGCGGCAATACCAAGGACTTAGCGCCCAAACCCACTATTCAAAGACCCTTTCAATTGGTATGGCCTATGCGGTGTGGTGCGGTGAGAGTGAGTGAATGGGTAGCAAAAGTCATTCGATTCCAAACGATCAAACTCATTAGTGTTTCGACGACGACGTATTTCACTCGCAACCTATCACCAACCCCAACATCGATTATCCTAAACTGAAACGCCTAGGGCCAGTTTTGTAACAAATAGCAAACTATTGGTACAATAGTTGTAGAACGATATAAAGGTTTTGAATTTTGTAGTTTGTTTTGCTGCAAGTTTGCAAGTCTAGAAGTTTGGGACCAGCTTTATTACAAATTACAAACTATTGGTAGTTGTAGAATAATATGAAGGTTAGAACTTAGTTCGTTTTGTTTTAGTTTGGGGCCCGTTTAATATTACAAACTACTAGTACTTGTAGTAACTATAGAACTGTAGTAACTTATCAAGTAAAGAAGTAACTGTAGAACGATATGAAGGTTTCGACTGTACTTGTAGTTTGTTTTGTTGTAGTTTGCAAGTCTAGAAGTTTTGGACCCGCTTTATTACAATTTACAAACTATTGGTACTTGTATAACGCTATGAAAAGTATTACTTGTACTCTAAAATCGATATACTTTGTTTAAAATCTCCCCAACATCGATTACTGCTTACTGTAACGTCTAGGGTCCGTTTCATCACAAATTACATACTATTGGTACTTGTAGTTAATGTAGAACAATATGAAAATTTGTATTTGTTCTTTGATTAAAAATGGCCACAAGTATTGTAAGAGGTAGGTTACAGAGTAGAAAAATAAATTTCTTTGAAGCCTCACAGGGGCTCAATTTGGGAAGAGTATTCACTGTATTTCCTCCTTCTACTCCTCCCTACTCCTCCACTCCTACACCTCCTCCTACTCCTTCCCTCCTAATCCTCCTCCTACTACACCTCCTCCACCTCCTCCTCTTTCTAATCCTTCTCCTACTCATCCTCTACCTCCTCCTCCACCTCTTCCTACTCCTTCTCCTTCCCTACCTCCTACACCTCCTCTTTCTCCTCCTTCTCCTCCTCCTACCACTCTTACTCCTTTCCAACAATTCCTCTTTTTCTCTTCTGTTAATGTTTTTTCCTATCTTTTCCCTCTCTCTCTCTTAATTATTTTTCTTTTCCTCCTCAACCTCCTCCTCTTCCTTCTTCCTCAAAATTCCATGTTCCCCCAAGATTTTCCAAAAATATCACAAATTTGTGTATTGACTCTTTATTGGAATAAAATATCAAATAAATACCATTTTAAAAAGGAACAAAGGTTTAAGCCAAAATTCAAAAATTATTGGCGTAACTCCAGCAGAAAAACAATAATTCTTTCAATTTTCAATTGCTATTTTTGTTCAATTTAAACATCCATTGGTTAGTTAGCTCCTCCCACTGTTACAATTTGTGAATTTGTACTTGAATAAAAGGGGCGTAGCCTCATCCCAGCAGCCAACCACAGCACTGCATCTTGGCGAGCTTTCAGTTTGTTAGCCAATAATATTACAGTACTTTCCATTTTTTGTTCAGTTTATGAATAGATTTACCCTACAAAGATGAAACGATAATTTTAATTTAATTTGATTGCTAGAGAATATTTTTTGCTAATGCGAAAACATGATAACAAGCGTGGAGAATCGAACATATTTCTATGAAATTGGAAGTTTTCCAATTTTTCTAGGGTTTTCCTCGTACTTCATGCCTACTGAGCTACCCAACAATTTATCTGGATTTCGAATAGAATATCTCGCATCAGTTTGGGAATTCTGTAAGATTTATGGGTAAACACTGGAGAGCCTTGAAAATAACGACAGGGATAGGGATATAAGAAAGTGATAAACAGTGAAAGGGTTGAAAAAGAAGTGTAATACGGTGCTCCAAAGAACGACAGAGAAAAATCCCGGGAGTTTTTCCGCTTTCAATACTTTTGTTGGAAACAAAACCTATTTGACAAAGTTCGAACATTGTGTAGTTTTCCTCAATCACACTTCCTAAGCCTTTAGGTTCAATGGGATGGCTTGACGACATTTTTATGAATGTAGGCTATCACTGTTTTTTAACACACTTGGAATATAGCAGTCATGAGTTTCCATAAGCTACAGCTGTCATAAGTTAAGTTTCCAAAAGCTAAACTTGTCATAAGTTTCCATAAACTAACCCTGTCATAAATAGTTGGCTTTCGTTGGCAGTCACTGGACTTGATTTTTTGTCAGATAATACTCATTGTTTTTCAAAAAAATCTATTTTTTTTGAGAATGGATCCTACAAAGGTCTGAGACTTGTGCGAGGGTAACTAATCTAACTCATTACTCACGCACAGGTCTCAGACCTATGTGGGCTTCATCCTCCAAAAAAAGTTCCATATGTTACTCATTCTCATATGAACCAAACTTTACCACTAAAGTGCTCCATCAAGTTTAATTGATTCCCACGTGTACTTGTTCCCCCATACATATATTTTCCACCTCTTTTGTACCCATATTCGTTTGGCCCTCTTTGATGCACTCTAGCCATATATTACCGTGAACAGTTTCAAGTTGTAAGATGGGTCCTCCTCATCCTCCCCTCTCATCATTACCGTCCGATCTCCTCCCCTCACTTCCCTTGCTCCTCATTCCACTCTAGAAGCTCATAACTAAGTAATGAAATCTATCCATCTCAATACAGCCAGGGAGCAGACAACACACGATGAAAAGGTTAATTTCTTGTGTCTTATAAATAAGGGTGCAAGAAGCATCACGTCAAGGGAGTTAAGGAATGGGTGGAAAGAAATTGTCCAGGGGTTGAAGCAAAGAGGGGTTAAAATGGGGAACGAACAAGAGAAAAAAAAGAAATTGAAGTAGATGAAGAAATAAGAGATTATATTAACTTTTATCATAGAATATAATTAAGTTTTCATATTTATATCATATATTATAAGGGATAATCTTGCTCATGATAATTTTATCACATTCTTCCTGATTAAGCCTGTATAAATATGTGATTCATACTGAAACTCAGTATATGTTTTAACTCCTGTAGTTGAAGAAGAATATAATTATTTTAAGCTATGCTCATCAATTATTTAAAAAAAATATTCTCTTATAATTATTTTTTAAAAATGAATAGAATACAGAATTGAAAAAAAAGAAATTATTTTTTCAATTTGAGAACGAGTATGACGTTATGCAATGATTTTATAATTTATTTAAAAATTGTTTCTTTCTTTTCTGCAACTCACTGCCAACACTCAAGCTAAGCTTTTGTTGGCAGTGCCAGAAATTTTCTTTTTTATACAATTTAGTGTATGTTTTGTATATATGTACTCTACATTTTGTTACTCGACTGTGCTTTTTTTCAAGATTGTTGTAAGAATTTTTTGGCAATAAATTTCAATTTTAGATGAAATGAAACGTTTTTAGTTAGAAATTAATAGGAAAAGAAGGAGAAGAGGCGGATTCAGACATCAGGAGAGAAAGAAGAAAGGGGAAAGAAGAAGGGGATAAAGAAGAGGGGGAGAGACCGGGCGACAAGAATTAAAGAAAAGAAGAGATGTGGTGTTAAAGGAGCAAATGAAGGAAATTCAACAATGTAGTGAGTGAAAAAAGAAAGCTGAAAGGTGGGACATGAAATAACTGATGAAATAGTAGAAGAACAGGGGAAGTAGGAGAAGATGTTTTTAGGAGAAGTAGAAGAAGATTTTTTAGGAGAAGAAAGATATTTAAAAGAAATAGGAAATTTAAATGGTGCATATAGTGGAAAAGAGGAAGAAGGATTAGAGGAATAAGAAGAAGGAAGAGAATAATGAGGAAAAGAAGGAAAATTTGCTAAAAATACAAGTAGAAAATGAGAAACAATAAGAAGTAGAAAGTTTAAAAAGTATAGGGTGTAAACTGTAATGGTAAGTGTAATGTGTAAATATATAAGGAAAAAAGCAAATACTGCACACAAAGGAAAAAGTATGATTTAGAAATCTTACAGAAATTTTGAGAAGAAAAGAAGAATAAAAGAGAAGTAACCATGGAAAAAGAGAGAATGCTAGACAGAGAGAGAGAAGATATCAGACGACTTGTGATCAGCTAAGTACCTTTTTCCTGAAGGATGTGCAAGGAAGGAATAGGAAGGATGTGAGGGAGAATCCTGAAGGATCCAGGATTTAGAGGAAACGATGGGGGATCATTCAATGAATGGCTGTGATAGAAGGGAGGAGTAGAGGGGGAAAATTGCCATTATTCCCCCTTCAGAAAGAAGTAAATAGTATGGCGGTAGGGGGAAGGAGGAGCTGGATGTATTACAGTGTGATTTTGTGAGTGAAACCTATTATATATATATTATATCATATACTGCACTTCAATCTGGACGACATATACATATAAAAGCTATCATTGCGATATTACTATATATGTAACAGCTATCATCGTTATTATGGTCCTGGTTGGGAATGTGGGATTTCCTACAGATCCTTGTGAGAAATCTGCTGGGGGAAATCTCGTTCAAATTTTGTTCATTCTGCTTGGAATAAATTCCTTTATGCCACAAGTGGCTGATAAGTTCTGTGGCACACCCAATAAAATGGTTTTGAGAGAGGTTTTTCTAATGTTGTAAGTTTCAGTAGTATGAGAGTTGGCTGCTTTTGGGACTGTCTGTTGTGTTCTATGAACTATGTCTTAGTTTCGATTGAATTAGGTTGGATTTATTTTTCGTGGAATGGCGCAGCCTTAATACTTATCTCTCATATTTTCTTCTTTTTCTTCTTCCTCTTCCACTTAACCCTCTTCTAAAATTCTTACTCAAAATTAATATTAATATTGCTTTTTACTTACTATTATTAAAAAGATTAAATTTCAACAAAATATCATAAGATAAATATGAAGAATAAAGATAAAAAAAATGGTTTACTAACAATAATCAGTTTACAATTCCAGCTAACGTAAGAACTGAGGATTAAACATTTTGGCATTTTCAAAATTGAGAAAACACCGACTTTTGTATTTGTTTTTGTCTATGATTAGATAATTGCAATCAAATGTGGAGATAATTTTTTCTTGAGGATGAAGCCCACATAGGTCTGATACCTGTGTGTGGGTAATGTGTTGGATGTGGTGATTGATGAGTTAGACCTACAGTTTTACATGGGTTCCGAACCACACGGAAGTGATTTTACAGCAACGAACAGAGTCTATTTTGCTGGTCAATCCGATCGGTCACCCTTAGAAATAGGGTCCATGGGTTCGTAGCCTATCTTTATCTGATTGCTCGCAGCTATCATTTCCCTATTTTATTTAATGATGTATTTCTCAATTTTTATGTATAGCTTCATTTAATATTTTCAAATCAATGTATCAGCTCAAAATATGTAGGTATAGGAGACCAGTCTTGGAATAATTGATAAAATACTATTTTGGTAGTATTTTATCAATTATTTAGAGTAGAATCCTTTCTGGTTCTAGCTGCTAATTTATTTTATAAAATGTCGGATTCTAAAAGAGGTTTAAGGAAATAAGTGGTTGGAAATTTATGAAGATTAAAGGGAAGTGATGGCCGTGAGCTTTGGCAAGTCAGATAACATAAGCTACGAACTAGTAGGCCTTCTTTGTAAGGGTGGCCGATTAGATTGGCCAGCAAAATAGACTGTTTTTAACTGTAAACTCACTTCTCGATGTATCGGAGCCCACCCAAAACTGTAGGTCCTACTCACCAATCATCATCATCATCATCACTCATTACCCACGTAGAGGTCTCACACAGACAAATGAGACCTTCATCCTAAAAAAATAATGAATAAAATAATCCGAAAACAAAATCAAAATTTTTTTGTTTAGAAAATCGACAGTTTCAGTTATTGCGCCTACTTCTTCGCCTTCAACATTCGTTTTCTCTTTACCTTTCCTCCTTGATAGTTAAGTGTAAGAGAGGGCCGGCTGCGCCCTAACTTCGCCCTCCTAGGCAAAAAATAAAGGCAGTCATTCTATTCTATTCTTTTTCCTTCTCTCTCATACATTTCATTTTATTATATCTTCTGTCTTGCACTGTTTATCGCCGCATTCGTGAAAGATTGTCAACAATCTCAGCTAATGTTCTTGTCGGCTCTACACTGTAAGAGGGGACTGACGTGATTCATCTCATCTTTTTCTTGCATCTTCTTCTTCATCATCTTCTTTTTCTTCTTCTTCTTCTTGTTTGCCCCTCCCTTCCTTCCACTAACTCCTTCTCCGTCTTCTCCGTCTTCTTCTCCACTCTACTACTTCCCCAACTCTGCTGTCAAAATCACCGCTTCCTCCCCTCCCTCACCTCATCTTTTCACAGTTGGATAGTTTTGCTCTTCCTCGCCTCGCTTCGCTTCTCTTGCGCCTCATTAGACATGTGCAGATACAGCCTAATGGTTTGGAATGAAGAAGGAGGAGGAGGAGGACGACGACTCGAAGGCCGTTAACATGTAGTAGAAGACCTGTGATAGTAGCATTCATACAGTAGTGACATTACGCGTTGTCTAGGAAAGGAATGAGTCTAAACCCTATAGACGAATGGTGAAGTGGTGAAGGGACGCGAACAAGATGAAGAGGAGGAGGAGGAAGAGGAGGAGGAGGAAGAGGAGGAGGAGGAAGAGGAGGAGGAGGAGGAGGAGGAGGAGAAGGAGGAGCGGTGATTTTCACTGCAGATAGATAGATATTTATTTGTTAATTGCCACTAGGCTTGTCGCCTATGGTGACAGATAAAGCAGATACAAATTAAATTAAAATAAAATAAAACAGATACATGGAACATAAAAAATAAAATAATAAAACTAGTTGTATTATACATAAACTACCGCTGCAAAATTGAATTAGCCTTGAAAAAAATTATAGCTCCTCATTCAAAAAATTGAAAAGTCTGTATTTAAATGTTCTATACGAAGGTGAAAATACAATATTCAATGGTAAATAGTTCCAAAGTCTAGAGGCAGTAGCAGGGAAGGACTGATTGCAAATGACTACGTTGATTTGGAATCTGAAAGAAGAATTCATGTTGCCGTGTGACCCTACAATGAATGTTTGCAAGAAGAGTAAACCTATCCCTCAAATATTTTGGACCCTTCCTCTCAACAATAAGGCGATATGTAGTACAAACAAGAAATACCTCCTATCCTTCAACTTTAACCAACGCAGCCTTCTATTGTAGGGTGTAATGTGATCATCCATTCTTGCATCAAATATGAAATGAATCGCATAATTAAGAGCACGCTGTAATTTTAAATTCAATTCCTCTGTCAAGTCATTATACACTATGCTGCCATAATCAATAATAGGCATGACCAGACTCCGTACAAGTGTTGTACGAAGATGAGTAAGAAGAAACCTTCGGAGTCGCTTCAACTGGTGCATAATAGCAAATACCCTTTTTGTCATGATATTAACCTGTGTAGACCAACTCAGATTTTTATCGAGGTGAATGCCTAGAACTTTTAAAGAACTTTCATATGGCAGTATGACCCTCAATCTCAATCTTGGGAAAAAATTAAAATCAATTTGGTTGTACAGCCTACCTTAACCAATAATCATGCTTTTGCATTTACTAGCATTGAGGCTTAAACAATGAGGATGTCATCATTCATACCAGCAACGACCTTGGAAATATGATCAGAAGCACTGTGATTATAACAGACCAGATCATCAGCATTCATATGAAATGAAGAATGTTGAAGAACTTGAGGAAGGTTGTTGACATAGATGGAGAACAAGAGAGATCCTAGAATTGGACCCTGGGGGACACCAGTTACAACAGGTCAACCTAGAAGTTCGTCCATCAGCTCCCCTGACACACTGAAATCTAATAGAAAGGTATGATCTGAACCAAGATAGGCATGACAGAGAAAAATTGCATTGTGATGAGAGTTTGTGAAGCAAGATTGAGTGACAGATATTATCAAAAGCCCTGCTGAAGTCGAACGAAACAAGAAGAGTTAAAGATTGATTATCCATAGCTTTGCAAATATCATTAGTGATTTTCATTAGAGCTGTGGATGTACTATGGAACAAGCGGAATCCACTCTGATGTTGGTCAAAGAAATTGAATGAGTTCAGGTAATCTGTTGTCTGACAATGAACGGCCCTCTCAAGAGCTTTAGAAATGGTGGAAGTTATAGTGATAGCTCGAAATTCTTGTGGAGACATTGGGTTATTATTTTTAGGAACCGGAGATATTAGAGAATATTTTTAAAGAGATGGGAATATTCCCATTTGAAGGGAATAATTAAAGATATGGGTGATAGCTGGAAGGATGATGGGTAAAATGATTTCATAAAAGGTTACTGGTATGTTATCTACACCTTTATTATTTTTATTAATTGAATAAATAAGTACTAATACCCCTCTTTTTTTTCATTAACACAGAACCTGATCCTTATCTTATTTAAAATAAATCACATTAATTATAAAAAATATAATTATAATTATCGTGTTATTATTAATTGCTCTCATTAGAAAATTAATTTCTATCTAATAATTAAATAATTAATTGCTTTAAATTTCTGAAAGTGATAAATTGTTGGCAATAATAGTACAATTGAGTTTTGCTGCTACACTGAATTCTATTCCCCATCAATGCTTTCTCCATTATAAGGAGGATTTACCGTCCATTGATTGCAACATACGGTTCTTTGATTCACACTACATTGAGTTGGTTTAGAAGTGTGGTAGAGGGGAAATAGAGAGAGAGAGAGAGAGAGAGAGAGAGAGAGAGAGAGAGAGAGAGAGAGAGAGAGTGAGATGGAGTGAGAGAAAAGTGAAGAAAAGAGTGAAGAAGAAAAAATAGCGAAAGGAAGAAAAATGATGAAAGTAAGAAAATGAAAACGACAGAATCACACAACATCCAATAATATCAAAAGTAAGAAAGAAGGGGAAAGAGAAAGAGGGAGTGAGAAATAAGAAGAAGAAGAGAATAGAAAGAGGAAGGAAGAGAATAGAGATAGATAAAAGAGTACGATAGAATCGTACAACATGAGTCATATCGAAAGTGAAGAAGACGGAGTTAGAGAAAAGGGAGAAAAGGAAGATAAAGAAAGAGAAAGAAGAGAGAGGAAGTACAAGATAATGTAGAAAGAGTAAAAACAAAGAGAGTATGAGGAAGTACGAGAGAATGAAGAAATGGAAAGAAACCTTTTCCTGCTTGTTCCAAATCCTTGCTCGAAGGACCTCACTTGGAAAATAGCCATCAATAATTGTAAGGCAATAGATCTTGGCCGGAAAACAATGATTGTCGCTTTTGCCGCTAGATGGCGCTGGTGTTCAGTGTCCGGTTAAACGAAGCACAACAGCTCAAATGGACGATGCGACAATTATTGCCAATTTAACGGTCAGCTTGGCATACCGCCTTCCCCCTTCCCACGGGGAAAATCTCCCCCCCCACAGTGAGGAAAATGGGGGTAAAAGGAAAAGGAAAATTGGTCTACTCGGTCGAGTGACGATTGCGGAAAAGTCGGGAAAGAATGGTGGAAATTGAAATTGGCTCAGAGGTGAATAAGATAAAGATAAAGATAAGTTTTTCTTTCCTTTGTTTCATGCTTGGATGTTCTTTCACCGTTGTCACTCGTTTCAACGTCCATTTTTTATCTGTGCACTACCTTACTTTAATTCGAACTGTTCCTTCCTTTTATTTTGAACATAAAATTGTTTTTATTATTGTAATTTGTTCTTGGTTTTTCGTTTGAATTTTTCCCTCCTACTTTTCGTATTTAGAACAACATGGAACCAACATTGTTATATATTTTGTAAACACATGAAACATTCCAACAAGATTGATCACGCGGTGAGGGTGGTGTTTAAGCGATCGTAATGTTCAGTCACGAGCGCTCAAGATTGCACTTGGATGGGTGACCATGCTTAAATGATTTGATGTTATAAGCTTTATTATCACTTACCCAGTGGTTCGAAGCCCACCTAAAATAGTAGGTCCATCATGTTTCCCATAAAATGGCTCGAACGGCGAGGTGGAACTTTCCACCTGTTAGTTTACATTTTAATTTATAAAGTTTATTATTATTAATTCAACATTTTGTAATAATTTGTGGAATTTGTGATTATTTAAGAAGAAGATACTTTATTTCATGTATCTATTAACATTAAATATTTTTTCTACTGTTTTTGTTTGAAAATTATTAAGTATTTTGGCAAATATATAAATTTGAATATAAATATTGAGTTCATATGCGAGACTTTGTAGATTGAAAGGGCAAAAAATTATAATTTCTTTCTACTTTTTTGTTTTTTTACTGCAGTGAATTTCTTTTTGTTAAACATTTTTCCTTCTTTCTTTATTGTTCTTGCTCTGCTGTGAATTCGTACCAAACTCACTTTTGTTTCCCTCTTTTATATTATCTTTAGGGTTGTCTCTAGAATAGAGAGGACCAAGAGTCCTAACTCCGTTCTTAATAGAGTCAATCTTTCATCTTCTAAGGTTCAAATAATAGAAAATTTTCTTATATTTCATTGATTTTTTCTGCGGTTAGAATGATTATAAGATTGTTTTCTTGATAGAAATTGGACTATTAAGTTTTTCATTGTGGGAAGGAATTGGACTGATATTGTTTATCGTTTATTGTTTATTGTTTGATGACAATAAGTTTACTCTCTTTGTTGGAAAAAATTGAACTTTGAAATGTGTTCTTTTGAGAAGATTGGGCAATGCTTGATGCCGACACTATAAAATGTGTTTAATTTCCTCCTTCTAGAAAGAAATTGCTATTTATTTTTCTTGAAATAAAATTGAAATTTTCTTCTTTCTAAGATGAAATTTAACTGCACCCTATTTGGGAAAGTGGTTAGTCTGACAATAATTTTGCTCTCCTCAGTGAAAATTGGGACTATAAAGTTGGTTCTTTCCACAAAAAAATTGGACAAACTTTAGGTGATCACAATAAAATGATTTCAAATTGCGTTCTTTCACTGAAGAATTTCGTGGAGAATTTATTCATGTTCATATTACAAAAAATGTTTTTTCTGTAGTGAAAAAATTGGACAATTCTAATCATTTCCGCAACGTCGACATTTTTATTTGACTAACATTTCGTACGAATTTTACGAGCAAACTAGAAATTGTGCTGCAGACATTCTCTTTGTAATTTGTTGTGTCAGCAACTTTTATCGTACTAGCACAGCGTGAAAATCATCCATAAACTAGGAACTATATTGGGAAATTTTGTAGTTTTTCTTGAAGATTATTGTTACTACTCAACGTTTCCTATTTTCCTCCGCCATTTTTGTTCCGTTATAAAACTTGGAACAATTTTGTTGTAATGAAACGGAAACCAAGCTATCGTAGTATTCCATAGTATAATATCAGTATAGTAAGATATTATATTATAGTATTGTTTTTTGAGGTCGACGCAATTTTAGAGATATTGAAATGAACAGCAACAACCTTGGTGACGTTTGGTACAAAATGGGTTGGTATGGAAAAAAGCGAACATCTTCCATGAATTTATTAAGATTTCAACTTTTTTTGAAGATTATATATTGAAGACTCCGGTTATGGAGTAGAAGACAAGTCAGGCCAGATCAACAATTATATAAAATATTTTTATCTACTAGTTATCACTACAATTTCAATTAGTTGAGGTAAGGTTCAATTCCTATCTGAAAGGAACTTTTGTACACTGTTAAAAAATCTTCATCTTAGTGATTGAACTAACAATCCAAGGTTCTGAGAACAGCAAATGAGAATTTAAGCGATTCAACACTGGATTTATTTCACGTCGTAATAGTTATTTATGTAGTTTGTAGTTTGTAACATCACAGACCATGCGCGGATTTGGTTAGCGTTCGCCATTGTTGAGGTTATGTGAATTTCACGGATTCCGTGATCCACCAATGAGAAGGCATCAATATCAAAACAGAAGCGTAAAGAAAACAGCTGGTGAGCGTAAAGTACTTTACCGCTTGCGGAGCAGTAAATAGGTATTTTACAATTAGTTTTCAGTACGTAAAGAACTACTTTACGAGCAGTTGTAGGAAAACATAATTTTACACTATCTCCAAATAAATTTTTCGTTTGGCAATGTAACCTTGAAAAAAATGTTGAGATTATTTTTTAATGATACACAAATCTTCTAATCAGCGAAAAATTTATGAAAATTAACATATGGAAACAATTCGGGATGCTTGCATAGTGAATGCTTGATGATAATCACCATCGGAAAATCAAACACATGCTATGGAATGGAGTTATTCACACAGTCCCAATCTGTCACACACCATTCCATAGCATGTGTTTGATTTTCCGATGGTGATTATCATCGAGTAATGGATGCTCCATATTTTCAAGCGCCATTCCGTTTTACTAAATTCCTAGTTTAGATACAACGGCTTAGAATTTTTAATGATTCTACTTATTCACTTCATACATTATATTTCAAATTTTACAAATTAATAAAAAATAATTAGAAATTGCTTCCCCAAAACAGGAAGCTCAAGCTTGGGGAAATTGAGTTGTGTTGTACAATTTTCTATACAATTTCCAAAATAATTATCCATGAAACCATATTAAATTACAATTTCCTTCTCACATATGGTACAAAAAAATTGTATAGTAATAACAACTTACATTCAATTTTTATCGTTCTCCTAATTTTTCCAGCCTACCTTTTCAAATAATTTTTTGTAGATTACTTCTTGAAGACTCTCGGAGTATAAGACAAGTCAGATCAACAATTATACAATCTTATACACTAGTTACCATAATTACTATATCAATTGATATAGTATATCAATAGTAGATAACTATATCAATAGTTGAGATGAGGCTCAATTTTGATGTGGAAGGAACTCTTGTAGACTATAAAAAGCTTTATCAACTAAATGTTTTTCAATTGTTTTTTAAATATTTCTATATTTTAATACTTTTTAAAAACTGCGGTAACTTGTAGAGTTTCCTCCCAATATAAATACAACTTCTAGGTATTTTTATGTTTTTGTTTGAATAAGCTACTATTGTAACTCACCAAGTGATAATCTCCTCGGCTTCTTGTATTATAATCGTGTACGTCTAGATTTTGGTTAATATCACTTTTTTTTTACATACAAAGTTGCTTCATACACATATAAGTAGGGTACAGTTAGGCGAACTCAGTCTAGTGTTTGTCTTTTCCATCTTTTCTAGATGGAAATGAATAAAAATCAATACAAATTCATCATTAAAGTTTAGTAAATCACTTCAATTAATAAATCTTCTCTTATCACCCCTTAATAGAGTCTGTCTATCTTTCATTCAATTTTAATTATTGTCACTCATATTTCAACCAGTTTTAAAATGTCTCTCTTATCTAGTGCCCTTGTCTGACACATATCAAGTCCGTATATATTTTAAGTAGCCTGCCATAAAGATATGAGATCAAATCCCTTTTTTCTTTAAAAAACATATATGATTACAAATTTTAACCGACTTTTATTTCTCTTTAAAGTACCCAAAATCAACGGACGTTCATTTCTCTGCTTTCAGCTGTCTACACCTAGATTCTGAATAAACTTGAATCTTCTCCGACAAAACGAGTGAACCCCACAGCGCACTACAGCGCTTGCGCGTCTGTCAGCGACTTAAAATCGGTAACAAAATACGATAAAAGGGCCTCCACCCTCCCAACTTCACCTGTGGGACCCGTTTTCCCCCTTCAACTAGAACGTGATGATAATGTCAGCAGCTTTCGCCGGAATCGGAAATCAAACTTGCTTCTCTCGGCGGTCCGAGTTGTTTGCAGTCCGCACAGTTGTTGAGAGTGCTTGCAAACAAACACAAACCCTTACCGGGAATCGAACCCCAGACCTAGAAGTTGGCGGGGTTGAATTTAAGGGTGGTTGGGGAAAAGGGGTGGTTTCAGCGACACCAGAATTATTCAAATAACTTGCATCCCCTGTTCAAGACATCTGCTACCCGGCCCGAAGGGGGTGAAACGGATTCTGTCTCCCATATACAGAGTATTTGGTTCAAATATTATTATTAAACTTGATATTATGTAAACAAGAGTTGTCGGCCATCGCGTGACTAAAATGAGCAACGAAGTTTCGGGAGTTGAAAGATCGGATTAGTGGATGCTGAATGCTGGACCGTTTTGCAGGCTTAGCTGAGGGTTTTGCTTATAGGGGCGTAGACGTGTAAAATTATTCATGTAGGTTTGATGGGGTTGAAGGGTGGAAAGAAGTTGAAAATGTTGAAATTTCTAGTGGTGGTAGTGAGGGGGAGAAAGTATTGAAGAGCTCACACATGTCGATTGCTAATAGCAACAGTCATAATTATTATGTAAAACGTATCCTTTCAGATCAAAATGAAGCCTCACTTCAATTAATTAGTATTGTATTTGACATTTTAAAGATTTTTGTAGATTACCGGCAGGTTGCACGAAAGCCAATTGAATGAGGAGTTTAATGTCAGTTAACTAACCGTCGTTAGTGTAAGGGGTTTATTTCTGTTGCACAAAGATCCATTAGTTAATTTTCGTTAACTGTACGGGTACAATCTGGCAACACTGTAATTTGATCAACAGCTGATTCTAAAGTTGAGAAAGAAGATGAATTAGAATAATTTCATTGTGAATTATTTGAATCATTATTCAACTATTTCAATATTATTATACTCTTAATAGGTTTTATTCATTTTGAAAGGTTTGTAACACCTACTACCTAATTTGAAGTTCCATTCTGTTTAAATGAACATAGCCTATAAAATGTAACTTGACGGGCATTAGTGAGATTTAATCATCGGTGATCGGGCGGTTAAATATATTTTACGCCGGTTAACATAATCGGCGTTATAGCTTCTAATTGTCCTTTGTGCAACTAAATTCTCTCCATTAATGACGTCATTCTACGGGGATTAAATTTAATTGACTTTCGTGCAACCGGCCGTACGTCTTGGAGACTCCGGTTAGAGTTATAAGTCAAGTCAGATCAACAATTATACAATCTTATACACTAGTTACCATAATTGCTATATCAATTAGCTGAGGTGAGGCTTAATTTTGATGTGAAAGGAATTCTTGTACACTATAAATGGCTTTATCAACTAAATATTTTTTCAATTGCTTTTAATATTTCGATATTTCCAAGACTTCTTAGAATCTGCGGTAGCTTTTTGTAGAGCTTCCTACCAATATAACTAGGTTTTTGTTTGTATAAACTACTATTGTGACCCACCAAGTGACAATCTTCTCTGCTTCTTGTATTATAATCGTGCACGTGAAGATTTTGGTTAATATCACTCTTTTTTACATATAAAGTAGCTTCATACACATATCAACAAGTTACAGTTAGGAGACCAAGTCTCTTGAACAACGGCCTACATGAATCTAATCTATTTACTCTTTCCATACACCTAATAGCTTCCTTTTGGATCTTAAACTCCCTATCAAGGGTTTGTTTATATGAATTACCCCATACTAAGATAGCAAACCTAATATGTTACAGTAAGAGTCCATGGTAAGCTGTAAAAAAGTAACTTTTTGTCATTTATTCTAGCAAGCTGCCGCAGGACAAATATTCCATAAGAAAATTGGTAATATTGTATTCATATAATTGTTGTTCTGACACAGAGGAGTCTTAAACTCCTTAACTGGAGAATTCAAGATGTAATCTTAGAAAAAAAAAATGTATTTAAGTATCTAATCATTGGCCTGAAGGCTGTGCGTAGGGTTTTTGGTCATAGTTTTTTCGAAGTTTCTTGTATTAGATATTATTAATGTATTAAAGTTTCTTGTATTAGATATTATTAATGTATTAAAGTTTTATCTATGCCATGAGAAAAAATATTTTTCATAAATTATTTCAATTATTTTGTGAAGTTTCGGTTTTCCGGTGTAATTGATCTCCCCTACGAGTTATTTTTATCTCTTGAACAATTTTTCATTGCTAGGAGATGTCTTGAGTAATAAAGTAACATATTTATTACTTCGATCTAACTATGTCTTTTTAAAATGAATGAAAATCTTTTGATCTATATCTTTTGCATATTCAATTGCATTTTGTATTAAAATTGAATTGAACTCTGGATATATATTGTATTGTATTGATTCAGTGGAATTTGAATTTGATATATTGAATAAATGAATAATTTGAATTTCATATTTGATTTAGTGGACGCAAGCCTAAAATATATATTGACCAGAAGGTTTTCAGTGTTCTTCACTTATCAGTAAATCAGCGAAAGAGCCCCGAAAAGTGCTTGAAATCTAGCCGAGTTGGTTGAAAATCAATTTTTCAACCCTTATCACTACGGAAGTTGTAGTAGTTGAGGAAGTGTTGTAGGAAGTGCACTGAATAGCGACAGACTTAACTGCTAACTAACATTGGACAGGGCTTATCTAGACTTATCTAGACACTGATCTAGCTGGTGTAAACTACATTTTACGACACCATCGCGCTCTCACACGCCACAATTCGCGTGCCAAATACGCCTTTTTCATAGACAGACAACACTGATGGTCTCAGGTAGATTTTATTTCATTTTTAAGTGGTTAGAGTCTCTGATTAAATTCCCAAGCGATAGTAAAGTGTGTCAGCTTTCAACACACAAGATTTAGTGAATCTTCTTTTTATTTTCGTTTACTTTTTTCTTCTTCTTCTTCTTTGTCTTTGTCTTCTTCTTTTTCTTTTTCTTCCTCATCCTTCTCCATACACATCTTTTTTACTTCTCCTACATCTTTTCTCTCCTAATTGTCCTTTTTTTTCTCTTTGGCCTTCTCTGTAACCTTTTTTCCTTCTTTTCTCCCCTTCGTCCTCTTTTTTCTTCTTCTTCATCTTCTTCATCTACATTTTCTTCTCCTTCTTCTACTTCTTCTTTTATTCTTCTTCTACTTCTAGTTCTTCTTTTTCTACTTCTTCTTCATCATCATCTTTCTTTTCTTCTTCTTTTTTAACATATTCTTCTCCTTTTTTTCCTCATTCTTCTTTATACGCCTCTTTTTTTATCTTTTTCTCACTTCTCTTACATATTTTTTCTTCTAATTCTCATTTTTTCTCGTTGACCTTCTCTGTAACCTTTTCTCCTCCTTTTTCTTCTTCTTCCTCATCCTTCTCCTCCTCCTCCTCCTCGTGCCTCTTCATTTTCTTCTTCTTCTTCTTCTTATTTATTTCTTCTTCTTCTACTACTTCTTCTTCCTCTTCCTCTTTCTCATCCTTCTGTATACGCCTCTTTTTTTACTTTTCCCCACTTCTCCCACATCTTTTTTCTCCTAATTCTCCTTATTTTTCTCCTTTGCCTTCTCTGTAACCTTTTTTCATTCTTTTCACCCCTTCGTGTTCTTTTTATTCTTCCTCATCCTGCTCCTGCTTCTTCTTCTTCTTCTTCTTCTTGTTCTAATTCTTCTTTTCTTCTTCTTTCTCTATACGCCTCTTTTTTATCTTTTTCTCACTTGTCCTACATGTTTTCTTTCCTAATTCTTCTCATTTTTCTCCTTTGCCTTCTCTGTAACTTTTTTCCTCCTTTTCTCCCCTTTTCTTGAAATGAAATGAAATAAATTTTATTCATCCACAACAATTTACAATAAACAGAAAAACAGTCTCTTATCACAATGAAAAAGATATATATACCATATAGATAACACATAAAACTCTGCTATATAAAAAAAACAAGCTACGTAATACATAAAAAAAAAAACAATAAAAATCGTAATAAGGACAAGATTCTTTTCCTTAGATGAATAAAAGTGAAACATCCCGAGGCCTAGCCTCGGGATGGTATGCAAATTCTTACTTATAGTAGAGAACTAGATATAGATGGTGCGACCGACCGGTCATTTATTAATACATAATTATAGGGTTGCTAGACATACAAGGAATCAAATAAGACTTCAAACATTTAAGAAGGTATACAATAATGTTATTAATACATAATTATAGGATTACTAGACAACGTCCAAATCGAATTGGACTTCAAACAATTAATAAGGTAAATGAATGAAAATAGGGTATATGCAATAAGGTATTGAATGAATTAATAATATACAATGAATAAGGTTCACATAATACATTAATCCTTCACGTAAAAAAGCCATAATGAAGTAGAAGTTTTTCAACTTTGGTGAAGCTTCTCTATTAGTTTCTTTTTTTTAAATTAAATTAAGGATGCAAAAAAAGTATTTACATCGTCTAGCTCGATAAGGTACTCCTTCACTGTTTTGAGGAAAATATATTTCTTAGATATAGATCTAATATAAACCGGTAATAAATTATAAAATTTTGGTGCCAAAAAAGTATAAAATTTTTTAAACAACGTTAAATTTGGTCTTGGAATATTCACATCCAATCTATTTCTTAAAACATAATGTAGTCCAGGTCTTTCACACCTTCGTTCTGTACTGGCTCTGTCGAAAAAAATCTTCAATACCTTATAAATATATAAATTTTGGAATGGCAGTATTCTCATTACTCTAAACAATTACTCTAAACTCATTACTCTTCTTCTTCTTCTTCTTGTTATTCTTCAGCACCTCTTTCTTCTCCTCTTCATGTTTCCTGACCTCCTCATTCGTCTCACCATTTACACCCTTCCTATTTGTGACAACAAATATCATATCACTACCACAGTCATTTAAAAAAATTTGTATTCCATGGTGCTCTATTATAAAAATGTAGGTAAAAATATATAAAGTCTTATTCATATTTCCCCACTTTTTCGAGATTTTATCTTGAAGAATCCAAGTAAAGATTATGAGACAAATCAGATATCATGGATATCAGTCTCAACATTATTATCACAATAAAAGAAAATGACCGCACATACATGAAAGGATCTTTGAGGACTGATAACTGCTATTACATGAAAAAAAATGAGGGCTAGATAATAAGAAGCAAGGTAGTAGATAGATTATCTAGATATTATCTAGATTATTAGTAGATATCTACTAACCTTGAATAAGAAGTGCATAAAAAGGGAAAACGTTAATGCTCCTAAAATATAGTATGTGTGAAAGAAAGTGGTATAGAAAGAGGGAAGAACCTAAAATGTCGGAAGTTAAGTATCGAATAGGCTAGTAGATTAGAAGCAGGTGAAGTACTAAAGACCAGTAGATCTTCTCCCTACTCCCTAGTTGTATGCTTCCTACTTCCCTAACAGGTTGTAATTCGGGTCTTGTCCCATTTTATATTCTGTACATCCTCAACAAAGAAAATAAAACACAAGTGGCTGTACATCACACACCTCTTTGTTTCCTGAGGTTATCAGTTCTCCTTTCAGGGATCCTTATTTCAAAAGTGGGAAGTTCAAGTCATTCTTGATTTTATTTAAGGTTTGATTTTATTTATTGCTTCCGTTCCTTGATTTTGTTAAGAAAATTTATTTGGTTCCTTCAATAATTTTTCTTAAGGTCACTGGTTGATTCAATGAGAAATGTGTACCATTGTAATGGAGGCTGATGATTAGATTACTTTATTCATTTAAATTCCCGAAAGTGATAGACTAAAAATAATTATTGACATCATATAGATTTTAGTCTTGGACAATATAATACGAGTACTATATGACTATATGTTCTACTATAATACAATATTTATTTATTCATTTATTTATAGACAGAATATGTAGTGAAGTATGTATTGATGTAGTCCAAAACTACTCTATAGCTACATCAATTGTGTTGCTCTCCAAACGTCTTTATCGAATAATGGATTGGACTAAGGATTTCATATCAAAATTGAGCCTCACCTCAACTAATTGATATATGAATTATGGTAACTAGTGTATAAGATAGTATAATTGTTGATCTGACTTGTCTTATACTCCTTAACTGGAGTCTCCAACACTTAATAAAAAAAAAGCTCAGAGGTGTGCTAGATAGTATACAAACTCACCTGTTCAGTCAAACCCTGTGTAAAGTTGAGAGTAAGCATAGACCTTCAGAATTTTTTTTCGTTGGGCTTGGTTACAACTTTGTTAGCTCAGTCAGGAAAGTAATCGCATACTACCACACTTTTCGTTTGCGTAATACGGTCTTAGGACCAAAACGTGATGTTGAGGTCTGAAGAGTCACCTATAGTCGAAATCGGCTACGGTACAAACTATATAATAAAAGTGAGTAGGGGTTTGTGTCTACGTATGTCTTACAGATTTCACATAAACGATCTGGAACAATAAATTTAGAACAAAGTTTCCTCCAAACTCAATTCAATTCAAAAACTCGAAGCCTAATTTTTTTCTTTCTAATTTTTTCAAAATTAATAGTGAAATTTCACTTATAGACACTACTGTTGTTTCAAAATGTGTTTGGATGCAGGAAACTCTGATACATGATACATCACTGTGATGCAAAAAGTTTTGTCAAAAGCCAAAGCAATACATTCTTTCCGTATCACTATTGAAACTTTCTTTGTACTGGCAAAGATAATATTGTGGAAGGTAATGAATAATAAGACATGAAGTTGTCACAACCACATTTATTGAAAACAGTGATATACTAGTTTCGGTTTTTGAACCATTATCAATCTATCAAACTGAAGCTAAAGTAGAGAGTGGCTTAATGAATACTAAACAAAGAATGATACTATTGGCTGAGGGAGAAAGTGCCTCTGATAGACTGAACTTCATTGAAGGTCTGTGATTGGCTGAAGGCCATAAAAAGTCACGCCCACTGGTGGGAGGACTGCTTGCTTGTTGCTCCTCTCACCAGTGGGTGTGACTTATGGCCTTCAGCCAATCACAGACTTTCAATAAAGGTCAGCCTATAATAGGCATTTGCTCCTTCAGCCAATAGTATAATTCTGTGTTCTGTATATAGTAAGCTACTCTCTACTGTAGGTTTAGTTTGTTTGAGATTGATAATGGTGTAACAATCGAAACTAGTATTTCACGGTTTTTAATAAATGTGGTTCTGACAACTTCAAGTCTTATTGTTAATTAATATTGAAGCTCCTTACTTCTTTTCTGGAATTGTATATTGGCTTTGTTCCCAATCCTTACATGTTTAATTTTAAAATCTACCTTAAATCCCATTGCAAAGCACGGGTTTAAAGCTAGTACAAACATACAATTAGTACATACATTGGCGGGCCGCTTAGCGCAGTTGGTTGGGGCGTCACAACTTCAGCTTGCTGTCGTTTCAGCGGTCGTGGGTTCGAATCCCGCTCCTCCATCTGGCATCTATATGTGTTATCATTCACCTTATTATCCACGCACAAGTCTCGGACTTATGTGGGCATCATCAGCAATAAAAAAACAAATAAAAATATATATTTAGTCTCAATTTCTATTTATTTCTGTCTTGATGAATATAAATCATGATCAGTATTGATTGTAGGTATCACATGGTGTGGTAGCTAGCGTACAAAACCAGTGTAGTCCCTGAGTAATTAGCGAAACTTCTCCTTGTAGGTTCGGTTGAAAGAGTGACAAGTAGTGCTTGAAGTGAAGGGTGACTTACATTGCGTGTTCAAGTGATTTCAAGAGGGTGTAGGTGGTTGGTGAGGGGGGAGGCTAAGGGGGCCCAGATTAGCGCCTATCTTGAGTCACCGTCACCGCAGCACGAGTAGACACTAATGTCTAACAGGCCTAACTTGATAGCGGCGATCATTAATCACCACGAGCAGCGCGCTCTGTCTGCAGTTGAAGCGATTCACACGTGATTAAGTAAGTGAGCCGCCACTAGGCTGTGTGACTTGTGCTGCGTGTCGGTGGATAATATGTCTAAGGAGGTGGAACAGAGAAGGTGAAGAAGAAGGAATGGAATAAAAATAAGAAGAAGAGAGGAAGAAGAAGAAGAAGAAGAAAGAGAAGAAGAAAGAGAAGAGGAGGAGAGGAAGAGAGGAGGAAGAAGAAGAAGAAGAAAGAGAAGAAGAAAGAGAAGAGGAGGAGAGGAAGAGAGGAGGAAGAAGAAGGAAAAGATGAAGAAGAAAAGGATGGAGAAGGAGAAGATGAAGAAGAAACAGGTGAAAAACAAGGACAAAAAGAAGAGGAAGGAGAAGGAGAAGATGAAGAAGAAGAAACAGGAGAAGAACAAGGACAAAAAGAAGAGGAAGGAGAAGGAGAAGATGAATAAGAAGAAATAGGAGAAGAAGAAACAGGAGAAGAACAAGGACAAAAAGAAGAGGAAGGAGAAGGAGAAGATGAAGAAGAAGAAACAGGAGAAGTACAAGGACAAAAAGAAGAAGAAATCAAGAAGCAGAAGGGTTTGAGGATAATCTAAACAGCAGTGAATATAAGAATACCGTTTTGTTTTCGAAATTTGGACGAAGAAAGAGAATGGTGGGAGAAGAAAAAATAGCGGAATAGGAAAAAAGAAGTAGGAGAAGGATGAGAACAAAAAGAAAGAGTAGAGAAGGAAGAAAAAGAGGAAGAAATCAAGAAGAAAGTTAAGTAGGAGAAAATGGTTGATGAAAAGCGTAACATGAAAAGTAGAGAATAAAAGTTTTGTTTGGTTTTCGAAAAAGGAAAGAAGAGAAAGTGTAGGGGAGGATGAAGAAGAAGATGGAGAATAGGAGGAAGAAGTAGACCTGAGAAAAAGAAGTCAAGAGACGAAGAAAAATGATACAAGTGAGGAGGTGGCGGAGGTGATGGTGGTGGTGTAGGAGGTGGAGAAGAAGGAGGATGAGGAGGAGACGGTGGAGGAGGAGGAGAATGAGGAGACGGTGGAGGAGGAGGAGGTGACTGATGCGGAGGTTTAGGAGTAGGAGGAGGAGCTGGAGGAGGAGGATTAGACTGATGCGGAGGTCGAGGAGTAGGTGGAGGAGGAGAAGGAGGAGACTGGAGGTTTAAGATGAGAGAAGAAGTAATACCAATAGAAAAATAAGAGGGAGAAAAAGAAGAGAAAAGGAATTACGCTATTGATTTTTATTTGTCTTCAATGGCCTTTGTTACTTTGTCACACTTCTACATTATTGCACACAGTAACCTTAATTATGACGTATAAATGAAAAAAAAATAAACTTGATTCAATAAATTTCAAGTAAAAAAATACAATTGACAAAAACCGATTTGATAATTATAAGATTTTAGTGTACTCTGGTGTAGAAATATAAGGCTTAAAATTCATTACTTTTCCGACTTTTCACAATTTTTATTTTTATTGAGTCGTTACGATCAAATATGACACCTATTTTATTCTAAGATGTAACTGTATTTTAAGCTGTATAAATAACGTGCATAAATAAGTCACAAACAAGTGTACTATCATACCTATACTTTCATATATCTGGTAAATAATTATTAAATGATATATTGTTATCACTGCAACTTTTATACTGTATTGAATTTGTTTCTAATTTTTGTTTTCAGTTGAAGTGGAAACTGACTTCGCTCTCTGGATTGGACTGGCCGTTGCCATTTGCGTATTCAGCTGCGTGGCAGCCATCATCATCTTCAGTTTGCGCAAGAAGGGCCGAGACCACAGCATGTACAACATGGCAGGACATGTACCAGGTATGTAATCGTCATAATATGTAATATTACTTGTAAATATTGATGTAAATATTGCTTGTAAAAACAAGCAATATTTTTCCTCTTGTGAATCTAACCTACAAAAGAAATAAAAAAATTATAAAAGACTTATCACAAATAAGATAAGAAGCTGCAATATTATCATTTTTTTTAAATTTAGAGTAATGGACCCCAGGACATTTGTATGCAGAGGAATAAGTATCACAATGTCTAGAACAGTGATTCTCAACCGGTGTGCCGGGGCACTCTAGCGTGCTGCGAGATTCGCCGTGGTGTGTCCCGAAATTTTCGGGACAATGTGACAATGAAAGTGAATCAAAAGTAAATAATGAATTAAAAATAAAATAATTAAATATGAATTTCAAAAATGGACATGGAAATATTTATTTCCCAGTAATATACTGTTAGTACCTAATGAGAAACTTCAGCTTGTCTTTTTTTACATAATAGTTCAATTCTTGCTGGAATTGATGACAAACACACACGCATTTCTTGATCAACTGATAGAAGTGTTGCCAACTCGCCTGTCAGTGTGCCGCGAGTACGGTCAACAAAGGAGATTGTGCCGTGACCAAAAAAAGGTTGAGAACCACTGGTCTAGAAAATGTCTAAAGAAAGTTTCAAATACATTGTCTCTTAACCATTACCGCGTTGGAGAGTTTCACATTTAGACATATCTACATAGAGACATATCTACATAGAGACATATCTACATATCTACATCTAGACATATCTTTTAGTTTTTATATGAAGTTTAGAAACAGATTTCACAAATTCGCAGTGCCTGGTTGAAAAATGAGTTTTTCATCTTACTGCGACAATCTGAATGAAACACCAGATTGCCTATAATATATAATGCTAGGTTCAGTACACATTTTAAATCAATAATTAAATAAATACTCTCAATATTAATGCTTTGTGTTTAAAACAGATGGTGAATCTATATAATATGCTCTCAATTGAAGCATTGTGATTGGAACTCCATTCCATCACTTCATGTTATATTGTTGGAGTGTTTTCTCAATAAATCAATGTTCACCTAATTCATAGTATAGAGTTTATCTTGAATCAAAATCAATTAACATTTCAAATTCATTGAAGTCATAAATTAGTATTGTGAACGTTGAATCGATTTGATGGGATAATGCCGGTGCTTATACACATTCACGGAGTGGCTTAATTAAGTCGGGGACTCTAAGTCAGTGCTTATCTGGGCTCAACTATATATAATTAGTGTAATTAACGGATTCTCCACCTCTTCGCCCTTCTCAACCTCCTCCTCATCCCTCTCATTCTGTTCCTCCTTGTCTTTCTGTTCCACCAAATTCTCTTCCTCAACCTCCTCCTCCTCCTCCTCCTCTTCCCCCTCCACCTGCTCCTTCTCTTCCTTCTCCAATTCATAGTCTAATTCTCTCCCTCTTCCCCCCACCCCACACTTCGTTAATCCGTTAGGCCCTGTTCTGTTGCCTACCATTATATCAGCAGCCATTTGCATCTATCAATTTTGAAATTTCTCTCTCACTCTATCTCTATCCCTTTCTCTCTCTCTCTCTCTCTCTCTCTCTCTCTCTCTCTGTCTCTCTCTCTGTCTCGCTCTTTGAACGGTGAGTGGGTAAGAGGACCGATTACACTCTAACTTCGCCCTCTCAGAATAAAGTAAAGGCAACTAATCAATCAATCAATTACTCGATCCTCCTAAATCTTTAACACATGACAACCTTAAGATAACTAAATCTATTTTTCACAAAATCGTCATATAGTAGACTACTGAAATCCTTAGAAAGTAAAATACATGTAGACACAGCACTTAAGCAGACAAAAATCTTGTTCAGGTATTGTAAAGATCAAAACATGATTTAACATAAAACATAGAAACATAGATCCATAACACACATAGAAACATACATAGAAACAAACATAGATTTAATTACTATGATTTTGATGGATTAAAATTTTATAAAGGGAACAGTTTTGGGCTTAAAGTCCTGTTTTTCCCTTTCATTGTCGTTGTATGTTGATGAATAAATGAGTAAGTAATTTATTAACAAATTGAATGATTTGGCCTTATGTATTCCCGACCCAAGTTTAAATTTTGTGAAATGAACAGCTTGAACAGCTGAAAAGCTTGTTGTTCCTTCCCAATGTAGCTGTATCTTCTATATAAATAAAGTTACAGTTTTGTCTGTACATTTATCAGAATTATATATATTTTGGTTATTTTTACGTTTTATACATTAAAGAAGCCGAAACAAGTCTTATCTCATTTTCTGTCTGTCTGTCTGTCTATCTGTCTATCTGTCTGTCTGTCACGGCCCCGAATGCATTTTACACGGCCTTCTCCTGAAAAACGAGAGCATCGATCGGGGTTAAAGTTATTTATCAGTATTGAAGACCTTTTTGACAATGTCTTTATAATAATAATAATAATAATAATAAACATAATAATAAACGTTTAAAAACCAAGTATTGTGCGATTTTGGATACATTTCTTCTAAATTTTATTACCACATAAGAACAAATCACGTAATTTATCATGATATATCAATCAGCTGTTCTCAAAATTTGTATTTAATATTCTCTCTGATAACTGTCACTGAATTGTTTACGTTCTAACTTGTTTACTAAGCTGCTAACAACATCATGATCGTTGCTATAAAAAAAGCCGAAACATATTTAGTCTTATTTCTAAACATAATCCGTAAATAGCTAGTAATTATAATATAATAGATCATTTGAAAAAATGTGGTTTTTGAAATAAATGTATAGAATCTTATAAGACTGCTCTCTGCCGTAAAAATAATAATAATAATAATAATAATAATAATAAGGAGAATGATAATAATAATAATAATAATAATAATATATAATAATATATAATAATATTAATAATAATAAAGTAAATGCGTATTTTATTGGTGGGGAGACCCTTAGGGGTTGTTCCACCTCGTTGCTTGAGCCATGTTGTTGGAAACATGGTGGACCTGCAATTTTAGGTGGGTTCCGAATCACTGGGAAGTGATTCTACAGCAGAGAATAGTCTTTTTGCTGGCCAATCCAGTCGGTCACCTGTACCAAGAGGGCCCAGGAGAGCGTTGCTTATCTAATATGATTGGACAGATACCTGCTACGGCTCACGGCTATCACTTCCACACCAATAATAATAGTAATATCGTGTGACCTGGCTGACTCAGGTTTGGTGCCAAAGTTCAGGGCCTACGTGACTTGGCGACTTTTTTTAAGAGGACCGTCTGGCTTAATGTGTCCTCCAAGACACGGGAGTGGCCTCAGTAAAATTCATAGAATGGTGGATCGTAACTCACCTGAAACTGAGTACTTCCACCATCTTTGGTAGTTCCATCACCTGCGCACTAGTTTCAGATTGATGTGAGCTTCGTCAGCAGTTAAAACTTACAAGAAAATGGGTTCTGAATTTGTGTACCCATGACACAAAAACCGAGGTTAGGACATACTTGACCTCTCCCACACTTGGCCTCTATTTTGAATATCTGTGTGCATGACAAACGAGGTTAGGACATACTTGACCTTTATTTCTACTATCATATTTCTATCACGAATATAAATCTCGAGAAACTGACAATGAAGATCATGACAGAGTGAAAAAGTGGGTACTAGAGGTTGGTGTGAAAAGCATTTAGAAAACAAAGAGAGATAGAAGATAGGCCTGAATAAAGGAGCGACAGAGATATCCGACAGCTCAGTGACGTCACGTATTGTTTTTCAGCTCGGCGTTTTTTTAATCGCGCCCTTTTCAATTATAATCTACGCCACTCACAACGTCAAAAGCACCCAACAAAACGCGCGTTTAAAAACGTCGGCACGCCAAACGCAGACAGCAACGTATGACAGTACCCCCTCCGACGGTCACCCATCCAACGTCTGACGCCTGTCAACGTCGCTTAACAGCCTTCACGCCGAAATGTCAAATGAGTGTGGTCAATGCTTTTAAGCAAGCATGGGTGATACGGTTCGTTTCATGCAAGCGAGTGTGAAATGTCCTTTCCATGTACGCTTGTGTGATGCGAGCAAGTGTGATACCGCCCTTTTCATACAATCTAGTGTGATATAGCCCTTTTTTCCACGCGTATTCGTCGCTTTAATTCACGTCAGTGATGCTTCATCAGATGAAAAGCTCTTTGGATTTTCAATTTTCCAACCAATTTTCATTTGGCGTTGATTTAATCCAATTGATTTGCGGATAGGGCTATTGTAAGTGGATTTTAAAGCTTTGTATTGAGGCTATACTGGTGAGATTTCTATAGGTCATAAATTGGGGTTTGGGGTTGATTTTCAAAGTGATTTTTTCAGTCGTATATTAAAAATGGTGGGGATGGATTATGCTCGTAATACTGTACATCAGACAGCCGTATTCATTTTCCATGTAATTGCTGTTTGATTATTATTTCTGCATCAATATACGGTACCGTATATTTCTGCATCACCTATTAGTACACTACCAATTGTTATTTAATTGTTTCTAAAAAAACAAACATTTTTTTAAATACATTTTTTCTTTTCTTTTTTTTTCTTTTCATCATATGCAGTGTATAAATGTTCATATCTATGATTATATATTGATTCTTAAGTATAATCGAAAATATTATTGGAAATTTTATGTAATGAGTTTTTCGCCACACTAGGACGTAATGAGCTGTTTTTCGTGCGTCATATGGAGGCCGAAAGTGTTTGGTTTCCGTCGAGGTCTGTAAACGTTTACCGCCCTAGGGCGGAAAAGAAAATGACCTTGAATGACAGCTGATCGTGTCTGGATACAGCAGTCATGATTGTAAAAATGAATCCTTTCAACTTTTATGTGAAACAAAAATATTTAAACCATCAATAAATGTTTCTTTTTTATAATTTAATATGTACGTAGTATTTAAAATGTCAAAAATGATCACTTTTTATAACTTAATATGTATTATTTTGTAGTTTTGATATCAAACAATAGCACCTTTTTATCCAACCTACAGAGCTCTGGGTGGGAATTTTGTCAACTATTACAAATGTTGGTAACCTCTCACCAAAAGGTTGGTTGGTTAGGTTTTTTGTTTTTAGGAATTTTGACTACTACTGCAACTGTTGGTATAGAAAGGTTAGTTGGTTAGGTTTTTGCTTGTTTTATGCAGGTTTCGAATCAGGAACAGGAATAACAACAAAAAACCTAACCATCTAACCTTTTGGTGAACAGTTGTAGTAGTTGACAAAATGCCCACCCAGAGCGCTGTAGGTTGGATAAAAAGGTGAGCCGTTCCTTGTATTCTTGCAAGTACCATAGCCTTAAAATTTCGCTTTCAAAATTTCCATCTTAACATTGTTGTTTTTTTTTTCGTAGTGTGGCGAAAAATAGCGTTCGCAACACGGGCAAAAATGTTTTGCCGGCTCTCAAACGCTTCAAGTTCTCGACTTCGTCTCGAACTTGAAAACCGCGATCTCGAGCCGGCAAACACACATTTTCGGCCCTAGGTGCGAAATATACTATTGTATTCATGATATTATGTAATAATTAAAGTTGCCGTGTGTACTTTTATTGTATACTGTTGTGTTGCAGAAATAAATTATTATTCTATTCTATTCTATTCTATTTTAGAACTGAGGTTACCCAACGGACAAAAGAAGTTGTTATGACCAATAAAGCATGTGCATGTAAATTATTTTGCAAGAAAAAATTATTTTGTAAAAAATTTGCAAGTTTTTACTTTTGTCGGCGTGTAGCACAAATTTATAATAATACTGTATTTCTTTTTGTATGTGAAATTGTATATAATATTATTGTATATTATTTGTATTCGGTTTTTGTGCAATAAACGATTTGATTTGATTTGATTAATGTGTGAACTTTTCTGGGCTCTTCACTCCACTGATTTTTTGTTTGCAGTTTCCTGATTTAAAATTGCATATCAGTATAAAAATTAAATCTTCTGTTATAATTTTAGATTAAATCTGATTGCAGGTTAAATTGTAGATTAACAGAGATTGGAAAACTCATACACCTATCAGTTGAGAATTATATTCTCCTGAATCTCCTGTTCAATAAGTAGAACTATTCCAAAAAAATTAATTAAAATTAATTAAATAATCCAAACCAATTTCCGCAAGTCTAAAGCCTTAAATAAGTTTATGGCGTATATTAATCTGCTCGTTCAAGGGCCGTATTTATGAACATTCCTTCACTGTTTCTTGACTCTAGGGATTCTTAAAATGTAATGTATTCGTATACAGGGTGTTTCGGAACTCTCTACCAATACGTCTAGGCAGTGTTTCTGGACCACTAAAAAAAGTAAATATCGTAATAGAACTTTTCTAAGTCCCCAGTTACACAGCCGCCATTTTGTTTTTTTCACGCATTATATTTTTATTCGAACACCATTGATCGTGTAATTTTGAAATTTTTCATACAGCATTATAACAATTAAAAAAATCTAAAAAAAATTAATCAAAATTTTTCGACATTAAAAAACAAAATGGCGGCCATTTAACATCTTTGAACTGGATTAAATTAATAATGGCTAATGATATTAAAATTTGAGCAGAATACCTTTTTTTGATATTTTTATTGCAAATCTAATGATACCTTATTTTTCAAGACTGGCCAACAATTAACAGAAATATGCTACTTTTTAGGGTGTTCGGTGGTTGGAAGCGGGTTGCAGTTCTTTAAACTGTCATTGCAAGGCTTTCATTCTCATGGTTATTTATTCTTTATTTTTTTCTATGGTAAATAAACTTTCATTTTATTCTTTGTAAGTTATTCCTTGCTTGTTCGTAAAACTGCAACCACCGCACACCCTAAAAAGTAGCATATTCCTGTTAATTGTTGACCAATCTTGAAAAATGAGGTATCGTTAGATTTGCAACAACAATATCTAAAAAAAGGTTATTACAGTGAAATTTAGATACAATTAGTAGTCATTATCAATTTAATCCTGTTCAAAGATTTTAAATGGCCGCTATTTTGTTTCTTAATATCGGAAAATTTTGATTAATTTCTTTAAGATTGCTTTAATTGTTATAAAGTTGTATGAAAAATTTCAAAATTATACGTTTAATGGTGTTTCAATAAAAAAATGATGTTTGAAAAAGAAATTGCTGCTGTGTAAGTAACTGGGGACTTCAGAAAATTTTTATTACGATATTTACTTTTGTTAGTGGTCCAGAAACACTGCCTGGCAGTATTGGTAGAGAGTTCCGAGACACCCTGTATTCCATGAGTCCCTCGAGTCAAAGAGACACTGTAGAGACACGGGCGTAAACCTCTATTAATCTACAATATTAGGGCTCCTGAGAAAAAACAATAGAATGTTAATGCAATGCAATAGGTGATTAAAAACGGTTTTTATTTATTTATTTTGTTTTTTTTTATTTATCATTTCACATGCTATACGCCAGATAAAACAGCATGAACACTAGCCATACAGAATAAAAATTAAAGCAATATTCAGTTACGGTTTTTTTATCGGAGGATGAAGCCCACATAGTTCTAAGATCTGTGCGTGGGTAATGAATTGGATGATGGCGATTGATGAGTTGTACCTACAGTTTTAGGTGGGTTCCAAACCACCGGGAAATGATTTTACAGCAGAGTATTTGTTGCTGGCTAATCCAATCGGTCACTTTTACAAAGTGCGCCCAGGAGTTTCGTAGCTTATCTCTGATTGAACAGATACCTGCTACGGCAATCGGCTATCACTTCCCTGACACTTCAAACACAAACAATTTTAAACATAATAAAGCCAGAATACAGACGATATTTTTATTATTTGTAAAAATAGAGTATTCACATCACATTTTTCTTCTCAGTCTTCTCATTGGGCCTTCTTTTCAATTTTTGTTCCTGTTACAAGCGTTGAGAAGTAGACTCATTCAACCGAATCAAAATGTTTCACAAAACTTGAATCTTCTTCTCGAAATTGACAGAGTTTTTATTAGGTCGACATAGCTTGTAAGAAGATTTCCAACTTTGAAAACAGACTTAGTGAACAATAATAATTTACAAAGTTTGTCAATTTCCATCATCTGTCGCGAATTTCAAGGAATTCGTTCAACTGGAAATAATAATGAACCATAAGCATCGGTGGTCTGGGTGATTGTATTATATGGTTAGAGGTCGTAAAATATTCAAAGCAGGCTCGTAATGTCCTAACTTCGCCAGAGTGATGGTCGTTCTTGTACTGTGCACAGGAAATGAGAAAGTTAGAGTAGATAGGCTCATGTTTGTGTGATGTATGAGTTTGTTATGATTGTAGGAGAGAAGAAGTGGGGAAAGAATAAGAATGGAGGAAAATGGGGAAAATGTGATGAAGGAAATGTGTGGAAAGGAAAAAAGATGAGTAGGAAGCTGGAAGAGTAGAAAGGATGAGGATGGAGAAGGAAGAAGGGAAACTGATGATGGAGTAAAAGAGGAGAAAAAAAATAACGTAAAAGATCACGAGGGTGAGAAGGGAAGTAAGAAGAGAATGAAGAAGAAAGAGATTGAGGAGGAGGAGGAGAAAAATGAGAAGAAAGTGATGGAGGAGCAGGAGGAGGAGCAAAATGAAACGAAGGAGAAGGAGAAAATGAAGAAGGAGAAGGAGTAAGAGGAGAAGGAGGAAAGTGAAAAGAAGGAGGAGGACGAGGAGGAGAAAGAGGAGTAGAAAAAGAAGAAGAAGAAGAAGGAGGAGATGGAGGAAAAAGAGGAGAGGAAAAAGAAGTTCAAAAGTACGATGCGTGAAGTAGAAGCCAATTAAAAAAGATGGAGAAAAGGGAGTAAAACAATGAGGAGACGAAATAGGGTGAGAAATAGGAGGAGGAGGAAGAGAAAAACAACGAAAAGGTTCACGAAAACGGAAAGGGAAGTTAGAGACAAAGGAAAAAAGATGGTGAAGAAATCTTTTTTTTCTCTTTTTTTGTGAGGATGAAGCCCACATAGTCTGAGACCTGTGCGTGGGTAATGAGTTGGATGATGGTGATTGATGAGTTGGACCTACAGTTTTAGGTGGGTTCCGAACCACCGGAGGTGATGGAGAACCAGAAGGAGGAGTTGATGGAGAAGAAGGAAGAGTAGGAAGTGGAAAAGGAGGAGGTGAAAGGAGAAATAGTAAAATAACGAAAAGGTTCACGAGGGTGGAAAGGAAAGTTACAAGACAAAGGAAAAAAGATTGAGAAGGTGAAGTTGATAGAACGAGGAGGCGTTGAAGAGGTATGGGGGACTAGGAGAAAGAGGAGGGGGAGAAGTAGGTGGAAAAATAGAAGAATACAAGCAATATGAAGAAGAATTTGAAGATGGATAACTATGAGTGGCAGGTCAATAATAAGTAACCGCTAAATTTATGTTTAATGGATTGGAAAAGTAACTAAAAAATGAGGATAGTAAAAAAAATATTTGGACTGAAGGAATAGATAATAAAGTGGAGAATAAAGAGGAATAAATGAGAATAAGGTAATGAAAATAAGTTAAAAATGAATGAAACTAACGTGAAGAGACAAGAAATAATACAAAAATAATTTTGAAAAGAGTGTTTTAACGAAGAGGGCAGAAGTATTAATAAATAGAACCAGGAAATGACGATTTTGGTAGATAATTGTAGAATATGTGTACATCGAATGATTGTTTGGAAGGTGGTGAGAAGGAGAAAAAGAAGATGGAGAGAAAAGAGAAGAAGGAGAAGGAGACAAAAGAGTAAAAGAAGAAGGAGGAGGAGAAAAATAGAAAAAGAAGGAGAAAAATAGAAGAAGAAGAAAATTGAGAAGAGGAGAAGAAGTAGACAAAAGAGAAAAAGAAGAAGAAGAAGAAGGAGAAAAAGAGAAGGAGTAGAAAAGAAAGAGGAAGAAGAAGATGGAAAAAAAGGAGAAGAAGAAGGAGACGAAAAAGAAGAAGAAGAAGAAGAAGGAGACGAAAAAGAAGAAGAAGAAGAAGAAGGAGGAGAAAAATAGAAGAAGAAAATGGAGAAAAAGAGAAGAGGAAATGGTAGAAGATCGAGGAAAAGAGAACTAGTAGAAGAAGATGAAGATGAAGAAAAGTAAGTAGAAGATGGTGAATAAGAGAAGGAGTAGAAGATGGAGAAAAGGAGAAGAAGTAGCCAAAAGAGAAAAAGAAGAAGAAAATGGAGAAAACAAGAAGAAGAAAATGGAGAAAAAGAGAAAGAGTAGAAGAGAAAGAGGAAGAAGAAGATAGAGAAAAAGAAGAAGGAAACGAAAGAGAAGAAGGAGAAGATGGAGAAAAGTGAAGGAGAAAAGGAGAAGAAAATAGAAGAAGGAGTAGAAAAAAAGAAGAAGAAAATGGAGAAAAAGAGAAGAGGAAGTAGAAGATGGAGAAAAAGAAGATGGAGAGAAAAGAGATGAAGAAAGAGTTTATTGAGATTGATAATGAAGTAACAGTCGAAACTACAGTCTATTTTTTCTAATAATTAGAGTGGTCTAAACAAAATCAGTCATATTGATTTTTAAAAAATATGAAGAACAAGATGATGATAAAGGAGAAGAAATGAAGAAAGAGAAACTATTGAAGAAATTGTGGAAGTGAGATGGAAAAAAGGAATCACAAAGATAAATAGTAGAAATGAAGAAGAAGAAGAAGAAGAAGAAGAAGAAGAAGAAGAAGAAGAAGAAGAAGAAGAAAAAGGAGAAGGAGAAGGAGGAGGATGAGAAGGGGGAGGGGGAGAAAAAGGAGAAGGAGTAAGAGGAGAAGGAGAAGAAGGCGAAGGAGTAGGAGAAGAAGAAGGAGTAGGAGGGGAACGAGGAGAAGGAAGAGAAGGGGAAGGACGCGAAGGAGTAGGAGGAGGAGGAGGAGAAGAAGGAGAAGGAGAAGGAGGCGATGGAGAAGGTGGCGAAGGAGTAGGAGGAGCAGGAGAAGGATGGGGAAGAAGGAGAAGGTGACGGAGGAGAAGGAGGCGAATGAGTAGGAGGAGAAGGATGAGAAAGAGGAGTAGGAGGGGAAGGAGGAGAAGGAGAAGATGGAGGAGAAGAAGAAGGAGACGAAGGAGTAGGAGGAGAAGGTGGAGAAGGAGGAGGAGATGAAGAAGAAGAAGGAGGAGGAGAAGGAGAAGAAGAAAGATGAGAAGGGGGAGAGGGAGAAGGAGAAGAATAGGAGGAGGAGGAGGAGGAGGAGGAGGAGGAGGAGGAGAAGAATAGGAGGAGGAGGAGGAGGAGGAGGAGGAGGAGGAGGAGGAGGAGAAGAAGAAGAAGAAGAAGAAGAAGAATAAGATGAAGAAGATGAAAAGAGGAAGTAGAAGGAGGAGGTGTAAGAGGAGGAGGAAAAATGGATATAAGAAGGCGGAGACTTCAAATTTGTGAAAGAAGAAGTTTTAATGGTGTGCTTTCCCAGTATCTGCTCTTCACTGCTCTCAAAACTTGTCGCAATTCGCTGTTAACTGCTGTTTGCAAAATGCTACTTTTGAATGATTCTGTTTATTGCCGCCAAATAAGAATGTTATTTTCGACTTCCTTACGACAGAGTATCTATTTTTTTTAAAAAAAGTTCATGTTGTTTGTCAGAGATAAATAATAAAGAATAAGTTATAATCTATGCTGAAAATTAAAAAATATATTGTCTGTTACAAAGTCTTGAGGTCATATTTATTCAATCATTTTTTTCTTTTGAGAATGAAGCCCACATAGGTCTGAGATCTGTGCGCGGATAATTAGTTTAATGATGGTGATTGATGAGTTGGATCTACAGATTTAGGTGGGTTCCGAACCACCGGGTGAAGTGATTTTACAGCGGAGAACAGTTTTTTTTGCTGGCCTATCTAATCGGTCACCCTTACAAAGAGTGCCTAGGAGAACGCAGCTTATCTCTATCTGATTGAACAGATACATTCTATGGCTCACGGCTATCACTTCCCTAAGATTATTATGATTTGATGATTATAGATGATTATTAATTGATTCAGTCATATAAATTGCTTCTATTCTCAGGTGAAGAAGATTGAAAAGAAGGAAAATTAAATAAAGGATTGAAAGAAAAGGTGAATGATTGTGGTGAAAAGAAAATTGGGAAGGATCAATCGCTCTGACTTGGCAACCGTAGGCGTTAATAAAGGATTGTGGAAGACAAGGTAACAAAGGGATTCAACCAATCGGGTGTGGTGATTATATAGGTGGACCAGGTCAAAAAATAGAAGAAGAGCATGAAGAAGAAGAAGAAGAAGTAGATGAGCAAAAGATGAAAAAGAAGAAAAAGTACAGATGTAGTAGGAGAAGTAGTATTAAAAAGAAGAAAAATAAAAACAGCCTGATTTGTAGGTGAAAATGAAGGCCTGCCACGCTCGCTTTTCCAATTCGCTTTTCAACTTCGGGACCAATAAGAAGAAGAAGAAGGAGAAGAAGTAAGAAGATGAAGAAAAAGTGTGAATCCGGTGACTTTTGGCTTCGATCCATCCCGCCTTCAATTTCGGTGGTCTCGGTGACAATAATTTTCTTCTCTCACCTAAACTTCTTTTTCTTCTTCTTTTTCCTCCTCGTCCAACTGCTCATCCTACCCATTCTCCATCTCTTCCTTCTTCTCCACAACCTTTTCCTTCTTCTCCTTCTACTTCTCCTCCTTTTCTTCCTCCTAATTCTACTCTTTGTCCTCCTTCTCTATCTTTTTCTCCTATTTATTTTTCTCTTCCTTCTAATACTTGTCCTTCTTCTCCTCCTACTAGTCCTACCTTTCCTCCTTCTCCCCCTTTTCATGCTTTTCATCCTACTCTTCCTCCTTATCCTCTATCTTTTTCTCTTTTTTTCTTGTTGTCCTTCCGCTTCTCTTTTTTTTCCTCCTCCTACTCCTCCTACTCCTATAAAACCTTCTTCTCCTCCTACTCTCCCACCTTTTTCTCTTTCTCCTTCCCCTCTTCCTTCTTCTTCTCCAACAACACCTCCTTCTCACCCTTTTCTTGCTTTTCATCCTACTCTGTCTCTCCATTTTTTTCCTCTTTTTCTCTTCAATTCTGCTACTTCTCCACCTTCTAATTCCATGTCTCCTTTTCTTTCTACCTCTCCTCATCCTTCTCCTCTTCCTCCTACTCCTTTAAAACCTTCCTCTCCTCCTCCTCCCTCACCTTTTTCCCTTTCTCCCTTCTCCTTCTTCTTCTCCTACAACTCCTCCTTCTCACCCTTTTCGTGCTTTTCATTCTACTCTTTCTCCACATTTTTCCCTCTTTTTATTCTTCTTCTTCCGCTACATCTTCTCCACCTTCTAAATCTTCGTCTTCTCCTTCTGCCTCTCTTCCTCCTCTTTCTCCTACTCCTCTAAAACCTTCTCCTCCTCCTCCTCCTGTTTCTCCTTATCCTCATCCTCCTCTTTCTCCCTCTACCACTCCTCCACCTTCTCTTCCTCCTCTACTACCACCTCATTTTCCTCGTCCTCCTCCTTCTCCTACTCCTCCTCCTCCCCCTCCTTCACATTTTTCTCCTTCTCTTACTCTCATTCTCCTTCTCTACTTCTATCTCATTCTACTCTTCCTCCTCCTCCTCCTCCTCCTTTATCTTTTTCTTCTTCCCCTTCTCCAATTTCTCTTCATCGTCATCCTCCTCCTTCTCCTCTCTTTCTCTTCCTTCTCCTACTCATCATTATCATCCTCTACATCTCCGTTGTCCTCTTCCTCCCCCTTCTTCTCCCCCTCTCTCTCTTCCTTCTCCTCCTCTTTCTCTTCCTTCTCCTCCTCTTTCACTTCCTTCTCCTCCTCTTTCTCTTCCTTCTCCTCCTACTCCTCATCATCTTCCTTCAGATCCTCATTCTCCTCTTCCTCCTCTTCCTTCTCCTTCTTCTCCTACTCCTCCACCTCCTTCTTCTTCTCCTACTCCTCCACCTCCTCCTTCTTCTCCTACTCCTCCTTCCCACCTCTTAATCCTTTTCTTTCTCTCCTTCCTCTTCTTCCTCACCCCCTTATCCTCCTCTTCCTTCTTCTCCTCCTCCTCTCGTGTCTTTTTTTCTTCTTTTCCTTTTTCCTCCACTTTTCTTTTTCTCTCCATTTTCAATTTATCGAGATGGTGTGTCTCTTCACTCTCCCTTGCCCTCCACCCCTCCCACCAACCCTCGTTTCTTTTGTACATTTATCTTGCTGCAGTGTCGCCCGTTGACAGCACAATCTGCTCAAATCTATTATTTGCCGCACACTAATATGTTCTACGATGGCTTCTCTTTATTGCTGAACATGTGTTCGGTGATAGATTTTTTCTGCGAGAATTGATCGCAATCTGTGATCAGATCTAGAAAGTATTTCATTCTGAAACTCTAATACCCGATCCAGGACCTAGTTTACTTAGTAAGAAACGTTTTTAAACCACTCCCACCGGTGTGGTCTGACCAGCGAACACATAAGTCTTATGGTCTTCATTGGTCTTCCTTATGTGTTCGCTGGGTCTGACCTCCAGACGAATTATTCAGAGTTGTCTAGTTAGATAGATAGTTAGCTTTTTGCTTTTATTGATGGGGAAACGCTTACGGGTGTTCAGAGGTGTCTAATTATTGCAAAACTCGAAACTTTTTTAAATTTTAGATTTACTCGTACAAACCCCTTTATTTAGCCTACTAACTGGTATGAATAGTGAGGAGCTCAAAGGAAATAGGATGTGAATAGAATTACGATTATGCATACTTAGGTAGTCTTAGGTAGTAAATAGTTTTTATTATTGTATTAGTTATAATGGCTAGTTAGGAATAGAATTAGCTTGATCTAATGTTTATATTGATGATCATCCCGACACAGTTTTATAGTGGGGAATCATATTTTTTAAATTTAGCAATCAAATCACTGTGTTTTCTATTTAATAACATATTGTAATGTATGAGCTTTTATCAATAAACTCTTCTGGATGTGTTTTCCATCATCCAGAGAAATAATAATAATAATAATAATTATTATTATTATTATTATTAGTTATAATAATAAATTTTATTCCCAACAAAAAAAGGCAACAAATAATACAATATTTTGAAGAAAATTAACCAGGAAATTAACTGGCTACTACCTCCAGTACATGTGGCAAGTGTGCAGCTAAGCTTAGAACTTAACTTATAAAAAAATAGAATTACTACAATAAAATTATTTTGATATTGTATATATTACAAATACATATTACTGAATTAATAATAATAATTATATTGAACAAAAATTATATTTTCGATTTTAATTTGGATTTATACGTATTCTAGAAACTAGAAAATAAAAATGATAGAAAAGAAAACAGGATGAAAAGTTATTGAAGAGGGCAACAAGAAACTGTCGCAAATAGAAACGATAAAAGAGGAAAGAGAAGTTGAAGAAAGATGATAGATATGAGAAGGAGGAGTAAAACAATGTGGAAATGTGAATGACATGATTTACAGTTCATTGATGCATGTTGGAGAAAATTACAAACAGATCGTGAACGAGAGCTCATGACACTAAAAGAGAAAGAAGGGGTGTGAGTGAGAGATAAGAGGAGAAACAGTGAGTGAAGCTTTGATAAAGAAGAGAAGGGAAGATGAGTGAGTGAGATAGGGCTTGTAATTGTGTGAGGAGGAGCGTATGTAACGTTGAAGGAGGAATGAAATATCTGAGCTTAGCAGAAAGTGACATTGTGACAGTTTGTTAGTTTAATGAGGATGCGTCACTCCCCCACCTCTTCCCCATCGCGATTTGAGTTGAGAGTTGAACTGAGTTGACAGTTGAGGAGGAGGAGTAGGATGAGGAGGATGAGGATGAGGAGTAGAAGGAGAAGGTGGCGAAGGTGATGGAGGAGGAAGAGGAGAAGAGGAATGGGGTTGGATGGAGGAGAAGGAGGTGTGGAGAGGAAGGAGGAGGAGGAGAAGGAGGAGGATGAGGATGAGGAGGATGAGGAGTAGAAGAAGCAGGAGGAGGAAGAGATGCTAGTGGTGGAGGAGCAGGAGGAGGGGGAAGAGGCGAAGAGGATGAGGTGCTGGTTGAGAAGGAGAAGAAGGAGAAAAAGGAGTACAGGAATGAGGTGGGGCGGAGAAGAAGGGCGGAGAGGTAGGAGGAGGAGGATTTGGTGAAGAAAAAGGTGGGGGAGGAGAAACCGAGAAAGAGCGAGGTTGATTAGGAGGTGGAGGGTGCATGAGCAGGAAGAGAACAGGATGAGGTAGTGGTAAAGGAGGAGAAGAATGATTAAGAGGCGAAGAGGAATGATTCGGAGAAGGAGAAGAAAGAGGAGGAGGAGGCGTTCAAGAAGAAGTAGTTGGAGGAGAAAGATGAGGTGGTTAAAAACGGGAAAGAGGTAGGAGGAGTAGGAAGAGGAGAAGGTGATGAGGTGCTAGTTGTGGAGGAGGAATCAGGTGGAGGAGGAGGAGGATGAGAAGGAGTAGGAGAGGAAGGAGGAGGAGTAGGAGGAGGTAGAGGAGAATAGGAATAGTAGGTGTAGGTGAAAGAGTAGGAGTAGGGGATGATGAATAAGGAGGAGGAGAGGTTGACAAACATGAAGGAAAAGCAGATTCAGGACATAAGAGTATTGAACTGGGTGAGGTAATATAAAGCCATGCATGGTTTTGGGGATGACATACTGCTAGCGTTGCGTTACAGAGTTGGGAACCGCACAAACAGAAACGCAGACTTGTTGACGTGACGTGACTTTTTGTGGAACAGAGAAATGAGTTGGACTAAGCAGATAAAGGCAAGGTGTAGTCTTGTTTTCTTTAGAATTAAATTAAATTAAATTTTTATTAGATGATACAATATTACAAAGTAATATTCAAGTATTATTTTAAGTTACATTTCATATTATACCGCAATTATTTAATGTCAAGCTACGTACAACTTTACACTACAAATGTAATAAAAAAAATTTATTCCAAAAGATTGGTCCGAATTTGCAAACATAGGCTAATATTGGCTGTACCGTAAATTTGCAAAGTTGTCATTCAAAAGAAACATCTTTGTACCTGATTCAGTGTAATATAGTAATAGAATGTTTTTATTATGAGAAAAAAGAATAAAAACAATAATTAAACAGTAAGTTGGGTTGATATAAATATTGTATTCCACAATTACTTATTATTCATTTAAATATTAACTTTTTGTTGTAAATTTAACGACTTGCAGTCACTTTTAGATTGTGAATATATAAAAAATGTACTCACACTCGTTAAATTTACAACAAAAAGTTGATATTAACAACGCAGATCGTATGGATCAAGAATTTCATTTTTAATGTTGGAATTTTGCAGTAACAGTAACACAACATAACATAGCATAGCATAGCATAGCATAGCATAACATAGCATAGCATTGCATAGCATAGCATAGCATAGCATAGCATAGCATAACATAACATAACAGTGATGCTATTGATAGCTGATCATTCAAAGTGGGAATTCATGGTGACTGGCGATTAGTCAGGATAGGACAGTAGCTTGGTATAAAAGTGGAACGGATAATGAACCGTCAAAATGATAGGACGTTTGTGCAGCCAGGGGCTAGTATGAGAGAAACAATATTAGTAGCAACCTTATGTTTTCTAAGTTTGAAGCTCAAAATATAAAGCGAAATTCTCTCAACCACAGTAGTTAAGGACAAGGAATATATACTGTGTTGATACAAATAATGATAAGGTCCATTAGTTGTAGCAGTCCTCCTATCCCTGACGAAGGGCTGAACAAGGGTTGAGAGTGACAGGTGACTTTCACAATAATAATTCAGGGAGGGTTGTTAGGGTGACATCCCCTAAACTCCTCCCAATGAGAGGAAGATGCAAATCAGCACAAATTCCCTCTCAACTGTCAGCGTGAATCAGCAGCTTCCAGCGTCCAGCATGGACCAGCTGAGCTGTTATCTTGGTTGCGTCAACTCTGATAATGGTTGACTGATTGGTTGATCAACTAGTTGACTGTGGTTGGCTGGTTGAATAAGAATTAATAGTTATTATAGGACTGTAAGGGAAGTGATAGCCGTGAGCCGTAGCCGGTATCTGTTCAATCAGATAAGCTGCGTTCTCCTAGGCACTCTTTGTAATGGTAACCGATTAGATTGGCCAGCAAAAAAGACACTTTTTAGAATATAGCATATATAGCATCATGTTCAGATTTATTTTTATATGAAACTTTGACTGGATACATAGGGAAGTGATAGCTGTGAGCCGTAGCAGGTATCTGTTCAATCAAGCTGCGTTCTCCCAGGCACTCTTTATAATGGTAACCGATTAGATTGGCCAGCAAAAAAGACACTTTTTAGAATATAGCATATATAGCATCATGTTCAGATTTATTTTTATATGAAACTTTGGCTGGATACATAGGGAAGTGATAGCTGTGAGCCGTAGCAGGTATCTGTTCAATCAAGCTGCGTTCTCCCAGGCAATCTTTGTAATGGTAACCGATTAGATTGGCCAGCAAAAAAGACACTTTTTAGAATATAGCATATATAGCATCATGATCAGATTTATTTTTATATGAAACTGACTGGATACATAGGGAAGTGATAGCTGTGAGCCGTAGCAGGTATCTGTTCAATCAAGCTGCGTTCTCCCAGGCACTCTTTGTAATGGTAACCGATTAGATTGGCCGGCAAAAAAGACACTGTTCTCTGCTGTAAAATCACTTCCCGGTGGTTCGGAACCCACCTAAAACTGTAGGTCCACCTCATCAATCACCATCATCCAACTTATTACCCACGCACAAGTCTCAGACCTATGTGGGCTACATCCTCAAAAAAAAAATATTACCATAGCCGATTTCGACTGTGGGTGTCTCTTTAGACCTCAACGTTATGTTTTATTTCAAAGAGCTTACTACACAAACGAGGAGTGAGGTAGTTTGTGATTGCTTTCCTCACTGACCTAACAAAACTAGGACTAGTATTATGCTAGCTAATAATATTAACAATTTGAGTTTTCTGTTTTTTCATCAGTTCTTTGAAATAAAACATATTCTTGTTAGAATCTCACAGCTGTTTTCTTAAGAGAAACTGTAAAATTCCTGGATTTCTTGTTCCATGACGAACTGCGTTGTTAATATTGACTTTTCCTTGTGAAAAATGCCTTGAAGATGGGTTTTAACAACTTGAAAACGTTCGGCCTACAGAGTAAGTAAAATACTACTTATTCTTAATAAAAATTTGCCTACAAGTCGTTGAATTCACTTGAAAAGTTAATAAACTGTAAAAAGTTTATGGTTATGGAGTATAATAGTTTAACTAGTGATCACCCTAGATCGATAGATCGTTTGCAAACAACTAATTTTACCAAGGGCCAAAGGGCAACTTATTTCTTGCTTATTCTAGGAAAAGGTAACAAGAAACCTGAACCTGAGGATGCTGATTTAGATAAAATTCCCAAGAAAGTATCACAAGTCCAGTATCACAAATAATAGATAATTATCATATTACTTGAAGTTGTAAAGAATTCCACAGCTAATCTAATCTACTTTGCCCAATTTAAGTGTTGTTATAATTATCTATGATGAATATATGTCTACACCAGGGCACAATTTTCAATAACTTCGTTGGTTTTTATATAAATATAATTTTTAAGTAGAATTTCTCTACTTTTATTGTTTAGCATTAATATGTAGGTCCAATACCTAAAACTGTAGGTCCAACTCATCAATCACCATCATCCAACTCATTCCCCACGCACAGGTCTCACACCTATGTGGGCTTCATCCTCAAAAAAATAAATAAAAATAAAAAAAAAAAAATATCTTATTTTACAAAAACTTTCAACTTGGAAATTTTGAAATAAATACTAGATGCATAGCTCCAAAACATGAAATTATTGTAGGGTTTCTTTATTCAATAAAATTTTAAAAAGAAGATTTTTAAATGTTATAAATATTATTGTAATGAATAAAAAGTCTGAAATTGTCGAAGTTGAATAAGTTTCACCACATGTCTTTTAACACAAAAATATTATTGTAATTGTATTCTGATTCAATAAAATTTGATTTAATTCGAAAAATGAATACATCCTGAACTGCACAGTACCTAGCAAATTAAATAATACACCAATAAATACAATAAACAACACACTATTGCTTGTTATGGGCTATTTGTCTATTCCACATTTCAGAATTCAGAATTTTATCTGCAGATTTTTCTATGAATCTACACCTCGTTAAGAACTTTATTAACATCATTTATCATGTCTTGATGTTGAGAATTTGAGATATCGCTAGTATAAAGCTGTTAAATTGATTACTTTGGTTCTTGTTATAGGATAGTCCACATCTACAGCATATACTGTATAGTTGAAGCATATATGACTCATATACAGGCATATATAACTCTTGTAGGCCCAAACGCAAGCTACAACATATATATTATGTTGCAAATTAATCACTCTCAAGCATCAGATGTGATTACCTTAGTTAAGATACATCACATTAGTTAGGAACACGAACCTCCGAGATTATTATGATGAATCTATGACAGTGTGCTATTCAATATAGATCAAATACTTGATCTATATTGGATATAGATATAGTGATATAGAATATTCCCTGTAGTTCACATATATTGTACTAAACATTTAGTGTACAGGGCATAAATCAAATTGTTCTCAACATAATGAGTGGTGGAGAAAAGCATTTAGGAAAGTGATTACCGTGAGCCGTAGCTGGTATCTGTTGAGTCAGATAACGATAAGCTACGAACTCCTGGGCCCTCTTTGTAAGGGTGATCGATTGGATTGGCCACCAAAAATACTATATCTGTTGAGTCAGATAACGATAAGCTACGAACTCCTGGGCCCTCTTTGTAAGGGTGATCGATTGGATTGGCCACCAAAAAGACTCTGTTCTGTGCTGTAAAATCACTTCCCGGTGGTTTGGAACCCACCTAAAATTGTAAGTTTAACGCATCAATCACCATCATCAATACACTACCCATGCACATCCTCGGGGAAAACGTTATTTATGTTTGAATATCAAGTAAAAATTAATATCGAACTAAATCATCTAATAAAAGTTTTCAAAGTCAAAGTCTTCTTAGGCTTATTCAGTAAAATACAATGAGCATTAATTTTTGAGCGCATTTTATAGGTGAATAAAATAATAATAATAATAATAATAATACAAAGTAATAATAATAACAATAACAAATAACAAAAATAACAAATAACAAATCATATAACAAATAACTAATAATAACAAATAAAAAATAACAAATAACGAATAACACATAACAAATAACAAATAACATATAACAAATGACAAATAACAAATAACAAATAACGAATAACAAATAATATATAATATATAGCAAATGACAAATAACAAATAACAAATAACAAATATAACAATATAACAAATGACAAATAACAAATAACGAATAACAAATAATATATAACATATAACAAATAACAAATAACGAATAACAAATCATATAACAAATAACAAATAACTAATAATAATAATAATAATAATAATAATAATAACAAATAACAAATAACACATAACAAATAACAAATAACATATAACAAATGACAAATAACAAATAACGAATAACAAATAACGAATAACAAATAATATATAACATATAGCAAATGACAAATAACGAATAACATATAACAAATAACAAATAACATATAACAAATGACAAATAACAAATAATGAATAACAAATAATATATAATATATAGCAAATGACAAATAACAAATAACGAATATCAAATAACAAATAACAAATATAACAATATAACAAATGACAAATAACAAATAACGAATAACGAATAACAAATAACAAATCATATAGCAAATAACAAATAACTAATAATAATAATAATAATAATAATAATAATAATAATAATAATAATAATAATAATAATAATAACAAATAACAAATAACGAATAACACATAACAAATAACATATAACAAATGACAAATAACAAATAACAAATAACGAATAACAAATAATATATAACATATAGCAAATGACAAATAACAAATAACACATAACAAATAACAAATAACATATAACAAATGACAAATAACAAATAACAAACAACAAATCATATATAACAAATAACTAATAAAAATAATAATAATAATAATAATAATAAAAAATAATAATAATAATAATAATAATAACATATAACAAATAACGAATAACACATAACAAATAACATATAACAAATGACAAATAACAAATAGCAAATAACAAATAACAAATAAATAACAAATAACAAATAACAAAATAACAAAATAACAAAATGACAAAATGACAAATAACGAATAACAAATAATATATAACATATAACAAATAACAAATTACAAATAACAAATAACAATTAACAGATAGCAAATAGCAAATAACAATAATAGGTCCAATAGTAATAATAACACCAACACAAACACAAACAGCAGCACAAACACCAACACTAACAATACCAATTTAATAGTATTATAACAAATTTACGGACGTGAAAGTGAATTCATTGAAAAGACAACTTCAAACAGTTTCATTTACTACAACTGACAAGTTTAATTGTTTAATGCATTTCTAATATACTGTATATTAGCAAGTGGATAACCAATTAAAAACAGTTCCCTAATATCAAGTCCTTCAAGTTTCAAGCTACCGAAAAGATTAATCTATTTCAGTTTCTAACCTAACATTTTAAAGCCTCGCAGGCAGAGAATGCTTAGTTCAAAGCTCAGGCTTAGACATTCATGTCGACAGTCATTATAAGTCCATTAAGTCCAGGTTGCTATTCAATCATGCTTCTAGGACTAGCAGGCAAATTAGACACGGGATGCTGTTAATTGACTAACTTGGGTTTCGGCTTTAATATGGTGGTGTTAGAAGATAAATTCACTATTTATACAATTCACCAGCCATTCATTTATGACGAGTAGCAGGTTGAAAATGAATTAGACAGACACCGCCGCCATTAATCATCCAATTCATCTGGATGAATTTAAATATCATAATTATTAGTCGGTGAATGGATTTGAAATATCCAATTGAAAAAAATGGTATCCTGTGACCTAGAGAAGAAGAAGACGGTGAAGAAAAACCGGAGAAGTAGACGATGATGTAGAAGAAGAAGAAGAAGAAGAGGAGGACGAGGATGATGAAGAAGGAGGAGGAGACGGCGAAGGAGAAGAAGAAGAAGGAGGGGATGAAGAAGGAGGTGGTGAAGAAGAAGAATATGAAGAAGGAGATGGAGAGGAAGAGGAGGAGATGGAGAGGAGGAGGAGGAGGAGGAGGAGGAGGAGGAGGAGAGGAGGAGGAGGAGAGGAGGAGGAGGAGGAAGAGGAGGAGAAGGAGAGGAAGAGGAGAAGAAGAAAAAGAAGATGTATGAGGAGAAAAAGGAGGAGGAGGAGGAGGAGGAGAAGAAGAAGGAGATATACGAAAAAAGTGGAAGAAGAAAAAGAAAAGGAAAAAACAATGAAAAAGAAGAGGAGGAATAGAAGAAAAGGAGAAGAAGATGAAGAATAGAAGAATAATGAGAAGAAGAGGAAGATAAAGAAGAGATAAAAGAAGAAAAGAAAGAAGAAAAATAAGGAAGAGAATGAGGAGTAGAAGGTGGTGATGGTGAAGAAGAAAAAACAAGAAAAAGAATTGGAGAAAAATAGAAGAATAGAAAAAAGTAGAAATAGAGAAGTGAAAGAAGAAAAAGAAAAGTGAAAGAAGAAAAAGAAAAGTGAAAGAAGAAAAAGAGAAGAAGAGGAAAATATGGAGAAGAAGAGGAAAAGAAGAAGAGGTAGAAGAAGAAGAAGAAGAAGAAGAAAAAGAAGTCGAAGAAAAAGGAGAAGAATGAGGAGGAGGAGAAGAAGAAGAAGAAGAATAGAAGAAAAATGAGAAGAAGAGGAAGATAAAGAAGAGATAGAAGAAGAAGTGAAAGAAGAAAAATAAGAAAGAGAATGAGGAGTAGAAGGTGGTGATGGTGAAGAAGAAAAAACAAGAAGAAGAATAGGAGGAAAATAGAAGAATAGAAAAAACTAAAAATAGAGAAGAAGTGGAAGAAGAAAAAGAGAAGAAGACGACGAAGAAGATGAAAAGAAGGTAAAGATGTGGAAAATAAGAAGAAGAGGTAGAAGAAGAAGAAAAAGAAGAAGAAGTTGAAGAAAAAGAAGTAGAAGGAGGAGAAGGATAAGATAAGATGAGGAAGATGAAGAAAAGGGGAAGAAAAGGAGGAAAAAACGTTACAGAGCAGGCCAAGGAGAAAAATGAGGAGAATTAGGAGAAAAAGATGTAGGAGAAGTGGGTTTAAAGTCAAGAAAGAGGCGTATAGAGAAAGAAGAAGAAGAAGATGTAGAAGAAGAAGAAAAAGATAAGAAGAAGAAGAAGAAAAAGAAGAAGGAGAAAAAGAAGTAGAAGAAAAAGAAGTAGAAGATAAAGAAGATGAAGGAAGCGTATAGAGAAGAATAAGGATGCGTATAGAGAAGAATAAGGAAGAAGATAAAGAGGAAGAAGAAGAATAAATTAATAAGAAAAAGAGGTAGAAGATGAAGAAGGGAATTACTTGTGATGAAGAAGGAGGAACATAAGGATGATGACGAGGGGAAGAAAAAGAAGAATCTGTGTTTTAATTACTTTCAGAATGTATTATCTTGGGAAGATAGGTTATGTGAGCAACATAAACTTGTACCCCGACTTTTCCAAATTTGAAAATGAACCATGTCATAATTTTGTACTAATTTTGTACCATTTTGTACCACCAAGAACTAATTTTGTACCCCTTCCCATTTTTAGGTAAGAGCGATTCAAAAGTCGGGGTACAGGTTTATGGCTGACCCCGACTTGCTCAAATTTCAAGAAAAGTAACACCATCAATATCTTATAATTTTGTACCATTTTGTACCACCAAAAGAAAATTTTGTACCCTCCCCCATTTCGGGATACAAGCGATTCAAAAGTCGGGGTCTGGACCCCGACTTGCACAAATAGCAATAAAACCTATACCAAAATATTGCAATAATTTTGTACCATTTTGTACCACCAAAAAAAAATTTTGTACCCCTTCCCATTTTTAAGTAAGAGCGATTCAAAAGTCGGGGTACAGGTTTATGGCTGACCCCGACTTGCTCAAATTTCAAGAAAAGTAACACCATCAATATCTTATAATTTTGTACCATTTTGTACCACCAAAAGAAAATTTTGTACCCTCCCCCATTTTGGGATACAAGCGATTCAAAAGTCGGGGTCTGGACCCCGACTTGCACAAATAGCGATAAAACCTATACCAAAATATTGCAATAATTTTGTACCATTTTGTACCACCAAAAAAAATTTTTGTACCCCTTCCCATTTTTAAGTAAGAGCGATTCAAAAGTTAAATAAATTCAAAATTTAATAATTAGTGAATATGGTAATAAGTCTTCACAGACTCTTTTCAAATGATGTTTTCTCATTTTCAAGTCCATGAGCTTCGCTGACTCCCGTTCCAGAGTTTTAAAGCTAGAGGAGGTATTGTGAGAAGCAAGACCTCATTCATAATTATTTTAATTAGCGAATACAGTGCAATCTAGTAGTTTGATAGCCAGCTGCCCAGTGTTGCATTATCGATAATTATTTTAATATAGCACAATTAGAAATGTGCACAATTTTAGCCTATAAAATGGTCATGCCATTGTTACACGTGTTATCAATAGTTGACCAGCTGAGCCATTTTATTTATAACAGAAGTATTAATTTCAAAATTATATTAAGAAATGAAGAATTCAGCAAATTGTTCAGGAGCAAATGTACAAATTTTAATGGACAATTTCCTGCAGCTGGGATTGTGGTGTGAGAACTGAAGCTGCAAAACGCATCACTCGATAAAAATGATTGATATTGTATTGGAGATAATTTGAATTAGGCCTATAATGTCCCACACACGTGGTTAGTATGCACGTGCAAAGTAAAACGCAATATTGATCGCTGTTGGAATAATTACAATATTACAACTAAGATTGATATTTCTTCGTGTTGGCCAAGAACAAATCTTCTTCATCTGCTTCAATAATCGCTGCTGCAGTTTCAACCACCAAGCTACCAAGACTATAAAAGGGATGCTGCTGAATGCTTTTATCATTCCATCACTTGAAACTGGACTGATAGGTAAGTTAAGTTAATACATTTTATTGTCATTTCATATAAGATCTGTACACCATATTGATAAAAATTTATAATTATTGGTCTTCTGCTTTTGGTCGAATAGTATGGGTAGATTTTTTACCATTTAGTTCACTCTGCTACATGATATTTACTATTAACATTTTTGTATATCTGCGTGTTTTTAAAGTCTTCTATGTCAATAAAATTATATATTGCAATATCAATTTGCATAATTCAATATACAGAATAAAATTTGATTTTTTTTTTAATTCATCTTGCCAAAAAATTTGAGGATTCCTTATCCGTGAATCTATAAAGTCAGGTTAGGTTAACATTTTTTTTTTTAAATAAAAATCGATATGGATTACCATGTTCTTCAACTAAAGAGGAAATTTTTTACCATAATAATTTTGGTATTATAACAAATATATCAGCGGGTAGCCTAATTTAATAGAATCAGAATTTCAATCGATCAACATCTACTTCATCTCTTTTATTATTATTATTAAAATTCATGGCGTTAAGCTGCATCTTTGGGCCGGGCCATATGTCAATACAGAAAATGTCATTAGTTGCTGAAAATTGTATTATACCTATTATTAATATTATTATTACTCTTATTACTCTCATTATTCTTATAATTCTCATTTTCTCTTTCTATTTTCTCTTTCTCTTATTCTCTCTTTCATTCTATTTCGTTGTCTCACTCTTTCTCTCCTTCTCTTTCTCTTTCTCTCTTCCCTTCTCTTTTTCCCTCTTCCTCTCTTCTCCTTCTTCCTCTTTTTTGTTTCTCTTTTCTCTCTTATTCTTTCTTATTCATATACTCATTTTATCGTTTAAATAATGAGTGCAAGTTGGTATTTTCAGTGAAGTCGATAGTGTTAACATTTCAGTTCGTAATAGATCAACAAATTCACAATTTTAACGTTGCTATTTTCAGAAATGCAATCGGGAAATGTAGGACGGCCAAAATCATTTCCATCAGCTGCTCTCAAACTCTTACTTCTTGAGTACAAAGAAGAAATCATTCAGGATGGGAAAATAGTTGGAAAGAATAGTCAAATATGGAACCACATCGCTGTAAATCTCAATACCATTGTGAAAGCAGCAAATCAACTTTCTGGAATTCATATTTACGTCACAGTCAAGCAGAACAGGTTGGTCTTAAAAAATTCCTAATTGCGTGTTTGATAATGATCTATCGATGATGTGGAAGTTAGGGTTTAACTAATTTTCTGCCCGAACCCCATTATATTGACTGGGCTACTATTTGATTACAGTAGCTTCAATAATAAGAGGACAACATTTTCTCACCCCATATATACTCTCAAAAACAATAGGCATAGCAAACTCAAATCAGTACAGAAATCGCAGATTTCACTTATCAAGATCAACGAAATAATTTCTTTAAATCACGATTTCTATCTCTTGTTTAGTTTTTTATTAATTTTTCAATAAAAGAGAATGTGATTAGGAGTAAGGTCTATGATTTTCATTCGTATGTATACCAAGTGTGCCTCTTAATACATGCTTGGGCGGATTTAGATCATAATCTTTGGGCGTGCGAGCTCTTCTATGGTATGAGCATGAGGTAGTTACACATTCTAAAATTTTATCACCCTACTAAAATATTTGAATAGTCCGTTCTTAGGATTTTTATAGTACAGTAGTAGGCCTATAATTATTTTCTTTAAAAAAATCCCCTCAATTAATATTCTATTCCGTTCACATTATGGACGGAATTATGGAATGAATTAACAATTCATTCGTAATGTTACTATAGAAACGGCTAGATCATAGCTAGAGGAGCATTGTGAGAATTTGAAATTCCTGTTTTAATTTTCGCTTTTAAAGATGACTTTTTGAACTCCTAATTGAATTTTAGTTCTTTTGCATTGATTATCAATAAATAACTGAGGAGTCCAAAAATTGACATGACAAACGTGACAAACATGACAAAGTGAATTTATTTATAATACAGAACTCGTTCAATCGTTTTTCTCCAAAATATTTTTTTGATCACATGGCTTACGCATTATCTTAGGCTATTATGTTATTGAATCTTCTTATGTGATTATAAATGAAGTTGATTCTAGATTATTGAAGAAATTAGGATGAATTGTCAGGAAAAATGTTTACAAAGTAATGACAGAAAGTCTTTGAGAAATATCAGAAAAATCTGTGGGTGCGATGCACCTCCCCCCCCCCCCCCACCATAAATCCGCCCATGTTCAATCAATGTTAGTAGTAGATATGTCATTCATACATCTATTAGCGGTGTCTCATAAATTGTAATTATCAACCAAATAGTGTTTGCAGTGTAATGAAATTGAGATCTATATCTATGATGTAATCGGTTACATCACGTAATCTCGTTACTTCTATTGTTGTATTGTCGTGATAAGCTGCGTTCTCGTAGGACCTGTTTGTAACTGTGACCGATTAGAGTGGCCAGCAAAAACGACACTGTTCTCTGCTGTAAAATCACTTCCCGGTGGTTCGGAACCCACCTAAAACTGTAGGTCCAACTCATCAATCATCATCATCCACTCATTACCCACGCACAAGTCTAAGATCTATGTAGGCTTCACCCTCAAAAAAAAAGTAATAAGAGAAGTTATTAATCACACAGGTCCGAACACGCTTTGTTACTGATTAAAATATTGTTAAAAAATCTGGTCTTTAATAAATCAAAACACTGATTTTTCAAATTTGCTCAGCATCTATCAGAAAATTTTTCATTAGAGTTAACCATCATCATACTTGAATGAAGCCTCAAAAAAATTATAAAATTGTAAATTTGTAGACATTTTCCACCATTATTCTTGTCTAGTTAACCAAGCATTTCCGAATATCTGCATCATCCTTATCTTGTTTACAAAGTATTTTCTAGACTATAGAGGTCTAGAAAATTTATTTAAATGATTCAATTCCATGAATTCCTGAATAACATTATTTATTTGTCCCACCTCCTTAACAAAATGCTCACGCATCGAGGCTATTTTATAGACTAAACCACGAAACATTTAACAGTTTGTTATTTTTCCATATTCTAATTCAACAAAATGATAATATCGATATCTGTTCTTTAATCACGTGAAAGAACTTTTCTAGTTTTTTATGAGTACAACTCCACCTAGAAATATTCCCGAAGGGTCAATGTATGTTAATTAAGAATGAATATAAAAATAATTTTTTCATATATTATTAATTATGATTACCGGTACTATTGAAACAGCTTTCTTGAATTATGTCACACATATTGATTTTACTAACGACAATCACAAATATTAGAGTTTGAATCTCACCTCCAGTGAAGCTGTGGAGTGTGACTTTTAGTAGGTCACTCTGATCTATTTCTGAAAACGTTATTCACTTATTATTACTCAAACATAAAGTATATCCATCTAACCAATTCTTAATATTTAGTTTTTTAGTTAATTCTTAATAAATTATAGTGTTTTCTTCAGCAATCAAAATATAAAATGCTCTCAGAAATAAACGTTTTATTGCATAGTTATTCCTCAATATTGCTACTTCATGTCCCCTTAGTCACAATATAATCCTAATTAACGAAGTTTGGGTGCATTTCAAGTTATATGGTCAATTTAAATTATCTCTCAATAATTAATAAATTTACTACATTTATAAAATTTACTTGTTTATTAGCACTAGTTTCTGAACGAGTGTATGAATACGAAAATCAAAAATATTCAGTTATCTTCATCTCTGTAACAAAGGGGTATTTTTTTTTTTTTTAATTTTTCTATCAAATTACTTTCTATTTTGGTCTGTATTATTGATTCCTAAAATTTGTCAGTCCAATTTGCGGACACTTTGTATACTCCAAAGTGTTCAATTTCTGTTTACATATGGATCAGTAATTGACAAAGACATATTAATGTTTTTTTAGATATCAACTTCAAGATTGTCTGATTGAGCACACGTCCAATAGAAATTCATCTGATGTGATTGATGACCACACACCCTGTACATCTTCACCTGCTTCTTCAGAAGAAGATTCACTCTCCACCAAATCTAGTAGTGGAAAGAGCAGTGGAAACGAAGATAAATTGAACTTTGTCATCACATTTGGCAGTAAGGAGTGGGACGAAATCAGACCTGAAGCTGTCACCTACCCAGACAAAAAAGGACATGGTAAGATAAGAAATTATTTAACATTAAGGCGAGGAACGTGGACCAATGTTATAAATAAAAATTTCTGGAAGGAAACAAAACTTCCTTGTAGGGTATCATATCGTGGTGGAAGAATTTATTCATCAAATGCGTTACACAAAGTTACAATCACAGGACAATGTTCATTTTGTAAAGCAAAATTTTTCGCATCTGCTGATAAATTGCCAGATGAAGATGGTGATAGTTTGGAATTCACTTGCAGATATTCAGGTAATTTTTCCATTGAACATCCAGGAAATATTAAAAGGCACCTCAAGGGTAAAGAGCGAGAAAGAGTGGTTGACCTCATGGTAAATGCAAATGTTGCACCCCTTGCCTTCCAGAGAAGAGAAGGTGACAAATTAATGGATCTAGGAGACGTGGAGCCAGCTCATCTGCCTAGTTTGCCCCAACTACGAAACGCAAAATGTCAGGCTGCTAAAGCACTCACAATAGATCAAGATCCAATTATATCAATAGCAAGGGCTATGCACCAGTCACGCTTTAGAAATGTAATAAGAGATGTTAGTTATGATAAATTTCAAGTAAGATATCACAGTACAACTCAATTGCATGTTTACAGGGAATTTTGTAAACGAAATAAAGTGGTGTCAGTGGCAATTGATGCTACAGGAGGAGTAGTTGAAAGATTTAAAAGGGTTCTTGGAGTCAGATCTGGGCATATATTTTTGTATAGTTTTGTAATACGAGATGTAAATTTGAAACAGATATATCCAATATGCTCTCTACTCTCTGAGAGGCATGATACAGAAACCCTCAGGCATTGGCTTGCCCTATTCTTGAGAAGCGGTGTACCTACACCTCATGAGATTGTCACAGACATGTCTGTGGCTCTCATGTCTGCATCAGTTCAGGCCTTTACATCACTGCCATCATTAGATTCATATCTACAACGATGTGCAGATGTGTTAGATATATCTGACAGTAGTAACTCAAAAATTCTACCAGAATGTTTCATAAGAAATGATGTGGCACACCTCATAAAAATGATGGCCTCATGGAGATGTTTCCAAGGATGTTTGAAAATAACAAAACATTTTTACATGAGAAGTCTTGCTCAAGTTTTACAAATATCAAGTCTAGAAGAGGTGAAAATGACCATCATGCACATTCTCACAGTAGCAGTGTCTGAAACTGAAGGAGTAGATAAGTATGGGAAAAATACTCCTTGTGAAATGCTCCTTGTAAGCAGCAAGAAGTGCTTAGTGAATAGGATTGGAGGCCTAATCCATGATCCAGAGCAGGAGATTTTTGATGTCAGGGAAGGAGCAGTAGAGGGGGAGAATCCAGGAATCTTCCACAAGAAACGATGTGAAAATGCCTTTGGGAAGATGTTCTCATGCATAAAGAATTATGTTAAGAGTAGAGCTGTTATTGGTGATAGGGGCAACCAACAGTATCTACCAGGCCTTGCAGATCATTTGAAAGATATTGCTCCTCTGTTGCCAACTTGGAGTGGCATCATGATACCCAAATTTGGGTATGGGGAAATAACAGCCACGTCTGCCTCTGTTGAGACCAATTTCAAAATATTGAAATCAGTCATTTTCAAACACAGAACTCTTCCAATGAGAGCTGATGATTTCATATTTCAACACATAATTTCAACAGAAGGAGCAATGAAAATGGCAGCTGCTAGTGGGATGAAACTAGATGAGAAAGATCAGAGCTGTAGGCCTATTTACAAAGGAAAAATAGAGGAAGAACAAAACTCTGTGGACTTGAGCAATGTTGATCAGAAAATTTTCGAATCAAAACAACATGAAGACTGGGGTGGTTTGATATCAAAAGAAGGAAAAACTTCTTCATATTTGAGAAAGGAGCCAGGACTGACTCTGTCAGATCTGACTAAAGCAAGACCAGCAATGCCAATTGGAGTCTTAAAGAATGGGAATAGTGAGAAATTGAATCCTGTAAGCATCGATGGGGTTGGCTACATACTGTCAAATACATGTGCATTTGACAGTCTCCTCCAACTTTTTGCGGTTGCATACTGTGATAGCTTATGCTTTAGAGACTGCATCCACTCTACTGAGAGTGATTTCTTGATTTTGGTGCAACGGATTGTTGTTGAAGGTGTAAGTAGAAAAACATACCAAGCAAGAACAAATATACTTGCACCTTTATACAGAAATCACACATACGCTCTGCCAGGAGCTCTTCAAATAGTTAAGTGTGAAACACTGGTCAGTGCTCTAGCTCCCAAGCTTCTACAGAACCTATCATCGTTGGTGGAGAGAAGTGTCTGTTCCAGGAAGGAATGCCCCAAACAACAAACTGTTTTTGAAAAAGTAATATTATCAATTTCCATGAATAGATCTGAAATAATACAAAATTTAAATACTCTCATAAATGAGGAAGTAAAGAAAAAAATTAATAATTGCTTTCAAGTTTGTGATGATGGTAGCTACTGCCAAGGAGAAAAGTTTATTGAAATGAAGGTTAAAAATTATATTCTTGTGGAGCCTATAGATGTGGGAAATGAAACTCGTCTTATGCAATGCATTCTTAAGCTAAGAGAGGTACCTAGACGGATTGTTGTTGGTGACCAGGAAATGTTTTTGAGAGGGTGTGTAGGGTTCCTTGGAACAGATAATGTGAGTGATATAGGCCACTATGTGGCATACACATTCAGAATCAATGAATGTTGGCAAACGTTTGATGATCTTCAAAGTAATAAAAATGTCAGTGCTCCTAAAACAGATATAAAAGCTCATCTTATTCTTTACACAGTGTAATCATTAAGAAGCAAGGAGCATTAAGGAGCACAGTAAGGAGCAACTACTACCTTTCAACATTAAAAAAATTCAGCCATGCACCTGCCAAAATTTTATTGTAAAATTTATCATCATTTCAATTCTTCATAAAAAATAAATCATTGAAATAGTTGAACAAGTAACAACAGGTTTTCTGCACAGAACTATTTTCCTTAAATTATTAAAAAAAAAATTGGAAATGAGATTCTTGTTTGAAATAGAACATTCTCATTCCACAAAATGCTTTTCAGTCCAAAACACTAAAAATAGTCAATGTTGAATTCAGAAGATCAGAATTGGAGGGGAAAATAGACAAATCACAAAACGAACAATTCAAATATTGAATGTACACATTCATCAACGAAATCCTCCCAAAATATAGAGTTATCTAGAGAAGCCTAGTCTGAAACTTCTGCACTTTCAAAGTCGATTTACTCGATTCTGAAAGTTATGGGTTTAGATAAACTTTCTTAGAAAAACTACAAAATGGTTTGAAAACGTGTATTGTTTCACAAGCTTTTTCCTGATGAACGACATGGACGATTGGGCAAGAGCTGACTGATTTACAAAGCAAATAGAAATATCATACTTCTAAAATGTATTATGTGATTTTTTTAATTCTTATTTTGAGCTGTAGGCCTATATAGGTACTTACAGGTACTTTCTGACAATCTCAATATGATCTATTCCTCTTCAACGTTAATATTCATTCAATTTTTTTAATTAATGCATTGTCTTCACAAAATGTATTAATGTTATTTATAATGGATTGATCACTGTAAGAATGTAAAGGCAATAATTGACAATTTATTATAGCTCTTGTGTATTGAAAAATTTGATTCATAGCTCTTAGTAACCCAATGCCCCGAAATGAGAAAGGGTACAAAATTATTTTTGAGTTATAATGAAAAGAAGAGGACTATTTCCAACTAATTTTGATGTAATTTTTTTCAAATTCAAGTATGTTAAGGCAATAATTGACAATTCATCAGCATTCTTTTGTATCAAGCAATTTGATAAATAACTATTAGTACCCTTCTACCACGAAATGAGAGGATGTACAAAGTTATTTCTGAGTGGTAGTGGAATAAAGAAGACTGTTACTGAATACAGGTTGCTATATTTTATTGCTTGGTACAGAATTTTCTACTTCTGAAGAAATACATATTTTAATATTCAGATTTTCACAAATTAGTTTGAAATAACTGACAATTTAACAAACTGACAAATATACAAAAACAGAATTAATTGAGGAATTCCAAATTAATAAATTCTGTTTCAGTTTTTCCTTCTGAATTAATTTGACTAGTTTTGTTATTTATTGATAGTTTTTTAAAAATTAAATTGACTTCATTATGATGTTGAAGATCCATCTTGTTTCCACTAATATGTATTATAAACTTAAAAAACACTTTTGAATGGAAATTGACTCACGTTATGGCGTGACGGCCGTTTCGCTCTGTTGTCTAGAGCATCATCAGACGACCCACAGGGCATCGCCTTGAATCAGTGTACTGTGGGTCGTCTGATGATGCTCTAGACAACAGAGCGAAACGGCCGTCACGCCATAACGTGAGTCAATTTCCATTCAAAAGTGTTTTTTAAGTTTATAATAAATTGACTTCATTTATGTCAAAAAAGGTATTTTCATAGTCAGTGCTTTGTTCTTACTCAAATATTATGATATTGAGTGTACATACGGTTTTTTATTAATCATTATTCACTGGTGTGTAATCAAGAATATAAGGCTGCTCAAATAATATCTGATGTTATTATAATCTGTCACTAAGCATAGATTTAGGTATTTGTGTAATCCATGTTGACTAAAGAAACAATTTGTGTAAAAACCTTTTGGCTAGTTTGTTTGTATTAGACTACATAATGTTATTTGGAAGAATTATCAATTTGTTTTACTAATCAACTTGAATATTATACTAGTGCGGCTGAGTTAAATAAATTTGTTACAAGTATCACGTTTCATTCAATTCCTGGACATTCAATTCCTAGGGTAATAAAATTGATTTGAAATATAATCATTTCTTATAACTAGACCAGAAATCTCCTATATTAATGCATTAAACCTAATCTAACCTTAAGAGTTAGGTTAGGTTCCTCTTACTCCTCCTCCTTCTTTCCCACCTCATCATCCTCCTCCTCCACCTCATCCACCACTTCCACCACCTCCACCTCCTTCTCCTCCTTCCCCTCCTCCTCATCACCCTCCTTATCATCATCCTCCACCTCCTACTTCTTTTCATACCATCTTTAATTTAACAAAATTTAATTCATAACTGTTCGTACCATACCTCAATAACCCAAAAGAGAAGAAGTACACAATTATTTTTGTGTATTAATGGAAGAAAGAGGACTAGTTCTTTACATTTTTGAAATTATTTCATCTGAATTCAAGTGAAGACACTGTTCTCTGCTGTAAAATCACTTCCTGGTGGTTCGGAAACCACCTAAAACTGTAGATCCAGCTCATCAATCACCATCATCCAACTCATTACCCGCGCACAGGTCTCAGACCTATGTGGGCTTCATCCTCCCAAAAAAGGTTGTAAGGGCAATAAAATTGATAATATTTACAAACGTTCTTCTGTATCAAGCCATTTGATACATAACTATTTATACCCTAATAAGCCAAAATTAGAGGAGTACAAAATTATTTTTGTGTGGTAATCAAAGAAAGAGGACTATAGTGGAATTAAAAGCAGAGGTGTATTGGAAAGGTATAGTCTTTGGGGACGGTCTCAGAGTCTCAGTAGAGATCAGCAATAGTGTTGCCATGTCGTGTGGAATGCAGAACACATGCCACAGTGTAGTAGCAACAGGCAAGGTTTGGGAGTAGGAGACATGACAACAAGAGAATCAGTTGGTGTGGGAACTGCCAAATTGGTATTGGCTAAGCCCCCTCCTCCATCACTCCAACCACCGTTTTGGCAATACGCTTCTGGTTTTAATTATACTTTAGTTCTTCACAATTTTGATATTATTTCATCCAAATTCAAGAATGTAGAGGCTATAATTGACAATTTATTATCGTTCTTCATCTGTATCAAGTAATTTGATACGTAACTATTTGTACCCTAATAAGCCGAAATGAGAAGGGGTATAACATTATTTTTGAGTAGTAATGGAAGAATGAGGTCTAGTTTCAACCAATTTTGCTATTAGATTCTTTGATTTCGAGTATGTAAATGCAATAATAATTGACAATTCATAATCTTTCTTGTACATTGAGCAAATATATGTATATTGTGACAGCCAAGTGCTGTAGCTGGTATCTGTTCAATCAGAGATAAGCTACGAAACTCCTGTGCGCTTTTTGTAAAGCTGACTGATTAGATTGGTCAGCAAAAAGACTCTGTTCTCTGCTGTAAAATCACTTCCTGGTAATTCGGAACCTACCTAAAACTGTAGGTCCAACTCATCAATAATCATCATTCAATTCATTGCCCATGCCCAGGTCACAGACCTATGTGGGCTTCATCCTCCAAAAAAAAAATTAATTTGTAGCTAAAGGCGGCGTTCACACCGGCATGATATGGGATATATCTTAGTGAAAATATTGTTAAGATATATCACAAGGAAGGTTCATACTGCAGGCGATAAATCGGTGCCATCTCTGCGATAAGAATGTGAAGGGGGACAATTATTTCCCCCCATGCAGCACTGGTCACATCTTCTGTCTTGCTGTATTCGCTATTCGGCAAGGGTATAGTTCCAGATGCACTGACGAGATTTGAGTAAATTAATAAAATGAAATAAATCCTTGTCTTCTCTTCCCGACATGTTGACTAAGTTACTTGAAGTCAATATGCAACTAATCGTAAAGACAGCACGCAGTACTTGGTGTGATTCATCGCTCACGATATATCGCTCACCAATCGCCTTGGTGTGAACCATTTTTATCGCCTCCCTCTACATTTAAAGTATCTGTCTGTGTGTGTCGCATATCACATATCGCTTAAGATATATCGCATATCGCATATTATGCCGGTGTGAACGCCACCTTAGTATCACAGTATCCCAAAAATGAGTCGGGTAAAAAATTATTTTTCCTACAGTGACCCAAAAAAGTCCCAACTCTTGCACTAACTATAGCACGAAAAATTGTCTATTCCTGCAATAGTGTGGGAAAGTAAATTCCAGTGCACAAAAGTACTTTTCCTACAGTGACCCAAAAAAGTGTCTATTTTTGCACTAACTGAAGCACGCAAAATAGTCTATTCCTGCACCAGTGCGGGAAAGTAAATTGCAGTGCGGCAATGTACTTTTCCGCACTCCAAATTTGCAACCTAACAACACAAAATAGTGAGCATGTAATACGCAGGTTCCCTATTCTGAAATTCAAAAATAGGTTGGCTACTCTGCTTCAGCTGTGAATAGTTGTTGTAGTTGTTGATGATGAAATCGATTTGATTTGAAGATAGGTCATGTGAGGAATTTTCAGGTTATGTATGCCCTGTTTTGTTCTGTTTGAATTACTTTATACATTACTGTAGGAAAAATTTAATGTGTAATACGAGTGCAAAGTATTGTTTCTGCACTCGAGAAACTTTTTTCACTCGCCTTTGGCTCGTGAAACAAACTGTTTCTCTCGATGCAGAAAAACGCTATTTTGCACTCTAGTTACACAAATAGCTATTTCCACACTCCAGATTTGCAACCAGCAACACAAAATAGTGAGCATGAAATACACAGGTTCCCTATTCTGCATTCCAAAATAGGTTGGTTCCTCTACATCAGCTACAAAATAGTCAGCTGTAGTTGTTGAAATCGATTTGATTCAAAGATAGGTTATGTGAGGAATTGCCAGGTTATGTATGTCCTATTTTGTTCTGTTTGAATTACATTAGAAACAATTAGTCTGGGTGCACGGCCGTTTGGTAGTCAGACATGACAAGGGGAGTGTTTATCGCTCATTTCTAAAAACATATGGCCCGTGCGATGCTGCAGATGTCTTCAAGATCAACTAGTCAGCTTTTACTGGACGGCTAGTAGTGAAACCAGAGCCACGCGCCCAAACTAATTGTTTCTACTGTACTTTATACGTTATTGTACAAAAAATTTAATGTGTAATTCGAGCTCAAAGTATTGTTTCTGCACTCAAGAAACTTTTTTCACTCGCCTTCGGCTTGTGACAAAAACCGTTTTTCTTGGTGCAAACCCCACTTTGCACTCTTGTTACACAAATAGCTATTTCAGTGATAATGAAACTATGAAGACTTGTTTTCAACAATTCTTATATATTTTTTTTTCGATTTAGAGTATTTTGAGGTAATGATTGACCATTTATCATTGTTCTTGTGTATTGAGCAATTCAATTCATAGCTCTTAGTTCCCGGGTACAAAATTTTTCTTCAGATATAATGGAAGGAAGAGGACTTTATCTTACTAATTTTGATATCAATTTTTTCGATTTCAAGTATGATCCTCAAGGCATAATATATCATTGTTCTTTAGTATCATGCAATTTCATACATATCTATTATAGTATCTCAAATAGCCAAGATGAGAGAGGCAATTTATTATTGTTCTTATGCATCAAGCAATTTGATAAGTAACTTTTAGTACCCTGCTACCAAAAAATGAGAGGGTGTACCAAATTATTTCTTAGTGGTAATGTAATAAAGAAAACTGTTACTGAACAAGAGTTACAAAATGTTATTGTTTAAAACAAATTTTCAGCAATAATTTGGTTTAGTTTTTATTTCTATTTGGGCAAGTCGGGGTCTAGCCCCCGACTTTTGTACCGCTTGTACCCCAATATGGGAGAGGGTACAAAAATTTTTTTTGGTGGTACAAAATGGTACAAAATTATTGCAATATTTTGGTATAGGTTTTATCGCTATTTGTGCAAGTCGGGGTCCAGACCCCGACTTTTGAATCGCTTGTATCCCAAAATGGGGGAGGGTACAAAATTTTCTTTTGGTGGTACAAAATGGTACAAAATTATAAGATATTGATGGTGTTACTTTTCTTGAAATTTGAGCAAGTCGGGGTCAGCCATAAACCTGTACCCCGACTTTTGAATCGCTCTTACCTAAAAATGGGAAGGGGTACAAAATTTTTTTTTGGTGGTACAAAATGGTACAAAATTATTGCAATATTTTGGTATAGGTTTTATTGCTATTTGTGCAAGTCGGGGTCCAGACCCCGACTTTTGAATCGCTTGTATCCCGAAATGGGGGAGGGTACAAAATTTTCTTTTGGTGGTACAAAATGGTACAAAATTATAAGATATTGATGGTGTTACTTTTCTTGAAATTTGAGCAAGTCGGGGTCAGCCATAAACCTGTACCCCGACTTTTGAATCGCTCTTACCTAAAAATGGGAAGGGGTACAAAATTTTTTTTTGGTGGTACAAAATGGTACAAAATTATTGCAATATTTTGGTATAGGTTTTATTGCTATTTGTGCAAGTCGGGGTCCAGACCCCGACTTTTGAATCGCTTGTATCCCGAAATGGGGGAGGGTACAAAATTTTCTTTTGGTGGTACAAAATGGTACAAAATTATAAGATATTGATGGTGTTACTTTTCTTGAAATTTGAGCAAGTCGGGGTCAGCCATAAACCTGTACCCCGACTTTTGAATCGCTCTTACCTAAAAATGGGAAGGGGTACAAAATTAGTTCTTGGTGGTACAAAATGGTACAAAATTAGTACAAAATTATGACATGGTTCATTTTCAAATTTGGTAAAGTCGGGGTACAAGTTTATGTTGCTGGTTATGTGGTTAGTTAGGTTAGGTTAAGTACTTGAATGAAAGTGGTATTTAGACGGTAGTTTTCTATTTAATCTATTTTTGTCTAGCTAGTTTCAATTATTATGTAAATTGGTAAACGTTTAATTACCAGATCGTGTCGGGAAATAGTTTCGTAGCTTGGAGCGATAGAGTTTTGAAAATGAAAAAATAATCAATTTTTAAAGTATTTAAAGTGTAATTATGTAGAGTGGCAGATGGCTCAGCTCTGATGGCTTCTCATTTATTTCTTGAACTGTGCTATCTACAAAGTAATTATATCTATAGTTTTGATATTTTTTAAATATAGCACTATAACATCGTGTTCATATTCATTTTTATATGGAACTTTAATAGGATACATAGGGAAGTGATAGCATGTATCTGTTCAATTAGATAGAGATAAGCATCGCTCTCCTGGGCCCCCTATGTAAGGGTGACCGATTGGATTGGCCAGCAAAAAGTCTGTTCTCTGCTGTAAAATCACTTCCCGGTGGTTCGGAACCCACCTGAAACCCAACTCATCAATCACCTTCATCCAACTTATCACCCACGCACAGGTCTCAGACCTCATCCTCAGAAAAAATATTCATGTTTAAATATTTGGCGGGCCGCTTAGCGCAGTTGGTTGGGGCGTTGCAACTTCAGCTTGCTGTCGTTTGAGCGTTCGTTAGTTCGAATCCCGCTCCTCCCGCATCTATGTATAATCATTCTCCTCATTACTCACGCACAAGTCTTGGACTCATGTGGGCATCATCAGCAATAAAAAAAAAATTAAAAAAAAAACAGGTGAAAAGTAATAGAGAACTACAACATCTGATGAAAGTAATAAATAATAAGACGAAATTGTCACAACCACATTTATTTAAAATAAAGAGATACTAGTTTCGGATGTTACTCCATTATCAATCTCAGACAAACTAAAACAGAGTACAGAGTAGCTTAATATATACTATACACGGAATGATATACTATTGGCTAAGGGATAGGCTGACCTTCATTGACGGTTTGTGATTGGCTGAAAGTCATAACAGGTCACGCCCTCTGTTGGGAGGAGCAACAAGCAAAAATAAGAATCAAATCAAGAATTAAAAACCGTGAACATATAGAAAGTAACAAAAAAGAACAATACACGAGTAAATTATGATAGAATTGAACCATTTTAACTTAGAAAATTGAAGCTCACTGAAATGCAGTCAAGGTCAACCTAGAAAGACACAAGAATGCCGTTATTGAAATGTAGGTCAGAATTATGATGAAACCAAGCTAGTTGTATTGAATTGGTTACAGTTTCGTCTTATTATTCATTACGGATATCTTCCCAATACCACCTTCACCAATACAAAGAAAGATCTGATAAAAGTGTTCAATGTTAATCAAAGTTTTCTTAGGCCTTTAATATACAGATTGAGTAACTTATTATTTAAATTTAATATCAAATATATTATATTATAGATAACAGATGTACAAAAAGAGTACAAGAGAGTAAAGCAATCCTCTAAAAGGAAAATGTTATTCGTTGTATCAGACCTCTTTTCTTAAAGAAGGAAAAACATCCTTTTAGGTCTCCAAATAAGTCTCAGAACTATGTGGGCAACTTACTATTGCATTAAAAATCCATAAAATTTGAACCAATATCAAGTTAAGACCAGATTATCCTTTATCACAAAGCTAATACCATCATACTAAAACTCATAGTGTTCGTATCAACATAGTTTTAACAAGTTTTCAACAAACTTTTCAAATATCGAGCTCACAATACATCACTCTAATAATGTCAGGCTGTGAAAGGTAGGTAGGAAGGTTATTAGATAAGTTAATGAATACAGAATAGTTGCAACATCTCTTTTGTTATAGTCTATCATAACCATACATAGTTATATGCCACATCTATAGGTATATTAAACTTGAGATATGTATAGGTATTCAACATGGTTGTCTAGAATATATAGGTCGCGTATCAGATTCATGCAAGCTAATTGGATGGGTCTGAAGTTGAATGACGTCATATGGTTGGCTGCTATATGAGCTTATTAATCTCACTTTTAGGGTCAAATAGTTCTAAAGTTTGGTTGGATGTCACTGAATTTTATGGTTATCACCATCTCTCTTCAATGCAGATTCATCAGATAGCTCGAGTTTCCATGATGTGCAAGATGAGTTTGACCTTGGATTATTTTTTTTTCATTTCACCCACTTTGCGATCAACGACAATCTTGACTACGCCTTTATGAATTCCTTTCTTCTCCAATACTCCATTCTTTCAGAAGTGGCTTTTTTCTAATCTTCAGACATCCCTGTACCTGTTCTACGCTTGCGCTTTTCCTAGAGCCTTTCATTTTGGTTTTTCAAAATATTTCTGAGGTTGTTACGGTTTTTGATAATCTATTTTTCATCTGTTATATTCAGCTCATTTGAATCGTCCTGAAATTTTTTGAACAAATTTCTTTTTGTTTTTCTATTGCAAAAAAATCAAATAGTTTTTTTTAATAGAAAATAGTACATAAATAATTGAATTTTATTGAATACAAAAAATAAAAAATATTCCAATCATTTTTGCTACATCAAAAAACAATAAACAGAATTAAAAAAAAAATTTCAAAGTCGCTGTAAATTTTGAAATACAGACTTAAAAAAGATAAGAAGTTGGAACTTTTTTCTAGTTCTTCTACTTTTAGTTCTTTTTCAATTCAATTCAATTTATTCCTCAACATCATGCACATTTTATTAAAACAGAACAAAAGATGTGTAACTTAATAAATAAAAAATATAACTAACTCCTGTTATTACCTACCTAGAATAGATAAAACTAATAGAAGCATAAGGAAACTTACTACAATAAGTAAGTTGTTTTGTAAGTATCTTCACTCCCAAAGATGTGGGAGAAAAAACTTATATTTTTGTTATTCTTACTATGTCTGAGAGTTTTCAATTTTTGTGCAGGCTACAAGTTTTAATTAGATATGAGCCTTATTTCATTATTGTAGAACTTAAATCCTATTATTTTCTTTCTTCCAAATTGTCCAATGGTCCTTTATTATTCAGTGTCAAGGTTTCAACAGCATATAACAGTAGTAATGTTTCAATTTGGAATTCCATGAAAGTGACTTTTTATTGTACATCTCTTTAGTTAGCTGGAAAGAAAGTTCCATATTCTAGACCCTAGACTCAATTCCTTTCTTTTCTAAAGTATCCCAACTGCACCATTCATCTCAGATTATTGCTATTTTCTCTATTTTTTGAAGATCTTAAATACTCTGGTTAAGGAGTTTAATACAAGTCAGATCAACAATTAATTATGTACATACTGTATTATCAAACTTAAATTACCATAATTACATATCAATTAGTTGAAGTGAGGCTTAAATTTAATCTGAAAGGAAAATATTTAATATAAACTTGAAAAAAAAAGAAAAAAAAAACAATTTTAAATGGAAATTAACTCACGTTATGGCGTGACGGCCGTTTCGCTCTGTTGTCTAGAGCATCGTCAGACGACCCACAGTACACTGACTTAAGGTATGAGTTTGAGGGTTATGTATGTTGGAATGGTGATGGGGTGGGGGATGAGTAGGCGGGAGGTTTGAAATTGGGATTATTTTGTCAAATAGAGTATGTGAGAAGAAGTTAAGTTTATCATTTAAAATGTTGTCAGGTTCCTGCTTTGCATGTTTGTAAATCTCATATTGTTCTAAAACATTGAGTTTCTGGCTTTTGTGAGTGAAGTGTAGTGTGTCTAAATTAGTGTCAATGTCTGTATAACTGTGGCCTGTTGAAATGTTGAATTCCAACATACATAACCCTCAAACTCATACCTTAAGTCAGTGTACTGTGGGTCGTCTGACGATGCTCTAGACAACAGAGCGAAACGGCCGTCACGCCATAACGTGAGTTAATTTCCATTTAAAAGTGTTTTTTTTTTCAAGTTTATATTACATATTAGTGGAAACAAGATGGATCTTCAACATCGGAAAATATTTAGTAGATGAAGCTTTTTATCCGATCAAAATTGGGCCTCACCTCGACTAATTTGAATTTTTCTTATGAATAATTTTTTTCTTATGAATAATTTTTCTAGTGAATAAGAATAGAATACGATTGGTAGTATTGTATATAATTATTGTTGATCTGACTTCATTTGTCTTCCTATATTCTATAACTGGACTCTTCAAGACCTAATCTTAAAAAAAAACAATCATCCTAGTCACCGTATCAAACTCTAAATCGTAAAAGAACTTGAATTTCCAATCTTTGAACTATAACACTGGGAATATCCTACCCTAATTAAAAATGAAAGGGTGAAAGTTAGTTAGAAAACTGATAAGACTCAACTTGACAGTTTATTTTCAACTATCACAGCGCATTCCAGCTTTCTATTTACGTCGAGACTGAGAACCAACCACGAAAATATGTCAAGATGTCGACCTCAATGTCTAATTTTTATTTTGGGGGAAGTTTGGACGACATTTCAGTTGATAAAAAAAGAATGATGATTCAAATTAAGTGGTGACACGCACGATAACTCATGAGTTGACTCTAGTTGACCTCTGAAAATTATTATAATAATTACGGACTTGATATGTGTCAGACAAGGGCACTAGATAAGAGAGACATTTGAAAACTGGATGAAATATTGAGTGACATTTAAAATTGTATGAAAGATGGACAGATTCTATTATGGGGTGATAAGGGAAGATTTATTAATTGAAGTGATTTTCTAAACTGTAATGATGAATTAGTATTGATTTTTATTTATTTCCATCTAGAAAAGATGGAAAAGACATACACACTTGACTGAAGTTAACTAGACATGAATTTAAGTACTGAACTTTAGTAGTGAAATTATTATCAATAAATTACCGCAAAGCTTTATAACAGAGAAAATAGTGTCGTCAAAGAAAGAAATAGATAGGTGAAAAATAATATATTTTCCAAAATTAATAATACCGTTAAATGAAGATTTAACACTTATTGTAGAAACAGAATTTATTAATTTCGAATTCCTTTAATTGCTATTATTTTATACTGAAGACTTCCGCAATGGCGGATATTGACAACAGCATTGAACAGCTGATGGGAATCGATGAATGCTACTGTACAAAAATATCAGTCACCACCGGGAATCTCAATTGCCGGTTGAGCGCCCTTAACCACTAGACCATGGAGACCTTTCTGCACAGCAGCATTCATTTTCAACTTGGCCATATCGGCTCGTATCTCACAAGTTAAGGGCGCTCAACCGGCAATTGAGAGGTCCGTGGTTCGATTCCCGGTGGTGACTGATATTTTTGTACAGTAACATTCATCGATTCCCATCAGCTGTTCAATGCTGTTGTCAATATCCGCCATTGCGGAAGTCTTCAGTATAAAGTAATAGCAATTAAAGGAATTCGAAATTAATAAATTCTGTTTATGTATATTTGTCAGTTTATTCAATTGTCAGTCACTTCAAACTAACTTATTGTAGAGTTGCTGTTTTGTTTTTCTGTCATGTAGCAGATGCATAGAAATGTATCCCGTTATAATAATTAGTTTTTCTGTGATGTTTTCCATGACGAAATATTTAATGAACAATCTAATATTAAAACTGACACTGTATTTCACTTTTATATAATGTATCACTCACATATTATTCACAAGTGAAATACAGTGTCAGTTTTAATATTAAATTAGTTTTTATTGTTATTGTATTTGTCAGTTTTAACTAATTATTAGTTAATTGTTCTAGCTTTTCCTTTCTCATTCCTCATCTAGAGATTTCTTGTATTTTTTCTCATTCTATGGTCTTATAAAATATAGTTCTGCCTTCCCAAATTCTATTAAAAAGTCATTCTCTTACAATTTAGCTGATCAAGAGCTTCTTGTTTATTACACAGAATTGATAAAAATTTAAAGTTAGTTTGAAGTAACTGAAAATTTAACAAACTGACAAATTTCCAGAAACAAAGTTAATTAATTTCGAATTCCTCAGTTATTTTTGAAAAGTAGCATTCATCGATTTCCATTAGCTATTCAATGCTGTTTACATCCGCCATTGCGGAAGTCTTCAGTATAAATTAATAGCACTTTGAGGAATTCGATATTAATAAATTCATACCTTGGTCATCTCACTGCATGAGTTTTTATCTCATGCAAGATAGGCTTAGAATAGGTGTTTAAACTAATATTTGTATCTATTATATTCCCTGTTGTGAACCTAGAAAAGCATAAAATTTCAATGTCAAATGCAATTTGTAAACATCTCAAGAAAAAATAATTGCAAAAATCCAATACAAGGAACTTTTAATAATAAGGAACAAGGGCTACATTCAAGAAGAATAGAAGTTATAAATAAATAAAATTAGGTAAACTATACCCTAACTAAATACATCAGCTAAGTACTGTAGGAGTTTGATTTTTTGAAAAACTACTGACAGAATCATTTGGGCTTAAATATTGTTATAAACATCATGATGATACATTTTTATTAGATATTTTTCATGACATAAAACGTAATTGATGGAGTGAATTATTGTAAAATCACAATTATTAGAATTGAATAGAGTAAATAACCTATAGAATTCAATACGAATTAGAAAACAAAATTTTTTTAAATAATAATGTTCTGATGAAATTTCATGCTCTGGCAACTAATTAATGATAAATCTTGTATGGAACTTGTTAGTTATTGGAAAATAATGTATATATTTTTTTTGGAGGATGAAGCCCACATAGATCTGAGACCTGTGCGTGGGTAATGAGTTGGATGATGGTGATTGATGAGTTGGACCTACAGTTTTAGGTGGGTTCCGAATCACCGGGAAGTGATTTTACAGCAGATAACAGTGTCTTTTTTTTGCTGGCCAATCTAATCGGTCACCGTTACAAACAGGACCTACGAGAACGCAGCTTATCTCTATCTGATTGAACAGATACTTGCTACGGCTCGCGTTTTATATTGAATATTAAATACATTTTCTTCTCCTTCTTCCATTCCTCCTTCGAATATTCATTTCTTTCTTTTCTAGGACTGAAAATAATTTATAATACTTTGAGTAAATTATAATACAGTAACTTAATTTAAACGTTATGCTCCATGAATACACACCTAGTTCATTTTTTCTCATTTGAGGCGCTAGCGACAGATCAACTCATAAAGACGTTTATATTATGTCTTTTCTATATAATTACCTGTGATATACACATCTACTGCACATATTATTGCCTAAAAGAAAAAGTTGTTCAGTACCGGCGATATTGGAAGGAGCATGTTAAAAGAATGTCGGCGGAGAGAATTACACTTCAAACTCTTTTCTACAAACCACAGGGAAAAAGCGATGTTGGAAGACCATTAAAGAGATGGCAATAATAAGGCTTCGTTATGTATTATCTTGTAGTACTGATTAAAAAAATATATAGGCTATTGTGAGTCGAAACGGGCAACTGCCTAATCCTTGGAAGCGAAAGGAAGGTATCTCTTAATACAGGTATTAGTGATGCAAACATGAGGAATACTGAGGGGATTCAGAACGAATTAAAATTCCACCCAGTATGCCAAGACGAGTTGTCAAATATCATTGATAGTTTAAATAATAAAAAAAACTGTAGGAATGGATGGGGTATCCAGTAAAATTCTGAAAGAATGTAAAGATCAATTGTTAGACCCTTTGATTCATCTGATCAATCATTCATTAGAACAAGGTGTTTTTCCAGATAACTTAAAAGAGGGGAAGATCTTGCCAATCTTCAAAAGTGGTGATAGAGAAAAGGTAGAAAACTATAGGCCCATTAGTATTTTAAATGTAATAAGTAAAATTTTTGAAAGAGTAGTTCTAAATAGGTTACTTCTGCACCTTCAAGAAGCTAAATTTATCTGTGATGAACAGCATGGCTTCCAGAAAGGGAGATCAACAAAAACAGCCATAGTTTCTCTAGTTGAAAAACTAATAGATATAATAGATTCAGGTGATAAAGCTACTGCAATCTTCTTAGATCTGTCAAAGGCATTTGATTGTGTTAATCATAGAACTTTATTGGAAATACTGCAAAATGTAGGTGTAAATGGGGTTGAACTGAAATGGTTTGAATCATACCTTATTGGGAGAAAACAATGTGTAGAACTAACTACAGTAGTTGGTAATAGTATAGTAAAGAATAAATCTAATAAATTAGAGGTGCAAGCTGGAGTGCCTCAGGGGTCAATATTGGTCCATTGCTTTTTTTGTTATATGTCAACCGTTTACCTAAAGAATTAATTAGTGGTAGAGCCCTCTTATTTGCTGATGATACATCACTCATTTTCAGCAATTCCATTCTAGATAATTTAGAAATAAGTGCCCATATAGGTGTGCAGTCCATTGTCCAATTCTTAAATCAGTTGAAATTAACTATAAATAGTAAAAAATGCCAATACCTTCAATTCAAAAACAAACATAGTTTAAATGAAGATAAGGCTATAAACGTGTTTGTGAACAATAATCAATTAGACCAGGAAGAAAAAATTGCATTTCTAGGAGTTATGTTGGATAGACGATTGACCTGGACTCCATACATTGAGAAAATATGTAGTAAAATTTCATCTGGGGTATTTGTCCTGCTACAGCTCGCTAGATTGAATGACAAAAAGTTACTTTTTACAGCTTACCATGGGCTCTTACTGTCACATATTAGGTATGCTATCTTAGTATGGGGTAATTCATCAAAACAAAATCTTGATAGGGTGTTTAAGATCCAAAAGAAAGCGGTTAGGTGTATAGAAAGAGTAAATAGATTAGATTCATGTAGGCCGTTGTTCAAGAGACTTGGTCTCCTAACTGTACCCTGCTTATATGTGTATGAAGCTACTTTATATGTAAAAACGAATGATATTAACCAAAATCTTGATGTACATGATTATAATACAAGAAGCCGAGGAGATTATCACTTGGTGAGTCACAATAGTAGCCTATTCAAACAAAAACCTAGTTATATTGGTAGGAAATTCTACAACAAGCTACCGCAGTTTTTGAAGAGTCTTGAAAATATAGAAATATTTAAAAAACAATTGAAGAAATATTTAGTTGATAAAGCTTTTTATAGTGTACAAGAGTTCCTTTCACATCAAAATTAAGAGCCTCACCTCAACTAATTGAAGTAATTATGGTATCTAGTGTATAATATTGTTGATCTGACTTGTCTTATACTCCTTAACTGGAGTCTCCAAGACGTAATCTACAAAAAAAAAAAAAAAAAAAAAAAAAAAAAGAAAATATTACATTGTTTGGCTTAAGGTGAATTAAGTTTTATTTATCTCAGGTACAAAAAAAGCTACATCAATTGTGCTGATTTCGTAACATCTCTGTCGAATGATGGCTTGGACGCAGGAAGTAGACGCTCAGAGGTGTGCTAGACAGTATACACACTCACTTGTGCAGCCAGACCCTGTGTAAAGGTAGAAACGGACTGTTAAGCATAGAGCTTCAGAATTAGTTTCGGTGGGCTTGGTGTAGATGCAACTCTGTTAGCTGAGTGAGGAAAGTAATCGCAACCAACCTCACTCCTCGTTTGCGTAGTCCGCTCTTTGGACCAAAACATAATGTTGAGGTCTGAAGAGTTACCTTCAGTCGAAATCGGCTATGGTACTGTTCATACATACCTGCGTTAAACTTTCTTCTAATAGTTTTTCTTCTTTCTTCTGTTGCAGAATATCAACAAGAATACTACCCTGACGACGACAAAAAACACTACCAGAGTTTGTCCCAGGGTGGGGGAGCCCCTGATCAGCCCCCCGACGTTACCCGCTCAGTTTTGGTGCCCCTAGGCGTGACAGGGGGCACTGTGCCCCCCTGCTATGAGTACCCCTACTCGGACGCTGCAGACAAGTACATGGCACGCTCCTGTTCCTCAGAGCACCACTACGATGTGCCCCATCTTAACCCCCCCTCAGGGGGGCCAGTAAATGGGGGGGCTCCCTCACCCTCGTCGACCAGCAGTACTCATTCCACAATGGAGTCTACATCGTCTCCTTCTCATCTGTCGTCTCACTCGCACTCGCATAAGAATCAGCACAGCTCCAACCATAGTTTGACCAGTTTCACCTGTTCCAGTAAGTATGGATTGATTTATATATGAAAATGTTTTTTCAAGTTTAATTGGCAGTATTAGATTGGTAATATTCCTTATCAATCTAAACCAACATGTACAAAAATAAAAAATAAACTACAAATAATACAAATAAGTAGTAAAATGAGTTGACCTCTAGCCGTGTTTGAGGAAGCACTGAAAAAGTGTGAAATGACCAACACTTATCTAAGTGTAGATGATAACCCAGGAAGTTGAAAATTATGAATTTATAGTTTGATAAAAATAAATTAAAGTACATAATTATTCATATTTTTTTTTTGAAATTTGGAAAAGAATCAGCTGACTTTCGCACCCGAGAAGTAATCAGCAGGTAAAGATAAAAAACCCCAAATTGAACCATCCGCTCACCCGAACCACCCGCCAAAGTAGGAAACTCTACAACCCTTAAAAATAACTTTAACTTTCCCCCCCCCATCACAGCCCACCCGCACATCAAAAATTAATCTTGATTTTTCTTTTAATGCTACAAAATTTCAGTTCCTTATAGAATTATTTAAACTCCTTCAAAAACTACTCATTATGGATATACAGTATACCATAATATTACCATCTATACAAAGAATAACAGTGACAGTCACTTGAAAATTCATAAGAGATACCGGTATTATTATTATTAATTTTATCTTTTTTGTAGAGCACTTCTAAAAAGTGCTTTATATGGCTTGAGATTCTTCGTCATGCAATGTTTGAAGTTTAAATATTTGTGGAATTGAATTGAACTGTCAATACAGTCAATTGAACCGTATTGAAAACTATCACAAATAGCCTTTAGATTTTTCAAATAAATGTGTAATATATTTATTTAAATAAATTAATTATTCTGTAACTATTTCAGGAAGCCTACTGTATCTTTAGGTTACAATAATAATTATGTAATAGCTAATTATTTATGCATCAATTATTCATTCTGTTATCAAACTGTATCAATTGATACTGTAAAGTTTGAAACAAATTTCTCTTGGCATATGAGTAATATTTTTTTTTTTTTTTTTTTTTTTGAGGATGAAGCCCACATGGGTCTGAGACCTGTGCGTGGGTAATGAGTTGGATGATGGTGATTGATGTATAATGTTATTGTATAATGTTATCAAATCAGGATATTTTTTATAAATCAACTTGATTTATACTGAATTAAATACTGTATTAATTCGTCCATCTACTTCAGTATTATTAACTTATAATCGTACTATTCATACATACCTGTAATAAACTGAGTAAACACCTAGTACTGCACTAAAAAAAGTACAAGTCTATGATGAACTCGCAGCTGGCGCACAAGTGTTCACTTTGCTAGCTGTGCCAAGTATAAGATATAATGTACATTTAAATATTTTCTTGTATCGTTTTTTTTTTTTGGCAAATAAATATTATATTATTATTACCTTGTTGAGTATCTGCATGCTCCACCTGTTACTAGTGGGTGTTTCTAGTCTCAGCCATCAGCCTATGATAGGCCGTAAAGTAAATCGGCATGAAGTAGGGTCCCATCTTAAACCAATAGTATTTGTCCATTTAGGTTGAATAAAGAGAAGGCGTTTTGGAGCTGTGTACAATCAACCTCTGAAAAATCTATCTTAACTTTTATATATTACTTGTGTAGGAAAAAATCTGCGGTAGACTGTAGACAATCACTCAACAAAGCAATTGAATCTTTCAATAAGATCAATCAGGGTATCCTTCTTACTGCAAGTGGTCCTGAAGAGCCGCAAATAAGTGGACTCTATGCTAGGTTTGAAATAAAGTGTACTTAAGTCTATTGCCAAGCAATAAGCTTTAATTAATACACAAGATTTCAGCAATAGTGCCAGTTTATTAAATATGTAAAAAATTCAGAAATGTGATTGAATTAGCAGTCAGAAAATATAACAAATAATAATAGTTACTATTGTTCATTTTCATGGGTTGTTTTCCAATTGTTTCTTAGTCAATTTTTCTTCTCTCTCTTTTATGTGATAGCTTACAATAATTATCACATAATATTCTCTTGAGAATCAAAAATCATATTTGCAGAGAATACACAATCATATAAACCTAGAATAATGGCTCCCACCATAGCGAGCAAGATCTACTTTTGCTGTAATTTATGGCTTGTGAACTTGATTATGTTCATGTTTATCTACAAGCTTATGTTTTTCACAAGTTAGTTTAATGCTGTTGTCAATATCCGCCATTGCGGAAGTCTTCAGTATAAAGTAATAGCAATTAGAGGAATTCGAAATTAATAAATTCTGCTTATGTTTTTTTTATCTATTCTAATTCAAGTTTGCCTTGTATGTTTATTTCTGTTTTGGAAATAGAATTTCAATTTCAATTCATGGGCTAAACAATAGGGCCAACCCCAATTTCATTTTCTAAATTATTATAATTCAATTATTTCTAAATAATTAATTTTTGTTGTTTGCAGCGCCCTCACACATGGACTCGACCTATGAGGGTTCGAATAAGAGCGGCAGTTCGAGTGTTGTGATCAGGGGCGTGGAGGCTGACTGCATAGCCAGTGCAACAGTGACTGCAGCTGGAGCTCGGCTAACTCTGCCAGAGTCTGGCATATCGCTCACTGTGCCAGAGGGCGCTCTGTCTCGGTCGCACAAGGAGGAAATGTATGTGGCAGTGTTGAGAGACGACAGGCATCGGCCTAAACTCACAGGTTGGTGTACAGTTTTTGAAACTTATGTTTTATTGGACTAGCATTTTACCCGGTCCTACCCGGGTAGTTTGGAGTTTTTCTTTCCTGGTAGATAACGAATGGTAGCGGTCACAAAGTTACAAAATTGGGAATGGTGAGTGAATTACCATAGTGTTTGTACCATACAGTTCATCTGTTTGAAAAGGGAAGTTAACTAATTAACTGTTTTTTGCCCTGATGATGTGAATTTTTAGTGTTTTTTTTTAAATAAGTGAAGTACCTTTTTAGCAACTTTACAGCTCTATCCACCTGTATAGTTTTGCATTTAGTTCGTTAGATTAATGTATTATCAGGACCGCTCAATAGATAAAATAAGTAAGCTTGCATGACGCTAGGTAATTAGCAACTGTAATATTAATACAGAGCTAATCTGTTGCTTTGGCTTGAAACATATCAGAGTATTATTGTTGTAGATATCCATTTTTCGTGAACTGCAGTAGAACTATTCATATTTATTAACTTGCTGTGCAGAACTGACCTGTTTTGAGTCGCGGTGTTCTTCTTCGGTGCTTGGTCTGCACAGCAAGTTAATACATATGAATAGTATCAGAGTATCATCTATAAAATCACCATAGTGACATCTTGTGTTAACAGCTGTTCTATGAGCTTCCTGCATTTAAAAACATTTTGAAACATAAGTGAAATTTTAATATTCATTTTGAAAAATCTGAATAAAAAATAGGGGTTTGATGTGCACTGAATCGGGTTAGAGAAAACTTTGTGCCAAATTCAGTGTTCCAAATCGTTGCCGTTTTGTGAAATCCTTAATAATTACACACAAATAGGAATACTGTGTTAGTTTTGATGTTAGATTGACCATCAAGTATTTCGAAACTTTTAGGATTTCAAGTTGGCATCCTTGTTATTACTCCTGATCAGCTGTTTGGTAAGATTTTGTAAACATAACCTTTAAATCAGTTGGTTTAAGATGTCATGTCCGATTGAGAATTGCACCATGGAAGAACAACGTGCTGTGATTAGATATTTAGTAGAAGAAGGTGTTAAAGGTTCCATGCAAGGATGTTTAAAATGTTTGGGATTAAGTGTTTAAACCGTTCGAAAATTTACAACTGGAGTTGAAGATATTTCAAAACTGTTTGAGATATTTTGCTCTAATGAAGAAGTCAAGATTCAGATGCAGACTTGGCTCCAACAGCTACCAAAAGAATTTTATGCCAGTGGCATAAGAAAGTTAGTGAAACGATGGGGCAAGTGTACAAGTGTTGGGTGGGGGGGGGGGGGATTATGTTGAAAAGTAGCCAACAGTTTGTTCTGATGAATAGTGGGTTTTAATTTTGTCTTGTTATGAATGACCCTCATACTACCCAAAAATATTTATTCATCGCCGGGAATCGAACCACCGACCTCCTGACTATTTGTAAGTTTGATGAATTGTCAGATCCTCCATAAACCAACTTGTGATACTATTCAAGGTTCAGAAAAACTATTACTTTTATTAGTTTGGCTCACCCGCGTAGTTTTTTCTGATTCTATATTATTTTGCCAATAATTATCCTCTATTTTTCCTTTTTGTTCTACTAGATCGTCAAACTCAGCTAAGTCCTGTGGTGCTTACTGGACCGGCGGGACTTGCTTTCAAGAAGCCGGTGATACTGAATTTCCACCATTGCGCTAGTCTCAAGCACGGCCAGTGGAGCATCTCTGTTTGGTCAAGCGATTCACCACCTGAGGCCACTCCTGTTTGGCAGGTTTGTCAAATTATAAATTTAATTTAAACATTTTTAAGTAAATAACCAAGAAAGTTTGATGTATATAGTTAAATTAGTATTTAATTTAATCAAATGCATGCCCTGTTACTCAGTCGTTCGGTAAATCATTCATTAGATATTTATTAAGGCTTGTTTCACACATACCTAGCAGTCGGGTAAACGGTATTGTTCACACAGTTCTAGGGACATTGCATCATATGGAGCGCTTCACATTTAGCCGATTTTTAAAATCGTATGATACAATGTGATTATGCCGAGTAAATTTGGGGAGTCCGATCCCACAAGATGTCAAATTATCTTAAGATAGCAACTGAAAAACTTCAATAACTTCAAAAATAACAACCAAATGATACCGGTTACCTGACTGCCGGGTTTGTGTGAAACAAGCCTTAGAGCCGCTACTGAATAGCTTCTGAATAATTCACTGTTCAACTGAGAAACCGGACGTGAAAGAAATGTTTCCATCGTATTCCTTCAAGATTTTTCATCAAGATTGGAATATTTCTTACAATGTCACTGCAGATTTGGGTTTTAAAAGTGTTCATTAAAAAAAGTATATTTTGAAATAAATTCTATTTCCAAGTCACAACAAAAAAAATAGTTTCTGAGAAAATAAAAACAGAAAAATAAATGGAAAACATAATATTATTTATGCTACATAAAATGAAGAAAAAACAGAATTTGATTTTCAAACTGCTATCTGTAAAGGTTTTAACTATGGCCAACATACAGAACATAATAAATATTTAATAACTTTTGTTTATTAGGCTCTGATTCACCTCTCAATGATAGGCTTTCTGTCCAAAACATAAGAAAATTTCGTTCTCATTTCATCTACAGTATTTGATTTTTCCTACTTGTCAGTCACCAGTGAAAAAAGTAACTAAAAAAATATGGGAAAACATCCAACTTTATCCTCCAGTGTTTGTTTCATATGTATTAAAATACTGCGCTTGGATGAGCGACTGTGCTTAAATGACTTGATGATGAGCTTTATTAACAATTACCAAGTGGTTCGGAACCCACCTGAAATAGTAGGTCCAATATGTTCCCCATAACATGGCTCAAACTACCCATAAGGGTCTCCCCACCAATAAAAACCATACGCTTATTATTTTCAATTTGATTAAAATATGAATATTAATTTAGGATTCTTATTAAGTGTTTATTATTTCTACTGTCCTTTTTCTTCTTGCAGAAAGTAGTAACTCTTGGCGAAGAGACAATCAACACACCTCTGTTTACTCAATTGGACAACAACCAAGTGTATCTTGTCTCAGATCAGCTGACCAGGTTTGTGCTGGTGGGAGAGGCGTCTGCCAATCCGCTGAGTCGACCCGTCAAAATGCTGAGATTGGCAGTTTTTGCACCTCCGCCATCTTTAAATCCACAACCACCCGATTATAGTGTGCGAGTTTATGCCTTGGAAGACACTGTTGCTGCTCTTGAAGTAAGTAGGCACTTTTGTAGCTTGAAATTTCACCGAGAAGTGATTTTAAAACAGAGAACAGAGCATTTTTTGCTGGCCTATCAAAACGGTCACCCTTACATAGAGGGCCCAGGAGTTCGTAGCTTATCTTTATCTGATTGAACAGATACCTGCTACGGCTAACGGCTTTCACTTCCCAAATTTCAGTTTTTTGTCGCTATTATTTGAGGTGTAAGGTTTTAACCCCCATATTTGTCATAGGATGAATTTTGTCATTTTTAGCATACATACAGTATTAAAGCAAGGCTAGCTAAACTGGTGAAATATGCTAATTTTTTTTGTCAGAATCATATCAGAGTTAAGTAAATGTGTTTCAGTTTCAAATGTTAAGGAAATCTGTTAAGTGACTTGTGACGTTGTGACATGACAAATAATAGCCTATTGGTGTCTAATACTAAAATAGAAATTATATTGATTTAATGTAGGCTTCAAAAGTTCACAAGGGAAGATATTATTGTTCAATCGATTCAGCAATTCAATTGTAGAAGTGAATATTAATTAATTTTTTGGAGGATGAAGCCCAAATAGCTCGGAGACCTGTGTAAAACCACCAGGAAGTGATTTTACATCAGAGGACAGAGTCTCTTTTGCTGGTCGATCCTTTCGGTCAGCCTTACAAAGAGGGCTCACTTATTATATTTTATTAGTTCTTTTACTTTTATCATTATTCATTATTTAAATATTAATTAAAACAATTAAAGTCCACAAGATAAGCTATTATTGTTCTATTATTTTGCTAATTAATGCAATGGTAGGCCCACAATAAAAATTGGAAATTCACAAAAAATTGTAACTTTGGATTTTAAAATGGAATGTTTATTTTTGCCTTTTTTTTAAAAAAATCAATCTCAATGTAGGCCTAGCTTGTGAAAGTTCACAAGGGAAGCTATCATTGTTATATCACATTCTTTATGCCTTTTATGGTATAATATTGAATTTCGCTATAAATTGCACTCTATGGAATTCTATTTTCTCAAATTTCAATAAATTACAATAATTTTTGCAGGGTGTAATTCAAGTTGAAAGGAGGCTTGGAGGCTGCTTAATGGACAAATCCAAGACCCTTCTTTTCCAAGATGGCGGCGCAAATTTGAGTCTCAGCCTTGAGGACATTGGAGTTGGCTGGAAGAGTAAACCGTTGGCTGATTATCAGGTAAATTGTGTAATTATTTATGTATGAATAATTGTTGATTAATACATTACTGGTGATAGCAACACTGAGATAGCTATTTCGTATTGGAGTAATGCTTCCGCAGACACGGTTGGAGGTCTACTCTACTCTGTGTGATTATATTTTTGAAGAATTTCAGACTGAAATTATCTCTAACTCCATCAACATTTTCAGAGATGTTTGTAGTGATTCATAATTGCACTCATTAGTAATATTTTTTCAAAATTTTGGTTCTTTTACAATAATTGCGGCTCTAGTGGCGTAGTTATAAAAGGACAAAATGTGAAACTTAATTCTTTTTTTCACAAAAATTTGTTTAAAATTTGATCAATTTAGTAAAATTTTGTAGAAACTTCCTCCTCTTCTCAGCCATGTCCGGTTTCTCAGTCATTCAGTAGCTGTTGATTTAATAGCGGCCCTAAGGCTTGTTTCACACATACCCGACAGTCGCGTTACCGGTGTTGTTTACCCAGCCGTAGGGACATTGTATCATATGGAGCGCTTCACACTTCCCCGATTTTTCAAATTACATGATACAATGTATTTTTGCCGGGTTATTGACACCGGTTACCTGAATGCCGGGTATGTGTGAAACAAGCCTTAGGGCCGCTATTGAATCAATAGCTACTGAAAGATTCAACGCCAAAATTAAAGTGAAATTCAAGCTATAATATTAAGGCATTCCCATGGCAAAAGAAAGCAATACGAATCATGTGTGACCTTGATGCTATGAATTCATTTAGATCAGATTTGTGAAAAAATATTGACACTGTCTGCCCTTTTTATTTAACAGAATTTATTATATATCAAATAAAATATTGCCAATTATCCATTCAAGCTCTCACAATTTTAGTACAAGGAATAGGGAAAATTTAACACAATTTTTATCTTATATTCTTGGATTTCTTGTTCCATAACGATCTGTGTTGTTCATATATACATTTTATTGTAAATTTAACGACCTGCAGTCAATTTTAATTGACATTTTTATAATTGAATGCTTAATGAACAATTGAAATATTAGAAATGATTTGTTTCTCTCAAACAATAATATGTTATTCTTATAAATGATAACTTGAAGCTTGACCTATGAAGGCTCAACCAGATAAATAAGAGAAATGAGTTTTCAAGATGAGACATTCAATATGAGTCTCCATGAATTGAAAACGTTTGGCCAAAAGTGAGTACAAATACTATTTATTCACAATTAAAATTGACTGCAAGTCGTTAAATTTACAATAAATAGTTAACTATCTAATGTTCGTTTGAGAAATACTTATAACAGCCACTATTACCGACAAATAGAATTGTTTAACAGGCTAATTCAAGAAATTAGAGTTATGTCCTGACATAACTTTTAAAACTATAGTTGACAAGTGGATTACATGCAAATCCATCTATTCTATAGAGGAATATTTAGAATATAATATATGATAGGTTTTTGGGGTTAAATTGTGACAACATTTTATGCAATTATATTTTCTATATTTTGTTTTTATGTATTGTAATTGTGTTGTGACTTAGCCTGTTACTTATTGTAAGTTTATTGGCAATAAATAATATATTATCTTATCTGATTTACTGAGCAACTGAGAAACCGGGCATGAATCAGTAGGATGACTAAGGCGAGTGAAGTGAGGCTGCCCACTGGTGCCTTATTGACTATTCTTGTATGCATCTTCTTAATTTTTATTTTTTTATTTACAGGAAATCCCTTTCCAGCACGTGTGGAACTCGACGCACACTCATCTACACTGTTCGTTTACTCTGGAGAGAACTGATCGTCTGGCGACAAATGTCTCATTCAGGGTTGTCGCCAGTCAAAAAGGCTGTCAGGCACATCGACAAATGTTCCGGGTCAACGCTGAAGTCACCACCGATTCATCCAACTCATCATCGCTGGTGAGTTCCTTAAATAAACTTGAATTTGTTTGTCTAAGGGTGCGATTATGTCGGAGCTGTGATTAGCGATACAAGCTGCGATCCTAGCAGCGCGTAGATAATACCGACGTGCTTTCTAAATGGGCCTGTTTATGTCGGAGCTGCGTTGTTAATCGCTCTTGGGTCCTGACCATCGATGAGAGCAGCGATAATAGCTCAGTCCATTTTCTCAGCTAGTATCGAGGCTCCGAACATGGATGTTGACAATTTAATAACACAAGTTTTTATGAGACCAGCATTATGGGACAATATTAATAAAAGTCACCACAATTGATTTGTGTTGGACAAGTTGTGGAGTGAAATTGATCAATAATTGAACACAAAACGTAAGTAAAATTAGTGATATTTTCATGAATACAACGTGGATTTGGATTTTTACAATGGATTTTTACATAAGTACATTTTAAACAGGTTTCCTATTTTTTTGGCTCTGTAATCTTCAGAATCACTCAGCACAAATTCGTTTTTCAAAACACAAACTCACGAATCAACCTTTGAGCGCGACTGTCTCGGCATGAACAGCCGATAGAAGCAGAGCGCTACTCCCTACTATAGCATCGCTTCTCTCATCGTTGCTACGATCGTTTATCACAGCTCCGACATAAACGCACCCTAACGCATTTACAGACACGTGAACCAAATTCTTTGATATTTTGCATTTACTGTATCATCCTTTAAGAAGTGCCTAGCAATGTAGGTGTAAGAATTTTCAAAATTTCCTTGATTTAAAGGAAAAAAAGGAAAGGCACTCAGGCCTTCTACCAAAGGAAACAGATTGTATATGATTGTGCTCTCCTCCTTCTTCCATTGCGCTTCCAGTTCAGTTTTATTTATTCCAGTCTAGGATTTTTTTTATTTGTGTAAGATTTTTTCAAATAAGTTACTTACTGAAGGTTTCTCTAAATTTTGATCAAAGTACGCAAATTCTGGTTTCAATATTCCACACATTTCTCGCCGCGCTGATAATTTTCTCTCTTTATTTTTATATTAATCTTAAGTCTTGTTCCACAAGGCGGGTCTCTCATATATTAGAGAAATTAGATTTTCACAATTATTATCTTCCATTTCTGGACACTGGAATTCACTAATAAGAAGATCAATGCTGAAGAATATCAATGAAGAAGATCAATGCTGACGATCTGAAGACTGCTTCCAGCGTATCGTTTGAACATATCCATTACCGGAACTATACATGTGCCACCGGATATGGATACAGTTATTTTGCGGTACAGCTGATTTTAGCGATCCAATTTTCGAAGACAAAACCGAATGTAGAAATCGGCTAGAACAGCTTTTTTACTGGATCCAGTCGAAATAGTATTGTGTGACCATACAATATTAAATGTACATGCAAACGATCTCTTACTAAAGAGATATGTTTACAACACTTGGCCAGTTACATGAAAGAAAATTAAATTTGACCACCATAAGATGACGTCATATGACGGAGCCAGTGCAACGACTTCGCTATCGAGCTCCGTAAATTCTACGCTGGTTAAATTTAACTTTCTTTCGTGCAACTGGCTATTAAACTTGAAAAAGAGCATTGCAATATTACAGAGATCAAAATATTTCATTTTTACTTTAAAGCATTTTTTTGTTTTTAAACAAAAACTTCAGTGTAATTTCAGTGTTACTAGTGTTACTATTTGCATCGTTGAAGACTTGAAATTTGTTGTCTATGACGGACTGCACGTTTCACTAGTAATTGACAAGTATTTCACGATTCTGCAGTCAAATCTGACGTAATTTTAATGCTTGTCGTACCATAATTTGTAAATTACTAGCTTGTAAATATTACTTACACAGATCAAAAGATTTCATTTTAAATTGAAGAATTGGTTTTGCTTTTGATTCTTCATGCAAAAAACTTGCATTTAATAGCTCGGTACCTGGGACTGTTTAGAATCAAATTTTCGGGACTCTATAAGAGTGTCTTATAAAAGTGTAGGCTACCTTTAGAACCACCACTCCATGTTGTAGATCACCATTGTACATGTTGAAGCAAACAGATAATGTTCTTGGATAATTTGTGTTGTGAGAGGTACGCTTTTACAAACCATCCTGTTATTATAGATGAATTAGCTCCCTTAAATGTTAATAATATTGATATGATTAAATTTTAATAATATTTCTCCAGTAATTTTTAAATTTTGTTTTTTTAATTTCAGACACCGGGCAGTCCAATCATATCAAAGCCATGCCGAACAGTGACAAGTAGCAGTGGGTGTGGCTCCAGTGTTACCACCTGTGACCAATCGCCTTTCAGGTATACCAACCTCAAATTCAAGAAAATAATTCTCCTAAATTCTATAATAATTGAGATAAATTTTACTGAAATTTAGATGTATGAAATAAACTGCAATATTGATGGGATTGGCTTATATACTTTGATGAGACAAGCCAATGGTTTCTTGGCCTTGAAAAAAGGAATTATTTATTTTTAATTAGTTTCATATTACTTTTTCACTTGATATTTAAACATTAATAATTAATGAAAATTAACTTAACTAATGGATTCAACTCTTACTTATTCGTGTGTTGGCCATTTTGCATTGCTGGAATGCTTCCTTAGGCTCAGCTGGAGGCCTACCAAGTAAGTGTTGAATTCACTGGTAAAGTTTCTTTCAAATGATTATTTATGTTCTAATCATTTTGAATTTGGGTTGATGATCTCCTCTAAATGAATGAATGAATTGTTTAATTGTATTTCAAGAGAATTGGCAGGTTTTTAAATAACAGTACTTTTTAACAGAGCTCTAGTGTTGTTGTTTTCTAAATCCCAAAGTCTTTGTCCTAAATTATCAAATAATTGAGAGGCTGCTCTATTTTATAACATTTCATCTTGGTAGTCTTGAGAAACCTTTAGAGGAATGGCTTTTCAAGTCTCCCTTGAAATTATTAAATCTCAAGGTAGGGTAATAAATTCGTGCCCTTAGATTGATAATAAGTAAGGAATGAATTTTCCTGTTTATTATAACTCTTTTTCTTTATAGATTTTAATTTTGGGAACTTATAATCAATTCTATTTCATTAGTATTCATGATTTTTGGATCTCTATAGCACTTGATTCTAAGCATGCTTGCACATTGGAATTTCGTTACAGACTCTAGGCAGTGGTTTTCAACCCTCTTTTGTCCTTTGTTGACCGTACTCGCGGCACACTGACAGGCGAGTTGGCAACACTTCTATCAGTTGATCAAGAAATGCGCGTGTGTTTGTCATCAACTCCAGCAAGAATGGAACTATTATGTAAAAAAGACATGCCCAAATTTCTCATTAGGTACTAATGTGCAGCCTTGTATATTACGAAATATTTTCATGTCCATTTTTGAAATTCATATTTAATTATTTTATTTTTAATTGTTGTTCACTTTCATTGTCACATTCTCTCGAAAATTTCGCGGCACACCACAAGGAATCTCGCGGCACATCGGTTGAGAATCACTGCTCTAGAGTGATACTCGAGCATTTGAGCATCGCTTATCGCTCGCTTCTCCAGTCTGTATTACACAATTTCACAACCTCTGCTCCATCACGCAGCTATGCTCTTGACTCTAGTATTGAAGCTCCGCTAAGGAAGTGCCCCAATTCCACCATCAATAGTTTTTTCTTTAATTTTGTCTGTATTTCTTTTCATAGTATTTTTCCTATTCTACTTTTTATTATTTTTTCTAAAAATTAATGAATTATATTTTGTTGTAACAGGTTCAGTAGATCGTTGAGAAAGCAGTTGTGTCAGTGCTTGGACACGCCCAATTCCAGGAGCAATGATTGGCGGATGTTAGCTCAGAGACTCAGTGTTGACAGGTAAATTCCCTTATAAAAATCCATTAAAAATGTACTTAGTATCATAATATTTCATATAATATTGCGCAATAATTGCTGATTTTGAGTTGGGTTTGAACGAGTATACTATTAAGAAAAAGTTAGATCAGATGAGAAAAGTTAGATAGTTTAGAGTTAGATCAGATTGTTTTGCTCATTTTTTCTGATAAATGTCGTTAAAACTAGTCTGGAAGAATAACCATTAACTTCTCATTCACTTATTAAATTTAAATTATTAACATCAATTAATTTTAATTTTTTTTTAGATTACGTATTGGAGACTCCAGTTAAGGAGTATAAGACAAGTCAGATCAACAATTATACACTAGATACCATAATTACTATAACAATTAGTCGAGGCGAGGCTTAATTTTGATGTGGAAGGAACCTCTTGTACACTATAAAAAGCGTCAACTAAATATTTTTTCAATTGTTTTTTAAATATTTCTATATTTTCAAGACTCTTTAAAAACTGCTTGCTGTAGAGTTTCCTACCAATATAACTAGGTTTTTGTTTGAATAAGCTACTGCTGTGATTCACCAAGTTATAAGCTCCTCGGCTTCTTGTATTATAATAGTGTACGTCAAGATGTTGGTTAATATCATTCGTTTTTACATAATATAAAGTAGCTTCATACACATATAAGCAGGGTACAGTTAGGTGAACAAGTCTCTTTAACAACGGCCTGTATGAACCTAATCTATTTACTCTTTCTATACACCTAACCGCTTTCTTTTGGATCTTAAACACCCTATCAAGGTTTTGCTTTGATGAATTACCCCATACATCCATTGATGACTAAAGTAGTTATAGAGAGCACTATACATTACTATTACACATTAAATTTTCTAATCTCCAATCACTAATTCAAAAGGATTTGTCCTCTTCAGCCATTTTTTGCCTTTCTTTGTAGCTCATTATTTTTTTGCCGGTGATACCCACATGAGCCTGAGGCATGTGCATGTGATATAAGATTACCCCTTTCTTGGGGTAACAATGTTGATGTAAAATATTGTTCAACAAAGGGTGGTTAGGATTTATTCAAGTATAAGTTGTTTAGTTAGCTACTCCTGTAGTTACAGCTTGACATAATTATTTTATGCCTTCTCCTTTTTTTATGATTACTGATTGAATGGAATTTCTAGTTAACCTAAAATTTTGATTTTTCTGTTGGAAAATTTGTGAAGAAAGCAGTTTTTTCTGTAGATTACGTCTTGGAGACTCCAGTTAAGGAGTATAAGACAAGTCAGATCAATAATTATACACTAGATACCATAATTACTATATCAGTTAGTTGAGGTGAGGTAGAGGGCAGTAGCCCAAAGATGTTGCACCTTTGCTTGATTGTGTTTTTGCAAAGAAAGAAATTATAAATAAAGAAAGAATAAATAATGATTTTTTGAATTGTGGAATGTAATCCAGTAAAATAAATTTTTTAACCGTGCTATTTGTAATTTTTATTGAGATGACTATTGTTCCTACGATTCAGCGAACGCATATAGCTGTGAAGTTGAATGAGTTTATTTATAATGCTATACAGAGATAACAGATTCCATCACTTCGGCTAACACGTATGGCAATACAGATTAAAGTAACTAGATTTATACTAGATTAAAGGAAAATAATGCAGGGTAAAGCTACTCATATTACAAGCTAGAGGGAATACTGATATTGAGGGAAAATATGAGTTTGAAACTTTGACCACCAATTCAATAATTCTTTGTATGTGAAAATTATATTTTTTTCGCTTATTTCAGTTATCTAATGTGTATTTTCATCCATAGTTTTTTATGTGAAAATTATACATTTTTTCGCTTATTTCATTTATTTAATGTGATTTTCAGGTACATAAATTATTTCGCAACAAAAGCCAGTCCGACCGAGCACATTTTAGATTTGTGGGAGGCCAGACATCGTGAGTCATCAGCTGTCACTGACCTTCTCAACGTGCTGCGAATAATGGGACGCAACGACGCAGCAAGTTTAATGGAAAAAGAACTCGGACCATGGCTGTGAATCAATTTACTTTCTGGACACGCCTTGTAAAATTAGAAAATCGAAAAAAGTGACGAAACTATCACATAACTGTAACAAACAATGCATATTTTGTATAAAAAATATATATTATTGACAGACTGTTACGTAGTTGTTAGAAGGAGCGAAAATAAATTATGAAAATTATTAACATGAAAAACAAATATAAAATGTATGTGTGTAAATAGGATAAATTGTATACAGAGTAGGATAGACGTGTAACAATGTTAGTGAGAAGAGTATTTTGTAAAAATTGTAACTCAACGAAATTGCGATTATTTTGTGAATAGTTTAACACAGAATGTTTGAACTGAATTTAATTATTTTTTCGAATATCCCTATATTTTGTAACAGGTATACCTATATTGACAACAATTTAGAAACACAATTTATAAGTTACAGTAAGGCCTAAGTTTTCAAATAATTTAAAAGAAAGTTTTAATTCATTTTTTAGAACTATCATACCTATATTTTGTATCATTCATATTTATTTATATTGACAAGAATTTCAAAATAGAATGTATAAGTTATATTATGACCTAAGTTTTCAAATTAGATTTTTCCTAATTCAGTATATTCCTCTGAAGTGTATTCCTCGAGAAGTGAGCAAAAATCATAATTTAAATATAAATACAGTGTCAGTTTTGATAAAAGATTGATCAAGTATTTTGCAATGTAAAACATCACAGATGAAGTAATTATTAAGTTTTGATATTACATAGATTACTTTCTTCTCAAGAACAGCACTGCATTTAAATTCTGATACAAATGCATAAGTATAGTTCAGCATTTGTTTTTAAATAACGTCTTTTGAGTAGACATCAGCTTGAAAAACATTCAAATCTCATCCCCCCAAATCTGAATAACTTTTTTATTATTTGTTTAAACGTGGAAATATCACATCTAAAACAAATGAATTTTTTGTTTGAATCATGTTCCTAATGTTCAATTATAATCTGAATGGATTGGTCCATCACTGTCACTTTACTTTGAATCAACTTTACAAAAATAAATAAATGATTTAGGAATTCTGAATTGCTTAAAGGACTATGATTTTTAAAGTACAGTATTTGTTATCGAAATCATGTTTTACTTTTGGTGACGATGCCTATATAAGTCTGAGACTTGTGCGTTGAGGTGAATTATGATAAAATATGCCATGTCTGGATTAGGGATGGTTTTTATCAAGGATAGAAAAAACTACAATGAGAGAATATTGTATTAGGTGGTTTTAGTTTTCATTCTTTTATCTGAAAAAAATAAAAATTTCCTCATTTTATGAATGACACATCTACATCCTATTTAGATCAGAATAATTAAAATATTCTTAACTTGTGATTTCTTCTATTTGAGGCGTCATTTCCTTAATCTCTATTATTTTATTGTGTACATTTAGAATTTTATGTTCAATTTATTTTTGAACAATACTTTTGATGCACTGCGAAGATAAAGAAATATTTAATTAAATGTTCTCATTTATTGATACTAGAGAATATGACTCATCATGAATACAGATAAATAAAATGGTTTATTAAATTATTTGAAAAAATCAGAAGTAAAAACTTTAAAAGTTGCACCTCTATTTTCAAAATGTGTTCAATATTTTCTATTGCTTTTCGCGAATGCTGTATTTTTATACAGAAAATGTTATCAAATAGATAGAGTAGACAATAATTGTAATTTTTGATAGAATTTAATTTTGTATTTTATTTTATGTAATTTGTATCCCATGTACATACAAGATTATGTAGGTGTAATGTAGATATGTAAAGTTGATTGCATTAATGTTTCTGTTACCCAAAATGCATACATAATATTATTGTGTTGAGAGCACTTACTTTTGGATTTTGTGTGAGCTGATAATTGATCGAAAAATTAAAAAAAAACTCATTCAAGAAATTAATAATTTTCAGATGCTTTTCTGATTGTGTTATATAACTTGGATTAAAAATAAACTTTATTTTCATATCTACATGAAAAGTATATTATTTATCTGATTCATAAATAATTGAACAAGAATAATCAAACCAAAACTTATAAATCTTTTGTCAGCAATCAATAGATTTTTCAAATAAAAATGAGAAAAATACTAGCTTTTAAATATCATAAATTTTTTAAGCCTTCTGGACCATTAAAATTAGTAAGATAAAAGTCTCAATTCCCAGGTATTCTATTTTGTTTTAAAAAATTTACAAATCACTTAATGCTTTCTTGGCTACCTGAATTTTATCATTAAATATTATGCATTGTATCAGTTTCACAAATAATGCAGAAAAATGTATATTCCATTCTGATTATTGCATTGAGAATTTTTTAATTAGTTCACTCCACTTCTTTTTGATTCGATTGATTAACTGCCTTGTTTAACTTAATACAACTTGATTAACTTAACCGCTTGTATTAAGAACGGAGTTAAGGCTCAAGGTCTTCTCTCCCACTCAATTCTTTTGAGTCAGAAAGCTGTGAATTAAAGTATTGTTTATGTAAATCTCTCATTTTTATTTTTGAGATGAAAGCTTTTTTTTTAAAAAAAAACAACCCTTTTTAAACAGAATAGGTGATATTAACGTAAATATTCTGTATCTAAAAATTAATTTCACAAGTTTCACTCTTTTATTGACCTATTTCTGTTGGAATTGTTTTCTAGTTATTAGTTTTCAAAACTGTTCAATGTTTTAATGAAATACCTGTGTTTTGCGTTGGCTCTAATCATTGCTAGTGCTTTATTTGTTCCCAAATTGAATACAATTTTTATTGTTGTTAAAAAGTGTAAAGTGAAAAAGTTTATTGTTATATTGACAAAAATAATGCGACTGTAAATAATGATGTAAAAATCCAGATTGTTCACTAAAATTCATTTAACAGAAGAGCCAGCATTGGAGGAATATTTATAAAGTTGTATATGTAAATTAATGTGCTTGGTAAATAAGCTAGCCTATCTGAAGAAGAAATAACTATCGATTATTTGTATTTGAAAAATGAAGAATTGTTAATTTTTGGAGTGAAACACTTTGTTTTCCTTTGTAATTACGGATCATGAGTGGAAAGTTATTATTTTCAATATGCAACGTAGATTCAGATATTTAACGAATAACTTGTCAACGAAATCTCATTCATAAGATCGAAATTTTTATTATTAAATTTTTGTTACTTCTTAGCAGGCATGATGAACAATTCCTATGTTGTCTGATGTATTTTTAAAAACTATATTATAGAAGTACAACTTTTATCTTTTTGTCTTCTTTCAACCAAATCCTGGTAAAAAGTAACCCCGATTCACACTTATCGGGCTCGACAATGTCTAGACCAATCAAAACATGGCTTCATGACGTCATCAAGGTCTTCTTGATTGGTCGAGACATTGCCGAGTCCTTGCCTTGCCCGAAAAGTGTGAATCAGCCTTTAGTTCTAACTCGCCACTTGAGCCATGTTATTGGAAACGTGGTGAACCTACAATTTTAGGTGGGTTTCGAACGACCAGGAAGTGGATTTTTAGCACAGAATAGTCTTTTTTCTGTCCAATCCAATCGGTCACCCTTACAGAGAGGGCCGAGTAGTTTGAGCCTATCTTTATCTGACTGAACAGAGACCTGCTCCAGCTCACGGCTATCACTTCCCTAAGAATAGCTTTAAAATTTGGCGCTCCTGGCTATCACACAGGGCAAGAATTAAACAAGAAAGAAATTATTATAGGCTATGTTTTCAAATGGTCATAGCTCCTGGAAGGAATTCTTCAATTTGATAACGTATTCCTGGAGGTCTCTTCAAGTACTACCAGTCACCTCAGTATGAGCGATTTTTGAAATTTTTCGCAAAAAACCATGGACTATAGCCTATACATCGTGCAAGTAATTAAACCAGAATTAAATAATTTTTTATTTTCAAATAATTATCTATTTTTTATTTATTTGTTTTGAAATGTTCATTGTATTTAAAGAGGTATTCAATTATTTTTTATTTAAAAATTATATCTTTATTTTGTATATTTCTTTTCATTTTCTATCTCGGCTATTGTAGTTGTTAATCATTCAATTATTTATTTAATTATACCAAACAACAGACATGGTACAATGACCTCGGACACAATAAATTATATTATCAACAAATTATTAATATTTTATAGTAAATACTCAGTATAAAATAATTTAATATTCTACATATCTACAAGAAGAGAATATTTTTTTTTGAGGATGAAGCCCACATAGGTCTTAGACCTGTGCGTGGGTAATGAGTTGGATGATGGTGATTGATGAGTTGGACCTACAGTTTTAGGTGGGTTCCGAACCCCCGGGAAGTGGTTTTACAGCAGAGAACAGAGTATTTGTTACTGGCCAATCTAATCGGTCACCGTTACAAACAGGTCCTAGGTCCTACGAGAACGCAGCTTATCTCTATCTGATTGAACAGATACCTGTTATGGCTCGCGGCTATCAGTTATCAAGTTCTTGACAAATGAATGATTTCTTACAATTAAAACTTGAAATATACGAATAAAATATACAACGAATACACGAGTAACACGAATACTCGAGAAAACACGAATAACAACTTGAAACATACGAAACATACAAATAATTAATCCAAATATTCAACAAGATTATTCCAGATTTTTAAAATATCAGTAACTTATTATTACGTAGCCCAGGCAAATTAGACTCTAGATGAACAAAAATTGGTACGAGGCTATAACTTTTTTTAAATCCACTCTAGGCATCCTAGAAAGAATCCCCTGATTGCGAAAGTTTTTGGCCTGCGTTTAACTTTTGGGACCAAAAAACCCCCCAAATTTAGCACTTTTCAGTTTTTCGCCTGAAATTCAAAAATATTTACCGCGTTGAAAACAGAATTTTCTATTCGAAATGAAAAATATCCATTTCTACGTCGATTGATGTGCAATACCAAATCGGTTCAGTTCATTCATCAAAAATCCGACTTATTTAATTGGGTTTTTTTCAAATTCATTCAACTTTAATTTATAAATTTTGTTCCTGGATTTCTTGTTCCATGACGAACTGCGTTGTTAATATTAACTTTTCAAGTGAATTATAAATTTTGTCTTTATTCATATTTTCATAACCAATGATAAATAAAAATGTAACAATTCCCTCAGTGAAAAGTCACCTCCATGTTTCGATGCATTCATCTTGTAAATGCTCACTCCAACACATGAAAGTTGTAGGAAAGAATTTTCATTCAAAAAGTTATAAATTTCAAGATTTTGCTGATTTTCTTTTGAAAGATGTACAAAAAAACCATGGACTACTGTATAGCGCTATTAGACCAGCAACCAAGTTTTATAAGTAATACTATTTACAGTACCAACTTATCCTCATTCCATGGTAATACCAAGAAATGTATTTATAGTAGTTTTTCTCAACGGATTCTCATGTATTTTGAGGCGGAGCCCAAGTATCGGCGAGAAACAATGTAATACGTTGTAACTATTTAAATTGCTTAGCAATGTGAAATCAAATCCAGAGTTGATTCTGCAGTCTACATGAGATTTCCAACGAGCTTTAGCTTCCAGTCATTCCTATAATAGGCATTGTTCACAGTTGATATTAGATCATTGTCCATTGCAGAGTAGTGCTGGATGTTTTAACTGGCTCTGGTGAAGTGTGCTAGTGTGTTAAGAGAAAATCGTTGAAAAATACTATATTTGTCCTTAAAATTTGTCTATCACTGAGACAAATCCATCGTCAAAATTCAAAATCAATTTTGTAAGTAGCCTACTCTAGTTAAAACACTCTTTTTCTTGTTCTTTTTCTTCTTAATAATCATCATCATCGTTATCTTCATCATCATCTTCTTTTTCTTCTTCTTCCACCTCCTTCACCTTTTCCTCTCCTCGTCCTCCTCCTCCTCTTCAATCACATAATCTTCCTCCTCCTCCTCCTCCTTCTCTTAATATCCTTCTCCTGATAATCCTCCTCCTCCTAATTTCCTTCTCTTCCTAATTCTCCTCCTCTTCCTTCTTTTCCAATTCTTCCTCCTCCTCCTCCTAATCATCCTCCTCCTACTTCTCTAAATCCTCCTCCTCCTCCTCTTTCTCCTCCACCTTATAATATTCGTCTTCCTCCATATTCGTAATCCTCCTCCTCTTCCTTCTTTTCCAATTCTTCCTCCTCCTCCTCCTCCTAATCATCCTCCTCCTACTTCTCTAAATCCTTCTCCTCCTCCTCTTCCTCCCCTACCTCGTCCTTATAATCTTTCTTTTCCCCATCTTTCTCCTCCTCATAATCTTCCTTCTCCTCCTTCGTCTCCTAATATTCCTCCTCCATCTCCTAATCCATCTCCTCCTCCTCCATCTTCTAATCTATCTCCTCTTCCTCCTACTCCTTCTCCTCTTCCTCCTCCTCTTCCTTCTCATAATCTTCATCCTTCTTCTTTTCTTAATATCCTTCTCCACCTAATCTTCCTCCTCCTTTTTCTTCTCCAAATACTCCTCCTCTCTCTCTTTTTCCACAAGCTACTTCTAATCTTTCCTCTTCCTCCTCCTTCTCCTCCTCCTTATCTTCCTCATCCTCCTCTTCATACTCCTTACTTTTCCCTTTTCCCCTTTTTTATTTTTTATCTCTTGCCCTTTTTGTTTTTCTCCTCCATTTCTCTTCTGAATCTTCCCCTCTCCTCCTCCAATCGCTCATTCTCATAGTTAGAGTTTCATCGGCAGATAACAGCAAGTACCTGCTTATTATATAGAAGGTGGAGATTATTTATAGAAATTTATTTTTTACTATTTGAATGGTGTATATTAGCCGTCAGGGTCGCTTTGCATGGCCATAAATTATTTATAAAATGTAGCAAGCGTACTTCGCTTAATTTAAAATCATATTTCACTTTAAACTTTAAACCCGCTAAATTTTATTTAAAATACCGTTAATATTGAGAATATTTTTGGAAATGAAAATTTTAAAATTATTTCTTAGCACTCATCTAAAGCCTATAATGAACATTTGCTTACAATTTTTAATCTATTTTGGCCGCATGATTCTGGAGTAACGGTGATGCATCGAGTTATTTGGAATTTGTATTATACCGTAAAGATCACTAATAGTCGATAAATAGTAAGAACTAGATAAAACAAAATAGTGATAGAACTAGATAGATATAGTGAGAAAAATAATAAATAAGAATTAGTACAAGAATTATTCCTTTTCAAAATGATGATTGATAAATATAAAAAATAGTATCAGATTTATTGGTACTGTTCAATATAGACATTTGTAGGATTATAATAATTATTATGCTGTAGTTTGGATGTCTTTCAAATTTTTCATCTAGTAAATTATTTTTCACAATCTCATTTCTTTTTTTCTGAGTTTTAATCGATTTATCCATTTGTTTTTAACTTTATCTCATTAGGATCTTCTTGAAGGAAAATGCCTTTTCCCAAGTTGGAAGAAAGCCTTTGCGGGTGTTCGCTGAGGACTGGTTCTAAGATCATCGGATGGATCTCTGTGGTAAGTCTTTGAAAAATGTTCAAACTTTACCAGAGAAAATAATTCTTATCTTCTATATAAATAAAATTAGAGTTTTGTCTGTACATTTATCAGAATTGTATATTTTTTGTTTTTTTTACGTTTTATACATTAAATAAGCCGAAAATAGTCTTATCTCACTTTCTGTCTGTCTATCTATCTGTCTGTCTGTCTGTCTGTCTGTCTGTCTGTCTGTCTGTCTGTCTGTCTGTCTGTCACGGCCCCAAAGGCATTTTACGCGGCCTTCTCCTCAAAAACGAGAGCATCAATCGGGATTTTAGTTATTGAACAGTATTGAACACTTTATTGACAATTTCTTTAGCTATAAAAAACTAAATTAACTTTTTTTTTAACAGAGTAATAAACGTTTAAAAACCAAGTACTGTGCGATTTTGGATACATTTTACGCGGCCTTCTCCTCAAAAACGAGAGCATCGATCGGGATTTTAGTTATTGAACAGTATTGAAAACATTATTGACAATGTCTTTAGCTATAAAAACCTAAATTAACTTTTTTTTAACAGAATAATAAACGTTTAAAAACCAAGTATTGTGCGATTTTGGATACATTTCTTCCAAGTTTTATTACCACATAAGAATAAGAACAAATCACGTAATTTATCATGATATATCAATCAGCTGTTCTCAAATATAAATGGTGGGCCCTTCGCGGCGTTATTTACGCTGTCTGCAGACTTGTGTAGTCGGAGCATTGCAGTATTTTAGGAAACATATGTCTGGTGAATCAAAGCTCATCTTATGTTTTATCAATTATTTATTTGTTGGAAAAAAACAAAATTTTCTAATTTCAATAATTTATCAAAACAAAAATTAACATTTTAGGAAAGTGCGGTTTGTGCTATAGGCTCTTGGGAATTCGCCAGGTAGCACTATTATTACAACATAAGAACAACAACAAATCACGTACCGGTAATTCATGATGATATATAAATCTCAAATATTCTCTCTGATAACTGTCACTGAATTGTTTACGTCCTAAGTTGTTACGGTAACTAAGCTGCTAACAACTTCATGATCGTTGCTATCAAAAAAGCCGAAACATATTTAGTCGTATTTCTAAACATAATCCGTACGAAGGACTGGTAGCTGCTAGTCATTAATAAACTGGTAGTTACCGGTATGTGAACAGTAGACCTCACGCCCACGAATAAGAGTGCTTGCACAGAGGAGCATACTCAATGTGCTCAATGATAATCACCAACGGGCCGCAAAATTGAAAACAATCATCAGACCTAAACCTTCATTCAATTCGCATAGTCTATTTCATGTCTATTTTTCAGAAAGTTCACTCTGTATCGAGGGCCGTAGTCAGCTTTGTAGGGCCCCGGGCAAAATCAACTGGCCGGGCCCTCCTTCTATTAAAGGGCTCTTTAACCAATTGTAAATTGTACTGCACCAAAATAGTAGTTTGTATCAGATAATTTAAATTTTATAATTAGTCAGAAAACGTGAGCTGTAATATTTTGTTATAGGTAGTAAGTTTGAGATAGAGAAATTATAATTTTGGTTACCTTAAAAAAGGGCTGAAGTTTAGTTAGCCAGGTGCAATGTTAGCAAATTTCTGTCTTAATACTCCACTTAAATAAATAAAAATGCAGCACATAATAACAGGCTACAGCACATTTCCGAGCGAAAGCAATTCAATTTCTATGCAATTTTTTAAAACTATTATCACTATATTATAATATATAAGCATTAAAGGGTGGTATAGGGAAATAGGGCTAGACTACCGACTGATACAATAATTCTGAAGTGTACTTGCTGTGTACGACACATTAACTGAAAATATTTATAATGAAAGTACTATCTTACTATGTCGACTGTGTTCATCTGAAATTACAGGGCCGGATTTAGGATCTGTGGGCCCCTAGGCTCAGCTTGTGGTGCGGGCCCCTCCGGAGGGTCTAAGGGGTATGGAATAAACAGCCAAGCGGGGGGGTCTAGGGTAGTAGACAGACTCTCAACTTTGAATTTGGTCACATTTGGTACTCGCTGGCAGAGTAGCCAACACCAAAATACAATATTATTGTTGCAAAAGCCGACATTTAATCACGCAGGCTGCCAGCATAACACTTCAGATGAGATATCTTGTATTTTCTGTGAACTGTTTTGATGAAATTTTTTCGTATAATTATTGGTAAACTTCACCTTTTAATTTTGTGTTGCAATATTATTTATTGTCTTTGAAATTCCATAGTATGAGGGTAATTCTGGAAGTTAATTTTTTATATAATTCAGCTTGGTATGCTGAGCTGCTGTAGCACGGTCGGTCAGTAACATCCTACTCGCTACTTGCTTAGTGAGTAACTATCCCAATGTAATCAACCCTTTACTTTTCCCCCCTTAAAATGCAGAAAAAATTGAAAAAACATTATACATACATCGCTGCGCATTACTAGAAGGAACATTCATTCCAAATTTCAAAGAAGTCTGTTCACGTAAATGCGCTACAAACAAGCAAACAGACAGACACCAAACGGTTGACTTGAAACAAAGACCTCTCTTCGTTCAGTCAAGAATTATTGAATCGGTAAATTTGAGATGAAATATCAAAAATGGTTAAGGAACATCATTGATGTATTTCATCAATATCTATGATTTTCCAGGACGAAATACTTGATAAACAATCTAATATTAAAACTGGCACTGTATTTATATTTAAATAATGCATTTTTTTTTCATTTATACTGGAAGTTTAAGGATTTTTACAGAGGTATAATTATGATTTTCACTCACACTGGAGAATAAGCCTTCCAGTTTGAGAGAGTAAATAGAAACACAGTGTCAGTTTTGATATTAGATTGTCCATTAATATATCCATGAATTAATAACAGAATACCTTCACAGAGAATGTGAATACTTAACTTGCTTTATGTGTATGATGACCATTTCGTACTGCTGTGCTTCCTCATATATGTCTGGATGCCTACTATACTGAATAAGGTTGAAAACTGAGGTTGGGACTAGCCTACTAAGTTTTTAGTAGGTCTCCAGCCGTGCCTGAAAAAGCACTACAGCAGTAAGAAACGGCCATCATCAAACACATGTACCGGTAGTCAATGTCATCAATGCTATAGTGATAGTGATAGCCACAAGCCGTAGCAGGTACCGGTAACTGTTCAGTCAGCTACAAACTATATTATTTTTGAACTACAAAAGAAATGCATTATTTAAATAAAAATACAGAGGATATCTAGGTAGCATTGATACTGTGCGTATGTTGTCAGAACAGGCTCTGCGAATTTTGAAGAATAGAATATTAATTTGAATGGATAAGTAGTATTTTTGCTTATTATTATTTATAATATTCTTATAATTTCCATTATTAATTTGTCTATTATAATTTAAAGTATCTTAATAAAAAGTCAAATTCTGTTTTCGAGGTTAGGTGTACCGATATTGAAATTTTTCTTGTAATTAAATAGTCACAAGTTGACAATTATAATAATTACATTAAACATTTTACTTAAATCAATTTTTAGCTAGGAAAATGAGTCCAAACAAGGAATCTAAATCTAATTGTTCAACTAAAACTCAGGTAACTACACGATCTCAGCAAATATTAACCAAAAAAATCACCAACCGCTCTTAAAGCTACTGTAGATGTAGAAGAAAAGGTTGCTAAACTATTGAGTGATTACACCGAATCAAAAACAAAATTAGAATCATCAATCATCACTAAAAAATTCTGAGGTAGAACGGATAGGGTTGGTAAATCAAATAAAATCTCTGGAGGCTATTGTAAAAATACAGCAGGAAGACCATAAAATCGAAATTTTAAATCTAACGAGTCAATGTAGGTCAATGTTAGAGGAAATAAAATTATTAAAATCAAAAATAGCTAATGTAAGATCTGAACCTCTGATCAATACAAAAAAAGTAGAACCTAAATCAAATGGGGAAAAAATAAATAGAAATGGTCAAACAAAAACTTATAGTCAGGTTTTGCAAACAGCAACAAAAACTAAAGTAAGGGCAAATAACGATAGGGAAGGTAGAGTGCTGCTCTTGACATCCAGTCATGGACGAGACTGCAGTGATCTACTGGATAAAAGTTTAAAACAAGAATATGAAGTTCAGAGTTTTTTCAAGCCAAGTGCCCCTATAAACGCAATCGTAGTCAGCTAAGGAACAAACAAAAGATTTTGGTAAAAACGAGTTTCTAATAGTACTGAAACTAATAGTCTCTAATAGTACTGGATGGCTCAAACAATATAAATGAACCTAGCCTAAAACATCTTCCTGAAATAAATGAAAAAATCAAAGAGATTGTGCCACTCAGCCAAAAAACTGATGTAATAATAAGTACAATTCCCTATAGGTTTGATAGGCCAGAGCTAAATGAAACTGTCAAGTCAACGAATAAATCAATTCATAATACAATCAACAGCCTAAAAAATAAGAATTCTAAGCAATTGGGGATTTGTTTTCTAAATGAAAGGCTGAAAAAACAAAATTTCACTAATCATGGTCCACATCTAAATCAACCAGTCAAAGAAATTTTTTGTAATAGGCTGGCATAGCTGATTGAAAGTCGTTTGCAATCTACTGTCAATAATTCTCCTAAACAATCATCTAACGAACGTTTTCTAGTAAAATGGCTCAAAACCGGGAAGGGAAACTAGTTTTAATAATTTGAAAGAGGGGAAGATCTTGCTAATCTTCAAAAGTGGTGATAAAGAAATGGTGGAAAACTATAGGCCCATTAGTATTTTAAATGTATTAAGTAAAATTTTTGAAAGAGTAGTTCTAAATAGGTTACTTCTGCACCTTCAAGAAGCTAACTTTATCTTGATGAACAGCATGGCTTCCAGAAAGGGAGATCAACAAAGACAGCCATAGTTTATCTAGTTGAAAAACTAATAGACATAACAGATTCAGGTGATAAAGCTACTGCAATCTTCTTAGATCTACCAAAGGCATTTGATTGTTTTAATTATAGAACTTTATTGGAAATACTGCAACATGTAGGCGTAAATGGGGTTGAGCTGAAATGATTTGAATCATATCTTATTGGGAGAAAACAATGTGTAGAACTAACTACAGTAGTTGGGAGTAGTATAGTAAAGAATAAATCTAATAAATTAGAGGTCTAAGCTTGAGTGCCTTACGGCTCAGTACTAGTCCATTGCTTTTTTTGTTATATGTCAACCATTTACCTAAAGAATCAATTAGTAGTAGAGCCCTCTTATTTGCAGATGACACATATCACTCATTTTCAGCAATTCCAATCTAGATATTTTAGAAATAAGTGCCCATATAGGTGTGCAGTCCATTGACCAATTCTTAAATCAGTTGAAAATAACAATAAATAGTAAAAAATGTCCATACCTTCAATTAAAAAACAAACATATATCATTCAAATGAAGATAAGGCTATAGACGTGTTTATAAACGATAATCAACTAGACCAGGAAGAAAGCATTGCATTTCTAGGAGTTTTGTTGGGTAGACGATTGACCTGGGCTCCATACATTATGAAAATATTAACTTTTTAAGTGAATTCAACGACTTGCAGTAAAATTTTCATTAAGAATAATTAGAAATTACTTACTCTGTAGGCTAAACGTTTTCGATTCTTTGAGATCCATTTTCAGAGGCGTCCTCCTTGATGATCATCGATGTCAGTTTTTAGGTTAGAAGAATAATTGTGGTTTTTATAAAATGTGATCGATGACATCGATGATCAAGAAGGACGCCTCTGAAAATAGATCTCAAAGATTCGAAAACGTTCGGCCTACAGAGTAAGTAAATTCTACTTATTCTTAATGAAAATTTGACTGCAAGTCGTTGAATTCACTTAAAAAGTTAATATTAACAACGCAGTTCGTCATGGAACAATAAATCCAGGAATTTGAGAGAAAATATGTTGTAAAATGTCATATGGGGATATTTGTCCTGTGACAGCTCTCTGGATTGAATGACAAAAAGTTTCTTTTTACAGCTTACCATGGGCTCCTACTGTCATATATTAGGTATGCTATCTTAGTATGGGGTAATTCATCAAATCAAAACCTCAATGGGGTGTTTAAGATCCAAAAGAAAGCTGTTAGGTGTATAGAAAGAGTAAATAGATTAGATTCATGTAGGCCGTTGTTCAAGAGACTTGGCTCCTAACTGTACCCTGCTTATATGTGTATAAGCTATATATGCTACTTTATATGTAAAAACGAATGATATTAACCAAAATCTTGTACACGATTATAATAGAAGAAGCCGAGGAGATTATCACTTGGTGAGTCACAATAGTAGCTTATTCAAGCAAAAACCTAGTTATATTGGTAGGAAACTCTACAACAAGCTATCGCAGTTTTTAAAGAGTCTTGAAAATATAGAAATATTTAAAAAACAATTGAAAAAATATTTAGTTGATAAAGCTTTTTATAGTGTACAAGAGTTCCTTTCTCATCAAAATTAAGCCTCGCCTCAACTAATTGATATGTAATTATGATATCTAGTGTATAATATATTGTTGATCTGACTTGTCTTATACTCCAATACTCTGGAGTCTCCAAGACATAATCTACAAAAAAAATTATTGGGACCTCTTTGTTAGGGTGCCTGTTCTGTTCTTTGCTTCCTGTTCTTTGCTTCCGATGGTTTGAAACCCACCTAAAACTGTATATTTATCTCATCAATCATGATAATTTAACTAATTACCCACGCACAGGTCTCAGACTTATGTGAGCTTCATCCTTCAAAAAAATCCTAGTCAATTCTCTTGAACTATTTTTTATTTGTCAGGTACTCTGCATTATGTGTCTCCCAAAACAATAATTTCTTATTCATTATCTTGAACTATTTTTTCAGGTTTTCTGTATTATGTCTCTTCTGATTCTCATTATATTGGCTTGCACGGACGTAAGAAATTTTTCCTTTTTGTTTGAACCCAACGCTGGACACACATCCTATCACAAAGTTTCCTCTGGTAAGTCAAAGGGTAGGTTTTACTAATATAATTTTTTCCTAAATCTGATAACAGAAAGTAATAAATTCAAATTAATTTCAAAACAATATAAATTTACAATAAATTTTGTCACAAATGCTATAAAACTACAGATACAAAGAGTGCATAATGAATCTTAATGTCATAAATCTTAAAAGTTATAATAATTCCGATTATTACTTTGATGGGAACTGAACTATCTTCATGGGATACCTGTCAGAAAAAGACAGGAATTTGAAAGCATTAAAAAACAAGGGAAAAACCTATTTGGATAAAACAAATAAATAGTCTAGGCATTAATATACGTTAAATTTATAACAATACATAAAAATAATATTGATATTAAAACCGGGAGATTACAAAAGAATGTTCAAATTTTGAGAAGCTCAAATTACAAAACTATGAAACTGAAAAATTTTTAGAATATTTGTATGGAAAAGGAAATTCAAAATTTTTATAAAAGTTTCCATAAATGTATAACATGGCCACAATCAGAAGCCTGAACAATATTTATTCAGTACCGTATTTGAATTACTTTTCCCAAACTCATAGCTACATTTTCGGTGTTTTGGATCTGATGGCTGCAGTTATTTGGACATGCTCATGGATTAATTGGTTGTTGCCCTTTATAAGAAAAAGAGGAACACATTTTCCTCCCTGTTGGCACCTACTCAAAAATTCTAAGATGACAAGTCAGGCACAGTTTTGATAGATTGACCGCAGAAAAGCTGACTGTGAAGCTCTTCTCCACTGCCCTTCAAGGAGCCCTGGTTCAACCTCCTGTTATTCTTTCTTTGAAAATGGGAGATGAAGTGTTTATTCCATTGCCAGATAAAACTGATGAACTTGAAGTCCATTGAAACATTGAAACCCTAGCATTATGGCGCAGTTGATAGATCGCTTGTCTGTGATACGATAAGCCTCTGGCTGGCTTCGTTCCCTACAGCCTTGGGTTCGAATCTCATTCAGCCATGGATGTTTCTCAATCACCCATTTTTTTTAGAGCTCTTGTACACTATAAAAAGCTTTATCAACTAAATATTTTTTCAATTGTTTTTTTAAATATTTCTATATTTTCAAGACTCTTTAAAAACGTTGGTAGCTTGTTGTAGAATTTCCTACCAATATAACTAGGTTTTTGTTTGAATAAGCTACTATTGTGACTCACCAAGTAATAATCTCCTCGGCTTCTTGTACGTCAAGATTTTGGTTAATATCATTAGTTTTTACATATAAAGTAGCTTCATACACATATAAGCAGGGTACAGTTAGGAGCCAAGTCTCTTGAAGAACTGTTTACCTGAATCTAATTTATTTACTCTTTCTATACCGCTTTCTTTTGGAGCTTAAACACCCTATCAAGGTTTGTTTTTGATGAATTACCCCATGTTATGTTATGTTATGAAGGGACGGATTCAAAGATCCAAAGATTCAAAGATCCTCACACGTCAACCGAAGCTTATTGTGTGTCCCTAGTACGTTAGTTGGGCAAACCAATACCTGTGCCCTTTACAAGATCCAGGAGTTTTTTCCCTATGCTAACGTCCCATTCATCACCTGGTTGTTTGCAGCCAAACAGAGCCCTTCTCCTTGCCCCGAGTCTCTCGCAATCCAGTATGATGTGCTTGGCAGTCTCTTCAGACTGATTGCAAAGCCTTCACATCTGACTTTCATTTCTGAGTCCAATTGTGTGGAGATGTTTCCTGAAGTGGCCATGTCCAGTTATCAGAGCAATCAACTGCTTGACCTGACCCCTACCCAGCCTCACCAGCCAGTTGGTGAAGTAGGAGCTTGTGTCTGCTAGCAGCCTTTTGCTAGGTCAAATCCCTCTCTGAGGAAGAACTGGCAGAAAGCAGCCGAGGCTGCTTTACTGTGATGTAAATTGATCTGAAGGACCCTGGGCATTGTCCTTGACTGTTGATTCAAATCGAGGAACCTGCCCTGATGGGGTGGAACCTGATAGGTTTGAGGGCAAGGCAACTTCTGGAGTTACCTTGAGGTTTGGTTCTGGTTCGTATTTGGAAATTCATGTGGTTCCCACGAGCAGCTAGGGAAGTGGAGTCAACCCGGACAGAGCCCCGCATGCCCGGGCAAGGCTACATACTGCAGGAGGTCGCCTGGTGTCCTGCAGGCACCGTTAGATAGAGGAAAGGGTGGAGGGAGGGGCTGGGATGAAGAGCAGGATAAAGGATAGGTTTCTAGGATAATGAGGTCAACGGACAGTTGCCCTTTTAGTCGCCTCTTACAACAAGCAGGGATACTGTGGGTGCAATTCTACTACCCCCACCCACTGGGGGTAATTACCCCATACTAAGATTACCCCATACTTTTGTAGATTACGTCTTGGAGACTCCAGTTAAGGAGTATAAGACAAGTCAGATCAACAATATTATACACTAGATACCATAATTACTTCAATTAGTTGAGGTGAGGCTTAATTTTGATGTGAAAGGAACACTTGTACACTATAAAAAGCTTTATCAACTAAATATTTCTTCAATTGTTTTTTAAATATTTCTATATTTTCAAGACTCTTCAAAAACTGCGGTAGCTTGTTGTAGAATTTCCTACCAATATAACTAGGTTTTTGTTCGAACAAGCTACTATTGTGACTCACCAAGTGATAATCTCCTCGGCTTCTTGTATTATAATCATGTACATCAAGATTTTGGTTAATATCATTCGTTTTTACATATAAAGTAGCTTCATACACATATAAGCAGGGTACAGTTAGGAGACCAAGTCTCTTGAACAACGGCCTACATGAATCTAATCTATTTACTCTTTCTATACACCTAACCGCTTTCTTTTGGATTTTAAACACCCTATCAAGATTTTGTTTTGATGAATTACCCCATACTAAGATAGCATACCTAATATGTGACAGTAAGAGCCCATGGTAAGCTGTAAAAAGTAACTTTTTGTCATTCAATCTAGCGAGCTGTAGCAGGACAAATACCCCAGATGAAATTTTACTACATATTTTCTCAATGTATGGAGTCCAGGTCAATCGTCTATCCAACATAACTCCTAGAAATGCAATTTTTTCTTCCTGGTCTAATTGATTATTGTTCACAAACACGTTTATAGCCTTATCTTCATTTAAACTATGTTTGTTTTTGAATTGAAGGTATTGGCATTTTTTACTATTTATAGTTAATTTCAACTGATTTAAGAATTGGACAATGGACTGCACACCTATATGGGCACTTATTTCTAAATTATCTAGAATGGAATTGCTGAAAATGAGTGATGTATCATCAGCAAATAAGAGGGCTCTACCACTAATTAATTCTTTAGGTAAACGGTTGACATATAACAAAAAAAGCAATGGACCAATATTGACCCCTGAGGCACTCCAGCTTGCACCTCTAATTTATTAGATTTATTCTTTACTATACTATTACCAACTACTGTAGTTAGTTCTACACATTGTTTTCTCCCAATAAGGTATGATTCAAACCATTTCAGTTCAACCCCATTTACACCTACATTTTGCAGTATTTCCAATAAAGTTCTATGATTAACACAATCAAATGCCTTTGACAGATCTAAGAAGATTGCAGTAGCTTTATCACCTGAATCTATTATATCTATTAGTTTTTCAACTAGAGAAACTATGGCTGTTTTTGTTGATCTCCCTTTCTGGAAGCCATGCTGTTCATCACAGATAAATTTAGCTTCTTGAAGGTGCAGAAGTAACCTATTTAGAACTACTCTTTCAAAAATTTTACTTATTACATTTAAAATACTAATGGGCCTATAGTTTTCTACCTTTTCTCTATCACCACTTTTGAAGATTGGCAAGATCTTCCCCTCTTTTAAGTTATCTGGAAAAACACCTTGTTCTAATGAATGATTGATCAGATGAATCAAAGGGTCTAACAATTGATCTTTACATTCTTTCAGAATTTTACTGGATACCCCATCCATTCCTACAGTTTTTTTTATTATTTAAACTATCAATGATATTTGACAACTCGTCTTGGCATACTGGGTGGAATTTTAATTCGTTCTGAATCCCCTCAGTATTCCTCATGTTTGCATCACTAATACCTGTATTAAGAGATTTTTGAAGATCCTTAGCAACCAGTTGATAATATCTGTTAAAGAAATTACAAATGTCTACACTATCATCAATATATTTGTTATTTTCGTTAATTATTCTGGGGACACTAGTATAAGCATCTACATGAGCTACTTGCCTATTTTTGTTTATTACATCCCACACTGCTGTGTTAAAGTACACACTATTATTCAAAATTTCAGCTGTTTTCTTACATTTCGCTCTTTTCACTTCTCTTGTATAATTTTTCTTTAGAGCTTTGTAATTATCTCCACTTAACATATTTCTAGATAGTTTGAATTCATCATATGCATCTTTAACCCTATTTCTTTCTGCAAGGATATCATCAGTTATCCACTCTTCAATCTTGTCTAATTTGTTCTTTAAAGGGACTTTTTTAACTGGACAACTCATAGTAATATGAAACCTTAAAATATTAATGAAACTATCATATTTGTCATTTAAACTATTGCTATTGTAAACCCTACTCCAGTTTTCTTGTAGCAGATTCTGCTTCAAACAATCGATATTCCCCTGTTCACATTGTTGAATTTCTTTCATTACTCTACTCTTTTTAATTGATTTATGACCTTGCAACCCCACCTCTAAGATTTGATAGTCATGATCAGATAGTTCCGAGCCGCCTAATCTTGTTTTAGAGTAATCTATATTAGTGAGGATGCTATCAATTATTGTTTGTGAACAACAAAACTCCTAGAAATGCAATGCTTTCTTCCTGGTCTAGTTGATTATCATTTACAAGCACGTTTATAGCCCTATCTTCACTTGAATTATGTTTGTTTTTTAATTGAAGGTATTGGAATTTTTTACTATTTATTGTTAATTTACACTGATTTAAGAATTATACAATGGACTGCACCAAGGTTAGTATATAGGAGGTTGTCTTGATGCCATAAGACGCGTGGAGCTGGCAGCCGATTCAGTTATTGTGACGTCACGCTCCGACCTCGCTGCCCGCCTCACACACCCGTCAAATGTAAAAATGCCTAAGTTTAAGCCCTTATAGCAAAGTAACCATTACCTCTACATAGGCGTGAGTCACATCAAAATGTTCAGTATTTGATCCTTCGTTAAGCTATGTTGATTTAAAATGTCAAAAGAACCCTGTAAAGTTTCCCAACGAGTCTAATAAACAACGTTTACTAGACGATTTGGTTGGATTTTACACTCTTGGTTTTGATACATACTATTTAAGGCTATTTGATTCAATCATTTAACAATACTGAAAATGTAAGTATTATTTTTCTAAGTTGCTAACTGGTAAAAATATTGTTCTATTTTGTTTTTGATTTAAAAGCAGAAGTTCAATAAATTAAAAAGACAATCAATTCTTACAAAATCTATTCACTATATTGTGGCAGCTTGTAGCATATTCGCAAATCATTCTTTTGATCCATACGTATTACGGCAGCAACTGAATCTTTATTTACAACTCGTCCATCTGATAATCTGAAACCAGTGTCTAAGAACCAATTTCTTATCAGTTTTAAAACATGAGGTGCATCGGCAAAAAAGAAGATTCTATTCTCTTCATCACACGGAATGGTAAAGTAACTATTTTCAGTGGAGATGCTTAAATTTCTCCATAAACCTACATTACCTCCTCCCATGTCGCTTACACACGCTTTAATAATAGTCTTTCAACTACTTAGAGATGACATTAGTTAGAATTTCCTCAATAACCTAAGTATCGAAGTTTATGTAAAGTGGTTGCCCAATATGTTGAATGTTTATGTTGAATGTGGCCCAATGACTCTATCATTTCTATTATCATACTCCATTACCCTTTTTACTTTGATTTCATCAAATTGTAATGCGACTACATGTTCATGTCCTTGTAGAGCTGATGCAGCAACCAGGAGATATTGAAACACTGACTCCATCAGTCCCTGGTTAATTTCAAACTGAGAAACTCAATGCTGGAATGTAGATAGTCCAGGTAACGGTATTTTCATTTTCCTTTTCAAAAATTGGAAACAACATTTGCTGAAGTACCTCAGAGTAAATTCTAAAGAAATTTCATCACTGGTCCACGAAACCTGTTTCTTCTTCCCTAAAAGCAGATCTATTTGCTTGAATAAGGAGGATAACACTTTATACGTTTTGTTCTGGTTTGAATCAAACTTGTTAGCACTTCTCTATAGGATATTTTTTTCTCTAATTTTTTATTTTACATTCATCTCTGAACGTATTTTGCTTTCTAGCAATTTAATCTTCTCTCTTAGTATTTTTGTTTCATCACTGATAGGATCGATTTCCTTTTCCTCATCAATATTAAAATCTCCCTCCATGCAACCTGCAGTTTGGTTTAGGTCATTAACAAGTTCCTCCACAATTTTTTTGCTCCCTTTCTTTCACACGTTCACACGTTTTCGTCTCTTCACTATTGCGTTATGATTGATTCTTAGTGCTCCAGCCACTAACTGTTCAGTAGAACGTTCCTTTCCACCATTCATCGTGTGAAGAGCTACCTGAGTTCCACAACTAGCCACAACAGATTGACATTACTAGCCCTTCTTGCCATCGAGGGGAGACTAACTCAATTTCCTATGATAACAGCATAGACAAATTTGCTCAAAAGAAAGCAAGAAGAAAGGCTTTACAAGGCATTAGCCTATAAATATTTTTATTGTTCATTTTATTATATAGGCTAGTTGTAGTTTTTATTTCTAACTGAAATTTTTTGTTCACTTGGCTCACAGAATTATTATTTTCATTTGATTAGCCATTAATTCGATTGATGTTCTTGTAATAATTAATATAAGTCTACTTTACCTTTACTTCACCTCTACTTTACCACAAAAACAAAATAGGAGAAGGTAATCAGTACGGTATTTAATATTATAAATAATCAGAGAATTATCTTTGAATAAATGATTAGTTTGCTGTATTCATTTGAACACAGTGCAAAATAAGATATATATTAACTATCAAAAAATTTTATTTCTGACAAAAGAATCCTTCTTTCTTTCAGTGTATGATGGGGGGCGCCAAATTTATTTGGGCCTAGGGAACTAATGGTAAATCCGGCCCTGACTAGACACTGTAATTAAAAATAATACTGAAAAGCAACAGACGTACGAGTGAACTTGGTATACCACTGTATGAATCATAATTAGCAACAGACGTACGAGTGAACTTGGTATACCACTGTATGAATCATAATTGTGCACATGCAGATCCACTTGTCTATTTTTAGCAAGCCTGATGAATCATCATGATAGTAAATACGAAGGAAGTAATTGCATTGTTGTCTATGATAAGAAGGCATTCCATGAAGAAGAAACCCAGAGCGCCGCATAATATAATTTTCAACTTTCACAAACGATTGTAAACCAAATATCTAACAAATTTTGGATCTAGGTAGACCAAAATAAAATTTGGGGTTTTCTCTTTAATTCGATATTAAAGTTTTTAAAATCGGTCGTCAAAAAAATTGTGATCAGTCTTACTGAAAAAATCATGTCAGTTTTTTACGGATTAAATCAAATACGTAGGATTTTCTCCTTTTTTAATTCTCACAAGAAAGTAATATTATTAAGCAGGAAACCCATTGGCCCGGCACCGGCGGCGCCCGGCGGCGACCGGCGGCGACCGATGCTTACCGGCAACATTGCTTTGCGTTGTTTTCATTGAACAGCAACCCACTATATCTGTCCGTCACCGGCGGCGGCCGGCGGCGACAGAAGCCTTCCGGCACCGGCGGCGGCCGGCGGCGGCAGAAGCTCTTGGGGGCATTCTTGCCGGGCAGCCTGTCCGGCAATTCTCTAGTCGATGCCAGTATCGCAAGTGTTCTGCGTGAATGGTACAATGAGTTATTTATGTGTCGCAGTGTGTGTTGAAGAAGAAAAGAGTCAGAAACGAAGGAAGCAGTTAATAAAAATAAAAATTAATTAAAAATAAAATAATAAAGATAAAATAAAATAAATTAAATAAAAATTAAATTAAATTAAAAATAAGATAAAGATAAAATAGAAATAGAATAGAATAAAAAAAATTTAAAAAAAGAAATAAAATAACAAATGAAAATAAAATAAAAATAGAAAAAATAAAATGAAAATAAAATAGAAATAAAATAAAATGAAATAAAATAAATTAAATTAAATAAAAATTGAATTAAAAATAAGATAAAGATAAAATAAAAATAAAATAAAATAAAATGAAATAAAATAAATTAAATAAAAATTAAATTAAATAAAAATTAAATTGAAAATAAGATAAAGATAAAATAAAAATAAAATAGAAATAGAATAGAATAAAAATAAGATAAAAAAATAAAAAATAAATAAAATAACGAATAAAAATAAAATAAAAATGAAATAAAAATAAAATAAAAATAAAATGAAAATAAAATGAAATAAAATAAAAATAGAATAAAAATATAATAAGAATAAAAAAAATGAAATAAAAATAAAATAAAAATTAGTTAAAAATGAATAAAAAATAAATAAAATTAATTATTAATTAATAAAAATAATTTCATGTTACTTTTTCAATTTAATTTGAGCCAATAACAAAAATTTTCCATGAGATCGAAATTCTTTTGCTGGATCACCTTTTGTGACTTCATGTCACCTTTTAATCGCTAGTTATCTCATCCAGAACTCACTAAATTTTATCACATCACAAAATCATGTTTTATTTGTTATTGGTTCAGTTAAGTATTGATTAGTAAGTAAAATAGTGACGATTAAATTATTAAATAGCTGTTTTGAAAATACTGCAGATAAATAAGTCACATTGATCTCAAATCTTACTAATCAATACTTACCTGAACCAATAACAAATTAAAACATGATTTTGCGATGTACCGTAATAAAAGTTATTGAGTTCTGGACGAGATAGCAGGCATGATAGGTGACATGAAGTCACAAAAGGCGATCCAGTGACAGAATTTCGATGTCATGGATTATTTTTGTTATTGGTTCAAATTAAATTGAAATAGTAACATGAAATTATTTTTATTAATTAATAATTAATGAAATAAATTTTATTTTTAATTAACTTTTTTTTATTTTAATTTAATTTATTTTTAACTAATTTTTATTTCAATTTTTAATTATAAAAATAAATTTTTATTTTTATTTTTAATTTATTTCAATTTTATTTTTAATTCAATTTTGTTTTTAATTAATTATTATTTTTATTAATTGCTTTCTCAGTTTCTGTCTCTTTTCTTCTTCAGCACACACCGCGACTATCACAAATAACTCCTCATCTGACGAACTCTCCATTGCAACTGCTGTATTTCTTCTGTCAGCTCCGGTTTCTGCCGGACAAGTGGGTTAATTGTTGTAAATTGCCGGCCGTCGCCGGGCGCCGCCGGGCGCCGCCGGTGCCGGGCCAGTGGGTTTCCTGCTTTAAGATACATATTGTTGGAAAGCCAGTTTCTTCCTGAATAGAAATATTGAGCCATATTAATGATCACAATAGCGGCTTTTGTGTTAGGAGTTGATATATGACGCGGTGTTTTTTGAAATAGATGCATGGATCCCAGTTCACCCATCCACAGGTCGGAGGGTGACGTTACAGATGCCAGCTCGTGCGCGTACGACAGTCGGATCGAGGCCACCTCCTGTATACTAACCTTGGGACTGCACACCTATATGGGCACTTATTTCTAAATAATCTAGAATGGAATTGCTGAAAATTGTCAGCAAATAAGAGATCTTTACCACTTATTATCTCTTTGGGTAAACGGACATATAACAAAAAAAGCAATGGACCTAGTATTGATCCCTGAGGCACTCTAGCTTGGACCACTAATTCATTAGATTTATTCTTTACTATACTACTCCCAACTACTGTAGTTAGTTCTACACATTATTTTCTCCCAATAAGATATGATTCAAACCATTTAAGCTCAACCCCATTTACGCCTACATTTTGCAGTATTTCCATAGAACTATAAACTATAGTTTATAGTTCTATGAGTATTTCCAATAAAGTTATATGATTAACACAATCAAATGCCTTTGATAGATCTAAGAAGCTTGCAGTAGCTTTATCACCTGAATCTATTATATCTATTAGTTTTTCAACTAGAGAAACTATGGCTGTCTTTGTTGATCTCCCTTTATGGAAGCCATGCTGTTCATCACAGATAAAGTTAACTTCTTGAAGGTGCAGAAGTAACCTATTTCTGAACTGCTCTTTCAAAAAGTTTACCTTATACATTTAAAATACTAATGGGCCTATAGTTTTCCACCTTTTCTCTATCACCACTTTTGAAGATTGGCAAGATCTTCCCCTCTTTCAAATTATCTGGAAAAACACCTATTTTTTATTATTCAAACAATCAATGATATTTGACAAATGGTCTTGGGATACTGGATGGAATTTTAATTCATTCTGAATCCCCTCAGTATTCCACATGTTTGCTTCACCTCATTACCCATGCACAAGTCTCCAGACTCATGTCAGCATCATTCTCAATAAAAAAAATCGAATATAGCATATTCACATGAACACATTTGAAATTTTAATGGATTTTGCATTAAAAGATTAGCACAGGAACTCTTATATTGCTTGGTTATTCTTAATTAGACTGCGCTCGAATGGGTGACAGTACTTCAATGACTTGATGTAATAAGCTTTATTATCACTTACCCAGTGGTTCGGAATCCACCTTAAACTGTAGGTCTATCATGTTCTCCTTAAACATAGCTTAAACGGCGAGGTGGAACTACCCGAAAGGGTCCCCCTACCATTAAAATCCATACGCTTTCTATTATTATTCTGTATGTATATTTTTCTACTAATAAATTCTACTTTTTAAGATTATACTATAAAATTGATGGTCAGTCCAGGTGACTAATTTTAATAAGCTTATTTAAAAAAAAAAATGCTCTACTATTTACAGCACAACCATACACAAATGATCCCTTTTCATGGAAAAGTGAGGATTTTATTTGTAGAATTATTAGTTTGCCGACAGAGAAAAAGTTTGCTGTGTGACACATTAATGATAATTATTACAAGTTCTATCTCGATCATTTTTTTCTCATAACTTCATTGATACATCACAAATAATTAATGTTTACATATTTCTAACAAGTGAAACAATTTTTCTGTTTTTCAGCTGTGATATTTCTGACAATTGTTCTTGCAACAACCTTGATAATCGCAGCTATATTCAATGTGCTCTTGCTTGTTGGAGTTTACAATGTGAGTAACATTTAGAAATAGATAAATATATCAAGATTTTATTCGTGCTTGAAATATTTACATTGGAATACATTGTCTGCGTCAAAAATAATTATTACATAAACATAATAGTATGCAAATACAATGCGTAGGTGCGACAAAAAATCACATGAAAAATTATAATCAGAGATAAATAATAATAAGCAATAGACTATACTTATTCTTAATGAATATTTGACTGCAAGTCGTTAAATTCACATGAAAGGTTAATATTTTTATATTTGACACCCAAACTCCAAAATCAATAGCGATCTCTCTTTGACTATGCAGGGGTGCCCACAGGGGGGGCTATGACGCAGACTGCGTCATTGAAATTCTTTGGTGGGGGGGGGGGGTTCCAAAAACCGTTTTGGGGGGGGGGGCGTAGAGTTGATTGAAACCGTGTTTAACGTGACAACATTAAAAAATATACTACGAAGTCACCAGATAGAATGTCAATTAATGAAAATATATTTATAATTATTATTATACAATTGAATATGAATTAGCTAAAATAGATATGTTTAGGATTTGTGCAGGAAGTTATTATTCAAACTTAGCAAGACGCTAAGCGAGTGCTCTGAAAGTGGTTTATACAACTTTACTCTCCTTAATAGTTACTAGTTAATCAGCAGAAAGAGCAATAAGTCGATTTAAAATTATCAAAAACAGAATCAGATCAGCTATGAGAGACTCATGGTTGTCCAATCTAATGGTTCTAACTGCAGAAAAAGATGTACTTAAGTCTATTTCTAACGAAGAAATAATTGAAAGGTTTTCTATTTCCTCATCCCAAAGACAAAAACTTCTATGTGGGGTTTAGAGAGATAGATTTAACAAGCTTAGAAGGTGCCTAGCTAACTTGTAGATGGTCACAGCCTACAAATTTAAAATGTTTGACTTCAAACTGTTGATGTTTTTCATGTATTTTACGATAACTACTTACTAATAAATAAGAACTGCTACAGCAAAACTTACTAAATACTAAAAATTCAGTAATTTTTCATAACTATGTCTTTATTTTGTTTTTGAAAGACACTTTCTTTCGATTGTGTGTTGTAAATAACTATACATGAAATGTGTGCCTTTTATGTACTTCATCCATAAATAAATTCTCTCAAGATACTACACTAAGTAAATAACCTGTTGTTTAACTACTGTTCAGTAAATGACTTAGTATTTTGAATTTTTGTGTTTTACAAATAATGAAGTTATTAACTCATTGTATTCACTTCCTTTAAAGGAAAAACTTTGTAGGATTATTTAACCTTAATGTAATTGGTACACCGAACATGAACTTATAGGTATTTCATTTTTATTGAACATTGTGTATTTGTAATAATATTTTATTTTTATTTCATTTTTATTGAACATTGTGTACTTGTAATAATATTTTATTGTTTAAAAACCATTTGGGTTCAAATTCTTTTTTTGCTATTTTGCAATTAAGTTTATTGAGCAGAAATTCATATATTCATTTCATTGATATTTCTTTTTTACCTTTAAAAAAAATGTTACCTATGTAAAAAATCTCAAGAAATATACGGTACATACATTTTGTATATTATCGACTGGGTTTGAATTTTTTCAATAGTTATAAAAATCTTCTTTTAATATAAACTTAAAAAACACTTTTAAATGGAAATTAACTCACGTTATGGCGTGACGGCTGTTTCGCTCTGTTGTCTAGAGCATCGTCAGACGACCCACAGTACACTCATTTCAGTGAGTTAATTTCCATTTAAAAGTGTTTTTAAGTTTATATTACATATTAGTGGAAACAAGATGGATCTTGCTTTATTTTATACAAATACATCTTTATATTATTTATTACAAATACACAGTCCAGGGGTGGGCACCCCTGGACTATGAGGAAACTATAAACCGAGTTTCAAGAGTCTAGAATGTTTCTTTCAAGCTCTAGATTCTAGAGCACGGACTGACGAACGGACGGACACTGGAAAGATTTCAATGAGGCCCTTTCAGGTTCTTTTAATAAAAAGAAACGTCCTTACTGTATTAAAATATACCCGGAAATCCCTCGTTATCAAAATAAATATAGCTGAAATGCGCAGCTATCTCTATTAACTTTTACAATAAACACATTTCCAATAAATTTTTAGGGCTTTCATTTAGGTTGAATAAATGTTATGTAAAAGGAACTAGAAAATCGAATAAACCTTGTTAAAAGTCTGTTTATTAAAGTAAAGTATATTTATCGAGATGTTCTACAAACATTTATGTAGAAAAAGGGTTTTCAAGTTTTAAGTGGATTAACTTGACTACTTGCCGACAAACCAGTATATGCATGAAGTATGAAATTTAGGTTGTAATTTGTTCATGTTCTATGAAAAATCAAATTAAACATGTTCAATGCTGCAACTACGAAAAAGTAATAATAATAATTAACTCATTTAGATATTCAACAAATTACACAAAAATGTCCATAAAAACACGTTTTTCTAGTTTGAAGTACCTATATTAGTAATATTCAAATCAAATTATTCAATTTACGATTAATTTGACTCTATAGTGATTTTTTATTATAAGCTCAAAAATTACTAACCCGGTGGTTCGGAACCCACCTGAAATTTGAAATAGTAGGTCCACCGTGTTCTCCACAACATAGCTCAAACGGACTAACTCAATCATAAAATAACAAACAAAAAACAAAACACCAACACCACTGACAAAAAATACATCACAATGACATACATAAATCCACAATCCAACAGACTAGCAAAAATCTTAAAAAAAGCCGGCCACACCATCTCATTCAGAACAAAAAACAAAATAAAAAATGCACTTACACTCAAAACCACACTGAATACAAACAAATACGATCTCCCAGGGATCTACAAACTGAACTGCTCTGATTGTAACAAATTCTACACAGGACAAACAGGCCGCACATTCAAACAACCTTACAAGGAACATTTTCAAGCCCTGACATCAAAAGTTGAATCAAATTTCGCCGACCATATCATTCAAACTGGACACACTTTTACTGACATCACTACCAACCTACACATTCTACATATAAAATCTAAAGGACACGAACTCAACACCTTGGAACAATTTGAAATATACAAACACACCACACACAATAAACAAAACATCCTCAACGAACAACTAAATTTTAAATCACACAAACATTTTGATCACATTTTACAAAAACCACAATTCTTCTAACCACAGTGATGATCAAGGAACACACGCCTCTGAAAATGGATTTCAAAGATTCGAAAGCGCTCGGCCTACACAGTAAGTAAATTATACTTATTCTTAATGAATATTTGACTGCAAGTCGTTAAATTCACAAAAAAAGTTAATATTAACAACGCAGTTCGTCATGGAACAAGAAGTGCAGGAATAAAAATATTTATGATATAAAACCGATTTCCACTATAGGCTCTAGGTTATTTAGGCTAGCGAATCATAAAACAATTGACAGCTGGTTCATTTAGAATTAAAAAAAAAGAAGAATATTACGAAAGCTGATGCTTAGCCCAATTATCCACTTGTGCGTTGATGCATTAATTGAAAAAATATTGAGACTACATTTTATGAGATCTATTGAAGAAGAAAATAATAAACTACACTCTTTTTTAAGAACTGCCAATGTGAACTTTTTTGTGAATCGGAAAGCATAATAAATTATGATGCTTATAGAAATAAATGCATTTAAATAGAGTATAGGCCTATCAGCACAACTGATAAAGTGATAATAATAATTATTGTTATTTTACGTAAATTTGTCGGGTCCTTGGATAAGTTATTATTTTATATTCTTGGATTTCTTGTTCCATAACGATCTGCGTTGTTAATATTAACTTTTTTTAGTAACTTCAGCGACTTGCATGACAATGATGATTGATGATTTATTCACAATTAAAATTGACTGCAAGTCGTTGAATTTACTATAAAAAGTTAATACTATTTTATATAAATGCAATCATCAGGTCCTTGGATACTCTGTTAGATTGGTTTATTTTTATGATAAGAATGAGCTGGTGGGGAGAACACCATTTGTACGACTGTCATTTTGACCGACCTAGTAAACAAAGGTGTGGTTTAGTCACATCTAGCCAGGTTAGGTTAGGTTTGGTTATGCAGTTATGGCTGCGCTAGCAGTAGGTCGATCAAACTGTTAGGTCGTCCTAAAGGATATCACCCGAGCTGGTCCAGTATGACAGATACCATGCTGGAGCACAGTATACAGTAAACTGAGTAAACCTTGAACTTATTTATATATATTTTCATGCTAATAATAATAATAATAATAATAATAATAATATCGTGTGACCTGGCTGGCTCAGGTCTGGTGTCAGAGTTATCAGGTCGCACCTGAATAAGTTCAGGGCCTCTGACGTGACTTAACGACTGCTTTTAGGCAGCCGGGATCGACAGCTTAATGTGGCCTCCAAAACACGGGAGTGGCCTGAGGTAAAATCTTTCGGTCTGAACTGGGATCGAACCCGGGATCATTTTCGTGCTGAAGATGCCTTTAAGACTTGTGCGTAGGTAATCAGTGAATGATCAAAATAAAATACTCTTATTTCATTCAGTAAAAACTTTTATTTTTGTCAATTTTCAGGACCGTCCACGCTTTATCCAGGCTTGGATCGTTTTTGAAACTTCTGTAACCGTCGTTTATCTGATCACTATAATCTCGTCTACTATTGAAAAGCCGGATAACACTTTCATGAAATTGGTGATTTTAAGTGAGTTGCCTATTATTTATTAATTTCTCTACTTATTTATTTTATTTATCTATTTATGTATGTATTTATTTATTTATCTATAGAAAGAATTACAATGAAGTGAAGATGCAACAGATAAAGTCCAAAACTATTCTCCTCACAAATTTTAACTAAGCTTTATTAATTCTATGCTTTATTGTCCAAATGATTAGAAGTTTAATTCACACTAAAAATAATTATATTTACTAAAAACACTTCACACTAAAAAAATTAAATGGTTCTGTTTTACTTGAATGCTATTAATTCAAAAGTATACATTGTATATTAAATTATAGCCTGCATATTTATTATATATATACTGTAACATCGCACTCTGAGTAGTTGAAGAAAATTATAATGCTATGGGTTCTATGTCTAAAATAACGCTTGCAACTCTTAAATCTGTCACTCGCACTTTATTAACACAAATTATCCACAACTCACACTGTTCAGTTATTTCTTACACAAAATAATGTAATCGGAAGCAGATAAATCAATAATGTTCAGTTGATAAAGAGATTTCAATATTACTGTACAAAAATCAATCACTAAAATATTTAATATTCAAAGGCCGATCTAATATTGAATAATAACTGTACAATAAACTGTCCAATAGTTCAAGAAGAACGTCGAAAAATAACAATTAACTTATGTAGCACAAGTCCATAAAACAAAAAAGCTATGAGTAGAGTCCACTGGTATAAATTAAATAGGAAAAAGAATTATCACTGCAGGTAATATACGGTAATTAATTATCACTACAGAGCTGTCACTACTTGTTTATCTCAACAAATTTCAAAGAAGACTGACTGACTTTAACAAAAGTCTCTCCTTTTTATCCATTTTTCCATAATCAAGATATCTCTCCATTTTTCTAGCAACTTCTACCGAATTCTAAAATAAACAAAAAACGACTCTCGCATTTTCCACAATGTTCGATAAGATCGATAAATTTCTATAAGGTTCTAATTGAATATTCTACCAAATTCTGAGTAAATATCATAAAAGTGTCAAAAGAAGAGTAATTAATTGCTTAAAAGTTAATATTTACACAGCAGATAACACCGAGAATCACTGTTCCGTCTTTCTCTTCATTTTCACTACAAAAAAAAAAAAATATATATACGCTAATAAAAAAGGAGGAGGAGGAGACGGCGAAGAAAAAGATGATGAAGAAGAAGAAGAAGGAGGAGGAGGAGGAAGAGTAAGAGGAATAGGAGTAGGAGAAGGAGAAAAATCAGGAGGTAAAGTAGAAGGAAGAGGATGAGGCGGAGGAGTAGATGAAGAAGAAAGAAGTTTACTATTGCATAAAAGGACGTAACTTAATAATAAAGAATAAAAAGACGAAACTGTCACATTTATTAAAAAAAAAAATGTGGCTGTGACAATTTCGTCTTATTATTCATTATGGATATCTTCCACAATATCACCTTTGTCACCACAAAGAAAGTTAATAATAAAGTTGAAGTTTATTTATCAAAGAAATACCTAACTCTTACTCCAATGCATAATTTCATTTTCCAAAAAAACGTTCAGATGACATTCTACAACTTTCTTCAAAATCTTGCATAACTTCTTGTTTCAGAAAGTATAATATATTTCTTTCTATTATTTATCAATTTAATTATGTTTAGTTATTTAATGATGTTTATTTATTTATTCTGTTTATGTGTTCCAGGTGTAGCTGCTTATTGTGTTTTCATTGTGAACAGCTATAATCTAAACTTGAAGCAAAGCAGACAATTAACCGCACCTCCCTCTTATAACTAGATATTACAAGAAACTACTTTGCATATAATTATCGCTTTTTGCTTTTTATTTGATTAATACTTCATTAACGTTTTATTCTATTGATAAGAACTCAGCAGAAAATTAACCACAAATCCTACCTATTATAACTAAAAATAATAAACTGCTTTTTGCACAAAAATACTTGATTGTATAAGATTATCGCATCTTACATCCTACGTCTTACATCCTACCTATTATAACTAAGAATAATAAACTGCTTTTTGCACAAAAATACTTAATTGTATAAGATTATCGCTTTTGCTATTTTATTGATTTATCCTCTACTGATTAACCGATTATTTTATTGATTTAACATTTTATTTGATTGATTATTCCTTTATTGATTTAACATTCTATTTAATTGATTAATGCAAAGCAGTATATTAACCGCCCTCTTACCTATGAAAATTGATAGAAAAATAAGAAACTCCTTTGCACAATGATACTTATTTGGTATAAAATTATTGCTTTTTGATATTTCATTTATTAATCCTTAATTGATTTAACGTTTTATTTTATTGATAAAAGCAAAGTAGATGTTGAACCGCGCATCCTGCTTAAGAAAACTGAAAATAAGAAACTTGTCTGTACAAGTTTACTCTTATTTATATGAGATTATTACTTTTTATGATACTTATTTGGTATAAATTTATTGATTTTTGCTATTTCATTTATTAATCCTTAATTGATTTAACGTTTTATTCTATTGATTAAAGCAAAGTTGTTGAACCGCGCATCCTGCTTATGAAAACTGAAAATAAGAAACTGTTCTGTACAAGTATACTCTTATTTATATGAGATAATTATTTTTTATTATACTTATTCGGTATAAAATTATTGATTTTTGCTATTTCATTTATTAATCCTTAATTCATTTAACATTTCATGTTATTGATTAAAGCAAAGTAGATGTTAAACCACGCATCCTGCTTATGAAAACCGAAAATAAGAAACTTGTCTGTACAAGTATACTCTTATTTATATGAGATTATTACTTTTCATGATATACTTATTTGGTATAAAATTATAGATTTTGCTATTTATTTCGAAGGTGATATTTATTAGGCTTCATTTATTAATCGAAGGTGATATTTATGTTTTATTGAGTAATCCTTGTTGATTACACATTCTATTCTATTGATTAAAGCAAAGCATGAGTTAGAACTGGAAATAAGAAACTGATTTATACAATATTTTTTGTATGATTTAAACTTTTCATGCTTTTAAACTGCTTTTTGTCATTTTATTGATTCAGAGATAGATCAATCTACGAAATCTACTGTGAGGAATCAGATTTATTCAATTGTTATTCATTTTTTAGCAATATGATCTAGCCTGTTTATCTTTAGTATTACAACACAATAATTGATTGGTTATTTACGATCTTTTTCAAGAGAAAAGGAGTTTATGTCGTTTCCATATTATGTATCATGTTATCTTTAAATAAATATAGAATAGTCCTTAGTTTTTTTTAATACAGACCTACTGTAACCATTTTGCATTGAATAAATTGGACAATTTTGAATGTTTTTTTGATTTTCTTCTATACATTTTGGTTCTTATAATAAAATAGCCGATAATATATTGTAGCTTTCAGAGGGTTTTAATCATTTTTAAAGGAGCTTCGTTTCTTAAAAATTATTTTCAGTTTGATATCAACTGGTTTTGTCCGAGAAAGAAGCCCACATAGCTCTGAGACCTAGGCGTGAGTAAAGAGGTGATTGATGAGTTTGACTTACAGTTTCAGGTAGAACAGGAAGTGATTTTACTGCAGAAAACAGAGTCTTTATTGCTGGCTTAATCCAGTCGATCACCCTTACAAATAGAGCTCAGGAGTTCGTAGCTTATGTTATCTGACTGAACACATACCTACCTCGGCTTGCGGTTATCACTTCCCTATTAAACCTTCATTGCCTTTATAACTTTAGTTCACATTTTAATAATAGTTTTGTTTTTCTGTAGTAAATTTTTCAGATTTTTCTTACGGTATTAACTTGCACAACATTATGATAGCTTATTTATTCATTAACTCATTCACAAGAATTGCTGACTATCTCAAAATAGCTTGATTAGTCACCCAATGTTATAAAATTGATGATAAAAAATATATCCGACCATTTTTGGTTTCTTAATTACACTGCTAAAAACATTATTCTAATTAGAGTCGACCACTTTTCGCTATGTTATGAAATTAATGATAAAATATAATATTTGATCATTTTTGGTTTTTGTAACTGCACTGCAAAAATATTCTTCTGATTAAATATTATTATTTCTCAGTAAAATTATAATGAATCACTCACTAATAATCAATATTTTAAGTTATCAAAAGGTCATAGGAAGGTCAACAATGAATTGCACTGTATTAGTATAAAAATCAATGCTTTCTAAGAAAAACGAAACATCGCAACATCTCCCCTCCAGTATTGCGAAGAGATATACAACTGCAGTTGTTGCAGGCTATATACAGTGAAAGCCTGCAAGTTGGTGAAAGCAGCTCGCCATTGTTAAGCAACAAATTTCATAGTTATTGCGATTTTTCAGTATTTTTTTAATTTTCTCCGAAGAAAATGGCTGTTCCTCAGCAAGAAGAGAGCGTTTTTGGGTTTACGTTGAAAGCTCAAACTAAAGTTATTGGATGGACCTATTTGGTAAGTTGAGATTTTAATAATTATTTCCTATTAAAATTTGCTCTAGCTTATTTATTTATTTTTAGACAGACAGAATAAGAATGTAGTGAAAATTTAGGCAATGTCCGAAATCTCTTTACAAATTTTGACTACAGATGCTATATTGTCCAAAACATTGAGGTTAATTTATACTAAAAATTTATATTCACTAAAAAACTTAGCTTTCATTTATTTACGTTAATTAAATATGTTTCAATTTTTTTTAAATTGCTAGATGTTGACAAGATAATTGGCAGCCCGGGTGGCGTAATCGGTTTAGAGTGCTTGTCTTTGATTGGCTGCTACTCCTGCGGTCAGGAGTTCGAATCTCGTTCAGCTTTGAATATTTTCTGTCATCATTCATCTCATTACCCACGCACAGGTCTTAGACTTATGTGGGCGTTATCCGATTAGAAACAGTGATTTCGAAATTCTTTTTCAATGTTATAAATTTGGCTGAATACCCCAGCTAGTGGCAATTTGTAGCATCACATTTAATTCAATTCCTTTATTCATATGTACATAATATCATCATAATATATGGTTCATATTAGGCAGCATTAAAAGCAATCACGGAAAATTTTCTTCTCAAAATATGGTACCGGTATTGTTTAATTCTCAATATTTTGGAAATGGAGTGAGTGTTAATACAGTGCTAAGTAGGGTCCGTATCTCATCAATAGGTTATGATTATGTCAACAAATTAAAATAATAATATAGGGTTGGAATCTCAGAGATTTCATGTACCTAGCACTAGCAGTGCTGTAATCAATTGAATTTTACATGAATGAAAATCATTATTTGCTGAACATATCAGTCAAAGCCGAGGAGATTATCACTTGGTGGGTGACTTATTCGAACAAAAACGTAGTTATATTGGTAGGAAACTACAGCAAGCAACCGCAGTTTTTAAAGAGTCTTCAATATATGGAAATATTAAAAAAACAATTAAAAACTTATTTAGTTGATAAAGCTTTCTAAGGGGTACAAGAGTTCCTTTCACGAAAGTTTTCAAATATAAGTGGTATTGACAACATCACTGTCTTTTTCTTTTATTAGTTCCTTTCACATCAAAATTAAGCCGCACCTCTACTAATTGATATAGTAATTAGCTAGTGTATAATGTTGGTAATATTGTATGTATTATTATTGATCTGACTTGTCATAATGCCTATGTGGGAAATTATACAGAATGTTTCGGAACTCTCTACCAATACTTCTAGGTAGTGTTTCTAGACCACTAAAAAAAGTAAATATCGTAATAAAAATTTTCTCAAGTCCAAGTTAGTCACACAGCCGCCATTTTGTTTTTTTCGCACATTATTTTTTATTTGAACACCATTGAACGTATAATTTTGAATTTTGCATACAGCTACTTTAACTTTTTAACTTTAACTCTAACTCTAACAACTTTTTTTTAGATATTTTCATTGCAAATCTTACGATACCTCATTGTTTAAGATTGGCCAACAATTAACTGAGATATGCTACTATTTAGGGTGTGTGGTGGTTGGAAGCGGGTTGCAGTTCTTTAAACTGTCATTGCAAGGCTTTCATTCTCATGGTTATTTATTCTTTGTAATTATCTATGGTAAATAAACTTTCATTTTATTCTTTGTAAGTTATTCCTTGTTTGTTCGTAAAACTGCAACAACCACACACCCTAAAAAGTAGCATATCTCTGTTAATTGTTGACCAATCTTGAAAAATGAGTTATCGTTAGATTTGCAATAACAATATCTAAAAACAGTTATTCCAGTCAAATTTCGATACCATTAGCCATTATTAATTTAATCCTGTTCAAAGATTTTAAATGACCGCCATTTTGTTTTTTATCTCAGAAAATTTTGATTAATTTTTTTAAGACTGTTTTAATTGTTATAAAGCTGTATGCAAATTTTCAAAATTATATGTTCAATGGTGTTTGAATAAAAAAATAATATGTGAAAAAAACAAAATGGCGGCTGTGTGAGTAACTGGGGACTTTTTATTACAATATTTACTTTTGTTAGAGGTCTAGAAACTCTGCCTAGAAGTATTGGTAGAGAGTTCCGAAACACTGTATTTCATATAAATAGAAGTGAAAGGATTTAATGTAGGCTACCGTACGCTTATGATTTTTTCTTATGTTCTGGTACTATAATATTGATTATTTTCTTTCCACATATTGTACAGTGTATATTTTATGGAAATAAAGATGATTTGATTTGCTATACTCCTCAACCGGAGTCTCCAAGACATAATCTACAAAAAAATATAAAAAATAAGATGTTTTTCTATTTCAAGCGATTTGGATAATCAGCGATTCATATGATTGGAGTACAGATAACTGACATTGTATCTACTGTTGACACAAAAATTCTAAAATCAGTTATAATCTGAAGATATAAAATATATTTTTTAAAGCCTATTCATTTCTACTGAATTTGGAACAAATATTCTTTTTTCTATAAACTGAATATCTTATTTATTTTAATATTTTTTATTAATTTATTTTATCTTATTGCAGATTTTCTTAATATTGGGTTTTCTGTTTATCATTTTTTCCGCCACTCTTATTTCAAATAATGTCAGAGAATCCATTGATAAATCCTCTGATGATGAAGTTACCGATTCATATCCTGAGCATTGTAAGTTCATAATTGTATTATTCATTATAACTATTATTTTTAACTAACCTAACCTAACAAAATCTTGGTGAATGTACAGCATCTATCTTTTTATTCAATTCAATTTTATTCACATAACACACAATAAAATAAAACAAAATAGATATATATATATATATATATATATCAATATAAAATAACATAACATCAAATTAATAAGGAAGTAGGGCTAGTCTGGTGTGAAATGTAAAGCCTACTTTCTATTTATCTAAAGCTAAAGGGTGTTTTTTCAGAGGTGTACAACATTCAAATAAATTAAAAACTAACAAATTGTAGTAATGCATTGAAAATGGTTTCATTTGGAAGATAAATTTCTGCCAGTTTATTTGAATATAATATCAGAGATCGCTGCCGCGGCTGGCTTGTGCGTAGTATAAACGGAGGGTCCAATTTTTGCAACTTGATAGCCACGCACCCTTCTATTTAAAATTTTTAAATAGGTCATGTCAGGCTCCAGATATCCAGATTCGATTGAATCGTGTAACCGATTAATCGTTTAATGTTAAGGGAAGTGATAGCTGTGAGCTGAATTAGGTATCTGTTCAATCAGATAAAGATAAGCTATGAACTCTTGCGCCCTCTTTGTAAGGGTGAACGATTAAATTGGTCAGCCAAAAAGATTCTATTTTCTGCTGTAGAATCACTTCCCGGTGGTACGGAACCCACCAAAATTAATCAAATCCATCAATCAACATCATTCAACTAATTACCCCCATACAAGTCTCAGACCTATGTGGGCTTCATGCTCAAGAAAAAAACATTTGGGGTCGTAACTTATATTGTGAATAGTGACAAAAGACGTCAATTAGGCTTGTCCCACACTGGATCCGCTCAGTTCAGCCCACTCAGCTCAGTCGCTTCCATCAAAATTCGGAAACGATGTATTCAAATGTAGAGCAGCAAACTGGATCCGTCCCATCAGCTCAGTTCAGCCCGCTCCGTCCACCTTAGCCACTTTTTGGTAAGTGAGCGATTTTTGACTGAAGCCACTGAAGGCGGAAACGCCGCGCATTCGCAGAGTAGGCCTACATCAGACAGAAGTGTTGTGCAAGTGCAAGTGAACCGCCAGCAGACGGTTGGTGCTCAAAATTGGAGCGGACTGAACTGATGCAGTGTGTGAGAAAACTGCCGGAACTTAGCTGAATGACCTGTGCTGAGATGAGCTTACTGAACTGAGCGGATCCAGTGTGGTACAAGCCTTATGGTTGGTTTATCTGTGCAGATTTGCTAAAGACGGCTGAAAACTTGGAAGACAGAATTTGCCGTGTTATTGCTGATATAAGGCCACAAATGCTACAAAAGATCTTAAAATTGGACCTCTCGCTTAGAGTGATAATTAATTATAAGCAGCCCCGGCAGCCATCTGTTCCTTCTAAGCATAATGAAATATTCAGTTGCGTAACTTTATCCCCCAGGAGATCCAGAGACAAAACAATTGTGAGTTTCAGCAAGCCCTGAGAGGCAATTTTTGCCAAAAGAGTCCAAGAAGATGTCTTGAATCACTAAAAATATGACTTTAGAGGAATTATTTTTCAAAGCATTTCCGGTGGAGCGCTTTTTTCAAAGCGATATATACAGTCTTGAATTACTGTTAAAAAACCCTCCTTCTCCTCATAAAATAAATTTTTAAGTACGGTACTATATGGTACTCAGGTGTGGTGGGGGATCAAAAATAGTTCTAAGCAGGCCTGCTTTGAAGTTTGGCTACTTCAGCAATACATTTTTAGCACCAGTCCGGATCTCCCATAGATGAAAATCACTTTGACACACAATGTGGTTTAAAATAATGTTAGAATAAATTAATTCATTTTTCTTTCTTTGTAGTGGCGAATTAATTCATGTCTAGAGTCGCTTAAATGCATTTTTAGAGATATTATTTTTTTTAAATTTCCTAGGGAAGCATCTCCAAAACCTACCTTTTGAATGAAAAAGCTATGTAGTAACTTATATAGTCTTGAAAATTGTTAGAGAACCCCTCCCCCTAAATAACATCATTAGTCATCCCCCCACCCGGGCTGCTCTAGTTACGCAATTGGAAATAATGGTATGGTACTAGATAGAGAAAGTAGATATAACATTATAATTTTACATTGAAGAATGAATAATAAATAGATGTCCTCAAAATTTTCATTAAACCAAAATATTTAATTTAAAATTGATTATTTCTTATTTTTTATTTCCAGATTTTGCAGTCGCAATGATCATTATTTCAGCAGTCATGCTATTGTACATTGCCTTTCAAGTATTCTTGCTAGTTGGAGTTTATAATGTGAGTTAATTTTTACTGTATTGGTCTCACGTGTTGAACCCTGGCCGATTCTTCTCCTTCTCCTGCAACTCACCGCTACTGTGCGTTCAATAACATTCGCCCAAGACCAAGACAAAACTAGGCTAGTTGAAGCTGGCTGAAGCGCAGAAAACCTGTTTGTCTGTGGCTGTAGCTTTCAGATTAGGAATAAATCTATAGAGCATGCGCAGTTTACTTACTACCATCCCCCGCTCTCGCACCGAAAAACCAGGGATCAACTCGTGAGTCTGATACAGTACATATTTTTGACATTTTTTTCTCACTATAAGTATAATTTTTTTCAAGCTTTATATTTTCAATATTTTTTAGTTTTGTGTTATTTTTATCCATTGAAGAATTGAAGGTCTATATACTATACTATGGGCAAGTCCGTGTTGACCTATGAGATTATGGGATGGATTAGAGCAGGGGTTCTCAACCTGGGGCGCGCACGCTTATGGTAAAATATGCTTAGCTGCTTTGTCCTTATATCTCCATTCAAACATTGACTGATATAATGTAGTGTATTTTTGAAGAACTCCACAATCTTTTGAAGATTTTATAAACAATTTAGTTATGATGTTGAAGATCCATCTTGTTTCCACTAATATGTAATAAAAACTTATAAAACACTTTTAAGTGGAAATTAACACACGTTATGACGTGATGGCCGTTTCACTGTGTACTGTGGGTCGTCTGACGATGCTCTTGACAACAGAGTGAAACGGCCGACACGCCATAACTTAAGTTAATTTCCACTTAAAATTGTTTTTTAAATTTTTATTACAACAATTTAGTTCTACATTTGTTTTTGTTTTATTGATTTTTATTCATTTTCTTCGTGACGCAATTGAATTGGAACCTTATTCATGATTCCAATATGCACAATTATTGTACAATAACTTTTGAAGAACTCTTCGAGTGAAATCAATGCTGTCATATTCGATTCCCGCTGTTCAGCCTGGATTCCATCTAATCATTCACTTAATTGTGACTGTATATTGAATCAATGTTGAACATTTTGTAAAACGTTATCAAATATTTCATTTTAAAACAAAAAACAAACGAATTTGGTGTGACGGATACAATACAGCTGTACTCAAAGGAAATCATCTGCAGATTTTCTCTGCTGTAAAATCATTTCCCGTTGGTTAGGAACCCACCTATAATTGTAGGTCCACCATGTTTTCAATAAAATGGCTCAAACAGCGAGGTGGAGCTATCCGTAAGGGCCTCCCTCCCAATAAAACGTTTAACGTTTAACGTATAACGAAAAACGTATTAACATTTATCTGCAGATTACTCAAAAACACTGCATCTTTACAAAGCAACAACCGAGAATGACTCGTGAAACAGTCACCTTATTCTCATTGCTCATAATGATTCTAGGAAAGCTATTTATAAAAGAGGAGTTTACAAATTGAATTGCAGTGATTGTAATGCCTGTTATGTGGGTCAGACAGGTGAAGTTTTAAACGTATAATAGTAAATGAACAGATTAGAAAACCCAAAAAGGAAACTCAAATTTTGCCGATCAGTGGCGGTGATTAAGGGGGGTTCGGCGAGGGCGGCAGCCGCCCCACCACCTTTAAAGGACTTTTTTAATTTTTACAAACTAAGGATAACATTATTTATGGTGAAACAGTAAAATAGTTTTGCGGCGTATTTTGAGAGACTTCTATAAAATAATGGTTATAATAAGCTTTAGCCATTTTCAGAAGGGGCCTATAGAAACACGCTCATAACAAAGCAAGTTCAAGACAGAAAACTTGGCCCCCAAGCTAAATGGTTGATCTCAGATAGTACGTAGGTTATGCTGATTTTACATTTTATAAAGGCACAATTAACCACTCAATATTTCATAAACAAATTTGGAACAAAAAACTGTATTGCAAGTATTAGGGCCTATACCAAACTAAATAAAGATGTATATAGTAGCCTACATTTCCTACATAATACCTACTTGTGCAGAATTATGTGTCAGTCTTAAACAGTGTAACTATTATAATTGATTAAAACAAACAGTGTAACTATTAAAGTTGATTTAAACAGTTTTGCGGCCTATTAGATGTAAAAATGTTTCAGACATTGCAAACAGACGTAAATTGTTAAATTGTTTAAAGCAATAAAAGATTGATTGATTGATCATGTGCAATCACAGTATATCCCAAGTATTAACAAAAATATTAGCTTTTGCAGTACAACATGATTTGTAAATATTGTGTTCTAGACAGCTTAAAAACCTATTTACAGCCTTCTTATGTTTAAAAAATTTCCGGGGAAGACCCCCAGACCCACCGGTTCTATGCCCCACCCTATACTTTTCATTGCCAATCGCTGCCGCTATTGCTGATCATCTCATTACAAATGGACACAAGTTCAAGGCCGAAGAACATGTTGAATTTCTGCATTTGATTGGCAAAAAGGCAGACAATTGAACATTTTAAAAGCTTTGGAGATAACTAGGTTGGTAAAAACGATTCCAATACTAGCTTAAACGATCAAATTTATTTCAACCAATTCAGTACTAACTTCGTTTCATAATAATATTCTGGCCTACATTTTAATAACGGTACTTTCGTGTTTTTCTCGGTTGACCTTGACTGCATTTCAGTAAGCTTCATTTTTTTAATTTAAAATTTTTGTGATTCTAGCTTACTTGTGTTTTGTTTTTGTTTTCTATGTGTTCCCGGTTTTTGGTTCTTGATTGTGACACTTATTTTTGCTTGTTGCTCCTCCCACCAGTGGTTTTGTTTTGTGTTGACCTTCAGCCAATCACAGACCTTCAATGAAGGTCAGCCTATGAGAGGCACTTTCTCTCTTAGCCAATAGCTCATTCCGTGTTCAGTATATTAAGCTACTCTGTACTTTATGTTTAGTATGAATAAGATTGATAATGGTGTATCAACCGAAACTAGTATATCACTGTTTTCAATAAATTTGGTTGTGACAGAGCTTCAAGTCTTATTATTCTTGGATTTCTTTTTACATAACGCGTTGTTAATATTATCTTTTTAAAATGAATCTCGCCTTTGAAAATGAATCTCCACGATTCGAAAACGTTTGGCCTGCGTGAGTAGAAATATTATTTATTCACAGTTGAAAATGATTGCTAGTTGTTGAATTAACAATAAAAAGTTAATCTTTTTGTTCTTTAAATATAGAAAACATTACTTCTTATAATGTAATACGTGAGCTCACTTACCTAATATTAAGCGTTTTTTATTAATTTTTGGAAACAAAGTCAGATCAGGAGAGCCATTCGCTTGTCTGACCGCCGTATTTGCCAGCTTATTTAGCATCAAGTTACACAGAGTGCACCTAGGAAACGAACGAGCTTTTCCCGATAGTAATTTCACCCTACTCAACCATACTTTAGAACGTTGCATGCCATAGTTGTGTAGGGTAATTTTCTTTAAAAAAATGAAATATTAAGAATTGTATGAACGTTGTTGATTATTTTATTGAGTCCAACAAGCCCAACGAAGTATTGGTTACTCTAAGCGGAAGACTCTGTATACAGCTTATTGATAGTTATGATAATTAAGAATGTGTAGTTAATGTCATAATATTTATTCTCTCTCGGCAGTAAACAGTGATTTTTGGTATTTTTTCAGGATCGTCATGGCTTCATTCAAGCTTGGATCGGTTTTGAGTTTTTAATGATCGTAATGAATGTGTTTTTTATAATCTCAAGCATTGGTGGAAGAAATAAAAAAATTCTCGAAGAGTTTTTACTGTTTTGTAAGTATTTGAAGGATTTTTTTTTTGAGGATGAAGCCCACATAAGTCTGAAACCTGTGCGTGGGTAATGAGTTGGATGATGGTGGTTGATGAGTTGGACCTACAGTTTTAGGTGGGTTCCGAACCACCGGGAAGTGATTTTACAGTAGAGAACAGTGTCTTTTTTGCTGGCTAATCTAGCGGTCACAGTTACAAAGAGTGCCTAGGAGAACGCAGCTTATCTCTATTTGATTGAACAGATACCTGCTACGGCTCACGGCTATTATTCAGGATATTATTATTATTATTATTATTTTGTCACATGAACCGCATTATAATAAGCATAGCTCTAGAGCGGTGTATGACAAGTCAATGCATTTTCAGTTCAATAGCCATTAGGCTACAGCAGACACAGTCGTCAACTTACTATAAAAAATGTAGTAACTTTTTTTTAAATTCTAATTTTAGAGCTAAACATGGACCGTTGTGCGTATCTCGTCATGGCCCGAGACAAGCGCGACAAAGCCATGGAAATCAAGGTGTGTTGCCAGATTTACAGATTTTTCACAATATCGGACATTCATATCCGGCAAAACACCGGCCCAAGCACTGTGTCTTTATACTCAAATAATCTATGTGCAATTTGTCGCATCTCATTCTGCTGCAACCTAAAACTGAAAATAAAACCTAATTTTTAAAATATTCACAATTTTAGACCTACGAGCCTTATCAAGCTTCATACTTATGTTAGGAACAGTTCTAGTATAATTTAGTACGGTACCTATTCGTATATTTCACATCTCATTAACTCATATTTTTCAAAATGTCAATCATTGCTTTGAATGATTATTACGAGATCATTGTATGGATTAACATAAAAATATCAACTAAGTTACTTATTAGAAAAAAACTGAGGTACCGTAAATATTTTCACATAAAAGACATGCAGAACTTTTTAAAATAAATTAGAAATTTGAACTTTTCTTTATTACTTGCCTCAAGCACTGAGGATGAGCATCCTGACGGAAAATATGGTTTGTCTCTATAGTAAGAAAGAAAAGTTCAAATTTATTATTTATTTTAAATTGTTCTGCATGTATTGTATGTAAAAAATCTACTATTCTACTCACAGTTTGTCATGGATCAATGAATACCAAGTTTTAAAGCTGTAGTTTTCATACATTAATTTTTGAATTTGGTGTCAGATAAGATTAGATATGCTACGAAAATAATAGAAGCAGTCAATCAATCAATTTATCAACTCCTGGGCCCTCTTTTTAAGGGAGACCGATTGATTGGCTAGCGAAAAGACTCTGTAAAATCACTTCCTGTCGGTTCAGAACCCAACTTAAACTGTAGGTCTAACTCATCAATCACCATCATCCAACTCATTACCCATGCACAGATGTCAAATCTATGTAGGCTTCATCCTCATAAAAGAATCAGAATAATAATAATAAGAGATAGTCTTATTTAAGTCTTATTTTGATACATACCATACATGACTTTTTGCTAATGCTTTCTCATTTATAAAAACAATGGGTGGTGAATAAAGTTACGATGAGTAAGCTGACTCTGTTGAGTGACTGGAGTCACTCCAGACTCAACATCTGTTGACTCAATCCTTTCTCAGTCCTTGAGGAAGGCGTGAGAAACAGCTGTGATTGACCCAATTTTCGACTGAACGAAGAAAAGAGGTCTCTGTTTCAAATCGATCATTTTGCATTTGTCTGTCTGTTTGTAACACCTTTACGGCTAAATGCAAGAACCAAATTTTATGTAATTTTGCTTGGATCTTCCTTTAAGGAATGCCCAATGATGCATGTGTGTTTTAAAAATTTACTTGAATTTAAAGGGCATTTAAAAGAAAAATGAAAAGGCACTCAGGCCTTCTGTAGGAAACATATGATGAAATGAGCTTCTCAGTCATATGAAATTTAAAACCAATTTCAAGACAACACTAAGGCCTTCTTATTTATCTGGTTGGACCTTCATATAGATTAAGTTATCGTTCATAAGAATAACATATTTTTTGAGAGAAACATATCATTTCTAATATTTGAATTTATTATTATAACAAAAATTAAATAACTAAGTAGAAGATAATTATAAAAATTTGATCAATATTGGTCTATAAATTCATTCGTTAGACATGTGAAATCTGACCTGATTTGAGCAAACTGCTGTCTTTTAAATAAAAACGCAGCCATGGTGATGTGATATAGAGTGACTTTTTGTAGAAAACAGACATGAAATATACTACACAAATTGACTCAAGGGTTAGGTCTGATGATTTTCTTTAATTTTTCGATGGCGATTATCATTGAGTGCATCGATTATGTTCCTCTGTGCAAGCACCCTCATTCTTGGGCGTACTGTTCATAGAGCTACCAGTTATTTGCATCAAATAACAAGAATCCCAAGCACCGAATCAAAAATACTCAGCTGATTCAAGTTTATTCACACCACCCATTGAAGTCACAAATCCATCTTCTAAAGCCAATTCTTACATCAAACCCCTCTTTTTCATTGTAACTTTTAATTGTTTCAGGTGTCCACGTTTATGGCTTTGCCATTGTCAACAGATATTATAAAAGCTTGAAACAAAAAAAGGCGGGAGATGTACCTCCTCCTTATAAAATTTGAGAATAAAACGCTTCATTGCATCAAATTGCTATGTTCAATTTCTAAGCAAGGGTGGTCCCAGGGGGTCATTACCCCCCCCCCCCCACCGCAATTGGAAATTTACTGAAGAAGGGGCGGGAAGGAGGTCAACATATCACATTTGTGACCTCCTCATACTTCCCAGCTGAGATTGCTCTTGTTTATAACCGACTTCCAAAAATCTCAATCTCAAAATCGACTTATTTTTTTAAGTTTAATGTTTTTCTGTTATTCTCTCAACTCAAAAACTGTATATAAACTGGATGTGTGAGGAAATTTATCTTTATCGATTTTATGTAATGCTCTGCCGTGGTGATAATTATTAAATATTTATTTTTGGAATAATCATGAATAATTATTTATTCCTGGATTTCTTGTTTCATGTCAAACTGCATTGTTCATATTAACTTTTTAAATGAATTCAACGACGTGCAGTCAAATTTTTATTAAGAATAAGTAGTATTTTACTTCTCTGTAGGCCGAACGTTTTCGATTCTTGGCCTCTGAAAATGGATCTTCAAGATTCGAAAACGTTCGGCCTACAGAGTAAGTAAAATACCAACTTATTCTTAATAAAATTTTGACGTTGAAGTCGTTGAATTCACTTAAAAAGTTGATTATTTATTCAATCATAAAATCCTTTGTACTCTCTCCAACATTGGTCTGTTGATTCTTCTGATGAATTAAATTTCTCAACTAATGTCTAATCTACAGATCAATATTGAAGAGAGTATTGAGGAATGTTCTGAACGCCTCCAGCTTTGCATTAATGATAATGGTCGTCTCTTAAAGGAAATTATTTTTTGTACATGAATTATGCCCGTATTTATGAAAGTTTCTTTTGAAATGACTCTTGAAGGGACTCTTGAAATGTAAAGTATTTATATAGGCATTTAAAGAGTCCCTCGAGTCAGGAGAAACTGAAAAACGTTCATAAATACGGCCCTAATGTCTTTTGGGACATTGTTTAAGCTTTCTGTTTCAATTTCTCAATAAATTTCATATACAGATTTACTGGAGTTCTAATTATTTTAAACATATCCGTTTTCCAAGCCCCAATTTGTATAAACCGTATATAATATTCTATCTTTTGTTTTATAGTAAAAGTTTTATCGGTAGTTTTATTTCTCCATATTTATATTGGGTGGCGATTGATCACGCGGTGAGCGTGGTGTTCATGCGATCGTGATGCTCTGTCACGAGCGCTCAAGACTGCGCTTGGATGGGTGACCATACTTTAAGGACGCTTTATTAATACCTAACCAGTGGTTCGGTACCCACCTAAAATAGAGGGTCCACTATGTTCCCCATAAAATGGCTCAAACGGCGAGGCGGACTCCACAGGGAGTCCCCACCATTACAAGCCATACGCTTATTATTATTATCTTTATATTCTTTGATTTCCCATTTCATAAATATCAAATATCTGAAGCATTTTTATATTTTTTGTGTTTTTACTGTAGGTCTAGTTTACATAATAGAGCCTCCCTAAAAATGGTAGCCCAGTAACTTCAAAGGCACTTGTTCAAATGCGACCTGAGAACTCTGACACAAGATCTGAGCCAGCCAGGTCATATGACAGATATTATTAGTACATGATACATTATTTGTCGGCCGCTTGTGCGAAAGTCAATTTAATGAGTTTAATGTCAGTTAAATAACTGTCGGAATTGTAACAGGTTTATTTCTGTTGCAAAAAGAAAAAAGATCCATTAGTTATTTTTCGTTAACCGAACGGGCACAATCTGGCAACACTGTAATTTGATTAACAGCTGATTTTGAAGTTGAGAAAAAAGATGAATTAGAATAATTTCATTGTGAATTATTTGAATCATTATTCAACTATCTCAAAATTATTATATTCTTAATAGATTTTATTTATTTTGAAAGGTTTTCAACACTTCCGATCTAATTTGCAGTTTCGTATTCTGGTACAATAAACATAACCTGTAAAATGTAACTTAATGGGAGTTCATGAAATTTAATTCTCGGTGGATGGGCGGCGTATCTCTTACGCCGGTTAGCCTAATCGGCGTTAGCGCTTGTAATATTGTACTTTGTGCAACTAAGTTTTCTCCATTAAGTTAAATCTCCATATAGTGACGTCATTCTATGGGGATTATTGTGCAACCGTATGGGAATTGGCTTTTGTGCAACCGTCCGTGTAGCCTAATTATTAAGTGTAGTTTGAGTGGATTTCAACTATCAAATCTTAGTTGATAGCATCCAGTCATGGGGTTTTCATTGGGCTTCGTTAAATAATCAAATATGCTTAATATTTATTGCCAAAACCCACTTTCATTATAAAATTATGTGAGACTTTAGACTTTGAAATTGGGCTGAGGTCTACAAAGAACACATGACTGACTTTTCCAATACATTTTATTATCACATATTGATATTGCATATAATATTATGATAATTCTTATGTACTTTTATTCTCTAAAATATTTACACAAAAAAAACAAAAACAGTATCAGTACGACTAGATCAAATTTTCCTGTATTTGAAAATATTCTGATTCCTAAATCGGGCTGAAAATCCCTCTAATTATCTTAGATTCATTGTTGTTTACATTGATAAATATAGTGGATCAGTTACTACAAATACCTAGTATGAATCATTCAATCCATAATATGTACTGTAATAGGTTAAGCTTATTCTTGATCATTCTCCAAAATTATTATTTTTGTCAAACACAAAATTACACCGAATAAAATTTAAATCCTTAGTGAGAGTTTTAAAAATGTCAATCAATAACAATAAAAAAAAGTGTTGAGAATTTAAAATTTAATTGGAGTTCTAAGCTTTTCCGTGCATTTAATAGTGAATTTGAAATACACTATTTTCCAACTCTTGTAATTAATATTGTTTACCAATCCAGTCATAAAATAAATAATAACATTTGTCAAGCATAATAATTGATAATTTACAAATAGAAAAACCTCACAATCATACACTAATAAAATATTAAAAGGTTATCACTTCAAATTAAACATACAAAATATCACAGATGATAAATATAATAAATAACATTAGATATAAAATCGAAAAAATACCTTATTGCAAGATATCTTGCTCTGATATGCATGATAATTTATATATGATTCAAAATAATATTAGATGGAAATTTGCGAGATGATAATCCTATAATTTATTATGGATATACAGTATAATATAAGATACTGTATAACATTTATGATAGAACAAAGCCTGAAAATTTGTATAAAAATGATAAATTTGAAAATTATTAAAAGGCTTAAAATTGACGATTATTTTCGCAGAAAATACTTTCACCAAAAATACATTATTATACTCATATAATTTCGATCCAATTATCCCAATTTCAATTACAGTATTATCATAATGGCTGAACAATACAATAAGCAACATTTTACTGAACAAATGCAGCTAAAAGCATTAAAATACATAGAATAGTATAAAATTATTTTTAAAATTTCATAAATTATGAAGCGAACAAACATTTTACACAAACTATATAGTCAACACATATATTGCAAAAGATGAGACGATCAGAAGCAATTTTTCAAATTCCTTTGAATTTCCTGCATTCCAATTTTATGAAGTAATTTTATTTTTCATTATTCAGACAAATTAATTACAAAGGCATATTCCAAATTTGAATTGTATTTCTCGCAATCCATTTTTCATGATATGATTTTATTTTATTTTTCATTATCTACACAAAAATGAATTATATTTTCATGAAAGACATTCACAACAAGGACAAATTATACAAAATATTTGAATTGCAATTTCAATGAGGCTGGATGATGTAAAGCTTTTCAGCAATAATAATTTTACAAATGCACAAAAATTACAAAAAATTGGAAAAAATGAACACATACAAAGCTCTTAATCACAACACACCTTCGCAATAACGATAATATTACAAATAGATAATTACTTAAAACATTTCTTTAACGCAATATATACATTATCAATAGCTTTTTCATTCAGTATGAGTTCTTATAAAATTATTTTTAAATACAGTGGAAACCTGGAAATTGAATATGACGATACTAAATTTTATGATAAATTCATAGTACACTGAAAATATTAGTCTATTGATACATACCGCAGTAAATTAATATATCTGAATTATCAAAGTTCCCCTTACTAAATAATTTAACAATTATTCAAACAATTATTGTAAACACATATTCAGAATGTATGGTTGAATTTATTGTGAGAAGATGGATCTATGACATCTAAACCTAACGCAGCCTGCGCCACACAGTTGCTGCGTTACATTTTGTGGAGCATAGGAATGAATAGTACTTTTCACATAGAATCGAGTTGAGGTCTCATTCATTTCTGTTTATTCATTCAATGCATTGGACATCGCTTTTACTCCTGCTTGTGAAGTATCATTTATCTCTTCGCTTCACAAAAAGTCATGAAGGAGCTACTTAGCGCCGGCTGCGTTAAGTTTATTATAGATGCTAATAGATCTATCTTTATACACTGAAAAATTCAACCGTTTAATTTTCTAACTTTTCACACCCAAAAAATTCAATCTCACATTAAACACTTTGCCATAACAATGTATTAATGGGGATACTAATATTTATTTATTACATACAAAAGCTCACAGACAACCAATAAAAAACTGTCACCAATTAAAAACAGACACTTCAAAAGTGTGAAAAAGAAAGATTAAAAATAACATAAACGAGGAAAAATACGATTTTTGATGAATCAATAATAAGAAAGAAGTGGAGCCAATCAAAGAGATAGGGAAAAGTAGAAAATAATAAACTTGTGAAGGGAAAGAAATTACCTTAATTAGGTTAAAGTTGAAAGTTATGAATAATTTCCACTGTAAATTAAAAATAATCTTATTCAAAAAATTGAAAACAAAATTCATAATCGACATCCTTATGACGAACTTACTGTACCATTACACTAAAAAATTAATCTTAATTTCAATCTATACATAAATACAGCAATACAATCTATGCTTAATTAAACGACTGTACAATGATTAATTTTAAATTCAAATCTTACCAATTAATATTTTAATTATATTAGTTACAAGCTACGAGCTGTGTGTTGTCATAATTCACAATATTCAGCTGCAGTATGCGAGTGACAGAGACAGTGACAGATATAGTGTGTGGTTTCATCACTTTCTTCGCAAGCTAGGAGATACGATGGTGTGGTAGCAGATTAATCTAGTTATTTATGTTGGACATAGTACTGAAACAAAATGAATAAACAGATTATAAGGCTGTATTAAAAGGATATTCAAAAGTTGGATGTAACAAAGACAGATTTGCAAAATAAAGAAGGCTAAGAAATAAAAGGGAAAATAATGTTTTTCCAGACGAACTAAAAATTTGTCTGAAGAAAGAAGTATCAATCAAAGTATTAGGATGAAGGAGTATTGGAGGAGAAAAAAGGAGATCAACATGACTTGAATGAATGCAGTCCTTAGTAGGCCTATAAAAAGGAAAATAAAACTTATTTTTCTAATTAGAAAATGAACACTCAATGTTTAAGGCAGGGTTATTGGTCATTTTCAACTCTCTTGTATTGGATGCTATGAAGGTATTGAAATGTTATCTATTACTGTGACAGTTTTTTTACATAAATTATTTTATCGTATATGGGGGTTTAAATTTGATTTTTTGGGAACAATTGATCTAACTTAAGAGTTATTTCAAACTTTTGTTATTTTTCATAAGTAAACAACACATTGAGAGATAAAATGGCATATTTTTCATTTCAAACAAATTATATTAGTTTTTTCGGAATTAATTTTATTGAAAAACTAAATTTATTTTGGAAAAAACTAAGAGAGCCTGGTTACTGAACGCTGTGTTGAATTACGCTACGCTGTGTAACGACAGCTTTTAAAATCAAACCAATGGTTTTCAATAAACGCCAGGCTCCTTTGGCGTTCATTGACCATTGGTTTGGTTTTAAAAGCTGTCATCGCACAGCGTCGCGCAACTCAACACAGCTGGCAGTGGCCGGGCACCCTAGATGTTTGATCAAAATATAAAGTACCGGTAGGTCATTTTATTCTCTGAGGAGTGTTTTACTTATAAAAATATTACCAAGTTAACAATAACTTGTAGCAGAGAACAATTGCACCAAAAAACCGAGAAATTCCAGTGCCACAATATTTCTCAAAATAATTCATAGAAAAAACTTTCACATAGCAATAGATAAAAATAGCCCAATAACATCCAATACAAGAAACTTCGAAAAAATTATGACCTAAACCCTGCGCACAGCCTTAAGGTGTTAAAGTCAATGGATATCAATATATTATAGGGATGAATAAAGAAAATAAAATAAAGAAAAAATCATAAATAAACATAGGCTTTGTTACTGAAATAAAGATAGCTGAAGTTGGCAGCCTTCCCTATCAATTTACTTACAGTATTCAGAAATCTTCAGGGATTTCATTTAGGTGCTAAATTGAACAGATTTTATGTAGAAGAATCTTGAAAATTGAATAAAACGTGTTTCTGGTCGAAAGAACTCCTGTTTTCTACTTGTTTTTGATAGCTGTTCCCGAATTGGGAGACTATTTAAGGGAAGTAATAGCCGAGTGTCATAGCAGGTATCTGTTCAATCAGAGATAAGCTACGAAACTCCTGAGCCATCTTTGTAACGGGGACTGATTGGATTGGCCAGCAAAAAAGACTCTTCTCTGCTGTAAAATCACATCCCGGTGGTTCGGAACCCACCTAAAACTGTAGGTCCAACTCATCAATCACCATCATCCAATACCCACGCACAGGTCTCAGACCTGAGGGCTTCATCCTCCAGAAAAAAATAATAAAATTCTTGTTAATAGTGGGCTGGCCTATTATCAACCAATGACAGGCCCCCAACATGTTGTGGGACCAATGAGAGGCTTCCAGCCTATGAACTAATAGTATTCGTCTAATACCCGTTTTCTCAATCGTCCAGTGAATATCATTCAGTATCTATTGATTCGATAGCGGCCCTAAGGCATGTTTCAAACATAGCCGGCAGTTGGGTAACCGTAATGTTTTACACAGCATAACTACATCGTATCATATGTAGCGCTTCACACCTATCAAATTTTTGAAATCATATGATAGAATGTAATTATGCTGGGTAAACGACGCCGGTTACCTGACTGCTGGGTATGTGTGAAACAAGCCTTAGGGCCGTTATTGAATCAATAGCTTCTGAATGTTACTGAAAGACTGAGGAACGGTAAGAAGGTTATATTGAACTACTCTGTTTTTCATTTAGTTTTAGTTACATAGAGATTAACAATTAAAAAAAAAAAAAAAAAAAAAAAACAATGTAATGTCTATTAAAACTATGGTGGGCCTATTTCGAATGTTAATTAAGTGGTTACGACAACATCTGTAGATAGCTAGATACCAAGGTTAATAGAAACAAGGCTGTTCCATAGCTCGCTAAAATGAGCAAAATAGAAGTCATGACGACACTCTGTTCCGAATTACCATTAACTTGCAAATTTCAGCTCTATTTGTACACTTTTTCAGCACAAATATGAAGTATTTTGCATATCACAGATTTAAATCCATATGATCAGCAGCTGTCAATGGTACGGGTTAATGAATGCTATTGAACTGAAATGCGTCATACCCCCACCATTTTTCCAGTGATCAAAAAATGGAACAACCTTTATAAATAATAATAATAATAATAATTCCGCAGTGAGTATAAAAGGATACTTAGGCGACTCTGGTCAACTGAGTTATATAAAAAAGAACGTTCTTGCCACCAACATGCTCGCTGTGCCAGTTCTAACCTACTCCTTTGGAGTAGTAAAGTGGAATAGAAATGAGCTCCAGAAACTTGATAGAGGGACCCGGAAGAGAATGCATATGGAAAGATGCTTACATCCTCGCTCTTCTGTTGCCCGCATATACCTGCCAAGATACTTGGGTGGCAGAGGTCTACTTGGTTTGGAGAACCTCTATAACAGAGTGGCATTGCAGTTTGCTTGCAGCATTAAGAAATGCTCTGACCCCTTGTTGCAATTGGTTCATGAAGTGCTGGTGTCGGGGCTTTCCTGTATAAGGCAGCACAACATGCAGCTGATACCCTTGGTCTAGATTTTGGAAGAGAGAGGGAAGAGGTGGTTCAACCTTCCTGCCTTAGGGCTCAAATAAAGGCTGCTGAGAGTAAGGTTCTTCTCCAGCAGCACAAGGACAAATCCTTGCATGGTGTGTTTTATAAACATGTTGACGAGCAGGGATTGTCCAAGGAGCTGACTTATGGATTCTTGAAGTCAGCAGTCCTAAAATCTGAGACTGAGGGTTTCATATTGGCGTGCCAGGATGGTGTTATCAACATCTTGTCTTACCGTAGTAGGGTGATGCATATGAATGTGCCTAATATCAACTACAGGGTGTGTCATAAGACACCAGAGACCCTCATGCACATATTATCAGCCTGTTCTGTACATGCAACCACAGGATACATTCATAGGCACAATGCTGCCCTTAAGAGTGCTCTACTACCACCTAAGACACTCATTTGGTGTAGACAGAAAACCGGTGCTGCCTTATGTCCCAGGAGAGATTGAGTCCGTTGTGGAGAATGAGAAGTGCCATATTTACTGGAATTATTCATTCTCCACCACCAGGCTTCTAACAGCTACCAAGCCTGATGTTGTCCTCCTCGATTTTAATGCAATCGATTTGAAGGCAATCTATGTTATTGAGTTTTCAGAACCTGCTGAATGCAACATAGCTGCAAAAGAGGAGGACAAACGGACCAAGTATCAAGAGCTATTAATGGAGCTGCGCAAGCTGAACCCAGGCTTCTCTGTTAAGCTAGTTTTGCTGATAATTGGTGTCCTAGGTGGGGTAGGCCCAACGCTGCTTTCGAGTTTAAAATCGATTCCGGCTTGTGAAAAAAGTGCCTTTTCACTGATAGGCCAAATGCAGAAGGGAGTTATCTTGGGCTCTCTCTGGCTGCTCAGAGCAAATGATTTGTGGATGATGGATCCGGCATGATTGCTTACTACACGGACTGTGTGGAGCAGTCTTGCCTTTAATCGCTTGTCAGGCCTCCTTGGGTATCGGAGCCCAAGGTTGGATTGGTCAAGCACCCCTTTAAAAGGATAAAAATAATAATAATAATAATAATAAAGTACAAGAGAATAATGAGGTGCTTACCTTTTAATATGTAATCCGTGAGTAAAGTGGGAACTGTAGGACTGTCTTCATTGATGGCTTTCAGAACTGTAAACAAATAAGGAGAATAATCAATAATACTGTTAGATAATATAAATACATCAATCTTTAACATTAAAGCGAGATATGATTTATAGTTCCAAATATTTTTAATACTCACTGGATCAATCACTGCATGAACTCCTTAATTAATTCAATTACGAGAATCAGGACAGAATAAAGAACTTTGCGCTCTGTTTATGAACTTTCCTTCAGTGTATCTTGACTCGAGGGACTCTTGAAATTCCTATATAAATACTTTACATTTCAAGATTCCCTCAAGTCAAGAGAGGCTGGAGGAACGTTCATAAATGTGGCCCTTAATCTCTAACAAGGTGATAATCCAAATAATTAAAAAAAAAAAACAATTAGTCTTTTTTTAGTATTACCTTTTCTCCTACTTGTGTAATTTCAATCTTCAGTTCAATAATTTGGATTATTTGTAAATGTCTATCAATATTAGAGAAAAATTCTTCAACTTACTCTTGATGAGAACTTGCAATGCCTGGTTATCCAATGGACCACTATCCAAATGGTAAGGTATCACAGTGGTCAAGTACTGTAATGAAAAATATAGATTATTTAAAAAAGTATACAAAACTAATTCAAAAGGAAGCAATCAACAATCAATGTAAATTCTTTGCTTGCATAGTCTGTTCATATTATTTATTATCCAATTAGCACTATATTTAATAATATGAATTTGCAATTTAAATCTTCTGGTGGATTTTCTTGTGTAGCCTATATCAAAATAATTCCTCTGATAAATTGACTTTTGCTTGGAGAAAAATTGAATGAAATATTGTTTACCGTTCACAAATCAAAAAAATACAATAACGGCATAACATGTAACTTATGTATTCAATGAATTGTTGATTTAATATGATCGGGAACCTAAAACATCACAAAATTCATTTAGGTACTTTTATTGTTCAACATCATTCACATGAATTCAATCTCGTCCATATATATATCATCAGGCAACCATTTTTCAGTCCAACGTCTCTCAACTAACTATTTCTTTCTTTGTAGTGGCGAAGGTGATATTGTGGAAGATATCCATAATGAATAATAAGACGAAATTGTCACAACCACATTTATTAAATAAATTTGGTTGTGAAAATTTCGTTTTATTATTCACTACCTATTTCGCCAAACTAGCTGTGCTAATTTTGATTATTTGATTCTCACATATCACAACACGAATAAGACTTGGATTTCTTGTTCCATAACGATCTGCGTTGTTAATATAATTTTTTATTGTAAATTTAACGATTTGCAGTCAATTTTTGATTGCGAATCAACAAAAATGTGGTTGTGACAACTTCGTCCTATTATTCATAATGGATGTCTTCCACAATATCACCTTCGCCACTACAAAGAGAGTTAAAATTCGATTGTTCATCGAGGATGTGATGCGAAGAAAACATCCTCAATGAACAATTGAATTTTAAATCACACACACTTTTTGATCATATTATACAAAACTACAATTCTTTTAACCAAAATAAACCATCATCGCTGATCTATGACGCCTTGAAAATTAGTGCCATGACTCGAAAATCTATGGCCAAGAGTGAGTACAAATATTTTTTTTTCACAATATTAAAAATTGACTGCAAGTCGTTAAATTTACAATAAAAAGTTAATACGAATCGATGTTGCCAAAACCATTAAAATACTTCGTTGATTATGCACATCCATATCATCTTTCATTTTTTTAAAATGAAAATATTGAGAAAAATGTTCCGAACCACCGGGAAATGATTTTACAGCAGAGAATTTGCTGAGATTTTGCTAGCCAATCCAATCAGTCCCCTTTCAAAGAGGACCCAGGAGATCTAGATTATTGAACAGATACCTGCTTTCTCACGGCTATCACTTCAGGTACGAGCAGAATCTGATGACACTCTACAACAAAGCGAAACAAGTGTAACAAAAAATGTGATTGTTTTCAATTCAAAGTGTTGGAAGGGGAACTTTGATTTAGTTGACTGTCAGGTACCAGCAGTGTCTGATGATGCTCCACAACAGAGCGAAACACAACACAACAAAACAAACACAACAAAATGTGGATATTAACACAACAAAATGTGGATATTAACTTTTTGTTGTAGACTTGGAGATTTGCATTCAGTTTTATATTGTGAATATATAATAAATGTACTCACATTCGGCCGAACGTTTTCGAGTTATTGAATACCATCATCTAGGCCTCACCTTGAAGATGAGATTCAATACCTCGAAAACGTTCGGCCGAATGTGAGTACATTCATTATATATTCATAATATAAAACTGACTGCAAGTCGTTAAATCTACAACAAAAAGTTAATATTAACAACGCAGATCGTTATGGAACAAGAAATCCAAGAAAATTTGAGTGTTTATTCCATTTCGAAGTGTTTTTAATATTTTAATTCGAGTATTTTTGTGATTTTTAATTCAAATTCCTGATTTCCAATTTCCTTCGATTCTACTTACTTTGGACTCAATAGCCGGCTTGTTAGCCCCTCCCGCTCTGCCACCACGCTTCTTCTCCACATGATGCTGGCGTCGCCGGTTCTGAACGGCCAACAGCAGCGAAATGAACGAGTTCTTTAGTTCTTTTTCGTACTCCAGTTCATCGCGAAGAGCTAGTTCCGAGATGAGTGTCTCCGAATAGTCACGAATCAGCAGCTCCAATTCGAGGTATAATTCGTTCAGCTGACACACGCTTAGGGTTTTCAGTTCTGCAAAATGGAACAAATTTGAATTATTTTTGTGAGGAAAGAACACAAACTTCACAAGTCTGGGGTTTTAATTTCGAAACAAGAAAAAAATTAAAATTAATTTGAGAAAAATGGATACAAATTCGCACACGCGTTTCTACAAAGTGGAGAAAATTCAAATTATTGTAAAAAAGAAAACAAATTTTGAATGCGTTTAGGGCCATGGATGTATAAAAAAGGGGAGGGAGCATAACGTATTCTGCCCATGTTAAAAGGGTGTAACTAGCATGGAAGCATAGTCTTAAATAAGTTAAAATTAACAATACATAGTCAAAAATGCCAATACCTTAAATTCAAAAACAAACATAATTCAATTGAAGATAGGGCTATAAAGTGTTTGTAAACGATAATCAACTAGACCAGGAAGAAAACATTGCATTTATAGGGGAATTGTTAGATAGACGATTGACCTGGGCTCCATACATTGAGAAAATATGTTGTAAAATTTCATCTGGGGTATTTTTCCTGAGACAGCTCACAAGATTGAATGACAAAAAGTTATTTTTTACAGCCTACCATGGGCTCTTACTGTCACATATTAGGTAAGCTATCTTTATATGGGGTAATTCATCAAAAACAAACTTTGATAGGGTGTTTCGGAGGACACGTTAAGCCGTCGGTCCCGGTTGCATATAAAAAAAAGCAGTCGTTAAAAAAGCGGCGAGGTGGAACTACCCGTAAGGGTCTCCCCACCACTAAAAGCCATACGAATTTACTTTATAGGGTGTTTAAGATCCAAAAGAAAGCGGTATAGAAAGAAGAAATAGATTAGATTCATGTAGGCCATTGTTCAAGAGACTTTGCTCCTAACTGTACCCTGCTTATATGTGTATGAAGCTGCTTTATATGTAAAAGCGAATGATATTAACCAAAATCTTGACGTACATGATTATAATACAAGAAGCTGAGGAGATTATCACTTGGTGAGTCACAATAGTAGCTTATTCAAACAAAAGCCTAGTTATATTGGTAGGAAACTCTACAACAAGCTACCGCAGTTTTTACAGAGCCTTGAAAATATAGAAATATTAAAAAAACAATTGTAAAAATATTCAGTTGATAAAGCATTCATAGTGTACAAGAGTTCCTTTTCACATCAAAATCAAGCCTCACCCCAACTAATTGATATAGTAATTATGGTAACTAGTGAATAAGAGTACAATTATTGATCTGACTTGTCTTATACTCCTTAACTGGAGTCTCCAAGACGTAATCTACAAAAACGTCCATTGTGGCATTAGCTAAACAAGATGGCGTCGGTATCAGTGATTGCAATGAATACCTTTGCGGATCAGCCTGCACAGCGTAGCGCAGCACAACTTCCAGTGACCGGGCACCCTTGTCGGTTATATTTCATAGTATATGTGTATAGTAGGGAAAATAATTCCAACTTACTGTCTTGATATAGAGGAGAATGTACCACTTCCTTGGCTTTCCTTGCTAGTGGATCTAGCGAATCAAGGCATTCTGAGTCTGGTGTACATTCGGTCGAAGTCGTTTCCTAAAAAGGAATTTATAAGATTGAGATTAGTAAAACAAACAAAAAAAAAAAAAATTAAATAATTTTTAAGAGTATTAAAAAATCAACACAATAGCATGGATACAAATCTGTAGGAAGTTTAGAACTTGGGACAGCTGAAGATATGATTATTAACTTACAATTAAATATTTGGGAGTTTTAAAGCTTTGGACAACACAAAATATTATTAACTTTCCATCGAATATTTGGCTGCAGTATACAGTACTTTACTACAATATCTTAGACAGTTGGAATCAAGGAAGACTTGAAAGTCAAGGGCTTGCCCTAGGCAGCCTTGAACGCAAGCCTTGAACTTTCCATTGGATATTTTGCAGCCTTGAACTTTCCATTGGATATTTTGCTTCAATATACAGAAATTTATTAATAGATCTTAAAAGGTTTGAGACAAGGAAGACTTGAAAGTCAAGGGCTTGCCCTAGGTTGCCTTGAACTCAAGTCAAGGTGGAGTTTGAGTGATTATCACCTTTCAATTGGATATTTGACTTCAATATATTTATTTATTGTGACAAATTTACAACGAGTGTGAAGGTGCAACAGACTCAGGTCCAAAACTGCTCCCTTCACAAATTTTGAAATGTAACATTGTCCAAAACATTGAGGTTAACACAGAATAAAAATTTAAAATATGCTGAAAACCTTCACTCGAAAAATAATAAAATGAATTTTCTCACTTGACCACTATTAATTTAAAAGTTCATTCGAAACGAAACACTAAAAACAGTTAAAAATAGTTAACAATATTAAATTTTTATAGAAACTTTTGAGCCGAAAAATATTATTTGGTTGCTATGGTAAAGAATTGAATATACTATAGTACTATATATATAATACTATACAGTACTTAATTATAAGATCTCAAAAAGTTTGAGACAAGGAAGACTTGAAAGTCGAGGGCGTGTGCTTCTTCTTCGATGGCGCTACAGCCCAAATCGAGCCCTGGCCTCCTCAATTCTGTGCCTCCATCCATCTCGATTCCGTGCTTCCGCCTTCCAATTCCTGACTCGAAGGATCTCTCTTGCATCTTTTGAAACTCCGTCTGCCCATCTGAGCCTCGGCTTTCCCACTGGTCTCTTTCCACCTGGCTGTCCCATATATATTTTTTTGGGAATCTTAGTGTCTGGCATCCGTTCTACATGGCCTGCCCACCTCAAGCGCTTTAGCTTAATGAATGTGGATAGGGGTGGTTCTTTATAGAGTTGTGCCAGCTCATTATTGTTTCTAATGCGCCACACCCCTCCTTCACATACAGGCCCATAGATCCTTCGCAGCATTTTCCGTTCCCAGCGGTCTAGAGTTCCTGCAGCTCTGGATGTTAATGTCCATACTTCACTTCCGTATGTTGCTACTGTACGGATTATGGTTTTATAGAGTCTGACCTTGATATTTCTGTGGACATTTCTAGACTTCAGAATCTGCAGCAGAGAAAAGAAGGTACGGTTTCCTAAATTGATTCTTTTTTGTACTTCCTTCATTTCATCATTATCATCTGCCATATTGAATCCTAGATAGGTGAAATCTCTCAATGTTTCGAATCTGTATTCACCCACTAAGAAGTCTTGTTCATTTATATTCTGGTGTCGTCTGCTCTGTTGTAGAAACTTGGTCTTCTCTATGTTAACTTTTAAACCTACTTCTGCAGCTGCCTCTTCCAGTTTTTCAAATAAATCTCTGACCGCTGCCACTGATCTTCCTGCCAGGTCAAGATCATCTGCATACCCTAAAATCTGCTGGGTTTTGTTCAACAGAGTGCCGCTAGTGTCAACCAGTGTCCCTCTTATCACTCTTTCTAGCGCCAAATTAAAGAGTACTGGTGCCAGGCCATCGCCCTGTTTCAACCCCTGCCTCACATCAAACCCACTTGTAAGCTCTCCATCTATCTTCACTTGACAGGTTGTCTCGTTCATGGTTGCTCTTACAAGTCTTACCAGCTTTATGGGTATACCCAGGTCAAGCATTATTGTGTATAGCCTCTCTCTGTCAATACTATCATAGGCCTGCTTGAAATCTATGAACAGGTGATAGACATCTATGTTGAACTCCCAGAACTTTTCAGCTATTTGTCGGCTTACAAACAGTTGATCAGTAGTTGATCTTCCTGATCTGAAACCAGCCTGATATTCTCCCAGCACTCTCTCAGCATATAATTCTATTTTTTCTTTTATAATAGAGGTAAAAACTTTATATGCGGTTGACAGGAGATATATCCCTCTATAATTTCTGGGCTCGAGTCTATCACCTTTCTTATGGATGGGGCATATGACACTCATTTTCCATTCATCCGGGAGGATTTCTGTTCTCCATACCGAGCTTATGAGATGGAGTAGACTCTGTATTAGTATATTTCCTCCATGTTTGATCAATTCCCCTGGAACTCCATCTATCCCTGGGGCTTTACCTCTCTTGATCTTCTTTATGGCCTTCTTAACATCATCAGCCGTAGGGGGTTCTATTTGGTCATCTTGAGCTTCCAGTCTAGGGTCTGACACTCTGTTGCGCTCTATGATGGGATTAAGCAGCTGGTTGAAAAAGGATTTCCATCGCTCCATTACTGCCTCTCTGTTTCCTATTATTGCTCCATTTATATCTCTACATAGGGTGGTTCTTGGCTTATATCCTTTCTTGAACATGTTTACTCCTTTGTAAGCCTCTCGAGGATCTTTATTTTCAAAGTCGATTTGGATCTTAGTAACTTTGTTGTTGTAGTGCTCTCGCTTTTTCCTCTTTATCAATCTCTTAGCATCTCTTCTCAGGCAAGCATAATGGATTCTTTTTGCTCTAGTTGGCCTCTCTAAATATTGTTTTCGACCCTCATTCCTTCTTTGTATGGCCCTCTCACACTCTTCATCATACCAACTCTCTTGCCTTCCTCGTGGTTTATATCCAACAGTCTCTATGGCTGCCTGGGTGAGAGCTGTCTTCAGGTCCTGCCATTCCTCTTCTACTGTTCTGTTCTCTTCTATATTATTTACTGTAGAGAGTAAGTGATTTTCCAAGGTCTGCTGATATTTTCTTATCTCATCCTCTTCCTTTAGGCAATCTACATTTAGTCTTTGTGACCTATGTATTCTAGAATTTTCTCCACTTCTAATTCGGCATCTGTAATTGACTCTAACCAGATAGTGATCTGAGTCACAGTCAGCACCCCTACAGCTCTGTACATTTGTGATGCTGGATGCTGATCTTTTATCAATCAATACATGGTCTATCTGGTTATGATGTTGTCCATCTGGAGAGGTCCATGTCCACTTATGAATATTTTTCTTTGGAAACTGTGTTGAGGCTACTATCATGTTTCTTGAGGCTGCAAAGTCCAAGACTCTCATTCCATTATCATTGCTTTCCTCGTGCAGACTATGTGCTCCTGATACTCCTCTAAATGCCAATTCCTTACCAATTTTGGCGTTCATGTCGCCTATCACAATTTTAATGTCATTTGATGGAGTACTATTATACACTTGTTCAAGCTTGCTGTAGAACTCATCCTTGACATCTTCATCCTTGTCTTCACTTTCAGCATGCACATTTATTATAGATAAATTGAAAAATTTAGTCTTCACTCTTAAAACGCAGATTCTCTCATTCACTGGCTTGAAATCAAGTATATTGTCCTTCATATCATTCTGCACCACAAATCCTACTCCAAGCTCATGTCTAGCCTCTTTCCCACTGTACATAACAGTGTGAGACTGAGTATCAAACACTCCTTTTCCAGTCCATCTAATTTCCTGAACGGCCAGCACCCTCAGTCTATACTGTTGCATGCTTTTCAATAGTTCTTTCAAGGCTCCACTTCTGTATAAACTTCTAACATTCCATGTACCAAAGATCAAATTCAAGTTCTGTTTCCAAAGTTGTTTTCCGATTTTCCAGTCCGATTTCCGAGGCATTTCTTGAGGATTCGTAACAAGTGAATTTTTATGGGATGAGGTCGTTAGCCTCACGCCCAACCCCCAACCTGGAGGGCCAGGTAATTTTTTCAGGTTTTCTTCCTTAGCCTTTGACAATCCAATGCCGAACTACAAGGCAGCAGCTGCTGGTTTTGGTCCACCCCGGGTATTTGATTTCCCCGGTACCACCTATATCTAGGAGGCATCCCCCTATCCGCCACCTGGGGAGGCGCCCGATAGAAGACCAGCAACTCCCACGGGCGAGGGCGTGTGCTAGGTAGCTTTAAATTCAAGTCAAGGTAGATTTTAAGTGATTCTAATTGTCCATTGGATATTTGGCTTCAATATACAGAACTTTGTTATTAGATCTTGAAAAGTTTGAGACAAGGAAAACTTGAAAGTCGAAGGCTTTACTGGAGATTCTGGTGTTGCATTTCACTTCTAAAGGGAAGAGGAGACTGATGTGAAGCTTCTCTTTAGAAGTGAAATGCATTCCTCCAGTATAAGTGAGTGAAAATCATATATTAAATAGAAATACAATGTCAGTTTTGATATTAGATTGTTCATCAAGTATTTTGTCATGGAAAACATCACAGATAAATAATGCAGGATTTGTGGGAATGATATTATATACTGGAAAGACCAGTGGCAAATTATTTGTCATAAACTGCAAAACTGCAATGAATAACAACCACAAATTCGTTAGTATTTTTTAATATTTTAGCAATTTTTAAATCTAATATCAAAACTGACACCGTACAGAATTTCTATTTAAATTATGATTTTTACTCATACTGGAGGGATGCATTTCCCTTCTAAAGAGAAGTTTCATCAGCCTCTCATGATGATTTGTTCATTGTTTGATATTAGATTGCTCATCAAGTAGTGTATTTCGCCAAGGAAAACATCACAATTTTTTAAATCTGTTGAAACGTGTCTTCACCATAACCCAGCTAAACAGCGAGGTGGAACTACCGTACCTGTAGAAGGGTTTCCCCTTCATGAAAAGCCATATGCAGATGCTAATAATCAAAGCCAGTTTATCAATTATTTTTTGTTTTATAAATAGTTTGATTCACTTTGTTTACCTCCATCATATCATCGATTTCCCTGATAACTTCTTCGGCGGTCTTGACCGGTTCGGTGTCATGGCTGAGTCCTGATAGAATCAGAGAGTGCATGTCCAAGTCACTGGCGACCGCCTCATCTTCTGAGCTCAATTCACCATCATCCACCATTATTTTGCCCTGAAAATAAATAAAATTATATAGAATAAACATAACGGATTTTTTCATGTGAAATATTGGCATAACCTAAAATTTGGATTTTTCAGTGTTGAAAATTTGCGAAGAACGCAGTTGTGGGTGAAAGCCTGTTGCATACTTTTTCCTTGTATTTTTTTCATGAATAAATAAATAATTTAATTCTTGGATTTCTTGTTTTATAACGATCTGCGTTGTTAATATTAACTTTATCATGTAAATTCAACCATTTGCAGTCAATAATTTGATTACCTTAGACAATTCAATCAGTAGTAAGTCTAGGGATGGCAAGGGGTTTGTGGAATTATTCTAATAAAACTTGGACATGGCTTAGAATTTGGGCTCTTCAGTTGCAAATTTGTGAAGAAAGTATTGATGGGCTATATTTGGGAGAATAGCTGATACAAAATTAACTAATATACGGTAATTTGTAGGAGCCATTTTTTTCACTTTATCACCTCAAACATGTGTAACATACTATATGTTTCAACAATATTTTTATAATTTCCAAAGCCAAATTCAGTGCTAAAAAGCTTGAAAAAACAATAATTCCATCTTAAAATTTCGCTGGGGGAGAGCCCCCAGACCCACCATTCAGCTAAGGGGGGGGGGGGATTATTCCATGCTTGAAAATCCCAATAGTTTCATGCCAAAATTTCCCGCGGTGGACCCCTAGACCCTCTTTATGGTTAAGTGGGGGTATTAAGGTAAGGGGGTACCGGTGCAGCCAAATAGCTGTTTACCAGCAACATTTACTGGTAATATTTACCGGCTCCCATGAACCAATATGATCAAGTTGGTACGAGCATTACATAAACTAGAGAATTATGATAAAGTGGTACTATTATTTATTGTGAAACATAGCAGGGAGTGCAAATATGTGATGCTATTTATTGATAGCTTATTGGCGTTTGCCTACAGATGGTAGGAGTGCGAATATGTGATACTATTCATAGTTACAATTGAAATTTCCATTTAATAACTCTTATCTAAGTGTCAAAGAGTCTGTTTCAGCCACACTGAGTTATTGCCATTGCTATTCTATTTCAGCTTTGAAACAGATACAGCTCCTAACTCCATTATTGCTTTATACAATTTATTTTTGCGATTCAAGTACAAGGTACAGTAATTAGCTGTCTTCTTTTCTTATATTATTTCTAATATTATTTCATCACTCACTATAACACCATAACTTAAACGATAATAATCAATAGACACATTATTATAAAGCTAATTTGATTATCTATAAGTTTTGTAAGAAACACCACAATCAATAATGCAAAGATAAAAAATAAATGATCAGTTGGTTTTTGTGGTTTGTGGTGACATTTTTCGTATATACAATTATTACTGAAAAACTAGACTATCTACAGGGAAAATGTATATGACATATTTTTTGAAGAATATTTTCAAGTATAAAATGGGATGAGAATCACAGCGATACCCACATTAGTTTCGGAGTTGTAAGCCTTTAACTGAAGTACTGCTCTTGCAATATTGTAGAGGAAGTGGAGGGTGAAGCAAGCGGGGTGGGGGTCGAGATTTCGGTTTTTTCAAGTGAGTACTTTGTATACAAACTTCCTGCCAAAATTCAACTTTCACCTGGTTTGTCACAGCAATCGCTATTTTTTGCATTCCTTGTCTGGACTATAACTGAAATTATAGGCCTACAGATTATTCAAACACCTTCAAATACTTTGCAATAAGGGTTTTTCACAAACCCATTACATAGGTTTGGGCAGGGGCAGTAGAAATGCAAAAATACAATAAAAATAAAAAACATAGGTAAGTGGAATTGACAAATATTAACCATTTTTATTTTTATTATGGAGCTCCACAATCAATAAAATCTACTTATATAAGTAGACAATAAAAATAATAGGGTCTTTTTTAGATTTCTAATATAATTAATCATAAATAGTGATTGGTCACACAGTGTTCATGCAATCGTGATGTTCAGTCACGAGCGCTCAAGACTACGCTTGGATGGATGACCGTGCTTCAATGACTTTATGTTATAAGCCTCATCATTATCATTTAACCAGTGGTTTGGAACCCATCTAAAATAGTAGGTCCACTATGTTTCCCATAAAATGGCTCAAACGGCGAGGTGGAACTACCCATGAGGTCACTTAATTTCTTTAAATTGATTACTTTTTTCAATTACTTGTCTTAAATTTGAGGCACATTATTAAATTAAGTGAAAAACTATCTCCATCATCATCCAAGATTAGAAAAAAATGCCAAGATCTAGAGATTCGCCATAAAAATGAAAACTGTTTAAGAAAATGGGAATGAGGAAGCAGTCCATCCGCTTAACGCCCACTGGATGATTAAAGAAACCATACGAGTAAAACTGCTATAGTGAGCCATGTGCTATCTTGTACTAGAGAAGAGCTACTAACAATTATGTGGGAGTGTTATCTTTCCATTAGTTTAGAAAAATTAATGAAGTGACAATCAATGGGTATAACTATATTCATAAAATTGTACATGAAACAATCGTACTAGCACATTGTGGATTAATAAAGACCCGACAGTGGCGGATCTATAAAATAATTTTGGGGGTGGCTGGTAGCTGATAGGTGGGAGGGGGGGTGGGTAGAGGTGTACTGTGAATGCTTTTAAATTTTTCATAATCAATCATACCCGAACTTTAACTTTAGTACTTTCTGCCAGTACGATTGTTTCATGTACAATTTTATGAATATAGTTAGACCCATTGATTGTCACTTCATTAATTTGTTTAAACTATTCATATTATTGGGAAATAAAAATAGCTTTACTAGTGCTTTGAACCGTATCGGCGTTAAAATTGATTCTAATTTAAAGTATATTGGAAAATTTTGATTGAACTATGGCTGAATCTGGTGTGTTCAGAAGTTTGTCAAGGAACATAGTATTATTCCGGTATTCCGGTCATATTATTCCATTTTTTTAAAATGAAAATAAATGTGAGTGCTTTAATTTCTTATTTTCTGAATAGTTGTTGCTCTTTAAATTTTTCATGTTTTCTAATAGCTACTGTTCTCTTTCTTTCATTCTTTTTTCTCTTGTTCTGCTGGTTAAACTTAGATTGCATTTTAAATAATGAATTATTATGAATAACCTTGGATAGTTTACATTTGTTTATATAAGTGACTTGAGTTTATATGAAAATTTGAATTTGTTTTTATTGTGTATGAGTTGATTTCTATTACTCATGTTAAAAAAGTTATCATGCCATGACAATACAGTCATGAACTATTGTAAAAATGACCCTCCTCACACACAGACCTGTGTCTAGGTGAGGAGTATATTCATAGTTTGTTGTTTTTTTTCTCTCACTTGTATCATGTTTTTGTTTTTTTTTTTGAGAATAATAAATATACTGTAACTTATTTCATTTCATTTTTTCATTTCAATTAGTATTATTCCGTTTTTGAGAATGAAAACCATGTGAGAGCTTTAATTAGATATATAGATAGATAGTTTATTCTCAAATAAATAAAATTATAACAAAAGAGCATTTGTCTTACAGCTATTAGTAGTTGCAAGAAACAAATTAACTATAAATAAACTAAATAAAGAAGCTTTAAAGCTTTCATTGTCACAAACATCTTCGGCTGAAGATGTGTTAGTAAAACAAGAAACCATGGTCCTGTGACTCAAATTATTAAAGTTTAGTGAAATTTGACAAATTCTGTTTTATTTCAATTATGGAGAGATTTCACATTATCAACACCAGTTCTACTAATTTTAGTAAAATCTAAACATTAAATAGTTGGGTCATTTTGAATACAAAAAAAATTGAAGAATATTACACAGTACCTAACACAATTATTATCTAATTTTGACAGTGCAAGAATTATTGCCGTTTTCATTTTTGATTGTGTTGAAATATTTTCTTCAATTAGGGAAGTGATAGCCGCGAGCCGTAGCAGGTATCTGTTCAATCATATAGATAAGCTGCGTTCTCGTAGGTCCTGTTCGTAACGGTGACCGATTAGATTGGGCAGCAAAATAGACACTGATCTCTGCTGTAAAATCACTTCCCGGTGGTTCGGAACCCACCTAAAACTGTAGGTCCAACTCATCAATCACCATCATCCAACTCATTACCCACGCACAGGTCTCAGACCTATGTGGGCTTCATAAAAAAAATATTTTTAATTGTCGAATTGAAAAAAAAACAGAGAGAAAATACTGAGGCATGATATATTATGAGCTGAACAAGAAGAAAAAAGTTTTTTCATAACTTGCGATGTGATTTTTTGTGAATATTGGGACGCATATGAAGTTTATAGAAATCAAAGAAGATGGTACTTAAGCCTATCAGCACAACTAATAATAAATTCCTGGATTTTTTGTTCCATGACGAACTGCGTTGTTAATATTAAATTTTCAAGTGAATTTGACTGCAAGTCGTTGAATTCACTTGAAAAGTTAATAATAATAAATGATTATTTTGTGTAAGTTTGTGGGGTCCATGGATACTCCGTTGTATTGGTTTATTTCATGTAAATTCGTCGGGTCCATGTATATTCCATTTCATCGGTTTATTGTTTAAGTAATTGGATGGAGAATAGCACTGCTTATACTGTAGTTCAAATACTCACTTTATTTTCATTGAGATTAAGTGCAGGCATGTGAAGTTTCCTTGCATACGATTTTGACCAGTCTATGGGAAGGATGTTGCCAAAATTACCAGTTATTGTCCACCACATCCTGGAACAAACAAAATACAACCATTAAGTATTTTTATAACAAATTTAGATATTTTCTGCGATAAAAACATGAAAATTTCAGTCATAAAGACATTACAATAACTTAATCAAATTCAAACGTTTTATTCCTGATTTTTTACAATGAATCAAGAAAGTCAAAGCCCATTCAGAGTGATATTGTACAAAGTAATAAACAATAAAAATAAGAAACTCTTCAATAAAAGATTTCGGAGGACATATTTAGTATGTCGGTTCCGGCTGCCTGTTTAATAAAAACAGACGTTAGGTTACGTCAGAGGTCCTGAACTTGGTTCAGGTGTGATCACTAGATCTGAGCCAGCCAGGTCACACGATGTTTTATTATTACTACTATTATTATTATTATCATCAAAAATTATTATTATTATTATTATTATTATTATTATTTATATCATTAATATTATTATTAGTAAGTTATCAGTACTATTACTATTTAGGTTGAGTTAAAAACAACTTTTTGAAGGGATTTAACTACACAAAATCGTGAAAGATATGCCCAGGAGTAAATATCTAATTTTAAAATTAATCATTTCTGACAATGCCTCATACACTTTAAATAAATCTAGTTAATATAATTATATATTTTCTGGAAGGATGAAGCACACATAGGTCTAAGACCAGTGCGTGAGTAATGAGTGGGATGATGGTGATTGATGAGCTGGACCGACAGTTTTAGGTGGGTTCCGAACCACTGGGAAGTGATTTTACAGCAGAGAACAGTGTTTTTTTTGCTGGCCAATCTAATCGGTCACCCTTACAAAGAGGGCCCAGGAGAACGCAGCTTATCTCTATCTATTGAACAGATACCTGCTACGGCTCACGGCTATCACTTCCCTAATTATTATTATTATTATTATTGAGGTTGAGTTAAATGTTTTAAAATAACTTTTTGAAGGGATTTAATTATACAAAACCGTGAAAAATTCGCCTACATAAGACATGCACAGGTAGTAAATATTCGAATTTTGAAATTAAATAAATAAGATAGAAATAACCTGCGTTCTCCTAGGCACTCTTTGTAAGGGTGACCGATTAGATTGGCCAGCAAAAAAGACACTGTTCTCTGCTGTAAAATCACTTCCCGGTGGTTCGGAACCCACCTAAATTGTAGGTCCAGCTCATCAATCACAATCATCCAACTCATTAAACGAATCTAGTTAATATACTCATCATATAATTCTACAAAACGCGGAATTCATTGGTTTAATAAATTAAACTTCGATATCAAAGTTCTAAATCATATTTTTAATGCGAAATGCAAGAAACGCGGAATTATAACTTAATATCAAATTCTAAATAATTTTTTAATGCGAAATGCAAAAACCGATAAAAACAGTATTTATTTGACAGACAGTCAAGAGATATTTCATCACCTTTCACCTCACAATCAGAATTTTATCCATGAGCAGTTCTGTTTACACATGGGTGTTTGTGAATTCTTTTAAAGCTGGCATCCTTTTAGAAATCTTATTAATAGACACAGACGAACAGTCAGAAGATTTCACGGTCAAGCTGGGATTTGTCCGGCTTGATTCCTATCAGGTTTTTTGAAGCTCTATTTGTTAAAAATAATTTTGGACTTTTATCTCATAAAATCTGTGCACAATGATTGTTAAAGCATTGAAGCTGTTTTACTGCACAATAATAGCACCGTTTTACTGATAGTACACTACTATACCTTTTACTGGTAGCTTTATGCTGATAATACATTTATTCATGGTTGAAGATAGAATTTGAATGTGGTAATTGGAATTACAACAAAACGTTTAAAAAGTTAAAAAAAAAAACTAATTTTGTTGCAAAAACCTTAAAATCGAATATCAAAACTGACACTGTATTTCAATTAAATATAATTATAGTGTCAGTTTTGATATTAGATTGTTCATTAAGTATTTCGTCATGGAAAACATCACAGAATCTCAAAATAGTAAGGAATCTTTGTGAAAGCCCAAATACTGATCAGTATACACACAGTTTACTTATTCTATTTAAAACCTGAAGCTGTTGAATTATGCAGCGTTGAATAATGGAGAAATATGTTTGGAATAGAAAATATTCAGACATTAATTAATAAATACTCATTTATTCGAATTTCTGAATTTTACAATAAAAAGTGTGCAACTTCTACCGTACATTAACAGCATTGGTGGAAATGCACACAACAGTAAGCATTTACAGTCGCATTTCGAGACATTTTAAGAAAAACATCTTTAGCTTCAGCTCCTTGGATCTTGAATTTTCTACCAATAATGTGTACAAAAACACAAGCATAAAAATTAGTTATAAAATTTGTTTCAAATTGGTAAAATTTAAGAAATTCTTCTGAAGTTTACAATAGAATTTTCTACTAGAATAGAATTTTTTACCAAGATTTCTTTTTAAGTGCGAAAAATTCAGTAATTGTTGACAAACCTAATGTACGACATTCGTACAATCTTTTAAATTCTAAATATTATGATTAAATTCTGGAGCCTGTTGCATAAAAAATTACAAATTAGTTGTATTAGTAATTATATTTGTATTTATTGAAAAATATTTGGGAAATGTTACTTGTAAATTGTAATTATAATTTGTTAATTGTTCTTCAAGAGATAAAACTCTGGAGGAGGAGGAGGAGGTGGTGGTTAGGTTAGAAGAAGATGAAGGTGTTGGAAGAAAAAACAAGAGGACTGGTAGAGGAGGAGGAGGAGGAGGAGGTTAGGTTAGGTTAGGTAAGGTTAGAAGAAGATGAAGGTGGTGAAAGAAAAACAAGAGGACTGGTGGAGGAGGACGAGGAGGAGGAGGAAGAGGAGGAGGATGAGGAGGGCGAGGAGGAGGAGGATGAGAAGGAGGAGAAGAAGAAGAAGAAGAAGAAGAAGAAGAAGAAGAAGAAGAAGAAGAAGAAGAAAAATAAGTAGAAGGAGATAAAGGAGAGAATTGGGAGATCTACTGCACTTTATAAAAAAGTAGTTTTGTGTGTTTTCTGATGGGTGTAGAGATAAAAGACGCGTGCAAGTGTCTGGAGAAATATAATAAGAAGAAATAAAAGAGGATAGTGGGATGGAGAAGGTGCCAAAAAGGTTTAAACTATGTTTTTTTAAATTTTTTTAGTTGTCTCCTGCTCTCATCTAAATTTAAAAACGTGCTATGGAGCAAAGAACTATGAAATAGATGGGGCATAGGACACGCTTAGCAGTGGGATGAAGAGAAAGTCATATTTTATGCGTCAGTTCTTGTTTTGTAACAACACTTCTACCTTCTTTCTTAGTTGACCATTTGTGTCTAGTCTAAATCCAATCCGCCTTATAACAGAATACAACAGTTGAGTGTTATGGCTTTAAAGGCTCAGAGCTTGATAGCCACTTCATTGAGTTCAAATATCTATTTATTTTATTTATTTATTTATTCTTCTATTACAAGAGCACAACCAAGTAAAGATACAACAGGTACAGCCCACTACTGCCCACTAATATACAGTATTATTCATCACAATTATATTATATTGTGAATTATATTTGCTGAATTATATTAATTTGTGGGGAAGTGATAGCTGTGAGCCGTAGCAGATATCTGCTCAGTCCAATTAAGATAAGCTACGAACTCCTGAGCCCTCTTTGTTAGGGTGATCGAATAGATTGGCCAGAAAAAAAGACTTTGTATTCTGCTGTAAAACCACTTACCGGCGGTTCGGAACCCACCTGAAACTGTAGGTTTAGCTATAAATCGCTATCATACAATTCGCTACCCACGCACTGTGATACCAATGTGTGCTTCAAAAAACTGTAAAAACTATGTGTGCTAAAAAAATCTGTGTTTCATATAAAATATATTTAATATATTTAGGTGCTTGCTTTTTAAGAAGCCTCAGAGATTGTTAGCTACTTCCAATATTTTATCGACTAAGATAAATTATTCAATAATAAAGCAAAACCAAGTGAACTTTAATAGGAAATATATTAGTTGAATTACAGTTTATTTATCTTTTCATTGGAATTGAAGATTTACAGTGGTTTTTTGAAGTGCAATTGAAGTTCCTTTTTAATAATAATTAAAAATATAATAATATATGCCGGCGTGTTACCTGAGAAATTTGTCAGTTCCATTTTTGGATTTAACAAATGACAGTACATTTGAAGATTCTAAAGTTATCCAAACTGACAAGTCCAGATAGAATGTCTGAGCCAAGATATCAAACATCTGTAGCTCCAGATAAAAATTCCGACATAATGTTTTTTAAGAGGGCAGAAGAGAGAGGGCAGCAAGACGACTTGGAGTGAGAGAGAGAGAGAGTGAGAGAATAAATTTGTGATCAAAACTATAAAAAAGTATAAATTGAACATTGGCTAAATTATGTGCAGCTTTCAACGCATACGCATTGCAATTCTCGGTAGTTCGGAGCCCACCTAAAATTTTAGGTCCACCATGTTCCTCATAACATGGCTCCAACGGTGAGTTGAGATTTTGATTCGTTTGACAGATTGTTTTCTACTTTCTAGCATATTCTAATTTCATACGGGAAGGTAAGGGTCTACCCACTATTAAAAGCCATACGCTTATTATTATGAGACGTAAAGCTCCCAAAGTGGAAGACGCTGAGTAAAGAACTAAAGATGTTTCATTTTTTAGACTTGTTCTTTTTGTTTGCCCACCAGCTTTTCATTTTTTGTGCAAATTCAGCTTTTCTCTCTTTGCTCCAATTTGTTCCAACTCTTGGAGGTTTTGTCTCTGGTAACACTTCCATTTTATTAAGTCTTATTCTGAAGTTTTTCTATTGTAAATCTCTACACTCATTATTATTAAAGTATGTATTTTGACCTCGAGATCTTTAGAATTTATACAACAATTTTTGGTTCCCATTACGATTTTTCAAGTAATAGGAGTTCTGTTTAGTATCACATAACTGAAGGAGTTTTTTACAAGACAAACAAATATGAAATTAATGTATGGGATAGTGGAGAGCTGGAGAGTATTCAAAAAGCTACAATAAAAACAATGCACTTTAGGTTTTAGTATAATCAAACTTAAATAGAGGGCAAAACACATAGATCAGTTTAACTCTAACCATGTAAAATAAAAAAGCAATTTTAAATGATTTAATTTTAAACAAAATACTCAGCATCATTGTATTACACTTAAGCAAGAATATACAGATTCATTAGAGAATTATGTAGATTACACACAATTGGTAACAGAATATGTTTGAAAATAAGGGTTTATTATAAATAAGATATCAATAATATAATTTCAATTTAAAAAATCGGGGAAAAAGTTAAGAATGGTTGAGTTTGAATCAACTTGAAGAAGCAGGTATTTTTATTATTTTTTGAAAATTAGGATATTTTCTTGAAGCTTGACATCTCTGATTGAAAAAATTGCTTGTGAACTAAGAATATCCTAATATGAGACCCGCTATGTAGATCTCAACAAGATCTCTGCTATCTATGTGAAAGATGTAGCCTCTTCCTTCCGGCTTAATTTAATGATGTTAATAATCTCTTCATTGTATAACCTTTATAGTTGTGGGAAATTATAGTTGTAATGCATGGGAAGTCTTCCTATTGTTAGCTTTCCAGAAAGAATTTTTCTCATGGTAAAACGGGACTGGTTGGAAGCTTTTTCAATTGCATCTTGAATTTAAAATCAAGTTAACTAAAGTCAGCTGCATTGAAATTCACCTTACAACTTCTTGTACCATTTAGTATTTCCTTTCAAATTAATACATTTCTATTTAATATTTTCTTTCTAATTATTAGTTTACATATTTTCTGACATAACATTTCTATTATTAGTATAATTATTTTTTCCTACAACTGCTCGTAAAGTAGTTCTTTACGTACTGAAAACTAATTGCAAAATACCTCTTTACTGCTCAGCAAGCGGTAAAGTACTTTACGCTCGCCAGCTGTTTTCTTTACGCTTCTGTTTTGATTTTGATGCCTTCTCATTGGTGGATCACGGAATCCGTGAAATTCACATAACCTCAAAAATGGCGTACGCTAACCAAATCCGCTCATGGTCTGTGATGTTACAAACTACAAGCTTTTATTGTGTTGGAATCCAGAACTGCAGTTTTAGGAAAAATATTGTATGCAATTCGCGCGTGAAGCTTCTTTATCGCTCTCGCAAAATTACAGCGCTCCGCTACGCGTCGCGCAGTAAATGTTTTGGCTCGAGCGATAAAGTCGCGCTTCACGCTCTTAATACATAAATAACTATTTTATTATAAGTATTATTAGTTTTCGTTTTTTGTAGCACCTTTGCATTTAGTAATAAACAAAGACTGGTTGGGAATATTTTCAAATTTTTGTTTTTCATTGTCAAGAAGGTTTATGAACATTGTAAGAGTTTTGTTCTTGAGTTGAAAGTTGAATTTTTTATTATGAGAGTAATCTAATGAAAAATGAATACTTCTAATGTCCAGTTTTATCAATAAATTAGGGATGTGTTGCATAAGAATTTAGGTGACGGCTTAGAAGCAAAACTTGTGATTTATGTTATAAATTATTTCAAAAGTATTTTAATAATTGAATTTGAGTTTGTCAATAAATCATTATTATATTCTGTGACGATTTAAGATTATTTTGATATTAATTAATATTCAATCTATTCTGTAACAACTGGTTTAATATTATTTGGATTTTTAGCTACTGAAGAGAGTTTTAATTTGAAGATTTCAGTTCTGACCGAAAGTTTTTACCTCGGGCCACTCCCGTGTTTTCGGAGGACACGTTAAGCTGTCGGTCCCGGCTGCCTAAAAACAGTCGTTAAGTCACGTCAGAGGCCCTGAACTTATTCAGGTGCGACCTGATAACTCTGACACCAGACCTCAGCCAGCCAGGTCACACGATATTATTATTATTATTATTTGAAGATAATAATTATTATAGATGTATAAGTCTTATTACAGAGCAGAGTATTATACAAATTCAATATTTTGCTACAAATTATAATATACTGAACTGAAATTAATATTTTTGTTAAAAAACAGTTCAGTGGATAGTTTTAAGTATAGTTTGAGTTTTATTTGTTCCGAAATCGCATTGTGTGAAATCCTTTTATAAGATTGAAATGAATAAGATTTAAAAGAGGATTTTGCATTACTACACCATAATTCTTCATAGAAATTTTTCATGAATAATTCCTGGATTTCTTGTTCCATGACGAACTGCGTTGTTAATATTAACTTTTCAAGTGAATTCAACGACTTGCAGATGAAGATGAAGATGACTTGCAGCCTTGAAGATGGGTTTTAACAACTCGAAAACGTTCGGCCTACAGAATTAAGTAAAATACTACTTATTTTAATAAAAATTTGACTGCAAGTCGTTGAATTCACTTGAAAAGTTAACATGAATAATTCTTCATAAATATTATATTTTGAACTGCTGTAACTAGATAAATAAATAAGTAATGAATAAGACTTGAAGTTGTCACAACCATATTTATTGAAAAAAGTGAGACACTAGTTTCGGTTGTTACACCATTATCAATCTCAAACAAACTCCAATCTCAAATAAAATGTTTGTTTGAGATTGATAATGGTGTGGCAACCAAAACTAGTATCTCACTATTTTAATAAATGTGGCTGTGACAACTTCATGTCTTATTATTTCTTATGGATATCTTCCACAATATCACCTTCGCCGCTACAAAGAATGATAAATAAGTACCTGTCTTAAATAAGTATATTCATATCAAAATTGAGCCTAACCTCAACTAATTGAAATTGTAATTGTGGTAACTAGTGAAGAAGAATTGTAATATTGTACACAATTGTTTGTCTAACTTAATTTTTTTTTTTTTTGAGGATGAAGCCCACATAGGTCTGAGACCTGTGCGTGGGTAATGAGTGCGATGATGGTGATTGATGAGTTGGACCTACAGTTTTAGGTGGGTTCCGAACCACCGGGAAGTGATTTTACAGCAGAGAACAGTGTCTTTTTTGCTGGCCAATCTAATCGGTCACCGTTACAAACGGGACCTACGAGAACGCAGCTTATCTCTCTAATTGAACAGATACCTGCTACGGCTCGCGGCTATCACTTCCCTGTATAGAATATAATTGCTTTATATTCTATAACTAGGTAGTCTTCAAGAAGTGATCTTAAAAAACAAAAAATACAACTAGATACGGTACTTGCTTCATAACGAAGTGTATACTAATAATAGGCTACTAGTACTTATGGATACTACAACATTTTATGGAAGTTTACACTTAATGTTTGTGATTAATAGTTAAAAAACATGCCTCAGGTATCATTTTAGTTTACCTTTATGCGCCATAATTATGTTTTTGGTTACTTGTCACGAAAGCATTCATGCTTTCTAATTAGATTCAGATAAATATGCCATAACTTATGCTAAATAAAAGATAATACTTTCGAACCTAATCTACAAACCTCGGTGAAATGCATGTAACGCAGCTAATAAATTCATTTTTAACAAGTTCAATCGCCTCAACTTCCATACTAAAAGCAATTCCCACCTCTGCTTCAAACTTTAATCACCGGCTTTTCAACTTAATTGTCAAGTCAGAAAGGACTTTAAACCGCTAAGCACTCTCTACAACTTGACCTCGACACAAATTCAAAACGTGATATGTGCCTGTCAACCAACTTGATAACTGCTAAAGTGATTATTCTATTCAGTTAAGGATTTGTAGTCAATGAGTTCTTCATATCTTTAGAAAGGAAACACACACATATATAAACGAAATGCTAGTAATAAAAATTACTGAACATTTCTAATATAGACTTATGAAACGTTTTTAGTACCCTTCAGAATGGAAACACTCATAAAAAGGAAATTCTAGTAATAAAAATTACAAAATATTTTTTTACTAAAGACGTTAAGACAGCGTCAAGTCCAAGTACTCTGAGAACCAGTCCTTTTACTTCCCAATATTTGCATTACAAATTCCCTTATCACTATTGTATTGTATTCAATTATTACTTTCAGCGATTTGTAGGCCTACATCGATTTTATTTATCGCGTAGGGGTGACTCACCTCTTCCATACACCTACCACCCCACTCCCAATCAACAATGAACCAGCGTGATGGCGCCCACCCCCTTCTCCATATTTGGGGGTCTTTCATCATCCCCCCCCCACCAAACGACCCGAAACCGATTTAAAAATAAATAACGGCAGTGCGATAGCCTCAGTTGCATGTAAAAAACTGAAACGCTCGATATACGAAAGTCATTCAACTCAGATGTTGAAATGGAATGAATGGGTGTGAGCTAGGAAGTCGTCGTTGAAGTATAGTACTTTTTATTTTATAGTTTCAATAAAAATTGTGAATTACTAAATTCTTTGTGAGAAACTTGATGTGTATTTATGATCAATTAAACACATTATAATTGTGAGAATAGAATAGTTGAGTCGGAAATCAGATGTAACAAATATGAAATATCTAGGAAAAAAGTGTGCTTGCACACTGGAGCAGCCAATAATCTAGATTATAATCACCATTGAAAATCAAACACATGCTATACATGGTGCTATTTTAGCCGCTCAAATCGTGGTGGTGGTGATGGTGAAGGAGGAGGTGGAGGAGGAGAAGGAAGAGGAGGGGGAGAAGGAGGAGGAGGAGGAGGGGGAGAAGGAGGAGGAGGGGGAGAAGGAGGAGGAGGAGCAGGAGGGGGAGAAGGAGGAGGAGGAGCAGGAGGTGGAGTAAGATGAGGAGGAGGAGGAGCAAAAGGAGCAGGAGGAACAAAAGGAGGAGGAGGAGGAGCAGGAGGAGGAGGAGGAGGAGCAGGAGGAGGAGGAGGAGCAGGAGGAGGAGAAGGAGGAGGATAGAAGAAAGAAGCCGAAAACGAAAACCAATTTGGGAAATTGGAAAAGGGGATATTAAAACAAAAATAAAAAGAAGGACTTGAAGGAGAAAGTGGATAAAAAGAAAGAGACGAAAAAGAAGAACCGAACATGGCATGTACAATAAGAACAAATAAAGCAGAATACGGAGGAGGAGGAGGATGAGAAGGAGAAGTAGAATAAAATGCATAAGAAGGACAAGAAAAGGGATGAGAAAAAGAGACAATTAAATTTGTAGATAGACTATTAAAAATTGTAGAAATCAAGATTCAATTGAATCGGGCAACCTGCTAGTATAATACAAAATTATTAACATTATTAATGCTACGCGAGCCGTAGCAGGTATCTGTTCAATCAGATAGAGATAAGCTGCGTTCTCGTAGGTCCTGTTCGTAACGGTGACCGATTAGATTGGCCAGCAAAAAAGACACTGTTCTCTGCTTTAAAATCACTTTCCGGTGGTTCGGAACCCACCTAAAACTGTAGGTCCAACTCATCAATCACCATAATCCAACTCATCACCCACGCACAGGTCTCAGACCTATGTGGGCTTCATCCTCAAAAGAAAAAAAAATATAAAAAGTTGCTTCAAAATTATTTAGGCCTATCAGAAAAATGAAACTTGCTTAAATAATTAGATTGAAAGAGAGTCAAAATAATTCATATCCGTTCCTTAGGCATTCTTCACATTCACCCGGCACTTCTTCAATAGTTGACCTTTAAGACGTTCTCTTCTCTCTCTCAATCTCTCTCTTTCCCTCTTCCATTGCGCTACAGTAATAACAGACGAACAAGGAAAAGGTTGGAAGCAAAGTCTGAACTGAATAAGTAAGATTCAACCAAGATGGATTAGAGCACTGCTAAAGTAGTTGCTGAGTTACTTGGTTGCTACTGAATTACTCATGATCCTGCCTGCAACTACCTCACAAGAATCTACCTCACTGCAGCTTTCTGAATTTACCTCAATACATACGGTAGTACCTCATTTCTACCTCACTACAACCCCACTATATTCTCTACACCTCACTACATATATAAGTCTTCTCACTGCAACCTCACTAGTCTCTGCAGTGAAAACTCCTCTATTTTATTGACTGGACAATGTCTCAGTTCTTTTCACAGCTCCGCAGAGGTCATCCTGCAGCCCTATCTACAGTGACCTATAAAAAATTAAACCCATTTGTACGAATTGAAAATTATTTACTACTGAATATTCTGGATACTAAAAGAGTCTTATAAAACTCTATATACTATATGTTGTAGAAATTATTTTAGCCTGAAAATAGGTGATATAAGAGTGCTGTTTAGGTCAGTGTCACCAAATCCAGTTTAAAAAATATTATATTTGGTTATAAAACTTGATATACTGTGTTGTATAAATTATTTTAGCCTGAGAATATATTTATTACCAGAAAATAGGTGATAAAAGAGTGCTGTATTGCTCAGTATCGCTAAATCCAGTTTAAAAAAGATTATATTTAGCGTAATCTTTAAAAAAATATTTATTATTACATCGTCTGAACAACATATTTTGTTTAGATAGAATACGCACTAAACGCACTGTGGATAAGTTTTGGAAATATGTGATACCTGATTGCTGTATGGGATAAATATCACCAGATTCAGTCAAATAACTATCGTATTTCAGTTTAAAAAGTATTATTTATCATTTAATCACAAGAACAATATACTTTGTTAAGACAGATGATAAATAGTATCCTCCGATTATTCACTTGTTAATTATTCTGGTATGAGAAAGATTCATGAATAGTTAGCGGAATGTGGACTGATTCAACAAATATCTGAATTATTTCAATTTTTAATAGCTCCATTTAATATTTTATCACTGATTTTATTTTTATTTTTTTTCAGAGGATGAAGCCCACATAGGTCTGATACCTGTGGGTGGGTAATAAATTGGATGATGGTGATTGATGAGTTGGACCTAAAGTTTGAGGTGAACCACAGGATACAATGAACTTAGATGAGAAAAGAGAAATATAGATGCATATTCCTTTGATAATTTACTAGTACTGTATTGAATATTTTAGAAAATTCTAGCTATACAGGAGAGCCTACTCCCCTGCTTAGCAGTAGATTGACAAGTTTTTATATCTGAAACCTTGTCTTATTAATTTGTATGCTGAAAAAATTATGAGGGGAAAATTTATGCTGATGAATTTTCCACACTAACATTTTTGTGCATCACTTTAGACTTTTCTCATTTATAATCAAATAATAATTTTAAAGAAATAATGTAATCAGCTTGTGTAAAATGATCATCAACAGCTTGAACTTTGAATAGTTAATGTGTGTACACTGTACAATCTTCTTGTATTGATTGCTTTCTAGTTATTATTCAGTCTGCACAGAAAAATCAAAATTTTAATAACAAATAATAAGGTACAGTAGGTTTTCATATAACTTGGCAGCGATAAGTTGGGTTTGGATGTAGCATGTCCCATCTGCTACACGCTGCCAAGTTATATGAATACTACAATATAATAAATGATAACATGAGCTTGTATAATGAACACCAAGAGTTTAAAGACCCAGTTTTCATCAATTGTATTCAATCTTCTTATTAAATAAATTACTCATTATTATTCAAATTCTGCCCAAAAAATAATAAAAAATGATGGATAACAATAACAAAAATAAAAGATTGGCTCCTCACCTTGGAGAACATAGAGTTATTATTAAATTTAAAAAAAACCAATTTAATGTTAAAATCATTTTCAATTGTTTATTTTTCTCCTCTTACTAAAAGATTAAAGATTTGAAATAGTTAAGTACCTCGTATAAATTTAATCGTTAGATTAGAATAATTTTTACGTGTATATTACCTCAAATTTGTTGTACCATTCAATTAGAACTAGCTTTTAACCTACTCTTTAAATTTTATGTATTTTTTACACTCCTGATATCTTATACAGCTCATAGGCCAATTATTATGTTAAATAAACGAGAAGGAACCTCTAAACAGGCTATGCCTACATTCTTCTTGAAAATAATAGATACTACGAAAATGTATTATGTACATTAATTTATATATATTTATATTATGATGATCAAAATGTAATGTAGTAAAACTTTTTTTCCGAGAGAATGAAAAGATATTCTATACTATTCTAATAAGATATAATAAACAATAAAGTGGACGTGCGTTATGAAAGTCAAACTCCTAGTTTTAATAAATTGCCTATCCTTCTTATTTCTTACGAGCTTTTGTAACAATACCCTTTCAGAGCGTTTAACCCTAAAAGCTTAAAGTCTCTTTAATCAAATGTATAACACCTTTTTTATTGACTCACTCCCTGTTATTAAAACTCTGTCCCAAAACAAGAGCGTAAAAATTTGTTAATTTCTCTCCCAAAAGGGAATTGAAAGCTCTTTGTGGTTTTCAGTTGTCTCTTCAAATTCAGCTCCTCGGGGAGATGAAAGATATACAGTCAAGCAACGAAGATGTCTCCTAGCTACTGGCTTTTAAAAAGTCGCACATAATAGCTTCTCGTATGTCGCCTGAACACATGTCCCTCTTCAGGGAGAGTGTTAAATTCTGTCTAGGTTGAGTGGACTGTATTTGATAGTAGAGGATAGATTTTAATTTGATTGTAATAGAAGATATTAATTCCCAATTGGAACTGATAGACAAAAATTCAACATAAGGTGAGTGGATTGCAAACCATTGTGTATGCATAATATGCATGCAAAACGGTAACATGCAATAATATACTCTGGTAGTAGCTGGAAGTAATAAAAATATGAGGCCATATAACTTCAATTGTAAAAGAATATATTGAAAAACCAAACAGAACAAAATGACAAATGTAAATTGTAATTGATAATGAGAAATCAATCTTGAATTAGGAATACTAATTAAGATGGATACAAGAATTCAAAAATGTCTTGATAATGAATCAATCAGCATTAGCTCAAAAGCACTAATAAAAATACGACAATGAAAAGGATCATCAAACAAGTGTGTTGATGACAGGTAAGTACTGAATACCATGTAAGCTTTAAATGAAATAAGTATGAAAACTTGACATACAAGAATGTAGTAAATTACCTTACAAAAGGTCATAAAAATTGAGCAAGCCTAGAAATGCAATAAAAGGACATAGACAATAGTAAACGGTGCATCAATGCAGCAGATGATTATTCAGTGGTGAATAATAAATCAATGAGCGCGAATGTGCGCTTTAAACAAGAAAGTACATTAGACAAATCAATAATTATCAAAGAACTGAATAGCATGAATATGCCAATAAGAATGAATGTAAAAATGTAGATAAAATGTAAGTTACATAATACTAAAACGTTTGCAAGTTGGACATATAAATCATCAAATGCATAAAAGAAATGCATCACTACTATGCATAAAGAATTCAAAATATTGAAGTTTCTGAGAATATCTATCATGAAATATTCAGAAAAGAAGCATGAAGTATTAATGTGTAACTCAAATTAGTCATTGCTGTGAATGAATAAGTGTCTCTAATAATATGTATTGTAATTGTATTTCTTTGTGCAAAGAAATTGTAGTTGAGATTGAATTATGTATTTCAAATCAAGCATAAAGTTAAACAGTGCTAACTTCTTACGGTGCAAACAAAGGCACATGAACAAGTAATAAAAAATCAAGAGCTTTGAAGACAGACAAAATAAATTAAATATAATGAATTTACTTAACTCAATTTGCACCAACACGCTGAAGAGGGTGCAGCTAGCTACAGCGCTAGCAGCAGGCAGCAGACGACGTGTGACAAGGCGGCCTCGGCGACCACAGGTAAACAGTGAAGAATAGTGCAGAGAGCCTCAAGATGCAAATACATTCCCATGAATGCACAGATGAGAACAGGAAGGAGATGATCTTCATCAGAAGACGACAGTAGACATGGAATGGATATCTTCAAAACAGTATATGAGTATCCTGAACTCATGATAGGCGAACAACTCATTCTAATGGTTAGAATGACTGTCAACTCGACGATAACGAATGAAGAACTCTAGCTAGATATGATAGCAAGGCAGTGAACACAGTTCTTGAGCCCAGGGTGGGCGAACAATTTATTCTAATGGCTAGAATAATTGTCAACTTGACGATAACGAATGAAGAGCTCTAGCTAGATATGAATCACAAGTAGTGAACATAGTTCTTGAGCCCAGGGTGGGCGAACAATTTATTCTGATGGTCAGAATAATTGTCAAACATGATTGTAGTCTCTAGGCAGAGATGAGCACTGTGTATCCAAGCATGGAACACCAACATAATAGAGCCCACAAGCAGGCAAATAGTTTATTTCAACGTAACTTCAATAAAGGTTCGAAAATAAGTCAAGATTGCAAACACAGAGTGAATAGAAAGTTCCAGGCACCATGAAACGTTCGTACAGTAACAAACTTCAATAAACAAGTCGAAGATAATTTTTAAGTCCACAAGTGGCAACGTGCTCACAAGGGAGAAAAAAAGAATGCTCACCAATATGCAAGAATTTCAACATTAATAATGTTCCAAATCACTGCACTTATTACGTAACATCGAAAAGAAAAGTTTGAAAACAATTTGTAGAGATTATAGTAATTGAATTTACAAGAAATATGAAAATTTGGCAAACACTGCCACAAAACGGTACGAGCTACATCGCTAAAAAGTTGTCACACACGCCATGCTTGCTATGTGCAAGTAGGAAACGGAAAAAAACACAAGACAAAGCATCACAAAGCAAAAAAAATGCAAATGACTGTAACAAAATAGTCAGTAAGATTAACAAGGAATAAAATGGTAATTCCAAACTAATAATAAAAACTATAAAGGACAAATACAAGAATAAATGTATCACAAAATAGTGAGCTACAATGACAGATGACTGCTAGACAGTTGGCAGCACTGAGCACGCAGCAATTGCGCGCACAATTCAAATAACAAGAGGCAAAGGAAGACAACTTCCAAATGAATACAAAATGGAAAAGAGGAGGAAGCGATTAGTGAGATTTAACATAGACCAGGCACCGTTGTTTAATTCAAAGAATTATACAACAAAAAGAAGAAAAAATATGTTAAACAAACTAAGTGCTCTCCGACTCTGATGGCAATGGCGCAATACTAGTAATAGAGCGCTTGAATGTACCTGACTCAGTGAGGACATTAACAACTCTGACCTTATTGTCAGTACCAGGAAAGGTTTGTACAATGCGACCTAGTTTCCAGAATGATGGTGGAGTACCAGGATCTTTGAGTAATACAAGCATTCCAATCTTGATGTTTGGAGATGCAGATGTCCATTTATGCTTCTGTTGAAGGGTAACTAGATATTCTTTTGACCATCGTTCCCACAGATTTTGACTAATATCAGCAAGCCTGTGCCAACGAGCAAGATGATTAAGATGCGCAGTCTTCTGCTGCTTGGTAGGCAGAGCATTGAGTGGTCGACCTATAAGAAAATGACCAGGTGACAGAAAGGCTAGATCATGGGGGTCTTCGGAAAGAGGCACAATAGGACGTGAGTTGAGTATAGCTTCAACTTGAGATGCTAGAGTATATATTTCCTCAAAGTTCAAAATGCGCTTTAAGGTAACAATCTTAAAAATGCATTTGAAATGCTTAATGGCACGCTCCCAAAGCCCACCAAAATGAGGTGCACGTGGAGGTATGAAATTCCACTGAATGCGCCAGATAGATGCTGAATTCTGTAATGATCTCTGAGTTTGAGGTGAGGACAAAAATTCAAACAACTCTTGAAGTTCACCACTAGCACCCTGAAAGGTTGTGGCATTGTCAGAATAAATGTTTCGCGGTATGCCTCGTCTTGAGACAAATCGAGTAAGAGCACTTAGAAAAGTTGAGGTAGACAACTCTGAGACGACTTCAACATGCACAGCACGTGTCACCATACAAATAAATAAGGCAAAATACGCCTTAGTAAAAGTGCGAGACTTGGGTCCTCCAAGTCGAATAGACACAGGACCTGCATAATCCAAACCAACATTGATGAAAGGAAAATCTTCATTGACACGAACGGCAGGCAATTGACCCATAAGCTGCTCAGAGCGAAATTGAGTAAACCGAAAGCATTTGACACAGGTGCGCAAAACGCTTTTTATTGATCGCCTAGTAGATGAAATCCAAAACCTCTGTCTAATAGAGGACATAGTAGCTTGGACTCCAGCATGACACAATGATTGATGTGTAAAGAAAATCAATGCCTTTGTAAACTTGTGCTTACTTGGCAGAAGAATCTGATGTTGATAGTCAAATGGAAGTTTAGCATTTTGCAACCGACCACCAACTCGAATCAAACCGTCAGAATGCAAAAATGGTGACAGAGAATGAAATTTGCTATTTGTTTTCAGCTCTTCCTCTGAGCGCAATGAATTTAATTCATCACTGAAAGCTTCTTGTTGGACTGCTTTTAGTAAATGTGTTTCACCAGCAGCAATTTCATCAACAGAAAGTGAGCCATAATGGCGATCATGAAGGTTACGAAGATTGTGAATAAATCTGAGTACGAATGCAGCACTGCGAATCATTTTCAGAGAACTAGAACAACGATGAAATAAAATAGACATGGGTGAAACGATATTACAAGTTACAAGAACAACATTAGTAGTGTGTGCTAAAACAATATTGGATGAAAAAGAATCCCAATTGTCTTTATCCTTGGTGAGCCAAGATGGGCCATGCCACCATAATTGGCTATGTGCAAGTTCATTGGGTGAAGAACCACGAGAAATTATGTCAGCAGGATTATTAGATGTTTTTACATGACTCCAAATAAATTTTGATGTGTTCTCTTGAATTTCTGACACCCGCACAGCTACAAAAATATCTTTTTTATCAGGTGTGGCATGAAGCCAGCTACAAACTGTTTTAGAGTCTGACCAAAGAAAAACATTGGAAATTGAAATATTAAGTATTTCAAAAGCCTTAACAACTCTGGAGACCAGACGTGAAAGTACAAGAGCTGCACATAGCTCTAGTCTGGGGATAGACAACACTTTGAGTGGAGCATTACGTGACTTAGAGCACAAAAGGCGAACTTGAACACTGTCATTGAGGGTGGAGCGAACATAAATGCATGCACCATAGGCGGTAGAGCTGGCATCAGAAAAGCCATGTAATTCAATTACTGATGCTTGATTTGTAGTGATAACACAGCGAGGGATTGTAATTTTAGAAATGTTAGGCAATTGTTGAAAAATAGTTAACCACTCAAGAAGCAAGTCTTTGGGAAGCTCATCATCCCAATCCAATTTTAGAAGCCACAATTTTTGAAGTATTATTTTGGGAAGGACAACAACTGGACCTATAAGACCTAAAGGGTCAAAAATACTGGCTATACAAGACAATAGTTGGCGCTTTGTAAAAGATGTTTTGTGCATGAGTTGATTCAAGTTTGATGAAATGGATAACACATCCAGATTGGAATTCCAAAGCAATCCTAATGCTTTAGTTACACCGTCACCAGCCTCAGAAACTGGCTTAATGATTGACATTTCCACTAAATGTGGAGGAATTGAAGTCAATAATTCTTGTGAATTGGACATAAATTTACGAAGCTCAAAGCAGCCGCTTTGAAGAGTATTAATCAATTGATGAGCTAATGAGATTGCTTGAACTGTTGTGGGCGCACCCGAAATCAAGTCATCCACATAAAAGTCATTATGAATGGACTGAAACACTGGGGAATCAAGACTGGCTTCCAATTCTGCAAGTTTGTTCAAAGTGCGAGTTGCCAACCATGCAGCGGAGGCAGTACCATAGCTAACAGTATTCAACTGAAATTCTTGCATGGGCAATGAAGGGTCTTCACGCCAAAAAATTCTTTGAAAGTTGCGATCAGCAGGATCTAATAACACCTGTCTATACATTTTTGTAATGTCAGCAATAAAAGCTACCTTGTGTATTCGAAAACGTAGAACTATGTCAAACAGATCAGGTTGTACTGTGGAGCCTACATGAAGTACATCATTGAGTGATAGGCCAGTAGAAGACTTGGCACTAGCATCAAATACCACTCTAACCTTAGTAGTGGTAGAATCAGGTTTAAAGACAGCATGATGAGGTATGTGATAGACTTTGTCATCCAAAGTAGATGGTGACACAGGTGTCATGTGATTCAATTCTTGATATTCTCTCATAAAATCAACATAATGAGTCTTTAATTCTGGCTGCCTAGCAAGACGCTTCTCAAGTGAGTTGAAACGTTTGAGTGCTTGAAGTTTGGATTGACCTAATGCAAAAAAATTGTTCTTGCGAGGTAATGACACCATAAAGCGACCATCCTCAAGTCGAATAGTATGCTTATTATAATGATTTTCTACATGGATGTCCTCAGGAGAGGGCGGAATAGGAGAGGAAAGCTCTTCAATCTTCCAAAAGTTTTCCAGTTGATTGGAAATATCAACACTAGATATAAAATTGGATATTACATTGTTTGATGTGGGTGCAGAACTAATTGTTTTGTATGACCCAAAGATAATCCATCCCAATAAGCTATTCTGAATAACAGGAGAATTAGGAGATACAAAAATCTGTCCACAAGATATGACTGAAGCAAAGACTGAGGTGCCCAGTAACAGATCAATATTCTTTGATTGAAAAAAGTGAGGGTCAGCAAGTTTAATGTTATTAGGAATATTCAATTCAGCAAAATTAATATTAAACTGTGGTGTACTAGATGAGATTTTGTTTACAGCAATACAATTTTCCTGACTAGACCAAGCTTGATCTGTAGACTTTACTAACACTGAGTATGCAATGGATGATGTGGTTTGCTTATCAGCAATAGTATGTATTAAGCTATCAATATGCAATGGGGGAAGAGCTAAACGATTAGCTAACTCCTGAGTAATCAAACAACAATTTGAACCACTATCGAGGAGTGCTCTACATATGACAGGCTGTCCATGTGAATTAACTACAATAACTTCAGCAGTGGGCATTATTGCAACAGATGACTTATACTCAGTATTAACAGCTGTAGCTGTATTTGTATGAACAGTATTAATAGATGAATGAATAGACGAATCAACAGTGGAGTTATCCAGCAAATTACATGAAGATTTTGCATTGATTGCAACAGCTTCAGTGTTGGTGCATTCTGTATGAATGGTGTTTGATGGTCGACTAATTGATGGACCTATGTTAGCAAGGCTTGCAGAATCCAGTGTTGATTGAAAAATGGCCTTGGAGGCGCCCTTATGTGAACGAGACTTCTCACCTTGCTGTTTGGAACAAGACTGAATGCTATTAGAAGTGACAACATTTTTACCATTATTGTTGTTGGTTGGAAATGCTTCATGAAGAAGAGTGTGGTGAGCCTTGCCACACTGACGACAGGCTCCAAAGCATGAGTGACCATGTACAAATGGCCTCAAGCAATTAAAACACAAGGATCTTTTCCTAAGTGCATCGATCCTGGCGGATGGCAGGATTTTCAGGAAGGAAGTGCAATTAAAGACACTATGATTAGCCTCTTTACAGAAGAGACAAGATGCAGATTTCTGAAAATTGTTAAATTTACTATTGTTGTTAGATTTCTGTGGATTAGATGACTTGGAATTGACTACATGTGAAGATTTAGAAGTACCACTAATAGGTTTATGAACATCTGGCTGACTGGTTACAGTGCCAGACAAAACAGCTTGTGAAATTTTATGCTGAGACTCCATAAAATCCCATAAATTTTCCATTGATGGAATAGTATTAAGCGCATTGCTTCTCTCCCAATCTCTACGTGTATGTGAGTCAAAACAAGATGTGTATATATACATGTACAATAAATGTTTTATCTCAACTTCCAATTGTAATGATTCAAGGGCATTGATATGCGACTTGCCATGATCAATGAATTCTCGCCAAGATTGCGAAGAATTTGCATTGAGAGTGGGTGGTGACAGTATAGCTGCAACATGAGCATCAGCTATCAACCTGGGATTGTCATAACGCTGCTTCAATAGACTCCAGGCTAATTCAAAATTTCCCGCAGGTACGTTTTGGATTCTATTCAGCGCTTCCCCACTAAGTGCCTGTTTCAGGTAATAGTACTTCACAGAAGGGGCTACTGATGTATTTTCTCCAACAATGTTGGAAAATGACAAACGGAACTCTAACCAATTGTCAAAACCTCCACTAAATGTTGGGAGTGGAATTTCCGGCAATTTGAAACTTTGAAAGCTAGGCAAGGGTTGATCCTCAATGGATGAGTCACACGCCGGACGCTGCCGCTGCTGCTGTACTTCAAATAATTCAAGATTAACATTTATTTTAGCAAACAATCTTGTGAATTTGTCAGTAAAACTGACATGCTGATCCTGATCAATATCATCAGGGTCAATTTGAAAATAGATATCATCATACCGCTCTTCTAACTTTGAGAGCCTGGCTTTGACAGTTAGTAATCTTTGAAAGTCGTCATTGGTGACGATCACAAAATCAAAATATTCAGAATGGAGTCGTGATAACTCTCTTATAATACCTTGCCATTGGCGGATATGAGCGTCATTGGCTTTAGGAGCCATAATTAAAATGGATCAAGTGATACCTCAGTTGTAGTGATGGTGCAAACTTTACAATAAAACGAGACTGGAAGTAGTTGCTAGTACAGTGGGCAGCCAACAGAAATCCAGTCACCGTGCATTGAGTTGTACAGACAGGAGGCGCAGATGTGGCCGTGAATAGTGAGTCTTGGAATGACAGCAGTACCTTAAACATGTAGTACCAATACGCATAAGTCTACTGTATAAACTATATGACATACAGACAAAGGAAAATACAGTTGAAACAAACAATAAAAGTTATAAGGTCTCATAACTGTCAGATCAAAAAATAAGATTTCCATTAGTCACTGAGAACAAATCCGGCCCGTAAGGACCAAACATTATGTTAAATTCTGTCTAGGTTGAGTGGACTGTATTTGATAGTAGAGGATAGATTTTAATTTGATTGTAATAGAAGATATTAATTCCCAATTGGAACTGATAGACAAAAATTCAACATAAGGTGAGTGGATTGCAAACCATTGTGTATGCATAATATGCATGCAAAACGGTAACATGCAATAATATACTCTGGTAGTAGCTGGAAGTAATAAAAATATGAGGCCATATAACTTCAATTGTAAAAGAATATATTGAAAAACCAAACAGAACAAAATGACAAATGTAAATTGTAATTGATAATGAGAAATCAATCTTGAATTAGGAATACTAATTAAGATGGATACAAGAATTCAAAAATGTCTTGATAATGAATCAATCAGCATTAGCTCAAAAGCACTAATAAAAATACGACAATGAAAAGGATCATCAAACAAGTGTGTTGATGACAGGTAAGTACTGAATACCATGTAAGCTTTAAATGAAATAAGTATGAAAACTTGACATACAAGAATGTAGTAAATTACCTTACAAAAGGTCATAAAAATTGAGCAAGCCTAGAAATGCAATAAAAGGACATAGACAATAGTAAACGGTGCATCAATGCAGCAGATGATTATTCAGTGGTGAATAATAAATCAATGAGCGCGAATGTGCGCTTTAAACAAGAAAGTACATTAGACAAATCAATAATTATCAAAGAACTGAATAGCATGAATATGCCAATAAGAATGAATGTAAAAATGTAGATAAAATGTAAGTTACATAATACTAAAACGTTTGCAAGTTGGACATATAAATCATCAAATGCATAAAAGAAATGCATCACTACTATGCATAAAGAATTCAAAATATTGAAGTTTCTGAGAATATCTATCATGAAATATTCAGAAAAGAAGCATGAAGTATTAATGTGTAACTCAAATTAGTCATTGCTGTGAATGAATAAGTGTCTCTAATAATATGTATTGTAATTGTATTTCTTTGTGCAAAGAAATTGTAGTTGAGATTGAATTATGTATTTCAAATCAAGCATAAAGTTAAACAGTGCTAACTTCTTACGGTGCAAACAAAGGCACATGAACAAGTAATAAAAAATCAAGAGCTTTGAAGACAGACAAAATAAATTAAATATAATGAATTTACTTAACTCAATTTGCACCAACACGCTGAAGAGGGTGCAGCTAGCTACAGCGCTAGCAGCAGGCAGCAGACGACGTGTGACAAGGCGGCCTCGGCGACCACAGGTAAACAGTGAAGAATAGTGCAGAGAGCCTCAAGATGCAAATACATTCCCATGAATGCACAGATGAGAACAGGAAGGAGATGATCTTCATCAGAAGACGACAGTAGACATGGAATGGATATCTTCAAAACAGTATATGAGTATCCTGAACTCATGATAGGCGAACAACTCATTCTAATGGTTAGAATGACTGTCAACTCGACGATAACGAATGAAGAACTCTAGCTAGATATGATAGCAAGGCAGTGAACACAGTTCTTGAGCCCAGGGTGGGCGAACAATTTATTCTAATGGCTAGAATAATTGTCAACTTGACGATAACGAATGAAGAGCTCTAGCTAGATATGAATCACAAGTAGTGAACATAGTTCTTGAGCCCAGGGTGGGCGAACAATTTATTCTGATGGTCAGAATAATTGTCAAACATGATTGTAGTCTCTAGGCAGAGATGAGCACTGTGTATCCAAGCATGGAACACCAACATAATAGAGCCCACAAGCAGGCAAATAGTTTATTTCAACGTAACTTCAATAAAGGTTCGAAAATAAGTCAAGATTGCAAACACAGAGTGAATAGAAAGTTCCAGGCACCATGAAACGTTCGTACAGTAACAAACTTCAATAAACAAGTCGAAGATAATTTTTAAGTCCACAAGTGGCAACGTGCTCACAAGGGAGAAAAAAAGAATGCTCACCAATATGCAAGAATTTCAACATTAATAATGTTCCAAATCACTGCACTTATTACGTAACATCGAAAAGAAAAGTTTGAAAACAATTTGTAGAGATTATAGTAATTGAATTTACAAGAAATATGAAAATTTGGCAAACACTGCCACAAAACGGTACGAGCTACATCGCTAAAAAGTTGTCACACACGCCATGCTTGCTATGTGCAAGTAGGAAACGGAAAAAAACACAAGACAAAGCATCACAAAGCAAAAAAAATGCAAATGACTGTAACAAAATAGTCAGTAAGATTAACAAGGAATAAAATGGTAATTCCAAACTAATAATAAAAACTATAAAGGACAAATACAAGAATAAATGTATCACAAAATAGTGAGCTACAATGACAGATGACTGCTAGACAGTTGGCAGCACTGAGCACGCAGCAATTGCGCGCACAATTCAAATAACAAGAGGCAAAGGAAGACAACTTCCAAATGAATACAAAATGGAAAAGAGGAGGAAGCGATTAGTGAGATTTAACAGAGAGAGAATTCCCTTTCTTGTCAAAATTTGGGAAGATCCCTTCCAGACCGAAATAGAAACCTGGAGACATCTTTCCATCTTTTTCTCTCCTATCTTCAAATGTATCACCAAGCTTTTTTCCTTTTTTTTCTATATATCATACTAATATCATTTTCAGTAATAATTTCATGTTTGTATATAGTTAAAAAGTTTATGTAATAAGTAACTGATAATGTTTTATGTAATAATACTTGGTGATGCCTATATATTGTATTTTATACTAGTAACTGTCCAACTATTATTTGCATGAATAAAGAAATCAATCAATCAATCAATCAATCAATCTTCTGTCCCTCTTTCCATTCAAGTTGGTCCAACTGTTACACATAAATCAAAGAAGAATGTGTGAGAGTGTTTGTTTACATTTAGCTCACAGTCTTCTGCTAAGGAAGACACATACTTATTAACATCTTGTTTCAAATTATTGAAGGGTATTTATACATTAATTGTGTGCTTTTTCAAGGCCTATTATGTTTTATCAAGACAATTTACTCACGCGCATTCATCTAATTCGTATGTTTTCATGTTAGTTACTTTTTAGAGCTAAGTTAAGTTACTTTTTACAGCTTACCATGGGCTCTTACTGTCACTTTTTGGTATGCTATCTTAGTATGGAGTAATTCATCAAAATGAAGCCTTGATAGGGTGTTTAAGATCCAAAAGAAAGCGGAAAGGTGTATAGAAAGAGTAAGTAGATTAGATTCATGTAGGCCGTTGTTCAAGAGACTTGGTCTCCTAACTGTACCCTACTTATATGTGTATGAACCTACTTTATATGTAAAAACGAATGATATTAACCAAAATCTTGACGTACACGATTATAATACAAGAAGTAGAGGAGATTATCACTTGGTGAGTCATAATAGTAGCTTATTCAAACAAAAACCTAGTTATATTGGTAGGATATTCTACAACAAGCTACCGCAGTTTTTAAAAAGTCTTGAAAATATAAAAATATTTAAAAAACAATTGAAAAAATTCCTTTCACATCAAAATTAAGCCTCATCCCAACTAATTTGATATAGTAATTATGGTAACTAGTGTATAAGAGTATAATTGTTGATCTGACTTGTCTTATACTCCTTAACTGGAGTCTCTCCAGTTGAGTCCTTTTGAGAGTTAAGACTTTAACGTTAAAGCTAAAGTCCTAAAAGTTAAGACTTTTGTTAAGTCCTTGAATTATTCTTAGTAGATGCCTCCTTTTAGTTCATTCTTATAGATTTCATTGTATCATTATTTTTCTCCTATATTAACCTCAGTACATTCTCTTTTTTTCCTCTATTTGATGTTATTACTGTCAATATGTATTATTTTTGTTCAGTTGCAGAGTAATAGGAGTATAAAACTCTGTTCTGCAACTCTTGAAAAAAAAATAATCTACAAAAAATGTGCTTTAATAGTTTTTCTCATGTGCTTTGCAAGCTCTATGCCCTACTATCTCAATTAACTTCTTTTTTTAAATGAAGCCCACATAGATCTGAGATCTGTGCATGGGTAATGAGTTGAATGATGGTGATTGATGAGTTGAACCTGAGTTTTAGGTGGTTTTGAACCATCGGGAAGTAATTTTACAGCAGAGAAGAGTCTTTTGTTGGCTATCCAATCGGTCACCCTCACAAAGAGGGTCCAGGAGTTCGCAGCTTATCTTTATCTGACTGAACTACTTCGGCTCACGACTGTCACTTCCTCATTGATGTAATTTATGTGAGCAACATAATTTCTGTATAATTGCGGTCAATATGGCGCTCCAAAATGTTAATTCTAATTCTCGTTGAATGTTTAAGACGCGCAAGTAGTTCGCAGTAGGTTCTAAACAGAGGGGATTTCAACTTGTTGAAGGACGAATGTGGGAAGTAACATCATTCCTTGCTAGGAAAAAGAGCAACATCTTTCTAGAGCTAGAGCACTTCACTCCACTTGCTTTTAATTAAGAATGCGAACCATGCCAATTAGACTGAGTGCTGATGGAATTGAGATCATCTTTCCACAGCACCAGTTTTTTTTGTGTTAGAATAGTTAAAACGTTTAATCTACGCGAAATAGAAGAGTTGAAACTTCATCTAAAAAATGTTAAACCTGTGTGAATTTCAAAAAAATTCACTTTTTCACATATTTTAGAGCTGTTTGTAAGACGATTTCTATTCTCCAAAAATGAACAATTACCATACATTTCAGCTTTTTTTTTAGTCTAATGTCATATTTTTGTGCTCTCGGACAATAATTGCAAACCTTCAAGAATCTTGATTTTCTAAAAGTTTTACATTTTTTGAGAAGAATGACATATTTAGGGCTTCTGTGTTTAAAAATTCTAACTCCAACCTTCAAAAATCCAGATTTTCTACAAATTTCATATTTTTGAGTAGAATGACATATTTTTGGGCTTTTTGTTAGAAGATTTCACCTCTACTCTCTAAGATTCCTGAATTTGTAGAAATTTTACATTTTTTGAGGACAATGGCATATTTTGGTGATTTTTGTTAAAAGATTCCACCTCTAACCTCTAAAATACTGAATTTTCTACAATTTTTTAATTTTTCTAGTACAATATCATATTTTTGGGCTTTTTGTTAGAAGATTTCACCTCTACTCTCTAAGATTCCTGAATTTGTAGAAATTTTACATTTTTGGAGTACAATGACACATACTTTGGTCTGACAGAGTACTCAAGTGTTTTTATCTATTTATAGACAGTATAACAATGAAAAGAAGATGCAACAAAGTAAGTTACAAATTCGGATTTTATTAAAAAATTGTAAAACAAGCAGCAGGCTATGCTTGTTGTATCTTTACTCGATTGTGTTTTGTCTTATAAGTAAATTTAGAAAAAAAAGAATAAAACTACTCTTTTAATAAATTTTGACTCTGATATATTGTCCAAAACATTGAGGTTAATTTACACTTGAAATATTTATATTCAATAGAAAACTTTACTCCAAAAAAATAAAATTATTCTTTTTCATTAAAAAGCTTTTAATTTTTGTTTTGTTAAAATTTCTTTATAGGCTTGTATAATCTCTGGCAGGCTGACCGATTCAATTGAATCTGGATTTCTAGAAGTGTACCTAACCTATCAACAGATTCAATTCAATTATTCAATTTATTCACTGTATCATTACAACAAAGGTCCTCCTAAACCAGTAGGTTTTTCAGGAGGTGCCATATATTGATTTAATACAATTAAATAATATTCTTGAACAAACTAAAAAGTCAATTTACCAAATATCAAAATAACATAACCTACAATCCACATGACACACTAGGCTACAACACTTTAGTGCATTCCACTGACGATTTCACTTTTAAAAAGATTATTTGTTTATAAAAACTATAAATTATAAATTTAGCACTGTTGGGAATGACCGGAATTTTGTAGAAAAAGATTCGAGAATTTTGTAGAATTAAGAAAAATTAGCAATTTGAAAATCAAAGTTCTTAAATCAGATTTAATTTAATTGTCTCTTTTTCTTATACTTCTTCTTCTTCTTCTTCTTCTTCTTCTTCTTCTTCTTATCCTTCTCCTTCTTCTTCTTCTTTTCCTCCATCTTCATCTTTTCCTTCATCTCCATTTTTCTGCTTTTTCTTCTTTTCCTTATCCTCAAGCGGTAGAGTTTCGTGTAAGGACGAAACAGCTTTGTATAAATAACAGCAAGTAGCTGTAAGATAATAAATAGTGTATAAATAGTAGTATGAAAGTATAAATAGTAGTATAGTACTATAAATAGTACGGTAGTATAATATATATAGCAAGAGCAGAAAACTGAACCAGCCGTGTGATAGCTATTTCGCATTGTTGTAATGCTTCCTCAGACACGGCTGGAGCTCTACAGCCTCATAGAGTTTTTTGTTTGTATACATGTGTAACAGGTATTGTATGAGTGTCAAAAATTTTGACTGAATGTAAGAGCAAGGATATAAAATAATCATTTTGTAATCTTCAGTGAAAATTACTTTATAAAACTAGCTATAATCAAGACTTCCTACTTTAACAATCAATAATTTTGTATAATTATGATTGCAAACAATAAATTAAACTCAAAAACACTGCCTAGTAGTTGAACAATCAAATATTTTTCATAGGTATGATTGCAAACAGTAAATTAAACTGAAAAACACTGCCTTGTAGTTAGAGTAGCCTATAGTTAGAGTGAGTATTATTCAAATTAGCACATTCACTTTCTATTGCATCAACTACTGATTATCAGACCTCCAGAGCATGACATGTAATGCATACTGAAGTAGATACTGCCGTTGGCCCCAAGAGAAATAAATTAAACTGGTCCAAAGCGGCGCCAATCCAATTTACGTTAATAAGTTACTTGATCACGAATCTGGGAGCTTTCACAGTAAATCATGCTCACTTTGGGCCGAAAAAATTCATAAAATAAAATAGTGGATCGAATAATTAATTTAGTCTAGTTTACGAATCTCACTGAGTTCAAACAAGTATTTCTGTCTCTTTCTTTTGTTACTTTTACTCCTATTTTCTCACTCACTCTTTTAACTTTCTCATCACTTTCTCCAGTTGCATCTGGTGTTCTTCATAAGCAGAGTTGAAGGAAAAAATATTTCAAAATTCATTATTTTTCTGTGGTAAACAACATGTGCATAACAAGTAATTCTAGGATAGGATAATGAAATTATCCAGATTCTATAATTTGTGAGAGTTGTGTAAGTATAGTAATTTATAGCTGCACGAATTTCATTGAAGTATTCCCATGCAATTGCTTCAGTGTTGAGAAATACTCTCAGCTTTTAAAAATATGGCTGTTTGGAAGGATGATTAAATTATCCAGAACCTATCATCTGTAAAAGAGTTGGGTAAATATTTTCAAGTAAATTATAGTTTCAAAGCTGCAAGAATTTCATAGAAGAATTATCACGGTATTGCTTCAGTATTAGAAATATTCCCAGCTTATGGGTTAAGCGCAAGAGAGGGCCCTTAGTCCTAACTCCGCCCTTGATAAAGATAATATTCATCTATCTTATAAGAAATATGGCTTCAAGTTATTTAAAGAGATGTTCCAATTTTTAATAAATTGCTAAATAATTTTAAAAAGACGATTAATTTTGGGATTCCTTTTAGTGCTATAAAATACTAGGCTATGTTGCAATATTAATGGTTTGATTATGATGATGATGATGATGGAATTAATTATGCTAGGAATAAAGCTGTTCTAAAGCTACTACCCTCTAACAGGAAATTTTGAAACCTTACAGATTTATAATATTGTTAATCAGTTTTAAGAAAAGCATTTCAAGTTTGAAATAAAATCCAGTACCATCAGTAACTCAACATATTTGTAAGGCCCTCTTTGTAAAGGTGACCGATTGGATTGGCCAGCAAAAAGACCGTTATCTGCTGTAAAATCACTTACCGGTGGTAGTTCGGAACCACCTAAAACTGTGGTCCAACTTATCAATTCCCGCTCCATCGTCAGGCATTTATGTGTAATCATTCACCTCATTACCCAGCACAAGTCTCGGACTCATGTGGGCACAATCAGCAATAAAAAAATTAAAAAATATACAATTATCAAACTCATTAACCACGCACAGGTCTCAGACTTATGTGGGCTTCTTACTCGGAAAAAATATATAAAAAATATTTTATTAAGTACTCCCTTTTCAAAGTAATTCATGAACCTTTGCTTTTATTATTATTATAATAACAATAATATAAACAACAACTTTTACTGATATTGTTATGCTTTTACTAGTGATACTGATATGATTACAGGTATACTTAATGTTTCAGGTATTTTTTAGGAGTGCCGGTACTGAATTACTAGTATTTTTAGTGCTATCTTTAAAACAGCAATGTCTAACACTTCCATCCTTAGGTAATATAAAATATTGATTAATTTTGGCCTTTACAACCCTACAGAGTACATCCCTTCATAAAATATGCCCTTGAAATCCACCCTGCTTTCAAGATGGCATCATAAATATCGATGTTCCTCTCCACCCTCGCAGGTTTTATCCCCCAAATGTTTTCTTTTCCCCTCGAAAGTTCAATATTCCCCAAAATGGAAGGGTCGAGATAATGGTAAGGGGAAACTTTGGTGATTTAACCCTCATTTTGTCGGGGGGGGGGGGGGGGGGGGGAGAGTACTCTGTTCGGTAGAGAGACATTAAAAATTGAGAATCACAAAAATGGAAAGGAATATTAAAAATTTAGATTCTTCTGCGAGGAACTGTTTTTGAAATATTCATATTTTCAGGCCCAAAATCTATATTTAAGTATCAATTTAATTTTAATTTTATATTTTCAAGCAATCAAGTTGTTTATTTGAATGTTTCTTCCGTTTTTTTCTAAAGCTTTCAACGTCCAGCTGAATAATTTGTTACATTACATTTCCACAGATAAACGTTCAATTGTAATAGACTACTATTGATATTACACTACTTTTATTTCAAAATATCGCACAAACTCCATGTTTATATTGTTCTTATAATTATTAACAATGAAAAATAAACTGTTTGAAGTTGTAGTTCCATATTAATTTTACACTTGATAAATAATTATTGAAATAAACTCTACTAGAGAATTCAATACTTACTTGAAATATATTGAGGGAAGTGATAGCCGTGAGTTGTAGCAGGTATCTGTTCAGTCAGATAAATATAAGCTACGAACTCATGAGCACTCATTGTAAGGGTGACCGATTAGATTGGCCAGAAAAAAAGATTCTGTTTAGCATAATTACATTGTATCATATGATTTTAAAAATCGGGTAAGTGTGAAGCGCTCCATATGATAACATGTAATTATGCTGGGTAAACAACACCGGTTACTAGACTGACGGGTATGTGTGAAACAAGCCTTAGGGCCGCTATTGGATCTATAGCTACTGAATGATACACTGAATGACTGAGAAACGAGACGTTAAATCAATTTATGATTATTTCAAGCCTAAGATTATTTCATGGAAAATATATAGACCTCCACTATCTTTTCATAAGAAAAACTTCATAAGTTACACAGTACTAGACATGGTAAATATTACAGTACAGACCTATTACACTACTATGATCAAGCATACTAATAATACTGCTGTTATTGAGTAGATATATGGTAGGGCGACGTCTACCTTGAAAATATTTACTTTTTCTATTACTATATCTAAAATGTATGTCTATATACATTTATATAGTATATGTATAGTGTAGTATATATGTATATGTCAACTGCATACTAATAATCTTCCTCAATTTATCTTTCTCACAAGCTAACAAAGATAGGAAAAGCTGGAATGCTATGAACTCCCTTATCTAACTATATGTGAGTCCACCAGTACAGCTCTTATACTCATTCATGGTATAAAAGCCTCCAAGTACATTTTCTCCTTTTTTAAAAGATATGCCACAAAAAATAAGTTAACATCCTACTAAGTACATTTTTCATTCCTTTTTTCAAGTAACGCCGCAAAGAAATATGTTAATAATATTCAAACGACACGAGTTGAAGATTCAAGTTTCTTAAACAGTTTTACGGTTGAATATGAGCGTTTTATTATGCAGCTACTGTACCTAAAGATGAGAGTTGTCAAACTTGCTATTGTATTTTACAAACAAATCCATGTAATGTGTTGGTTTCACATGGAATTTGAACGTGGGATGTATATTGATGGTTGTGGGATAATATAAGTTATGGATAAATTATGTCATGTTTGGTTTGGAATATGGAGTGTAGTGGGCGGGTATTGTGAGAAAGTTAGAATTATTTTTTATGGTTGGGATGTGAATATATTAGTTAAGTATCTTAGTATTTCTGAGTAATTTTCAAAATTATTTTGTATGATTTATTTGTTTCTAGATACCGTTACTAAAATTTTACAAAATTGTATATACCGTACTTATTGTGTTATGGAAACAAGATGGATACTTGGCTATGAGTTGCTTTAAACAATTTGTGATAAATAATTGATTAATTAGATAAATTAATGAATAAATAAATGAATAGTTGAATAAATAAAAAAAGATCTGAGACCTGAGACACTATATATTTTCAATTTCATAAATTCAAAAAGTAAGCAGTTTGACTAATTTTTCAAAAAATCAGATAAATAGCCTAACTGAATACATTTATTTATTGATCGACAGAATAACAATGAAATGAACATGTAGTAAAGTACAAAACTACTCTTTTCACAAACTTTGACTAAGCTATATTGTCCAAAACATTAAGGTTAATTTACACTAAAAAGTTAATTTCACCAATAAACTTCACTCCAAAAAAGGTTATTTTTCACTTAAAGACTGCTAATTTAAAATTAAAAACCATGTATAAAGTACAGTATAAACTATGCATTCTCTGTATTTGAAACTATTTTACATGTGTACCAAAAATTTGGAAGTTTATTTTCCTCCCTAGTATGGAAGGGGTTTCCATCTACACATTTATATTAGTACAGTACTATTATTTTAAATAAGTTTATGGATTTCATTTTCTTATATTATTGGATTTCTGTTATTGTATTTTAATATTTTACATTTTTATGTAAAAAAAAATTATATTAAAGTTTCTCAATAGTTCAAGAAGAACCTATACACATTTCTGGTAATTTGAAATTATTTAAACAGAATTTATTAATTTCGAATTCCTTTAGGTGCTATTAGTTTATACTGAAGACTTCCGCAATGGCGGATATTGACAACAGTATTCAACAGCACCTAAAGGAATTCGAAATTAATAAATTCTGTTTAAGTAAATTTGTCAGTTTGTTCAATTGTCAGTAACTACGAACTTTCTTTTGAAATTATTTTAAAATATTTCAAAAATTCAACTGAACCTATATAAATTTCTGCCAATGAAGACCAATTGAGTTTTTAAATAATAGGATGAGCAATGCTCGTCATGTGTAGTGATAATAATAAATTATCACTGAGGAGGAAGTGATAGCCGCGAGCCGTAGCTGGTATCTGTTCAATCAGAGAGATAAGCTGCGTTCTCGTAGGTCCCGTTCGTAACGGTGACCGATTAGATTGGCCAGCAAAAAAGACACTGTTCTCTGCTGTAAAATCACTTCCCGGTGGTTCGGAACCCACCTAAAACTGTAGGTCCAACTCATCAATCACCATCATCCAACTCATTACCCACGCACAGGTCTCAGACCTATGTGGGCTTCATCCTCAAAAAAAAAAAAAAAAAAAAAAAAAAAAAAAAAAAAAAGGATATTATTTCAGCAAATGATAAAGTAGTTTCAGTGGCTAAATATTGGAAAAATATTTGACTTGGTACTCCCGACACGAAAGAAGAAGAAATCATAAATAAGCCATGCATTGTTACAAATTTTTAGAAATAAATACACGAATAAGCATCATAATACTTATTCATGAGTAAGTTAGACATTTAAATATATTGTAATTTATTAAGGAGCATGCTTTAATAATTTTTCCAAAAACATAAATTCATATAATATTATCCACTAAAAGCCTTATTTAAGAACGTTTTTTTCAGTGTTTCTTGATTTAAGGAACTCTTGAAATGAAATGTATTTATATAGGCATTTCAAGGGTCCCTCTCAAGAGACACTGAAGGAACAAACATAAATACGGGTCTATAAATGAATCTATCTCAAGGCTACCTTAACTCAAAGGAGACTCGACAAGCCTTTGAAGGAAGTCTCAAGGTTAGTTAAAAAAAAAAACTACATATAGGATTTAATTTAAAAAAATCAATAAATCTATCATAAATGAATCTGATTCTCCCAAATAATTCCCTTTTCTTTTATAAGAAATCCTCCTCTATCCTCTCTCTCTCTCTTTCCCTCCTTCCTCTCTCTCTCTCTCCTCTCTTTCCCTTCTCTCTCCTCTTTCTCTTCTCTCTCTCTTCTCTTTCTCTCTTTTCTTTCTTTCTTGTCTCTATGCACAAAATAATCAACACCAAGATCTAAGAAGTGTCTTCCTCATTAATCTATCATTTATCATTCATTGCACACTGACTTGTCCGGAAGTCGGCTAAAGGAAACAATAGACAAAGAGAGTGAAAGAGAAAAACCAACTATAGAAATGAGTTAAAGAGAGAAAGAAAGAGTGATAGAGAGAATAGAGAACCTATTGCCATATATGCTGCATGCCAAATGCTATTAGCTATTGATTTCTGTCATCCTTTGTGTGGTGATTCTTGAGTCAATAACCACTACAGGTACCTAATTGATCTTTTAATTATTCCCTTTAGCTTCACTCACTTAATTCATTGTTCCATCTCAATCTAAATAACCTAATTCAAGTCGAATTAATAGTCTAGTAGGATTTCCTATAGTCTTCCACACATATTGAGTATGTATACTCATAAAGTGATAGTAAAAGCTAAAGATCCATGTTATTTTAAAGTTAACAATTAATCTTCTTCCTATTTCAGACAGTTGTAAGCCTATTGAGCTTTTTATTTTTATTCATTTACTTATTCCTTATTACAATAAATATTTTAAAAAAGAAAATAATTAGGACCTATTTCCCCAAAACAGCAAGCTTGATCTTAAGGAAATTGAGTTTTGTGTAGGCCTATAATCTTTTGTACAATTTTTTAAAGAATTATCTATAAAACAGTCAAATCAAACTTCAATCTCTTTCTCATACATGATACAAAAAACTTTTGTCGTAAAAAATAGTAGTTTATGCAACGATTTTATTTTGACCCTTATTAAAACACGAGTTAGATGTAAGTTATAACACGAGCGAATGCGAGTGTTATAAATATCTCAAGAGCGCTTTAATGGCAAAATAAAATCGTTGCATACACTATTTTATCTACGACCACTAGTATACATTTAATTAAAACAATTTCATTCTACCTGTGACTGTCAGAGATACCTAACCTCTCATCTCAAATACGAGAAGTTATAGTAGATTGTTAGGTTAGCAGCTTAGTTAGCAGTTTGATCAAATCAGCTGATAGTTTCACAATATTGAATTACGATATTGATTCCATCAAAAATGCTTCTGATTGGTCCAGAACCCGTGTTATAATGTAGAACCTGTACTATAATGAGCTCATTATGCAACGGGTTTCAAAAAGCATTTCGAAAAGACAGCTGTTTTGGCATCAATTGTGAAACTGTAATGTATACATTATGACATGGTCGTAGATAAATATTATTTTGCAATGGGAGTGCTTGGAGTAGCTTTTTCATCTGTACTAAAACCAATCTAATTTTGCAATGGAAGGGCTTGGACAAGCTTTTCAATCTGTATTAGAAACAATCTAATTTTGCAATTATTTTGCAATGGAAGGGCTTGGACAAGCTTTTTTATCTGTACTAAATCAATCTACATGTAGTTCGTCATTTTCTCGCTGTACTAATTTTACGTGTTTTACTATCTTTAGTTGAGGTTGAATAAAGTACTTTGATCATTTTTCTAAATCCTCATTTAATATCTCTATCTAATAACTAAATTGCGAATCTTCAATATCTGTGTATTTTTTATTGGTATTTTTATTAAGGCTTTGCGCAAGGTTCACTGCAGTCCCGGTGGTGACTGACATTTTTGTACAGTAGCGTTTATCGATTTCCATCAGCAATTCAATGCTGTTGTCAATATCCGTCATTGCGGGAGTCTTCAATATGAATTAATGGCACTTTGAGGAATTAGAAATTAATAAATTCTGTTTCTATATATTTGTCATGTTTATTAAATTGTCAGTATCTTCAAAGTAACTTGTGAATACTTCAATCCAACAAAAACTAAATTGTGATACTTTAAAACCTAATAATTTTATGGTTATTCGTAACAAGTAGACCTATTCTCAATGATAAATTAACAATAATTGTTAGAAGTTGATTTTAATTTTCACAACACCTAGAAAGTCTGTCAAGTTTCTCTAAAAAAGAAGAGAACTCTCAAATATTTTCCTATGTACTTATACCTTAAATCCTTGTACATATGCACCCCAAATCCTGAGGTACTGGAACTCATACTTGTCAGTATATACCTCAGGTATTATGCATCTGAAATTGAGGTATTATAGGTACATTAGGTAGGTATTATGCATCAAAATTATAAATTCAATTTTGTATTAGGCGTACATTTGATTTTTTTTTAAAATCTCAAACAAGGATAGGATGAATTATTGTATCATTAAAACATTCGGAAAATATTTCAAAACATTTTTTAGGAGTACAATTTTAGAGAAAATGTCATAGCAATGATTTCAAAATGCAGTTTCAAATCAGTGTTCTACTGTTCTATCTAATCACAGTATTATTTCAGCAAATGATATCTGAGCATATGCCCCATACACAGAACATATAGTTGAGCCTCTTTTCATGCTCTGTATGGCCTTTGATCACTCATTTGTTCAACTGAGTCACTCAGTTCTTAACAGAGCATAACGACTCTAATTTCAAATGTGTCATACTTTGGAAATAACAGCTAATTCATCACAGATCATTTCCGTTGTTACACACATCATTTTGACTTGACTGGAAGAGTTTTAAAATCCGTGTATTTGATGTAATAAAGCAGTATTATACTACTTTATAACATTGAAAACACAGATACATATAATATAGTATAAAGCACTACATTAATTTCCTCTATAAAGCTTTAAAGCTTCGGTTTCCTATAAAGCTATGAAGCTAAATGGACAGCGGACAGGGCCATATATGTATAATTATATAAATATATACAACATACACTACAATAAATAAACTCGATTTGCTTTCGAAATATAGTTATAATAGGTGTGATAATAACAGTGGGCCGTATCAGGCATCTGTTCAGTCAGATAAAGATAAGCCACGAATTCCTTGGCCCTCTTTGCATGGGTGAACGATAGGATTAGCCAGTAAAAAATAAAAATACTCATTTCTCTGCTGTAATAGTATATTACGTTACAAGTGCGGGAAATGGTGTTTACCGTACGAGTATGATAAGTTAACGCACAAGACGAAGTCGAATGCGGTATTATCATATGAGTATGGTAAACATCTTCCCGGACGAGTTACTTACGATATTTTTCGTCATACTAGTCGAAAATATTAAAAAAAATAAACTTTGAGCAAGTACAACAAGCATCATCAAACATAACCTCAAATTCCATCACAGTAGTAAAATACTAAAAATTCTTCCGAGATCAGCTGTTTTCCAAATTTTGAATCAGCTGGAATGCAGTAATATCCATTACCGCCGGGAAAAGGATGCGGTAATGAAAATCAGCTGTTCTTTCTGAAAACAGACGTTTACCGGCTCGATTCAATGCTTGGTAAAGTGGTGAATATGTACGAGTATGACGAAAAATCACTTTCCCGTGGTTCAGAACCCACCTAAAACTGTAGGTCCATCTCATCAATCACGATCATTCAATTCATTACCCATGTACAGGTCCCAGACCTAAGTGAGGTTCCTTCTAAAAAAAAACCAAAGTTCCAAAGAATCAACGTCAAAATTTTGCAAATGCTCCAAATATTGACCTCAATTATTTCTAAATTAAAATTTCAAAATAAACTCGAATGAATGATATGTTACTCATATCAACGTCAACGTCAAAAAATTACAAAATCTTTATATTTGAAAATAATTGATGATAGTTGTAACTATTTGCTATGAGAAGTGGAAGCATAACTGTTGGAGCGCAAGCTACTATAGCCTGATGGATATTTATTTAGGAGGAGGAGTGGGAGGAAAGGAGTGATGGAGGATGAGGATGAAGAGAAGGAGGATGAGGAGGAGGAGGAGGAGGATGAGGATGAGGAGAAAGAACCACATGAAAATAACAGGTGACATATGACACCCTTATTAGATATTATGAGGGTCAGTAGACGGTAAAAAGACACCCACTGCGATGTGACCCCATTACAGGTTGCTGAGCTTAGAATATGAATGAGGGTTTATATTATATGGGGTTAGGGGTAGTTCGTGAAGTGCATAATAAGTTAGTGGCATTAACATGTAAGAAATACGACTCCTGAAATTACAGTATACTATTTCATCCCAGCAATTCACAAAAGTTGGAGAGCGGAAAGGGCAAATAATTATTATTTTATTTATTTATTCATTTAACTAACAATTTATTTAACTATCAATGTGAATACAACAGGCCATTGCCCAAAACTGCTCTTCACAAAATTTCAAATTAGAATCGAAATCTTAAATTAGGTAGCCTATACAGTATTTCACTAGAAATTTTACCTTGAAGCATAGTAATTCATGAGTGTTTTTTAGAAAAAGAATATTAATTTTTATTTGACTTTTAACAAACACCATCACAGTCCAAAAAAGATTAATACAACTTTGAATTTTGGAATTTCTGAGCCAAAAATCAAAATTTTAATGAGAGAATTTTCAATAATACTTGGGCAGATAGCCGTGAGCCGTAGCAGGTATCTGTTCAATCAGATTAGATAAGCAACGCTCTCCTGGGCCCTCTCCGTAATCCAGACTGATAGGATTGGCCAGTGAAAAAGACTCAGTTCTCTGCTGTTAAATCACTTCCCGGTGGTTCAGAACCCACCTAAAACTGTAAGTCCAACTCATCAATCACCATCAGCTTACTAAATAATCAGCATCAACTTACTAAATAATAAATCGATATATAATCGAATAATAAATCGAACAATCTAATATTAAAACTGACACTGTATTTCATTTTTATATATTGTTTTATTCGCTTATATTGGAGATGCTAGAGGAATGCATTGAAAAAAAATGCTAGAGAAAAGAGGCTGACGAAGCTTCTTTTCAGAAGTGAAATGCATTCCTCTAGCATCTCCAATATAAGTGAGTAAAACAATATATAAAAGTGAAATACAGTGTCAGTTTTAATATTAGATTATTTTTTTACTTTAATGTAGTTGTTTGCCGCACTTGGTTTAATATGAAGGCTTTTTTTCATAAAATAAAGATTTACTATATCTGATCAATAGGTAGGACCTTACATAAATCCATGTACTTCTCCATAACAACTCAATAACACATGTATAACTTGTATGGAAGTTGCACTCCAGCTAAATCAAGTCATCAAGTTAGATATTTAGGTCATAAGCATGCGTTGAACGAGCGCCAAATTTAAGTATTTTGTCCTTGGACTTTCATTGTAAAAAGGCCAGTCGCTGCCAGAAGCAGGGTTGGCAACCTAACAGACAAAGAAATGAACAAATGGAGCAAATCTTTCCCTAATTTTTCGAGTCCAGCAGCTGATGAAAATTGCAAATGTGCCAAAAAACGAGAGAAATGGAGCATTCTATGGAGAAGTGAGCTTTCGTATAGAATATGGAGCAGAAGGAGCACTGTAGAAATGGGGTCAGAGACATAAACAACTCCAAATTGATGTCACTCTCTTAGAACTTTAATTATTGTATCCTACTCTGTTTTTTGTTTGTTTTTCTTTGGAGGGGGTGATTTTGTTGATGGAGAGATCCTTATAATCTCCATCTGGGCCCCGTTTCTTAACAAAGTACAAAATAATAGTACAAAGTACAAAAAAGTACTAGTTATTGTACAATTTTATGAACGTTTTCACAAAAAATTGTACTTGTGTACTGCTTAATAGTAGTTGCCTATATGTTCTTGCCGTTACTGGAAAATGCTAAGGAGAGTTTTACTTGAAATTGTACTTTTGTAGCAACTGTAGAATAGTATCAGTACATGTTCTTGTATTTATTACAACATTTTGAGGAATATGTAAGTTTTCACTTGTAATTCATACTTATACTGTTTAGTTTATTATCAAATGTGCTTCAGGCAAATGAGTGATGTTCTAGAAAGTATTAGCAGCCAATAGTGCAACAATTTCCTCATTTTTTAATTGTTTACTGTATAATAAGCATGAATTATCACAGACAAAATATTTTGAAGAGACTATTCATGCATATTTATGGTTTAAATAGACAAATTAATAAAGAAAGTGTGATCTAATTGACTTAAGTTCTACATTTTCGGCTCTAAAATGTTGAACAAAATTTAAAATTATATTCACTTTCTTTAGACTAAACGACAGTTTTAGTGCTTCGTTTTTTAAGTGAACATCTAAATTAATATTGTGACAAGAAGGACAATAGGCATGGGAAGTTTGAATGGAGTAGATCCTCGAGCAAAGAGAAAGGCGATACATTTTTGAAGAAGGGTTGATCAGACATCCCACCTGTCTGTGATCTCTCATCCTCTCTCTTTCTACAAGGTCATGTCCCCAACTTTCTCACCAGTTATAAACAAAGGCTGTTGTCAAAACAAAGGATTAGTCAGAGCTTCCAGAATCGTCTAGAAGATTCTCACAGACAATGGTTATTCTTTTTCTGTTATTCATCGATCTTGACAGAAAAGTGGTGAACTTTTGAGAAGGCTGTTCCCCTATATAAGAGTGAGTGAGCGTTTTAAAGATTGAACTTCTGTGGGTGAACTCTGTCAATGTGCGAGTTAGTGTTTATTTCTGTGAGCTGTGAATTATGGAACTGTCAGATTTTGTGAATCGAGATTCGAAATGACCCAATCATCACTGAGTGAAGTTCTGTTTCTGTGGTGTAGCAGGTGAACTCTCACTAGGGTGGAAGGTAAATCGATTGTAGTTCATATCGTAAGGCTATTTTGATAAGGGAACTGTTAACTGTTGAGATTTGATTAGTAGTAACCTTGAGTGATCTGTAATTGTTATTAGGATTGTAATTTCAAGTAGATTGTTAGAGAAGTATTCATTGTAGATTATTTAAGTTTGTTCATTAATTAATTATAATTATTGTTAATTTCATTAGTTCTGTAAAGCTCTTAATTTGTAAACTTGTGTCATAGAAAATATTAGATTCAGTTCACTTGTGATTTATTGGTGTTATTCAATAAATATCAGTCTCATTTTGTAATAGTCGGTTTTATCACAAATAAATCCCAGAATCCACGGTGAAAACTGTTGCAATATTCATGTTCTGGAAAGTATGAGAAATTGTACTTGTAAAGTGAAATTCCTAGTTGAACTTGATCATAACCTAAAATTTAGATTTTTCAATTAAAAATTTGTAAAGAAAGCAGTAGTGGGTTGTGCCTGTTGTATCTTTACTTCATTGTATTTTGTAATGAACTGATAAATAAAGAAATAAATAGAAACAATAAAAAATAAATATTCATGTTTTAGTGATAATCCTCTCAGATTGCATATGAACTTATTGTATACTTTATAATAAAATTCTGCTTAAAAAAGGACTAGTATTAAATTCTGGCAGAAAAAATGTGTTTTCAGTTTTGAAATTGTAGAATTATGTCATTACAATTACTTTTTATAGAAAAATTCTCTGTATAATTTTGTTTGAAATCCAAAATAATTTTTAAAGAACTTTTTTTGTTAATTATTTATTCATTTATTACAACAAAAACACACAATCAAGTAAACACACAGCAGGGAAGTGATAGCCGTGAGCCGTAGCAGGTATCTGTTCAATCAGATAGAGATAAGCTGCGTTCTCCTGGGCGCTCTTTGTAAGGGTGACCGATTAGATTGGCCAGCAAAAAATACACTGTTCTCTGTTGTAAAATCATTTCCCGGTGGTTCGGGAATCACCTAAAACTGTAGCTCCAGCTCATCAATCACCATCATCCAACTCATTACCCACGTACAGGTCTCAGACCTATGTGGGCTTCATCCTAAAAGAACAGGCATATTCCATTACTGCTTTCTTAAAAGATTTTTAAATGTAAAATCAAAATTTCAGGTCATGTCCAAGTTAAACGAGGAATTTCCCTTTTAAGTACAATTAATTACTGATTCTTTCCAAAGTAACAATATAAATTTAGAAGTTCAATTCAAAAACGTAGAACCAAAACAGTCCAATAATAAGAAGAAAGTAGTAATAGTTTTGAATATCATTAGAGATTTTAGAGCCGAAAGTATAGAAATCAAATTAAACAGCTAACATAATAATTCAATTATTTACATTTTTGTCATCAATTAGGCAACCTGATATTCGTACATTTCAAGTCGATGCAGTTTTATCTAAAATAACTTTTCATTAATTTTGGGCCTCTACACTACAATGCTCTATTTGAAACATGAAACAAACAACTCTATGAAACATTCTGAAGTAAACTTCTGAAAAATAGTCAGTTATCAGTCGAGACGGTAGGACGAACAAACAAGGAAAGGAATGAAAAGAAATAAGAAAAAAGAGAAGTGCAACAAGGCAAATTCCAAGAATTTTCAATACATTTCTTTGTCAGAGATTGAACAAAACAGAATCTACAGTTCCCAGCCGAATAGGGCTACGCAGGACGTAGAAAAGCAGAATAGGTCTGCAGTTCACATCTTTTGGATGACATTCTTTAGAACTTTAGATGAGTCAAAACGAGTTTAAGGAAATTTTCAGGAGTAACTACATAAGTCACTTGCCTAGGCTACTCGACTCTGGTCAGCTAATGAATATTCATGCTATTATTTATTTTTAATAAACAAATTGGAAACATCAGGCACAATTATTTTTCAAAATCCTGTACAGATTTGAAGCTATCATTCTAATTGATTACATGAGAATATTATATAACATTGGAAATAAATATTATAATTATTACAGTCTACTGTACTATTAGAATATAATCAAGTACTGCATTATAGGCTTAAAGCCTACAATTAATACTATTACAATATATCAATATAGGCTAAATAATATCCTTTTCTGACCAATGCCTAGTATAGCAATCCTCCTATCTCCTAACTGTACTCTGCTTATATGTGTATGAAGCTACTTTTTTAAAAAAGAGTAATATTAACCAAAATCTTGACTTACACGATTATAATACAAGAAGCCAAGGAGATTATAACTTGGTAAGTCACAATAGTAGTTTATTCAAACAAAAAACCTAGTCAATACTCTATAACAAGCTACCGCAGTTTTTAAAATATAGAAATATTTAAAAAACAATTGAAAAATATGTAGTTGTTGAAGCTTTTTATAGTCTACAAGAGTTCCTTTCATATCAAAAGTAAACCTCACCTCAACTAATTGATATAGTAATTATGGTAACTAGTGTATAAGATTGTATAATTGTAATCCGACTTGTCTTATACTCCTTAACTGGAGTCTCCAAGACTCCTACAAAAAATATACATTTTTCAAACTTATTAAATTTATTTTTTCTCAAATTTGTTTAATCTTATGATGGTAAAAGAATAAAGAAATTGAAAATTTCAAGTTTTAAGATGAAACAAGCTCTAAAATTTCCATGCAACACAAATGCATCTTCAATTTTTATTTATACTTATTTTCAATAACTTTTACTATTGTATTAGCCTCTTCCACAACTGGGTTTAAGCTATTGTTTTTACTATAGCTAGGTTACTAGTCCTCTATTTTTTATGTGTGCACTGTTTGATTGTTTTGTTTTCGCCTTTTTAATTTTATAACTTGATTCTATATTTTATATTTTAAATTTTATATTTCTTTACCAAGTTTATTTCTTCAGTTGCGTACAGTTTTTTATAATCTAAAATCTACTGTTCTTGTTCTGTTTATATTGTTGTATTATTTTGATTGTTTTACATGATATCTAAAAGTTCTTACACAGTTTTCACATTTATTAATAGAATTGAGCATACAGTTTTTTATAGTCCCCTTTTGTTTTTTTGCATATTGCTTTGTAATTTTTGACTTGGCCTAACATATGTGTTGATTCCATTCCTAGATATTTCCACATTTTTTTACTCTTTTTCACAGATTTTTTCACACTTTATTTTCTTTTTCCCCAAAATTTCGTAAGCCACGCTTGAATTTCTCAAGCCCAATAACTCAATATCTCAAGTAGGAGGTGACTGCTAATGCTTTTAGATGCAGTTGACAGCTGAAATACCGTAGTATATTTGTGTGTAGGCCACATATATATGCAGAAAACACAGTACTATATATCTATATAACCGTGGTGTAGGCTAGGATACCCACACACTTACAAGGTCATCCTGTGGTAGGGAGTCACAGCCAGATTACCTATAATGGTAACTGGTTTCTGGCACTGTCATAGATAGCGGATTGCTCATAACCTACAGTTATCTTCTCTGTATTTTATGGTCATAGGCTACTCAAGAAGGCCTATCATAACCTCAATACCCCCGAATTATTGTTTATTAAACCATAGCTTGTCTATTCCACAGCAAAACTGAAAACTACACACAGTGCACAGGCTATATTATGTACTAGTATAATTCGAAGCCAAGTAGACCCTGATTAAACTTTTTTTTGTAAATTACGTCTTGAAGACTCCAAACATAAAATGTAAGACAAGTCAGATCAATAGTTATCACAAACACTGTGCAATAGGAACAAAAAAAGAACTTTTGTAATTGATTTGAAAGAAGCTACTGAGCACAATAAAAATATTTAAACTAATCAATTTTTAATTGTTATTTTTTTAATTTTTCAATATTTTAAAGACTTTTAAAAACTGCGGTACCGTAGGTTGTTATGAAATTTTCTACCAACGTAACAAGGTTTTTTTCGAATAACCTACCATAGAAACTCAATAGTAGGACAACACAATAATAGATAACATAGTGCATATTTATGATTGCATTTAAAACTTATGATTATATTTATAAATGGTAATTATAATTATGCTTTCGTTATTTCACAAATGTTTTTCGCCAATTTCAGCATGCAAAAATGGTATTGTGTATTCAGAAATGGTAATTTGAATCTAAAACAATTTATAAAACTCTAATCTAAATTCATTCTAAATATATAAAATTTATGCAACCAAGGACTCATAAAATGGACTAGAAAATTATCAAACAGACTCCACTCAATATTTTATTCAATTATCAATCATAAAGGAGTTTATAAAACGGAGCAATTAAAGAGTTAAAAATTGATTAATTAATTGTCTATTGATCTATTTCTGTCAACATCATTGCTTCCGAGAAGGATGTTGCTTTGTTCAACTATAATTGAAGATGCTTATCTGAGATGTTAGGCACTCTTGATGGGAGTGTCAGCGATTGACATATGTTGAATATGAATTTATGTAATGTTTAATATTATAATATAATAATATTAATATTATATGTTGTAGAGCCTTCAGGCAGTCAAATATATTCTTTAATGGAGCATTTATTATAAAATATTAAAGATTGTTGGAGAGATTTTGAAAATGTTGTGGGATTTGCTTGAATAATCTGGAAATGTGACTGTGACACAAAATTTCTGTCAAGTAGGAGTTTATTTTTATTTCCATGAGTGGAAAATGGAGGAGGTGGAGGAGGTGGAGGAGGAGGAGGAGGAGGAGAAGAAGAAAGAGAATAATGAGAAGGTGGACGAGTAAGAGGAGGAGAAGTAAGAGCAGAAAGAGAAGGAGGAGGAATAGGAGGAAAAGGAAGAGGAGGAGGAGAAGGAGAAAGAGAGGAAGAGGTAGAGGAGGAAGAGGAAAAGGAGAAGAAAAAGAAAAGTAAAAGCATCATGAATGAAATTAATGAGATTTCATTTGTAGAAATTACATTTTTTTCAAGGAAAAGTTGAATCACAGAGGAAAGTGTTGTAAAGCTTCCATTTTCATTTTAGGAAAACTGTTAATTATTTTTTTATTTTTCGTGTTGAAATCCACTTCTAAATCCTTGCCTTCCGTTTTCCACCATTTTGTATTTATACCGATTTTTTTCAGACACCTGCATTCTTTAGCCATGGTGGGAATTTAGTCGCATGACCTTGAGATTGTGTTGGCATTGATTTCCCGGTGACGCGTGTCGAATGGCTTCGATTTTCACGGCGGAGTGACAAAGAAAGCTGAAAAGAGAGAGCTGAAAACCCATAAAACAACGAGGAAAAGAGAAAGAGAGAATGAAGATGGGAAAAAATCTAAAAAAGACGTACGTTTATCTTGTTTTGTTTTCGGTTATAATTAGATTGCATGCACACGGCTAAATTAGCCGATAACATTATTTTGTTTACAGACTCCTGTTTTCAACTAAAAAGAAGAAGATAAAGAAGGAAAGAGGAAGGGAATGGAGGAGAAGGAGAAGGAGGAAGAGGAGGAGAAGGAGAATGAGGAAGAGGAGGAGGACAGAGGAGGAGGAAGAGGATGAGGTGGAGAGGGATAAGAAGCAGTGAGATGAGGAGGAAGTGGAGACGGGAAGAGAAGAAAGTAGACGAAAAAGGTGGGGAAAAAGATTCAAAATAGTAGAAATAGAATAAGAGAAAGAGTAAGATAGAAAAAGAGCAAGAATGGGAAGGAGAAAAAGAAGAATTGGGAGAGGATGAAGAAGAAAAAGAAGTAGATAGAGAAGAAGAAGTGAAACAGGATTAAGATGGTATTGGTAAATAGGAGGATGAACAGAAAAAGAAAAATACAAAGACGACTAATAAGAGAATAAAGAAAAGTGAACAAAGAGCAGGCTGAATAATTGGGGAGGAGTATGATTAGAGTAAAATAATTACTCCAAAAAAGAATAAAATAAAGAGATGAAGAAAGAGTAAATGGAGGAGAAGGTGTTTGTGTGGATTAAAAAAAAGAAGAATAAAATCAAGCACAAGATGAAAAGGATGAAGGATGAAGTGATAGTGAAGGTGGAAAGTCGAAAGGGATTAAAAAATGCACAGTGAGAGAAAGAATAAGTATCCAATCTGGAGAAAAGGAATATGTATAATGAAGAGGTGGAGTTAATTTGGGAGGAGTAGAATTTGAAGAAATAGAAGGCAGGAGGGGAAAAGAATATGAAGAAAAAGGAGGAGGAAGAGGATGAGGTGGATGAGAAGGTGGAGGTGGATGAGGAGGAGAAGGAGAAGGAGAAGGAGAAAGAGGAGGAGGTGGAGGTGTAGGAGGTGGAGGAGGAGGAGAAGGAGGAGGAGAAGGAGATGATGAAGAAGAAGAAGAAGAAAAAGAAAAAGAAGAACCAGACAGAAAAAAATGGAAGAAAGGAAAAAAGAAAGAAGATTTTCTTTGCCAACTCCCAATATTTCAGCAGAATTTCAGGAAAAGAAAATGGAACGTGAAAACTCTGAAGACCCACTTTCAAAATGTTAGAGCAATATATTTCGAAATGTTAACAGGTGCTCTAACCTTTAAAGTTCAGCCTAGGCGCGTCTCTTATTACGACTATCTTGTCAATTTGACCTTATAATAATTTTTCATTTTCCAATTCCAGTAGTTTATAGACAAAAAGTACTTAAATAATTCTGTAGAAATAAGGTTATTCCAGAATCTTTCGGTATCAAATGTGATACACAACGGTACCTTGATTAGTATAAACCAAAATAATAATTATGATTTCTTATCGTACACAACAAAGCCGAGGAGATCATCACTTGGTGAGTCACAAAAGTAGTATATTCAAACAAAGACCTATTAGTTATATTGGTAGGAAATTCCACAACAAGCTAGTTTCAAAAAAGTCTTAGAAATATATTTAAAAAACAATTGAGAAAATATTTAGTTGATTAAGCATTTTATAGTCTACAAGAGTTCCTTTCCTATCAAAATTGACCTACCTCAACTGATTTAAATTATTGTTGTAACTAGTAAATAAGATTGATATATAATTGTTGACCTGACCTGACTTGTCTTATACTCCATAACCGGAGTCTTCAAGACATATCTTTTAAAAAAATGTTTTCTTGTTATAAACCTTCATCTTAAGTTGTGGAGGGCGGAGAGGGGAAGCAAGTGGGGTGGGGAGCGGGACTTTGGTTTTTTCAATTACTTTAAGAGTTTTGTTTACAAACATTCTGCTTTTTTCAATTACTTCAAGTATTTTGTTTACAAACATTCTGCTTTCACAAAGCAAAATTCATCTTTCCCTTAATTTGTTACGAAAATAGTTTTTTGTATTCATTACCTGGGCTGATATTAATAATGATGTGATTTAGTTACCAGTTCGATATCTTTATCAGAACTCTATTCATAGTCTGCACATGCGCAGAAATGACTAATCATACATAGTTTCTAAATTTTATTTTTGAAAATCACAAGTAATATACTGAACATAATGAGCCAATAATCCCTTTCAATGACTTCCAATCCTCTGGAGACTATTCCAATAACCCCTGGAGACTATAACCTCCTCTGGAAACTATAACCTCTAAATATTAACATTTGGAGTGATGACATTTCACTAAACTACGTATGCTCTTAACTCAATTAATCAAATAAACATCGACTCAAGTGAACTAATTTCAATAACTTCTAACAACCCCAGGATACTATTTACTATAACCTCCCCTAGTGACTATACAACGACCCCCCTGGAGACTCCAAATAGGGATAAGATAGCCGTGAGCCGTAGCAGGTATCTGTTCAATCAGATAGAGATAAGCTACGAACTCCAGGGCCCTCATTGTGAGGGTAACTGATTAGATCTGCCAGCTGTTCTCTGCTGTAGAATCTCTTGCCAGTGGTTCGGAACCCAACTAAAACTTTAGATCCAACTCATCAATCACCATCATCCAACTCATTACCCACGAACAGGTCTCAGACCTATGTGGGCTACATCCTCAAAAAAAAAAAATAGAATGAAAATAAAAAATATTCACGTTTAAGTGATGAATTCTTTCTTTTCGGCGAATGTTCTAATCTCTAATTTGTGAAAGAGCACAAATAAGAAGAACTAGATCTCACATCCTGAGAGGTGTGAAGGATAGATCCGATTTCTGAGTTCACTCAGACATGACTTTCTTGTTCGACTTTTGTAATCCTTTTGTGTTGATGTTTCTTTTCAAATGCCACCTTCTCCTTTTCTTTTATCTTCTTCTCCTTCTTCTTTTCCTTCTCTTTCTTTCTCTTCTTCTTGTTATTCATCATCATCATCATCATCATCATCATCTCCCTTTTAATGCGGAGATTGAATGCTGGTAATGACTCCTATTGAATTCAGGAAGATGGGTCCAGGTGATGCATAGTACTTCAAAGGCTTCCCTTCTGAGTACTACTCACGACTTTTGCTTAATTTTTTCTTTCACTCGGTTCCATTGATTATCCAATCTTCTTTCCTTGTTCGTCTTGACTTACCTCTCAAGTCAAGGGTAGTTCTCTCTCTCACTCACTCTCTCTCTCTCTCTCAGGTGGTTTGTTGTAGGACGTGAGTATATCCTAGAAGATGAGGATTATTGAAGGGGTTATTATTGAAGAGTGATGCTAGAAGTGTGTTGGTTCTGTAGAGTAGCATTATCTTCAAGGTCAGAGAATCCTTTACGAGTATATTTGAATCTCGTACAAAGTACAATCAATGTTGTACATTGTGATATTACTATAATATTGCACATTTCAGAATTCTTTAAAATTTATAAAGTTGTGTCATAAATTTATAAATATAAATTTAGTAATATGATATTATTATAATTTTGCACACTTTGGAATTCTTTAAAATGTTAAAATTGTGCCATAAATTTATAAATATAAATTTACTAATATGATATTCTATAATATTGCAAACTTTAGAATTCTTTAAAATGTATAAAATTGTCCCATGAATTTTTAAATATAAATTTAGTAATATGATATTACTATAATATTGCTCATTTTAGAATTCTTTAAAATTTATAAAATTGTGCCGTAAATTTAATTTAGTAATATGATATTACAATAATATTGAAAACTTTAGAAATCTTCAAAATTTATAAAATTGTGCCATACATTTATAAATATAAATTTAGTAATAGGATATTACTATAATATTGCACACTTTATTAATATTGCACACAATTCTTTAAAATTTATAAAATTTTGCTATAAATTTAGTAATATGGTATTAGGCTACTATAATATCGTAAGATTTAAAACTCTTGAAAATTTACAAAGTCCTCAACATTTTGGGGCTGAAGCGATTACTACTGATAAGACCCAATAAACAAGAATTTTTTTTTAGATATCCAAGTCACTAGTTTTTGAAATTGAATCTTATTAATAGAGCAACTTACTTTTGTCAGAAAGAATAATTGTACAGGTTTAGATTAAAGATGTAATAAATAGTTAGTACGGTACTGCTACTCCCGCGGTCACGAGTTCGATTCCCGTTTAGCCTGACACATTTTGTGTCATCATCTACCTCATTACCCAACTCCTTCACCTCATTATCTGACTTATCTATGGGAATCATTGGCAAAAAGAAATTTCAATTATAATTATATAGATCAGAGCTATTTTTTAAGATTTTGTGATTTCTATTAATAGTTGATATAAATTATCAAATCACAGAAATTAAGAAAAATTATTCTCTATATAATTTTTTCATATTACAGTATGTGCTATGCATTTCCAGCTTTTCTTAATTGAGTTGAATAAGTACGTTTTTAAACATTCAAGAATCTGGTGTTCAAGTGATTTTTCCAATTTTCTTTTATACAATATTCAAAATATGAAGAAATTTTCTTGTGCTCTTGACAAAACTACATTAAAAGAGCTTTCATTTTAAATGAATGACATTGGAGCTTACTTTATCACACCTTAATATCACATGACACAAAATAAAAGTTTACTGCATTATTATGTCGCAATCTATCTCCTGTGGGATGTTTTTCTTTTTTTATTAGTGTCGCACCAAGCTCATCATGTCCTATACATAACAATACATAACCCTTCACTAGATATAGGTATATAACTGCTTCTATCCTGGTTCATCATGTCCTATATACACTCCCTCCCCACTATTATATATAGGCATACTGTACAGTTGTACTACACATTTTAACAGACAAAACCCAATAATGGTATAGGTAGGCCTATACTAACACTACCCCATCTTATATATAGGCACACTGTAAAGGTAATACAACTCAATAATGATATAGGTATGCAAACACTACCCCAAAATAAATATAGGTATACTGAGCAATCCCCATTGTTGTCATTGTTTTATTAGTGGTGTTTGCGTCCTATATATTGGTATTCAATACCCTGAAGTTTATAGGTGTAGAACTGCACCAATCTTGGCTCAGCCTTTCCCACAGATATAGGTATATACTACGTTGTAATAAAGATTTAGGTAGACGACTGCCCAGTAGATATAGGTATAAAACTGCCCTCATACTGTCTTATATATTGCTTCAATTTTGTTCCAATCTGTCTTAAATATAGGCAAACAGTACCATAAATTTATCAAGGGGGGTCCTTCAGCCAAAACCACCCTCTCCCACTTTCAACATCGATAAAAAAAAGTAAATGAGTATGGTTTTTATTAGTGGGGACACTCTTACGGGTAGTTCCACCTCGCCGCTTGAGCCATGTTATTGGAAACATGGTGGATCTACAATTTTAGGTGGGTTCCGAACCACCGGGAAGTGATTTTACAGCAGAAAACAGTCGTTTTTGCTGGCAAATTCAATCGATCACTCTCACGGAGAAGGCCCACTAGACCGTTGCCTATCTAATCTGATTGAACAGATACCTGCTGTGGTTCACGGCTATCACTTCCCCCTGCTTATGTGATTGATTTTAAAGAGACAAACCTCCCAAGGTGGGGCTTAATAAATGTTATAATATTCAAGTGAATATTTTTATTATTCTTCAACTAGAAAAATTCAAGCATTTTTTCAAGTGAAATCTTCCACAGTACTTGAAAATTACGATCGTAATTGAAGTGAGTTTGAAGACGAATAAAATGACTTGAATACCCGAAAACTACTATCATAGACGTGATGTACATGGTAAAACATTATAGAGTCCTCTGAATTAAACAATAATTGTATGATCGTAGTAAAAGATTAAATATACCATAAACCATAGGAGACGTCAAAGTTCATTGGAAAATATAAATATTTTGAAAAAAACTTATAAAATTATGCAATTTAACATGTAAACGATAGGCGAAATCGTGAAGAGACCCGGATGACGGCTCTGCATCAGCTGACTGTAGCTTGCTACTGGGCATCATACTGTTCGAGCACTACCTTGTCTCCTAATTACCTTGCCCTGTACTATAGATTTCCAAAACTGTCCAGTTCTAAATATAGTTATACATCGGTGCTCATGCTATTTTATATATAGGTATATATGACTATGTCGTTTACCAGAAAACCCCGTGTGTCCTTTATTATTTGAGTCCCAATACTGAACCACCAACCCAACAACCCAGAAAAACCTTTTATTTTGTTTTAGTGGACCGATCCATTGAGCCCTACGCTAGTGCAAAACGTGAACGGGGCACATAGTAAACATAGAGCGCATTACCCCCCACCCCTTCTCTATCGAGAGACGCTCACCCCCTCTGATATACCTCCCCCCCCCACAACACCCCCATCTATCCCACCGACGTCTGAGTATTGATCGCGCTCGGGGTAGCCACGCCGGAATGGCGTCGTACCGCCCTACACCCCCTACCTGTTCACTTTCTCGCTATCATATATATATATATATATATATATATATATCATTCTTTCTCTTACTATCTCACTATTCAATATCAGTCCATCTCTCTCAAATCCACCCCCCCCTCACAAATGTGCTATGTTTGTGTTTCTATTAAACCACCCGCACCACCGTATTTCCCCTCCTACTCCTCATTCCTCCTCCTTCTCCTTCACCTCATCTTCTTTTTTCACCACTCTCTTCTTCTCTCTTTTTCTTCTGCACTGCACCGATATTAGGTTCGTCTATTATTCGTGTGTACCCCCACAACACCCTTTCCTCAACCCCCTTAAATATAGAGGTGACTCATCGAGTTAGAGGACTGCCTACTACTACACTAGGAACAGGATTCTGTTTTTTGCAGAACTAAATAGTTCATTGAAAAATGGTTTCAGTCTAAGACAATCTAAAAATTTATATTCTTTAATTTAGTTGTCTTGTATAAAGGAACAGGAACTAGTTTTTTTCAAAGCTAAATCGTTCGTTGAAAAATGGGTAAGTCTGACAATCTAATACTGATATTCTTTGGTTTAGGTGTCTTGTAAAAAGGGTCTAAAATCTATAGGGGGCCAGTTGATATGTGATGAGCACTCTCCTAGATCAATCTAGCCTTGTGTAGACTGGTGCTAGACTACAGATAGATTAGGGGCCATACTTGAGAACATTCCTTCAGTGTTTATTAACTTAAGGGATTCTTGAAATAAATACACTACATCTAAAGAGTCCCTCGCGTCAAGAAAGGTTCATAAATACGGCCCTAAAATCTAGAGAGAGACAGTTATTGTGTTATGAGAGCTCTCCTAGATCAATCTAGTCTTGTGCAGACTAGACTGCAGGTAGACTAGAACAACTGAATTATTTTGACATTTAAAAATTGAGAACATTAAGTACCAATTGATTTAATCAGATTTCAACCATTGAAAAATAATCATCAGCTAATTGAGTTACAGTCTCCTACTTGATCAGACAAAAGACTTAAAGAGACCTTTGGACATCAGTATCAACGCTAATTTTTCATTTATGTTTTAGAATTGTGAAAAAATTTTACACCAATTTGGATTTCTATATGTAATTATATTTTGCATTCCAATCCATTCAACAATTTTAACTATCATACTCCAGGAGCGATCTGCCAGATTGCTGAAGCTTATTCCTCTCACCAAAAATAAAGAAAAAAGTTAATATAAAAATAGATTTAGAAACGCTTCGTCACAGAAATAAAGATGACGGATATAGTAGCTACCTCTATCAGTTTACTCGTTTTGAAATCTCTAGGGCCTTCATCTAGGTGTAAATTAAATAGGTTTTCCTTTCTTTATAGTAGGTGAAGACGATATTGTGGAAGATATCCGTAATGAATGATAAGATTTGAAGTTGTCACAACCACATTTATTGAACACAGTGAGATACTAGATTCGGTTGTTACACCGTTATCAATCTCAAAGAAACTAAGTTTGTTTGAGATTGATAATGGAGTAACAAGCGAAACTAGTATCTCACTGTTTTCAATAGATGTGGTTGTGACATCTTCAAGCCTTTTTTTTGGAGGATGAAGCCCAAATAGGTCTGAGACCTGTGCGCGGGTAATGAGTTGGATGATGGTGATTGATGAGCTGGACCTACAGTTTTAGGTGGGTACCGAACCACCGGGAAGTGATTTTACAGCAGAGAACAGTGTCGTTTTTGCTGGCCAATCTGTTCAGTCAGCTTACAAAGCAGCTTTCCTCTTTCTGATTGAACATCCCTGCTACGGCTCACGGCTATATCACTTATTATTCATTAAATAAGTTTTCAATTTAAAATAACCTTAAATATCATATAAATGATGTTTTAAGTCTTTAATTACCATAACTTGTTAGATGTGTACAAATTACATACAAATATAAGTTTGAAGTTCCCATCCATCATACCAAGTTGACTTTACTGACGTTATATTCTTATGAAAGCTGCTTAAGCTATGGGTGCTGTAGTTAAGTCCTCATGAAAGATGCTTTGACTTCAAAGTCCTATTACATTATTGTTATTTTATAGCCTGTTGAACACGTGTAAATTCCCATTCATCGTGACTCGAGATCGTGACTCGGTTGGGAGTTCTTTGCCGCTCCGCATTTTCAATTATCGGGTTCATTCAAAGACGCAGGTAAGCCGAGATAATTGAGGGTTGGGATCCTTTTTGGGTTTCAGAGTTGCCCAGCGCCTTTCAAGATGGTGGAAGTTAGATAACGTTGGAATTTGTTGGCTTGTGAGCTTTGAGGAATCTCACACTTCAGCTGCATTGCTTTTCAATGTCAAAACTAGATTTCAACCAGAGCTGTACAAAAATGTCTTTTTTTCGGAGGATGAAGCCCACATAGGTCTGAGACCTGTGCATGGGTAATGAATTGGATGATTGTGATTGATGAGTTGGACTTACAGTTTTAGGTGGGTTCCGAACCACCGGAAAGTGATTTTACAGCAGAGAACAGAGTACTTTTTGCTGGCCAATCCAATCGGTCACCCTTACAAAGAGCGCCCAGGAGTTTCGTAGCTTATCTCTGATTGAACAGATACCTGCTACGGCACTCTGCTATCACTTCCTATAAATACTTTTCATGAACATTCCTCCAGTGTCTCTTGTCTCGAGGGACTCTTGAAATCCTATTTATAAATACTTCACATTTCAAGAGTCCTTCGAGTCAAAAGACACTGGAGGAACGTTCCCCATGTTTCTACTTGTATATTACTATATCTTTATACTTATAAAGATATAGTAATTACAATTACATTTAATTTATACTATTACAATTGCTACAATAATATAATTATAATTGTTACAATACTATTGTATTATTAATAATACAATTACAACCTCATTACAACCTAAATTTTTGTATTGGACTTGTCACAAACCAGTTAACAAATAACATTCTGAATATTTACAAGTAAAAAATTTATAAGATTTTGGAGCAAACAAATTAAAAAACGAGGTAATTAGAATCTTCGATAATTACCTTGGTAAATAACATGAACTGGGCATAGATATTTAATGTTAATTGACATGCTGGTATCCTAAAAAATCCAAGTACTAATGAAACTAGTTTGTAAGTTAGTAATTTTTTTTTAAATACTGGTATAAGTTCTTTTTGTGAAATGAACATCAATTTTGTGTGAGAGAATATCTCTAAATAATTTTTTAGATAATCGAACATGATTGGAATGATATTATTTGTTTAGAAAAATTGATAATTCCTCGTAAATATAATCTTGAAGCATGTAACCAGAGAATTCATTAGCAATTTATTTTGAGATCTTACAATTTTCAAGCTAAGAATTTAAAATGAGCAAATTTCCAGCTTTCTATACAGTTCAAAAAGGCTAATTCCATTTCCATTAAATTTATTCCATGTTTAGAAAGAAACTGTAATGTTATTTCTAGAATTTGGTGTGTTGAGGTCATAATATTACAAAAAACAACTGTTCAGTTTTATAATTAATTAAGGAATTTTGGCATATGAGCATAGGTATTGCGGTAGATATTGGAAGGAAGTGATAGCCGAGTGCCTTAGCAGGTATCTGTTCAATCAGAGATAAGCTACGAAACTCCTGGGCGCTCTTTGTAAGGGTGACCGATTGGATTGGACAGCAAAAAGTACTCTGTTCTCTGCTGTAAAATCACTTTCCGGTGGTTCGGAACCCACCTAAAACTGTAAGTCCAACTCATCAATCACCATCATCCAATTCATTACCCACGCACAGGTCTCACACCTATGTGAGCTTCATCCTCCGAAAAAAAAATTGTTGTACAGCTCTGGTTGAAATCTAGTTTTGACATTGAAAACCAATGCAGCTGAAGTGTGAGATTCCTCCAAGCTCACAAGCCAACAAATTCCAACGTTATCTAACTTCCACCATCTTGAAAGGCGCTGGGCAACTCTGAAACCCAAAAAGGGATCCCAACCCTCAATTATCGCTGTAAAATCACTTCCCGGTGGTTCGGAACCCACCTAAACCTGTAAGTCCAACTCATCAATCACCATCATCCAATTCATCACCCATGCACAGGTCTCAGACCTATGTGGGCTTCATCCTCCGAAAAAAAAATCCATAATAAATAAATAATTCAAAGTCGTTGAAATTTGTGAAATTAATTAAATTTTTTTTAGTCTTCAAAAAGTATGTAGCATCTGCAGTACATAACATACCTGTATACTACAGAGCAAGAAACCCCAATCTCTAAGATATAAAAGAGATCTACCATTGATCTTTGTTTTTATACCATCTAGTTCAGAGTCCACTCTCCAATCCAGTTATATCTCTATCCTGCTCTTACTTTTTCCTTCTTTTTCTTCGGCTTCTTCTCCTTTTTTATCATCCCTCCCTTCTTCTTAGTCTTCTTCTACCATCTTTCTCCATTCTATCATATTCTCTGTCGTATCTCCGTTCACATCGTTCCCTGTCCCATTCACGATCTCTCTCACACACACGCACTCTCACTCTTTTTCTCTCTCTAAAGGGTTGAGTTGGATGGCTAGTGAGTGAAAACGTGCTTCATTTCGGCTCCGTTAAAAAGCGCAATATTGCAGGGTTTTTTCCATCGTTTTTATTAGTATTTTATATCAGTGCGCTCAGATTTGTGTGTAGTTCATTCCCATATAGTCATTCATGAAATTTTCATAAACGTTTTTAAATAATCAAGCAAATAGTAATTTCATAGTATCATATCACAGAAATCACAGGTCAAGAAACAAAACCGGTCCAAAAATGGTCAATAGAGGCAGAGGTAAGAACACTCCTGGAGCCAGACAAACAGCCCCTCAGCCTTCGCCTTCGACTTCACCCTTGACAAAGGACACGGCCCAACTGGCCGATGAAATTCTGCAAAGAATAAAGGCTGAAGTCAGTCTAGCTGTCTCTGAGGCTTTTCACGTATTCCAGGAAGAAATAGAAATGCTGAGGAACGAGAACAAGGAGCTCAAACAACGAATGACAAAACTTGAAAGTGAATGTGAGTTGAGGGTTGACGACCTGGAACAATACGGTCGTCGCAACTGTCTTCGTGTATTCGGAATCCAAGAAAAGGAGAGCGAATCGACTGATAACCTTGTTATCAACGTATGCAGGGACAAATTGCATGTGAATTTGTCTATCGACGACATCCAACGATCGCACCGTGTTGGTCGTCGTCAGCAGCCAGGACAACCGAACACCAAGGACCGCCACCGCCCCATCATCGTAAGGTTCAGCAGTTACCGTACACGACAAAAAATCTTTGCAGCAAAAAAACTTTTAAAAAACAGTGGCGTAACAATAAGAGAAGACCTGACAAGACACCGATTGGCTCTGTTCAATGCTGCCGCAGATAAATATGGAGTCAAGAACACGTGGACCATGGATGGCAGAGTGAAGTTCGTCGTCGGGCATGGAGATGCTAGGAGAATCCACACCGCTGAGCGACTGGCTGATCTTCACTAAGAGACCCAATGCTGTTCGACTGACTGTCTATTACAATTATTAAGGGTGAGTTTCTATTTACTGTTTCAATTAACAATAAATTATCAGTTTCTAATCATGAGTATCATACTTTCTTTATTACAGCATTATTATTTTTGATTAGGTATTCTTTCTCCTTTTTCATCAGACAATATAATAATTTCAGAATGGTATTAATGATGATGATAATAATATTAATAATTATTATTGTTATCATAGTAGTACGCCTACTTGTTCGTAATGATTGATTGTGATGTAAACATTGATTAAAACGTTCAAATGTCAAACTTAAGAGGTTTGTCCATCAATCTGTTTATTGCGACTCCTGCTGTGGCTTATTTGAATCACTTTTATTTTTATTTTTCTTAATCTTAATTTTACCTTCAACAAGAGCCTTTAGCCGTTTTTACATGCTTACTTTGTTATTATACTATTTACTAAAGAATATTCATGAATTATTATTAACAAGTCTCAGTCTCTAATAAAATATAATTACTCTAGATAATCCTTTCAAAAATTCCAAATAAGAAGTAATCAGTAAATTGAATCAAGTAGGCTATGTAATAGATACTTCTTAAATGGGATTACTAACTTTGCATCATAACTTCGTGCATCTGAACAAATATAAATCAGAAATTGCAAGTAGGGCTACTTAGCCTTTTCTTATTTATTAAAAATAATGGTCCTGAAAAGAAAGGTTTCATTTTTTTTCGTGAAGTTTCTCTGAACAGTCTAAATAGTTCAACAATCAAATAGTATGACCAGTCTGACAATCAACATTTTCTTATTGATTGGTCATTGACAATTAAATGTCTGATCCGCCAGAGACGCATTTTGTACCACTTGAATAAATAACATACGGTCGACTGCCTTTAACCAATCTTTTAGCCTATTCAAGAAATCCAGTCTCTAACAGCCTGTAACATTCATTTCGCAAATACTATGGGCCTTCATTCAGGTACTATACTACTTTGTCATATTTTCAGCCCGTTCACTTCTCTCTTTTGTCCAAGTCTCCTTCGCAACCTTTTGGTGCATCCCCCAATGTACTCAGGCTCATGCGCTCTCACTCATGCTCTCTTTCACTCACGCTTTCTCTCCTTCTATCTGTCTCTCTTCACTGAGGTCAGTTTATTTTCTTTCATTCTGCGCTTACTCTTTGATCTTTTTGTCATTCACACCCTCGTCTTTCCAAAACTCTTTTCACAAACAATATTTCTATACTTGAATGTCATGCATGTTGGATTCCCTTTTCTTCACACCGGTTTTCTTCTTGTATAATTACTGCCAAATTAATTTAAAGATCGTTAAATTGTATTACGTAATATGTTAATTCATCATATTTTATCCTCCCTCAAACATGTGTCAAATTTCCTCACTATTCATTATCCACTTTTTTCCGACTGTACTCTTCATTTTCTTTCAAATATCATGGCTTTATTCAATATTATTAATTTATTCTTATTATTATTAGTAAATTTATTTTTCAAATTCAATTTACACTAACTTTCTTTGGCCACCTTCGGGACCTAACATAATATCGAACAGAACAACTGACCACTATATTCTAAGCTTTTTACTACTTTCTTTCCTCATACACTTATTTTACCGTTCAACGGCCCTTTTCACCTCTTTTCCTTGCATTTATTATTCTCTTGTCATTCATGCTTTTTACTATTCTTAGTGACTTTTCACCTAATTTTTTTTTTCTCCAATTCATTTCAATTATCATTGTCGCCACATATCTATTTTTTTTTTTCTGCCCAATACCATATCGGCTTTACTCCCTCATTATCTTGTGATTTCACTGTCATTGGAAAAGCTTTATTTCGTTTGCCGTTTTCTGCCGTTATTTGCTCTCTGTTACAGCCAATACTGGAAGCGGCCTACCTGTGACAGTCGTGGATCCCATCAGCGCACCCTGGGAGACAGTACATTGGAGAGAGCTACGGAAACATCTGCTATGCATGAACACTCTGTGCTGTGACCACAACCTCAAAAGATCGCCGCCTTCCATAAATAGACTATGCAAAAACTATTCATAGATAGAACTACACAAAAACAATAGTTATTTATTTCACAGGAGCCGAAGTGATATTCTTATCACAAATGGCTAGTTCCAAATATGTTTTAAAACTAATTAGGTTTAGGTATGAATATTTTATAGTTTTTTTGCCAATATTTTCTTTATTCAGTTTGTGGGATGGGCGGTCGTCGGCTTCTGGTCTAACTGATGTCCACCCTTGGTGATGCTACTGGTCCGGCCCCAAATCTTCATAGTCCCTGTAATTACACCGATGCAGGAGCTTATCTCAACAGTCAGGTTCAAATGCATAAAAAATGTTTTAAGGCAGCACATATCAATGCTCAGTCACTCAGCTGTCATATTGACGATGTTAGAGCAATCTTTAGATTCAAAAATTTTGATATTATTGGTATATGTGAAACGTTTCTAAAACCTACAATACCAAGCTCCCTAGTAGATTTACCAGGTTATACCCTACTTCGGAATGATAGGTTGAATAAAAGAGGTGGGGGTGTTGCCATTTACATAAAAGAAAATATAAAAGCAAAAATTTTAACTCATTCTCAACCAGAGTATTCTGGACGACCTGAGTTTCTTCTTGTTGAACTATCATTTTCAGGTTCAGATAAATTATTGATAGGTGTTTGCTATCGTCCTCCTAAAATAGGTCACTTTACTGATTTTGAAACCGCGCTCCTTACATTTATGCTTTATTATAGAAATGTCTTAGTAATGGGAGATATGAATACTGACTTGAATATGACAAATCCCAACTTTGACTACACTCAATTAACTACTATATTTCAATGCCTCAACATGACTATACTCCCTCTGAACCCAACTCATCACACTGCTGAATCTGACACGTTTATAGATCTGTTAATTGTAAGTGATCCAGATGAAGTTTTAGACAAAGGACAAATTCCAGTTCCGGCCATATCAGGGCATGACTTAATTTACTGTGTTCTATCTCACAGAGCTCCAAAACCTGAACAAAAATATATAACTTATAGAGACTTCAAGAATATGAACAATACAGCCTTCTTTTCTGATGTTGCACAAACCCCATGGAATCGAATTGAAACTCTAACTTCAGTTGACGAAATGGTTGAAACTCTGGAGACTATGATACTGGACGTTTATGACAGACATGCACCGATTGTGACAAAAAGAGTAAATAGGAAACAGCCGGTCCCTTGGATTACCCAAGAAATCTTACAGTTAATGGCCCTTAGAGACCACGCACACAGACGAGCTAAGAGACAAAATGACTTGGATAGCCTCAATGACTACCGTCATCTTCGTAATAAGGTGAAACAGCAGTTAAGAAATTCCAAAATGAGGTATTTGAATTCCTTACTGACAGATAATGGGAAAAATACAACTGAGCTCTGGCGAGGGGTTAAAAAATTTGGTTTAGGTAAACAGAAGGCCCACACGCCTGTTGACCTGCCATTGAATGACATTAATGAATTCTTTGTTTCCCATTCAAGAACAAATGTTGAAACTGTTGTAAAATGTCATTTAGAAATGCTGAATAATCAAGCAATTGATGCACCTAGCCCAGTAAATCAAAAATTTACCTTTCATGAAATCTCTCAAGCTGACACCCTGAAAGCCATTCAACATATAAAAACTAATGCTACAGGGTCTGACAAAATATCAATACAAATGATTAAGAAAATCCTTTTTGCAGTTTTGCCTGCAATAACATCTATCTTCAATGCATCTATTCTCACTGGTACCTTCCCTAAAAAGTGGAAATATGCCCTAGTTCGTCCTCTAAACAAAATTTCATCACCCACTAAAGTTCAAGACTACAGACCAATAAGTATACTACCCGCCCTTTCAAAAGTACTTGAGAGAATAGTTCATTCTCAGGTTACTAGTTTCATAGAAATGAACAGCCTGCTTCATGATTACCAGTCTGGTTTTCGTAAGCACCATTCAACAGAAACAGCTTTATTACGAGTCACAGATGATATAAGACTAGCAATGGATAAGCAGAAATGTACTATTTTATGTCTTTTTGATTTCTCTAAAGCTTTTGATACAGTAAATCATGACATCCTATTTGCCAAGTTACGTCTTTTAGGATTTTGTGAAGAAGCAATTTCATGGTTTTGTTCATACCTCAGTAATAGAGAGCAATGTGTTATAGTTGGAGAAATCAGGTCAGATTCAAAAACTGTTATACAGGGAGTACCACAAGGTTCCATTCTAGGCCCACTTCTCTTTACTCTATATGCAAATGACCTTCCTTCCTCAATTCAGTCTTGTAAGTATCATACTTATGCTGATGATCTCCAAATTTACCTTAGTTGTCATAAAAACCAATTAGATGAAACAATAGCAATTGTTAATAGAGATATTTCAAGAATAACTGAATGGACGAAAAAGAATGGCTTGAAACTCAATCCCAGTAAGACTCAATCAATGATAGTAGGATATTCACGTCTTATAAATAATATAAATTTTGATTCTATTCCTAAAATAGAGGTTGATGGACTACCAGTACATTATTGTGACTCAGTTAAAAACCTAGGTATAACAATGACTAATAAACTTGACTGGACAGATCATGTTACTGGAACTTGTAAGAGGGTATTTGCTGCAATGCATTCATTGAAAAAGATGCAGGATGATATTCCAAGACATCTTAGACTTCTACTGATCAGATCCCTCATTTTCCCATATTTTTCATATTGTAATTCAGTTATCAATGATATGACTGTCACTTTAAATGCCAAACTACAACGAAGTTTGAATTACTGTCTCCGGTTTGTATATTCTCTCCAAAGACATGAACATATAACAGATTATTTTATACAGAGCTCCACTCTCAAACTACCAGAACAGAGGATCATTAGAATCACAAAACTGGTCAACAACATATTGAAAAATGGTAGTCCAAAATATTTCAAAAATGATTTTAAATTTGTATCAGAAGGTAGAGGTGATAATGTTACATTTACTAGAAGAGGTGACAGAACCTTACGAACTCCAATACATCGCACGGAGATCTTTAATAAATCATTTGTTGTAAGCGGTTGCCGGTATTGGAACTTGCTTCCTACTGATTTGAAGAATTTGGAGAGTCGGACCCGTTTTGCTTCTTTGCTGAAGAAGCAATTTCTGGAACGGATGTCTGCGACTGTTCGGCCCTGAGCTGATTTCATGAAAATTTTGGCAAACCCCCTAGTTAAGTAGTTTGTATGGATGTGTGTTTTATATTTTTAAAAATAAATTTAAAAAGTTTTAATATAATTAATCAATATTTTATATCTTGTGTGTGTGTGTGTGTGTGTGTGTGTGTGTGTGTTCTCTCATTTTAGCAGATTTGAAATAGCTACAGAACATTATTTGCTGATTTTTTATATATATTTTTAATAGTTTAAATTTCAAGTTATAAATGTATTCCAAACTCATAAGCTAGAACTAAGTTATATTGCCTAAGGTTAAGTTAAGAATGTTTTTCTTTAATTACTCAATATTTTATATTGTGCGTGTGTGTGTGTGTGTGTATGTATGTGTGTGTGTGTGTTTGTTCTCTCATTCGAGCAGTTTTAAAGTAGCTACAGACTATTATTAGTTGGTTTCTATATATATATATATTTTTTTTTAATGATCTAAATAATTGTATAAATTTCAAGTTATAAATGTATTCCAAATTCGTAAGCTAGAATTAAGATATATTACCTAAGGTTAAGTTAAGAATGGACGAATTTTGTCCAGACTTCGCCATTTTATGTAAATACGTCACTGGGATTTTCTTCAGTTAAAATTAATATCATTTGCTGTACATTTGCTACCTATGCGACGGTAATAATGCTAAATTTAAAATCATTTAAGAAATTTTGTAAATTTACATAAATAAAGTGTTCTAATCTAATCTAATCTAAAGGACGCTTGAACTCTGCTGAAGAGATCTCCTCTAGTGGACCGTACTCCTGTTTGCCAGTGGTTGGACAACTTTTCTCCGGTAAATGCCTGATGCCTTGAGACAGCATCGCAGTTCCTAGCATCAGTTTTTATGCTGCTTTTATGGCCTATTATGGACTGAAAAGTTGTATTCACCACCTGTCTGAATTCCAAAAGAACTTTGAACTGATTTTCCTACAACAATTTTTCATCCTTTTCCGAAATTTCAATGTCGTACTCTTTGAATAAGCATCAATTTTTGCCTTCACAGTATATAAGTTACCTATTACCTAATTAGGTACATAATTACCTATGTTATAATAATTTTTTTTTTCAAGTTTATTTGTATAACATTGATGCATAGTGTAAACACAGCTTGAGGTACTTTATTTTCTGGAAAATTTAATATTTTGGTGTAAATATGGGGGGGGGGGGGAAGTAATGAGGTCAAATAAAGTTGGGATAAATTAATTATAACTGTGATGTTGAAGATCCATCTTGTTTCCACTAATATGTATTATAAACTTAAAAAACACTTTTAAATGGAAATTGACTCACGTTATGGCGTGACGGCCGTTTCACTCTGTTGTCTAGAGCATCATCAGACGACTCACAGTACACTGTGTACTGTGAGTGTACTGTGAGTCGTCTGATGATGCTCTAGACAACAGAGCGAAACAACCGTCACGCCATAACGTGAGTCAATTTCCATTTAAAAGTGTTTTTTAAGTTTATAATAATTATAACTGATACAGAACAAGAAGTTCTATCTCCTGCTACACTTATATTCCTTCTCAACCCTTTAACTTTCTCTTTACCTTTCCATTGATTTAGTTCAGTTTATGGAATAAGTTTCTTTAAATATGTACAATGTGTTGGAGAAACAATTTTTTGGACTATATTTGTATGCCTCCATATTGTTTTCTTCATCAAATGAATGAATATCTTCCATATGGTGTGGAAATTCAGTCAAAAATGCAAGTATTTCAAAGGGCAAAGTAATCCACCAAAATACGTATAACCTTCAGTCTTATTTCAATTAAAAAAAGAATTCCATTTTATTTGCCTCTTGAGATCCGGCCAATCAGAAAGGCTAAAAATTCAAAGAAACTTTGCATAATGGTTGATAGGTCTTGAACCCTTATTTTTACCAATAGTCAGCCTTCCATAAAAACATAGAATATTCCACAAAAACATTAGTTCACCATTAACTTAGTTTTATACTGTACTAGCCGGCAGACTCGCTTCGCTCGCCTTAACCGTCTAGCCAGGGGGCTCCGCCCCCTGGACCCCCGGGGGGTCCAACTAATTTCCATTGTGATTAGATAAATTTACAGAAATGGGTGATTTTGGGGAGAATTTTGATACCGTTACTTAGTATGCATCTAGGGTCTTAATCAAACAATGGTATTTCGATTATATAGATATAGATTTCACTCCATGTGGCCTTGAGGTTCTTGAGAAATTGTGATCAACTAAATTCCAAAAATCCTAAATTTTGAGATGAATCATGTAACCCTATTTTTTACGTGTTTAGCACCCCAGCTGAAAATTTGAACTTTTTTGGCCTTGTGGTTCTTGAGAAATTATAATCACCTAAATTTTCAAAATCGTTAATTAATTTCACAACTAATTTTTTGTTGATTTTCTGATCAATACCTATTTTCACAAAAATTCTCAGGCTCATGTACTGTTACAAATACAGCCAAACAGCTTAAAGGAACAGCTGATAGAAGTCAACCGTTTTTAATCATATGGCAGACCCCTTAGCAGCGTTATTTACACTGTCTTTGAACAGCAAAAGACTTTGCACTTTGCATGTAGGCTACCATACAGTCGGAGCCTTGCAATATGTGGGGAACATATGACTGGGTATGATGAAATGTTATTATGCCAGGTTGATGACATCTGTTAAGTGCAAATTTCAAAATATTTGGCTGTTTATCACCAAACTTTTCAAAAATCGTCGATTTTGGGGCTAATTTTGAAACTTTTTTCCAAGGTACATCTAAGGCCGATACTTAACATGAATACCAAATTTTATCTGATTTGACCTTATGGTTCTCTAGAAATTGTTGTCACCTAAATTTTCAAAAATCTTCAATTTTGAAACCCTTTCTTAGCACGCGTCTAGTCCCCCTACTGAATACGTGTACCAAATTTTATCGTTTTTGGTCGAGTGGTTCCTGAGAAACTGTGATGAATGAGTGAGTGAGTCAGTCAGTGGTATTTCTGGAGTCGGCGTAGCCGAGTTGGCTTATCGCTGGTCTGATAAGCCAAAGGTCCTGGGTTCGATCCCAGTTGAGTACAAGATATTTTTCTCGAGCCACTCCCGTGTTTCGGAGGACACATTAAGCCGTCGGTCCCGGTTGCATATAAAAAAAAGCAGTCGTTAAAAAAAAACGGCGAGGTGGAACTACCCGTAAGGGTCTCCCCACCACGAAAAGCCATACGAATTTACTTAGTGGTATTTCGATTATATAGATATAGATTTAGATTTATATAGTATGTAGGAATAGTACAGTTACCAATAATTTCTATATATTTTTATTTTAAGCTTATTTTAAAAGAATTTTTATAAAAAAATAGATGGTAACTCTCATACAGGTCTACCTCGGGAGTGCCTAATTTCACTCACACATCTATGTTACAGCCTGTTGTAAATTTTGTATATTTTTATATTGTTGTTTATATTTGAATTTAATTTAGAAGTGGGTGAAATAAATAATAATAATTATTATTTTAAAATATGTAGAAATTACATCAGAAAATAGTTTTTTTCCAACAAATATGTTACAAGGTCTATTACCTCTTCCAATTGAAATGGCAAAGTGTTTTTATTCTTATAATAGCCATAGTAACCACTATCCACCTCTTGACTGGTCTTCAAACACTTCCTTTTTTTCACTCCATTCATGAGAGTTTTGTGTTAAATTTTATTTGCTGGCATATGAGCAATTTTCTTCTTGGGAAGAATAGTGTATTGAGTATTATGAGGGCACTGACATTCATTTAATTATTAAATAGAATTTTACAACTCGTTTTACTTTGCAACTGTTTCTTCTTCTTCTTCTCCTCCTCCTCCTCCTTCTTCTTCTTCTTCACTTCATCCTTTTTCTCCTATTCTTACTCCTTCTAATCTTCCTCTTCTTCCTATCCTTCACGTTCTTCTTCTTCTTCTTCTTCTCCTTCTCATCGTCTTCCTCTTCTACCTCTTCTTCTTCTTCTTCATCTTCTTCTTCCTCTTCCTACCCTTCTTCTTCTTCTTCTTATTTTCCTTTTTTTCATCACCTCCTCCTTCTTCTTCGGCTTCTTCTCGTCTTCCTCCTCCTTCTTCATGTTCTTATTCTTCTTCTTCCTCTACTGCTTCTTCTTCTCCTTCTTCTTCCTATTCATTTTCTTCTCCACCTCCTCCTTCTTTTTCTTCTTCATCTCCACCTCCTCCTACTTCTTCTTGTTCTTCATCTTCCTCTTCTTCGCCTTCTTCGTCTTCTTTTTTCTCCACCTCCTTCTTCTTCCTCTTCTTTTTCTACATCTTCTCCACCTCCTTCTTCTCCTTCTTCCTCTTCTTTTTCTTCTACCTCTTCTTCCTGTTCTTCTTCTTCTTCTTCTTCTTCCTCTTCTTTTTCTTCTCCATCTCCTCCTCCTTCTTCCTCTTCCTTTTCTTCCTCTTCTTTTTCTTCTCCATCACCTCCTCCTTCTTCTTCTTGTTCTTCCTCATCCTCTTCTTCGTCTTCTTTTTCTCCCCCATCTCCTCCTCCTTCTTCTTCTCCTTCTCTTCTTTTTCTTCTCCATTACCTCCTCCTTCTTCTTCTTGTTCTTCCTCATCCTCTTCTTCATCTTCTTTTTCTTTTTATTCTTTTCCACCTCCTTCTTCTTCTTCTTCCTCTTCTTCGTCTTCTTTTTCTTCTTCTTCGTCTTCACCTCCTCCTCCTTATTCTTCATCTTCTTCGTCTTTTCCTCCCCTCCTCCTCCTCCTTCTTCTTCTTCTTTTCCCTCTTCTACCTCTTCTTCTTCTCGCTCCCTTTCTCCCTTTCTTTTGCCCGGGGTCTCAAATTCGAACTACTCAGGACCTTCTCTTTCGCTCCTTCCACTTATCAGAGAGCGAGAGAGAGAGAGAGGGGAAGAGAAAGGAAAAGAGTGAGTGAGAGAGCCGTTTCAAAGAAACACCTGCTGCACTGCTGTGAGTAACAAGCAATAATCTCTGCATCTTCCAAACTCCATGCAAGCATCTGCTGCTTCTCTATTCCTCTCCTTTATTACCTTCGAAAGAGAGAGAGAGAGAGAGAAGAGTGAGAAAAATTGGATGTGGGAGAGTGGCAGTAAAACATGGATAAATTGCCTTTATTAAGGGCGAAGTTAGGATTCAAGGCCCTCTCTTCCACTCGATCCAAAATAGAGAGAGAGTATATGAGAGTGTAATATGAGAGTATATGAGAGTAATAGAGAGAGTGTTTGACGAAGAGGGTGAAGGAGAAGGAAGAGGAAGAAGAAGAAGAAAGAAAAGGAGAGGTAGAAGAGGAAGACGATGAGAAGGAGAAAGAAAAGGAGAAGGAAAAAAGAAGAAGAAGGAAAAGGAGAGGTAGAAGAGGAAGACGATGAGAAGTAGAAAGAAAAGTAGAAGGAAAAAAGAAAAAGAAGAAGAAGGAGGAGAAGACGAAGAAGAAGAGGAAGAGGAAGAAGAAGAAGAGGGAGGAGAAGAAGAAGGAGGAGGAGGGGAAGAAAAAAAGGAAGGAAGAAGAAGAAAAAGAGGAAAAGTTTGAGGAAGAAGGAGGAGGAGGAGGAGGAAAGGTAGGAAGAAGAGGAAGAGTAAGAAGAAGAAGAAGGAGAAAAAGAAGAGGAGGAGGAGGTAGAGAAGAAGAAGAAGAAGAAGAAGGAGGAAGAGGAAGAAGATGAGAAATAGAAAGAGAAGGAGGAGAAGGAGAAGAAGAAGGAGGAGGTGAAGAAGAAAAAAAGAGGAAGAAGATACAGAAAAGAGAAAAAAATTGAGGAAGAAGAAAAAGAAGAAGAGGAGGAAGAGGAAGTAGAGTAAGGAGAGGAGGAGATAAAAGAGGAAGAAGAAGAAGATGAGGAACGAAAAGAAGAAGAAAAAGAAGATGAGAAGGAGGAAACAAAGGAAGTAGAGGAGATAGAAGAGGAGGAAGGAGAAGAAGAAAAAGAAGAGGAAGAGGAAGAAGAAGAAAAAGAGGAGGAGGAACGATAAGAAGAAGAGGAGGAAGAAGAAGATGAGGAAGATGAAGTAGAAGAAAAAGAGAAGGAAGGAAAAAAGAAGAGAAAGAAGAAGAAAAAGAGGAGGAAGAAAGAGAAGAAGAGGAGGAAGAAGATGAGGAAGAAGAAGAAGAAGAAGAGGAAAACGTGAAAGAGAAGTAGAAGAAGAAGAGGAAGAGGAGGTAGAAGAGGAAGAAGTACAAGAGTAGGAAGGAAATGAAGAAGACGAGGAAGAAGAAGAAGAAGAAGAGGAAAACATGAAAGAGGAGTAGAAGAAGAAGAGGAAGATGAGGTAGAAGAGGGAAACATTAAAGAGAAGAAGAAAAAGAGGAAGAGCAGGAAGAAGAGGAGGAAGGAAAAGAAAAGAAGAAGAGGAAGATGAAGTGGAAGAAGAAAAAGAGGATGAAGGAAAAGTAGAAGAAGAATAAGAAAAGAGGAGGAAGAAGAAGAATATGAGGGAAAAGAAGAAGAAGAGGATGAGGAGGAGGAAGATGAGGAAGTAGAGGTAGTATAGGAAGAGGAATAAGAAGAAGTAGAAGAATTAGATAACGTGAGAGAAGAAGAAGAAGAAGAGCGATAAGAAAAATAATATTACATTAAATTTATTGATAGGTGATTACAATTGAATCGAGAGAGGCATTAAGAAAGTAATGAAAGAGTGGGGGAGAGAGATAGAATGAGTGAGAGAGTGTGATAGATAGTGAGTGGCAAAGAGAGAGCGAATGAGAGTGCAAGAGAGAAGATAGCCCTAAAGCGAACAAAGCAGGAGCGGTAGCGTGTAGCGAAAATCTTCCACATGCCAAAGTACAGTACTAACCTGTGATTGGGAAACTTTTTTTTGTTTATATCTCTGTTTTGTTTTCTTTTTCTAGTTTTTGTTCTTTCTTTTATGTTCTTAGTTTATTGGCCACCACACTTCCATCTCACTGATGCTTTTGTTCAGACTGCAGACGGCTGCAATTACTGCCTTTAAAATGGCTGTCAGTGTCAGTACAATAGCTGCAGTGGTAAATGGTAATGTCACCTTGGAGAAGAAGTTACATGAACAGACGCATTATTGGCCGACTAGCAGGTTGCCCGATTCAATTGAAACTGGATTTATAGAATGTGTAATCACTTATCAATAAATATCTTCTTCTTCCTCTTCTTCTTCTTACTCCTCTTCCTCCTCCTCCTCTTCTTCTTCCTTCACTACCTCTTCTTCTTCTTCCTCCTCTTCTTCTTTCACCTCCTCTGCTTCCTCCTTCTCATCTTTTTCTTCTTCTTCCTCCTCCTCCTCTTCTTCTTCTTCTTCTTCTTCTTCTCCATCCTCTTCCTCTTCTTCTTCCTCTTCCTCCTTCTCTACCTCTTCTTCATCATCTTCTTCTTCCACCTCCTCTGATTCCTCCTTTCTATCTTCTTCTTTTTCTTCCTTCTCCTCCTCTTCTTCTTCTCCCTTCTCTTCCTCTTCCTCTTCTTCTTCTTCTCTTTCTTCTTCTTCCTCATCTTCTTCTTCTTCTTCCTCTTCTTCTTCCTCTTCTTCTACCTCCTCTGCTTCCTCTTCTTCCTCCTTTTCATCTTCTTCTTCCTCCTCTTTTTCTCCTTTTCCTTCCTTCACTTCTTCTTCCTCTTCTTCTTCTTTTCCTTCCTCCTCCTCTTCTTCTTCTTTTCTTATCTCCTCTTTTTCCTCTTCTTTCTCCTCCTCTTCTTCTTTTTCCTTCTCTTCCTCTTCTTCTACCTCCTCTTCTTCCTCTTCTTACTCTACTTCCTCCTCGTCTTCCTCTTCTTCTTCTTCTCTTACTACATCCCCTCTTCTTCTTTGTCCCTTTTTTTTTATTCTTCAGCTTCTCTTCCTACTTCTTCATCTCTTTCATCTTTTTCTCCTTTTTTTAAGGTAAACTGCAAATTAGAATGGTAAATAGAAAATTTTTGAAATTCCATTTACCATTTTCTATAAAAATAATGCTAAATCTTGAACCATATGTAGCCCCAGGACTGTAATTATCTTTTCGTCATACTTGTAGGTTATGGACAGTTTACCAGTCAAGCAATCAATGTGGTAAACAGCTGTTTACAGAAATCAAAAACAGCTGATGTAATTTGATGATTATTACCGTACACTGTGTGGTAAAAATCATCAAATGATTATTACCGCACTCTATGGGTGGTTGTGGCTACCACTTCACTGAAAAACCATTTGGTCGAAAGCTAGATCAGCTGATCTAGAACCATTATTGCCACATTTCACCTTGAGTTGGTGTGTTGAGGTTATGTTTGTATAACAATGATTTATAGTTTCTTATTTCAACTTATCTGCTATTTTAGACTTGTATGACGAAAAATATCGTACTTAACTCGTCCGTGAAGATGTTTACCATACTCGTACGATAATACCGCACTCGACTTCGTCTCGTGCGTTAACTCATCATACTCGTATGTTAAACACCATTTCCCGCACTTGTAACGTAATATACTATTCTAATGACTTTTTCGCCATACTCGTACATATTCACCACTCTACTGAGCAATGAATCGAGCCGGTAAACGTCTGTTTACAGAAAGAACAGCTGATTTTCGTTACCGCATCCTTTTTCAGTGCGGTAATGGATATTACCGCATTCCAGCTGATTGTGAATTTGGAACAGCTGACCTCCGAAGTATTCTTAGTATTTTACTGCTGTGATGGATTTTGAGGTTATGTTTGATGATGCTTGTTGTTCTTGCTCAAAGTTTATCTTTCTTTATATTTTAGACTAGTATGATGAAAAATATCGTACGTAACTCGTCCGGGTAGATGTTTACCGTACTCGCATGATAATACCGCACTCGACTTCGTCTCGTGGATTAACTTATCATGCTCGTATGGTAAACACCATTTCCCGCACTTGCAAAGTAATATACTATTATTACTATTCCAAAACTGTAACATTCTTAATTCTTTCAATTGAAACATTCTCAATTCTGTCAAATTTAATACGGTATTATCAATTCTTTCAATTAAAAAATTCTCTATTCTTCAAACATCTACAACGCAATTTCAGTTGTGCTACTACATCATAGTACATAATAGTATACATAATAGGTCTGATGATACGCTCCACAATGCGTTGCAAAGACAATGAACAATGTACGCTCAAGAAAAAAGTTTCAGGTTACTTTTGTGAAAAAAAAATGGCCTCCCATCTTGACTCTGGTCTGATTGTATAGAGCTAATTGTTGCACACGTATGCCTAATTTTGTATTGTATTTGGACAGGTGGTGTGCTAGTGCAAAAAAGAGTGAATGAGAGAGTGTTTGTATATGTGTGTGGGTATTGTGGGGGGGGGGGGGGGGGGGGGTAGAGAGAGAGAGAGAGAGAGGTTGTGAATGACAGGAAAAGAGGGAGGAGGGAAACAACAGAAACTACACAAAACCTGAAGGCACAGTGTTTAAACTCATTGTTTACTTTTTTTTAAGGTTATGCCGTTCGCGCATATTCACCGTTATATCTATAGTTTTTACTATAACTGGCATAACTATATATGTAAGTATAACTAGTTACAAGTACAGCTTAATAGTAGTTGCATTGTCTTGGTAACGCCCAGTAGCATTTGCTTGTTTTCTAGAAATTACAGTCACTTCTTTGCTAAGAACAATTCTATCCAATTTGAGAACTCAATTGCCTTTGTAATATGCACGCTTCTATCCTGATTGCTCTCTAAAAATAATAAATTTATTGGTAAATTGGGTCTTTTGCACTATAACCCCGCATTTCTTGAAAATTGTCATTGAACAGTAGATTCCTATTTTGGTGGCCAATACGATATATATATATCTTCAAATATTTTGTCAGACAGATCAGGTTAGGTAAGGTTAGGTTCCTTAGTTGTAGTATAAACTCTAGACATTTTTAAGAAATGCGGGGTTATATTGCAAAATACCCGGTAAATTTAATAAATAACATGTTAATTTATTGTGTGGTTTGATTCAATAAAAGCATATTTTTTATATGGTTGGGCTTAGTTATTAAGTATTGACCAATAGTATCCCACATTTTATTATCGTCTGTTACTTTTAGTTATTTCATACCTTCAGAATTATCAATAAGTGATAGTCGACAGCCGTAGCAGGTATCTGTTCAATCAGAAAGAGATAAGCTACGAACTCCTGGGCCCTGACTGTAAGGGTGACCGATTATATAATATACTCTATTCTCTGCTGTAAAATCACTTCCTGGTGGTTCGAAACCCACCTAAAACTGTAGGTCCAATTCATTGATCACCATCATCCAATTTATTACCCACGCACAGGCCTCAGACCTATGTGGGCGTTATCATCGAAAAAATCCTTTGCATGAGTCTGATACTTGTACGTGGGTGATGAGGTGAATTATGACACAAAATATGACAACCTGAACAGGAACTGAACCCGTCACCTCAGGATTAACAGTCAAGAGTCTATCAGTGATAAGCGCTCTGCTAACCGATATATAATTCAACAATAAGCGCTTTATAACCTACAATAAGTGTTCCAGAATCGATTACATCCATTAATAAATAATGTTAAAAGGTATTACATTACCTACCTATAATAAACCCTCTTTAGCCGATTACACCAAAAATTGAAAGATGAGTATTCTTTTTCTTAAAAGTTAAAAGCAGCACATTTTTGTAAAAGAAATAACCCCATACAGACAGCACAATTTTGTACACTAAAATTTAAAAAGTGTGTGCTCATCTTATTAAAAGCAGCACATTTTTGTAAAAGAAATAACCTCATACAGACAGTACAATTTTTATACAGTAAAAATTAAAAAGTGTGTAAAGTGTGTAGCAGCACATTTTTTCTAAAAGTAATAACTTCATATAGACAGCACAATTTCTATACACTAATTAAACAGTGTGTGCTCATCCTCTTAAAAACTGCGCATTTTTTTTAAAGAAAAAATATCATACAGACAGCACAATTTTTGTACCCTAAAAATTAAAAAGTGTGTGCTCATTTTTTTAAAGCAGCACATTTTTATAAATGAAATAATCTCATACAAACAGCCCAGTTTTCATACACAAAAAATTAAGAAGTGGGTACTCTTCTTTTTTTCTAGGGTGAAGCCCACATAGGTCTAAGACCTGTGCGTGGGTAATGAGTTGGATGATGGTGATTGATGAGCTGGACCTACAGTTTCAGGTGGGTTCCGAACCACTGGGAAGTGATTTTACAGCAGAGAACAGTGAATTTTTCGCTGGCCAATCTAATCGGTCACCCTTACAAAGAGTGCCTTGGAGAACGCAGCTTATCTCTATTTGATTGAACAGATACCTGCTACGGCTCACAATTTCTTTTTTTTAAAGATATAATTTCATACAGACAGCACAATTTGGAACAGGGAGTCAACTAAACAGGTTAAAAAGTGGGACAGTGGTGGTTGTAATTGAACCATTTTGTTACGTTGGCAGCCCTGAAATGACGCATCCTGTACTCCGCACCGCAGATATTATCGTTGAGGCACATGCAGGCGTCAATTTGCATTTTATTAAAACAGGAAGACCGCTGGAGGTAGAATTTTATTAAAGACCTCAGCAATGACACATTGTCATCGTCAATTATTGTCATAGAGTCATCAAATGCAAATGCAAAAATTGCATTCAACACAGCCAAACACCAGACACTAATAAGGATAGGCAACTTTTACCCCCACCCCCCCCCCCCGCCCCAAAAAATAGGCGATAAACAATAAATGTCAGGTTAAAATCACATGAAAAATGATCATGGACGATGATCATTGTAACATAAAGTGGTTTATTCAACTCAAGAGGTGGAGGAAGAGGAGGAGGAGGAGGAGGAGGAGGAGGAAGAGAAAGATGAGGAGGAGGAGGAGGAAGTGAAAGATGAGGAGGAGGAGGAGGAGGAGGAGGGGGAGAAAAAGGAGGAGGGGGAGAAAGAGGAGGAGGGGGAGGAGGAGGAGAGGGGGAGGAGGAGGAGGGAGGAGGAGGGGGAGAAAGAGGAGGAGGAGGGGGAGAAAGAGGAGGAGGAGAATAGAAGAAATAAGATGAAGAGAAAGAACAAAAATGGTCACAAAATCACAAGAAGATGGATCATTAAGGATGATCATTGTAGCAAAAGGTAAATTCTACTTGAAAAAAGAACAAACCAAGTTTTAGGTGATAAAACAAGTTCAATAAATGAATATAAATAAGAATATTAAAAAAAAAACGCGAGAACTTCCTTTGCACTGAAATGGCAAATAAAAATGATAAATATATATTATTGCTTACATATTATATTATGAAATATTAATTCATACATTTGAGGCATACAATACATAAAAAATATAATTATGTATTTATGTCGGTAATAAAGTGGGCGTGACTTGTTATGGCCTTTAGCCAATCACAGACCTTCAATGAAGGTCAGCTTATCAGAAGCACTTTCACCCTCATCTAATAGTATCATTCTGTGTTTAGTATATATTAAGCTACTCTGTACTTTAGTTTTATTTTGTTTGAGATTAAACTAGTATCTCACGGTTTCAATGTGACAACAACAATTCTTATTATCCATTATGGATATCTTCCACAATATCACCTTCCCCACTACAAAGGAAGCCAAGGAGATTATCACTTGGTGAGTCACAATAGTAACTTATTCAAACAAAAACCTAGTTATATTGGTAGGAAACTCTACAACAAGCTACCGCTGTTTTAAAGTCTTCAAAATATAGAAATATTTATATTGAAATATATAATACATATAAATATTTAATATTGAAAAATATTTTGTTGATAAAGCTTTTTTTTAGTGTACAAGAGTTCCTTCTACAACAAAATTAAACCTCACTTCAACTATCTGATATTGTAATTATGGTAATTAGTGTATAAGATTGTATAATTAATTGCTGATCTGACTTGTCTTATACTTAAGGTGACCAGATTTTTGAAACCCCAAAACGGGACAACTGGACGTATTGACGCAGGGGGGGGGGGAGGGTTTTTGAAAATTGATCAGAAAATAGGAAGAATCTTTATTTATTTTCTATCCAAATATATTTTTGTAGTCTTTCTCACACATCTTATATTAAAACGAGACCGAAGTTTTCAATGCCATCAATGTTCACCATCCGAGGGCGATCGAAGAATAATAAAAGTCCGCTCATAATAATGAGGGATTTTGGAGCTAAGGTTCAATTGTAATTAGAACTTAAGTTTCGCTTTTAGATCATTTAGAGCAATAATAATGATCAATAAATGAAAAAAAAACTATTCATAAAGTAGAATATTAGTAACTAATATTGCCAAAACGGGACAAATGGATCTACCGACAAGGATGGTGGGGACAACGGGACACGCCTCTCAAAAACGGGACGTTTGGTGATTTACTTATACTTTATACTCCTTAACTGGAGTCTCCAAGACGTAATCTACAAAAAACACTTTATTTTACTTCCCTAAAAAGTTAATATCTTAGCTTAATCTTTAAAAATATTAATTTAATCTTCAAACTTCAGATACTCCTGTAATGAAATAGGTCACTCAAACACATCTCTACTGTACCTAAACGTGAATGATAACATTTGAGAAAGAAATTACCAGTCTTGCAATCAGCTTTTTCGTCACGTCTTCTCAGTCTTTCTTTCTTTTTTCTCTCTGTTTCTCACTCCGTTTATCACATTCTCTTTCCCACTCTGTTTCTCGCTTCCACTTTGTTGATACAACTTTCCTAACCTCTGCCAATATGTAACTTTGGCCTCGTTTCCAGCTTATTACTGCCTCTAGCTGTTTTGGAACTTGTTCTCTCTTCAGCTTGTTTCTTTTCACAGTTTATCACCATTTCTTTCTCTCTTTAACTTGATTTTTTCTCTCTGTTTCTATCTCTTTCTCTCTCGAACACTCCCTCTTCTGAATACGAGCTTCTGAATAACATTTTCAAAAACTCAACCAGGCTACATCTTTCTCAATGATCAGGATCAGTTGGTCTGTACATTACAAACACACTTGAGAAAGTTATTTGTGTTGGCTCAAACATTTGTAAGAAAATATTGATGTTTGTAAACAATTTTTTACCTAATAGGAATTCTCTGTTCAATCATAGAGATACGCTACGAAACTCCTAAGCCATCTTTGTAAGGGTGACCGATTGGATTGGCCAGCAAAAACACTTTGTTCTCTGCTGTGAAATCACTTCCCGGTGGTTCGGAATCCACCAAAAACTGTAGGTCCAACTCATCAATCACTATCATCCAATTCATTACCCACGCACAGTTCTCAGACCTATATGGGCTTCATCCTCCGAAAAAAATGTATTAAATGATTTAAAACAGTCACATAAACTGCTCTCAGCTCTCGGTTTAGACTATACAGTAGCTTTAGGTATAGCTCTAGCTGGTGGAGCGAGTCTGATAAACCATACAAAAAAAACAAACGAAATAGTAGTTTATGCAACGATTTTATTTTGACCCTTATTAAGGCACGAGTTAGATGTAAGTTATAACACGAGCGAACGCGAGTGTTATAAATATCTCACGAGTGCTTTAATGGCCAAATAAAATCGTTGCATACACTATTTTATCTACGACCACTAGTATACATTTAATTAAAACAATTTCATTTTACCTGTGACTGTCAGAGATACCTAACCTCTCATCTCAAATACGAGAAGTTATAGTAGATTGTTAGGTTAAAGCAGCTGGTGTAGCAGTTTGATCAAATCAGCTGATAGTTTCACAATATTGAATTACGATATTGATTCCATCAAAAATGCTTCTGATTGGTCCAGAACCCGTGTTATAATGTAGAACCTGTACTATAATGAGCTTATTATGCAACGGGTTTCAAAAAGCATTTCGAAAAGACAGCTGTTTTGGCATCAATTGTGAAACTGTAATGTATACATTATGACATGGTCGTAGATAAAATATTTAATTGAATTGATGAAAGCAAACTAAAGAACCAACTTATGCAATAAGTGTCACATTAGGTCTAGCTCTAGATGTTTGGACAAACCTTCATATATCATTAAAAAAAAGAGAATAGCTAATAGATTATTGATAAAAGAAAACTAAAGAATAAATAATCAAATTGAACCGAAATCAAACCGCCGAATATATTACAGCTCTATACAGGTATGTCACTATAACACTATGTTTTTACAGTTCATTATACAGTGTGATTGGTTAGACCACGCCCCCTATCTTCGAACTGTAATTCTATACAGTGCTTATTAGGCTGTATTGTTTATTCTACTTGTTAATATGCACATATGAGATTTGAGAATCGTTGTAATGTATCATTTAAGCACTTACTAATACACAGTTCAACAGATGGAGCTCGAAGATGGAGTTTTTAAACCGTTGTTCCCCTGGTAGAAGAACGAGAAACAAAAGAATAAAATGTAGGAAAAGGAGGGTGAGAAGGAGAATGACTAGAAAAGGATGCAGGAGGAGGAGGAGGAGAAGAAGTAGAAGGAGGAGGGTTGATGAAGATAAATAACGCTAAATGGGGGATTTGTTGACGGGGAAAAGTGGATAAAAAGAATAAGAGGTAAAGGGGTTGGAGGTAGAATTTTATTAAAGACCGCAGCAATGACATTGTCATTGTCAATTATTGTCATAAAGAGAGACATAAAATGCAAATACAAAAATTGCACTGCATCAACACAGCCTGGGTACCCAAGCACCAGACACTAATAAGGATAGGCAAATTTTACCCCCCCCCCCCCCCAAAAAAAAATAGGCGATAAACTATAAACAACAAATGTCAGGTTAAAATCACATGAAAAATGATCATTGAGGATGATCATTGTTACATAAGGTGATTTATTCAACTCAAGAGGATGAGGAACGGAAGTAGGAAGAGGAGGAGGAGGAGGAGGAGGAGGAGGAGGAGGAGGAGGAGGAGGAGGAGGAGGAGGAGTAAGAAGAGGAGGAGGAGGAGAAGGAGAAGAAGAAGAAAGAGGAGGAGGAGGAGAAGGAGAAGAAGAAGAAAGAGGAGGAGGTGAAGAAGGAGGAGGATGAAGTAAGATAAATGAAACCAAATGGGTGAATTACGAACGGAGAGAAGGTGGACAAAAATAAAATGAATAAAAGAACAAGGTGATGAAAGGATGGTTGAAAGAGGAGGAGGAGAAAAGGCTGAATTCAAATTAGAGAAAGCAGGATACAAAGGAGAAGAATAAGCAGAACACAAAAAATAAAGTCCTAATGGAAGAAGGAAAAACAAGACAAAATAATCAGGAAGGAGTAGGAGAATTCTGGATAATCAAGAAGGAGCAAAAATAAACAGAGAAGAAAAGGATCTGGAGAAAAAGGAGCCAGAGGTGGAGAATAAAACCTACAAAAATAGGAATAAGAAGCTTAAGACTAAAGAAGTCTTAAAGAATGAGGAGGAGGAGAAGGCGAAGAAGAAAAAGGAGGAAGAAATAAAGGAGGAGGAAAAGAAGAAGGGGATAGAAATAGAGTAAGTGAAAAGAAAAGTGAGAAAAGCAGTGGGAGAAAATGAACTTGAACAAGAAGACGAATTAAAAGAAGAAGGATGCGAAGAATTATATGAGGAGTACAAGAAGAGGTAGAAGAATGCGAAGAATGTTCGGAATCCACCTAAAACTGTAGGTCCAACTAATCAATCACCATCATCCAACTCATTACCCACGCACAGGTCTCAGACCTATGAGGGCTTCATCCCCAAAAAAAAAAAATTATAAGAGGAAGAAGTAGGAGAGAGAGGAAAAAATCAACTGTAAAAAAACTAAGAATCAGAAGGGGGAGTAGAAATATACAAAACGAGTTGTAAGGATGGATATGGCGAAGAAAGAGAAGAAAAGGTGAAAAGAAAAAAGAACAAGAAGGATAATGTGACGGCTAATGAGGTGGAGAAGACGAAGGAAGACTAAAGAAAAAAAGAAGAAGCAGGAGAAAGAAAATAAAATCTTGAATGGGATAAAAAGCATAGAAGGAAGGAAAAAGAAGGAAGGAAGGAGAAGGAGAAGAAAAGTTGAACATTAGGAAATAATTATTTAGGGAGAATTAGAAGAAGTTGATGGGAAAGAAAAACTAGAATAAAGAAAAAGAATAATGAGAAGCACGTAGATTAGTAGAGGATACACTTATCCAAGCAGCATAAAGTTTGTAAACAATGAGAATACTGTATATATACAATAAGTGGAAGATTATGTTGTAGTATACATGTATATACTATAGCGTTTAGTAGATAACCTACTAGATGTATATAGCGTGATAGTATAGTAATACTAGGCCTGTAAAAGTGAAAATGCATAGTAATAGTGAACTACAGTTTGTATATGGATGAACCAACAGTGGTAAGAGATGGATGGATAATATAGGACATGAATTATTCAAATCAAAAGCGGAGAGATGTGGTAATTTATCTTGATGATAGTGAAGCTACTAACTCATCCAAAACACCCATATCACGTTCACTTTCACGTGTTTTTTGTACACCCGGAGAGCATTGTCAATTTTTTCTCTTCTTATTGTGTGTATAACTTGTTTAATTATTATTTGTTTACCACTAGAAAATAGTGGAAAACTTGAATTTAATATTGTAGTACTGTGGAGTATCGAATACCAAACTAAGTACAGTTAAAAATGTAGGTTCAATAAGGTAAACAAATGTACAACATTAAAATTAAATCTAATATTAAAAATGACACTGTATTGCATTTTTATATAATATTTTACTCACATATATTGGAGATGTTTGAGGAATGCATTTCACTTCTGAAAAGAAGCCCTGGTGAAATGCATTCCTCAAACATCTCCAATATATGTGAGTAAAATATTATACGTGAAATACAGTGTCAGTTTAAAAAATTACATTGTTCATAAGTATTTCGTCATGGAAAACATCACAAGTTTAAAAGACCTCCAACCGTGTTTGAGGAAGTATTACACTACTGCGAAATAGCTATCACACGAATAAGTATGTCTAAATTTACCAGTGAAGTATTTTTAACAATTATTTATGTTCAAATGTGAAAAAATCATTTATAACTATAACAAAAATCGAAAAACTGAAGGGTAATTTTTATCCTTAATGTTTATTCTGTACTATTAATTTGTATTTTGTACTATTCTGTACTACGATTAAGTACTCAGCGTCGAGAAAACGTAGTTTTCTACGAGAACACGGTACACAATAATTATTACAATCAAATAAAGTAGAATATTATTGTGATATCGGAATCTCATCTAGGCGTATGAATACCGGCATGTTTAGTTTGTTTACCATAGCAACGAGATTTTTCGGCTTGAAAGTTTCCATCAACATTTGATATTATTTACGGTGTTCAGTGTTTCGTTTTGAGCGAACTTTCAAATTAATTGCCTTCAACTGAAAAGAAATCATTTTATAATTTTTTTAATGGAGTATTTTGGTAAATCCAAATTTTCAGCGTTAAAATTAACCTCAATGTTTTGGACAATATAAAATAATCAACATTTGTGAAGAGAGCAAGCAGTTTTGGACTTAAGTCTGTTGCGCCTTCACATTCATTGTAATTTTGTCATAATAAATAAATATTTAATAAATGAAGTACAATTTTTCGGAATATTTTCTTCTGTTTTTAATTTTTTTAATTTTTCGGCTAGTTGTTCACAAATAATACTTTAAAACTCAAATAATATTATATCAACCTGAGAGGAAGAGAAAATAGATGAGGAAGGAGGAGGATGACAGGAAAAAGCGGATGAAGATGTAGGAGGAGAAGAAGATGTAAGAGTAGAAGAGAAGAAAAAGGAGGTGATGATTAGAAGGGTATTTAAAATTAAAACTACTGAATATTTATGAGTCTTATAATAATGAGGAGGTACTATACTATCAGAATTATTGTTAAAATAGTAGGGCTATGCATAAAAAATTGCTATAAATTTAGACAAGTTATTTTTCAGTTATGTTGTTGAAATCTGATTTTTAAAATTGAACCTACGGTAGGCTTCTCCTTCCAAACCAGGGCTATATATCCATACCTTTTCAAAATTTAGACAGGCGTTATTTGTTTATTTTTTTGTTGGAATCTGTTTCAGGATTGTTAAACAATGCAGAAAGTATTTGTGTTATTTTATGCTGAATATTCAAATTGTGTTGATAATTTTACAATAAACAATATCTAAAAATGCTGAATTTGTGTTTCGGGGAATATCAGCATCAGCAATAAAAACTATCAATCCATCATTCAACCAACTTGAAAATATTTTACGAGAAACAATTGAAATAAATGCTGTAGGATATACATACAAAGCATTAGCCTATTTGGTTTTTCAATGCGTTTTAATTCCAATATTCATTAGCCTAATCTCCTTTCAATTACCATCAAATATCAACGTTACTATGAATGTTTCTAATTGAATGTTTCGAAAGACGATTAATTTGAAACTTTGATCCCAAGCAGTATTCATTACTGCTAAAAACAGTACCCTACAATTTCATTTTAAGACAAACTTATCCAATCATATTCTACACCTCAATGTTAAGCTTTGTGTTCTGCAGAGTTTGTTTATGAAATAATAATATTCATTTATTAGATCCATAGATTCATATACATAAAAAATATAGCCTAAGATCTTGTCAATTGTTTAGTTCGCAGGTACATACACAACGAATACAGTTATCACTGCTAAGGTAGCCCAAGAATGGCTATCTAACATCACAAATAGAGTTCATGTAATCGTCCACTGAATAGAATGACCTTTCCATTAACCAAATAAATAATTTTGTTTAAAAACAATTAATTGATAAATGCTTGGCTTCTACAGGAAGTCTATTAAATATATTTATTCCATTCACAAAGGATGTTTTGTGTCTTGTATGTTCTACATCTTGCCAATATACTTGAAAATACTGCTAAAAACAGTACGATGCCGTATTCATTTTAAGAACAACTTATCAAATTCATTCAGATTCTTCAAATTCAATTAAAAACTATAACAAAATTGAACCCATTATGTCTGCAGAGGAATTCCTGTGCGCAGGTGTGTTGCAAAAAATATCCAACCACATTAATACCTCTATCAAAGGCTTTGTATCCTCAAGGATCCGTTCATACTAGAAAACACTTCCAAAAACAGCACAATATTCATTTTTAGACAAAATTTTCCAATTGGAATTAGGCTTACACGCTTATTGATAGAGAAGCTTCTCATGTCGTGAAGGATTCGTTAATGCTGAAAAAGCAAACATTTCTCCAATAGTGTTACCTATATCTCTATCAAAATATCAGAGATAAGCTATGAAACTCCTGGGCGCTCTTTGTAAGGGTGACCGATTGGATTGGCCAGCAAAAAAGACACTGTTCTCTGCTGTAAAATCACTTCCCGGAGGTTCGGAACCCACCTAAAACTGTAGGTCCAACTCATCAATCACCATCATCCAATCCATTAACCACGCACAGGTCTCAGACCTATGTGGGCTTCATCCTCCGAAAAAAAGCTTTGTGCTCTTGAGGAGTTGATGCTGGAAAAATACATTTTTATGACTTAAAATACATGTATTTCGTGATTAAATGATCGAAAGAGAAAAAATACTTGTAAATCTACTCACTGGCACTCGTTCATGATCTCCTCCTGCGTGCGAACCTGTACAGGAGCCAGCTTCTCAACGGACTCGTCATAATTGCAAAAACAACGCGTGATCTTATCATCAAACGTATTGACAAGATCTTCCAGCGATCCCGAAAAGGTTTCCGTAAAATTATCCGCTACCGAAGCAGCCGTGTGTTGCACACAGTGGCCCTGTTTGGTGGCGTTATCAACCTGCGGTCCGGGGCTCGATTCCTGGTCGTTATTGTTGTTTTCCGTTGACACAATCTTATCGCGTCGCACTTTTAGAATGTCTTCCTCGTTGGAGATGTTGTTGTGGAATTCGGTTGCTCCCCATTCGTCGGATTCTTCGAACTGAGCCAACGGGGCCTCGAATTTCAGTTCAGCCATCTTGCCACTGGACTCCCTCATAGCCACACTTACCCGATGCCTGCTCAATCACTACTGAAAGCTCAAACTGAATGAAATTCAAACTGCGCTTGTCTGCATTCAAAACAGCAGACGCTCGATGAAGCGGCGAGCTTGGTACCGGCTGATCCACTTGCAACGGAAAGGAAGCTCGTTTTGATACGGTGTGGCTAGTTGCAACGGGGTTGAAGTGCTTGCACAGTGGAGCAACCGACACTCGATGATAAGAAAATCACCATCGCAAATTGGTGGTTTATGATAGGTTGGAGCAACGTTTTTTCGTTTTTTTCGGAGGATGAAGCCCACATAGGTCTGAGACCTGTGCGTGGGTAATGAATTGGATGATGTTGATTGATGAGTTGGACCTACAGTTTTAGGTGGGTTCCGAACTACCGGGGAAGTGATTTCACAGCAGGTAACAGAAGAGTCTTTCTTGCTGGCCAATCCAATCAGTCACCCTTACAAAAGGCGCCCAGGAGTAGCTTTTCTCTGATAGAATTCGTTAATACCACACTTTTTAACAGCGGTTGTTTGACGTTGCAATGGTGATTATCATCGAGTATATATTGCTCTCGTCGATGATAATCACCATAACATAACCAAATCCGTGTGCTACACGTTATGGTATGGCAGATTGGAGCAGCGAAAATACCACACTTTTTAAGCAACCATTCAACAGCAATTGAATCCATGGTAATCACTCTTGCTGAATCAAACACATGCTGTGGGGTGGTGGTATTCACACTCACATTCCGATTCATGTGTTCGATTTTGCAATGGTAATAATATCATAGTATTAATCCACTGTGCAAGCACCCTAATATTATTTATTTATTCTCGATCAAAATTTACTGCAAGTCGTTTAATTCACAATAAAAAGTTAAAACTAACATTAACCATTAACCATTATACTAGTAGTTCTGTGAACAGAAGACCTCACACATCCAAAATATTATTGTACAGAGTAATATCCAGTACCGTACTCGATGTCGATGATAATCACACAAAATCATCACATTCAAAACAAATTCCAGATCTAACACAATTTATGAGACACCCTTGCCTGAGGAAAACTCAGAGTAGAAAATAATTGTTGGGGAGGGGGTAACCATCTAAAAAAAACTTCTCAAGTGTCAATAGAATTGTATTATTATTGCGTTAATTTGGAATTTTAATTCAATATAGTAGAAACAAAACCACTTAAGAAATGCAGTCAGTTTTTTAGTAGATATTTTCATCGGGTTTTTCATGTAAAAATACTGTTAAATCAATAAATATTAATTCTGCTCTTGTGGAATACAGTAATTAAATTTTATTTAACTGTGTTGAGAAGTCTTCAATTTTGAAAATAAATTCTAAATTGGATACATTTGAAAATGAATCTGAAGGAGTAGAATTAGATTCTTTAACAGAGGAAGAGTTTCCCAATATACCAATAAATTTACTAAAATGTGATTTTAATACCGTACTTGAGATTGACAAGATTAAAGTGGAAATAATTTGATATCGTACACGAAAAAATAGGGAATGCAAACTCAAATATATAATTGAATGAATTAATATTGAAAAAATAAATTTATAATTGAATTAATTAATAGGTACAGGTACTCCCAAAAAACATCATGAACGCATGCAAGTGAATTCATAAAAAAAACTTTTGAAATTTGAAAACTTTCCCATGTAGGTTGCATTGTTTCACACAAAATTGGGATGATTTTGAGATAAGTATAAGTAGATACAATGAATACAGATACTATAGTATCTGTATTCATTGGTAGATAATAAACCTGTAATAGGTACTTTGAGATGGATATGCTTCATGTATAAAGAATGCTTACTTGAAAAACGGAAATGCAAATTCAGATTAATTCCTTGAGATTTAAACAAATCCGACAAAAAAATGAAACCGTAGGTTTCTTTTAGTTTTAGTCAAAATAAGAATGATTTAATATTTAATTAAGAGGTTTTAGGAATAATGCCAATTTTCACACGGGCAAGGATATTTTAAGTCTTTGTGAATAGAATAGTCCTTACATCCTAATAAATTATATACGGTAGTTTATTAGTAGGATATGGGGCTCCTCTATTAAAAGACTCAAAGGATCCTCGCTTGTGTAAACTTTTTTGGACTTTGATTACTTTTGCTAAAATATCTACAATAATAATTAATTAAAACTATTTAAAAGTTATTTTTTAATACTCCCAATGTCTGGTCAGTCAACAGTAAATGTAACCTAAAACTGTAGGTCCAACTCATAAATCACCATCATCCAACTCATTACCCACGCACAGGTCTAAGACCTATGTGGGCTTCATCCTCAAAAAAAAAAAAAAAATTCTTCCAACTTGTTTGCACTGCATTATTGTGCTGTTAGAGACAGGAAAACCAGCTTGATACAAAAGATTTCTCTGTATCTTCATTGATTACCTGTGTGTTTATTTTAATTTTCTTCCTCTTTTTCATCTTGTTCCTCCTATTTTTCATCTTATTCTTCATCCTTTTCATTTTCGTCTTCCTCTTTTTCCTCTTCTTTCTTTTCTCCTTCTTCAGCGCTAGTGTTTACCCTATTCTCCAAAACAAAACAAGGAAATACTTTTCATTTTATTTATATCTTATTTTGTATTGTCAGCAGTCAAGGAAGACATCAGCCATCTAAGATGCCATTGTCCTGGGACAGAACAATTTCTTAAGGTGGGGTTAGTGTTACAAAAGCGAATAGAGCAGTTTTTACACACTCATTCTAAGTAGATTGTTTTCATGGTTGTACGTGACTTGGACATCCGATCTTCATTCTCTTGCCCTTCACATGTCTTTGTCACTCTTATTCTTCAAGTCTACTACTCTCTCACTCAATTAAATTTCTTCAGACTTCTTGAATAATTGAGATAATTATACAACAACAACAGCTACCATATATAAAGAAGTCCACGTGAACAAGCTAGTCAGTTTTACAAACCTGTGTGACAGATTGTATTACAGATCTCGTGAGAGAGACAATCCAGTGCCAGTGGAGTAAACAGTGCTTTATTCAGTCTTTAGACAGTGTCAAGTGCAGAGACAAATGTTTACTGTTTATGCAGCTTACTAATAGTTTAAAGACGTTGTGTTAAGTGATATTATTTGGGACTGTCAAATAACGAATTGGACTGTGTTTTTTGTAAGTGATTATTAGTTGCTCTTTTTATAATTTCTTTCTGCATTATTGTACAGTTTATTGGACTCTTGTTTCTTTTATTATTGATCAGCCTGTAATTCAATTGTACAGTTTATTGGACTCTTGTTTCTTTTATTATTGATCAGCCTGTAATTACGTATTCATTAATTCTCGTAAATAATTACTGAGAATAAGTATTAGCTTGTCATTTGATGATCTGTTTTTATTTAATTAATTGAACTTACAATTAATTTGTGTAAATAGACTAATTTGTGTAAATAAAGTGCAAGTGTGAACTTTAGTGTTGCCAGCCTTATTTTAGACAATAGAACCCATAACAATATAATTGTTTGTGATGTTTTCCATAACGAAATACTTGATGAACAAACGACCTACTAGGTATCAAAGCTGACACTGTATTCCTATAAAGTACGATTTTTACTCATATTGGACGGATGCATTTCGCTTCCGAATATAAGCTTCATCCAAAGGCTGAAATAATAATTTAAATAGGAATACAGTGTCATTTTTTATATTAGATAATTGAATGATCTGAATTGACTTGTCTTATACTCCATGCTAACTAGTGAAGATTATTGGCTCAGAAATTTGAAAATGATATTAATCTTTTTGGACTGCAAATGTGTTTTGTAAATTAGTATCCTTTTTCTGAAAAAGACTCGTGAATTATAGTGCTTCAAGGTGAAATTTTTAATGGAACAAACCTGCCCTATGATTTCGATTCTACTTTGAAATTTTGTGAAACGCAGATTTGGGCAATAGCCTGTTGTATTCACATTCATTGTAAGTTAGTTAGTCTTCAAGACGTACCGGTATGCCCGGTTTTCATAAACGTTTCTTCAGTGTTTCTTGACTCGAGGGACTCTATAAATTCCTACATAAATACATTAAATATAGGCATTTGAAGTGTCCCTCAAGCCAAGAGAACCGAAGGGACAGTGGCGTACCGATAATGGAGCGAGTGGAGCAGTCGCTCCAGGGCGCAAGGCTCTGAGGGGCGCACCGTTCTTGAGAGAAAATTGCCTTTTACTTACAAAAAATGTATTACTATAATGAAGGCCAAAAGGGGAAAATGCAACACAATTTTAAAAAACCTTATGTAGTCTATACATCGTTGCGCATTACTAAAAGGAACATTCATGTCAAATGAATGAAATCGGTTCATTGAATGAAAGAAATCGGTTCAATGAATGAAAGAAATTGGTTCATGAGTTTAGCCGTAAATGCTTTACTAACAGACAGAATGCAAAACGGTCGAATCAAAAGTAGTAAATAGTCTAAAGTAGCAAAGCCAAAACAATTTATATTGGGTGACAAAAGGTATAACAATTTCAAGTAATTGAATGAAGACTGAATTTATTCTGAAAAAATAAATCCACTAGAAGTTCAATGGTTTTTATATTAACAAGAACAGGACTGAAATACTTCACTTTTGAATCCTACTTCCAAAATAAAAGAAAATTTTTATAGGAATGACAAAATTCTAGAAAAATAACTACAAATAAATTGATAGAAAAATGAAAAAAAAATCAAAAACAAGATGTTTGGAAATTGATTAAAGTAGAATCTGGCCTGGCAAAAAATCCTTCATCGGAGATTCGCATCTTTGACAAATACGGCGTAGTTAGGGGCGGGATTCTTTAAATGATCACTATATTAAAAACAGTCCAATCGGGTGGTTGAGTGAGACCGATTTTTTTGTTGGGGGGGGGGGGGGGGGAGGCATCGTAAGACACTTCCGCTCCAGGGCGCTTGAAACCTCAGTGCGCCACTGCGAAGGGACGTTCATGATTACGGCCCATAATCTTAAAAAAATACTTTTTTTGGAATATCATTCCTCTCGAGAGGGGCCATACCAACCCCTCCAAACAGAACGACCAATGAAGATGAAATAGAAAATATTCTGTGATGTTTTCCATGACAAAATACTTAATGAACAATCAAAAATCAAAACTGACACTGTATTTCACTTTTATATAATGCTTCACTCACTTATATTGGAGATGCTAGAGGGATGCATTTCACTTCTGAAAAGAAGCTTCGTCAGCCTGCCGCCAGGGGTCATGATTTGTTGAGGTTAGGATGAGCGGCCATTGCGTTGGATTTGGTCATTGAGTAAGTTGGTTCTATCTTGTTTATGGTGTTTGAATATTTCATATTGCTCCAGTGTATTTAGTTTGTGGCTTTTTTGGAATGTATGTAGAATTTCTAAGTCAGTTTGGATGTTATTGTGTGAGTGTCCAGTGTTGATTAAGTGATCTGCAAATGTTGAGTCAGAGTTGGAATGTGGTGCTTTGATGTGTTCTTTGTATCTTGTGTTGAATGATCTGCCTGTTTGTCCTTTGTCCCAAGGGCGGATTAAAGGGGGGGGGGGCGGAGGGGGCGACCGCCCCCTCCGAGGGCTCGCACATTTAAAAAAATAAAAAGGGTAACACATGCGACACACACACGGTAAAATTTTAATTGTCTGGCCACATCTATGACAGACGGAATATAACATGTCATCCCACTTGTCTTATTTTCTATATTACCTGTACTTTATATTTAACTGTTGTTATCTATATAAGTATAATTCAATGAAGAATTAACAAATGACAGGGAATGAAGGAAATCTTACAACCAAGTGAAATACTTTTGAATAAGATTAATCTCTTATACAATGGGTAGGGGCATATACATCTCTGTTTGTATTTGACCTAGTACGTATTTATTGTAGTACTGGTATTATGAATCATGAAAGAATGTTGGGAGTAATTTAAATATACCAGTTAAATATGAAATCAAAATGTGAAATAGCTCTTAAAAAACTTGATGATTGGCTCAGGGCGAATATGTTAGTTCTCAATTACAATAAAACGAAAGAAATAAGCTTCAGATCAGCTGAAGGAGCCACACTTGAGATACAAAGTAACATAATTGAATGTGTTGATGAAATTAAAATACTTGGCGTAGTGATCGATACTAAACTGTCTTGGAAGCCTCACGTAGAGTATCTCAAGAAGAAATTAAATTCAGCAGTTTTCGTACTCAGAAGCGTGAGATCTATACTGAATCTCCATAATATTAAAGAGGTTTACTTTGCCTTGTTTCATTCCCTTATAACATATGGAATACCTTTTTGGGGAAACTCTACTGAATCGATTCAAATTTTTAGAATGCAGAAGTGGGCTATAAGAGTGATGGTAGGCGAGTCATTAAGAATAAGCTGTCGCCCACATTTCAAACAGTTAGGGATTCTTCCTTTACCAAGTGTTTTCATTCTTGAAACTATCTGCATTATTAAAAAAAAAACGAAAATAAATTAATTAAAGGATCTATGATTCATTCATATGAAACAAGGCAGCGAAATAGACTTCGTGATCACTCTCATCGAACAACTCTTTATGCTAAGGGTGTCAAGAGCTTAGGTATTCATCTCTTCAACATTTTACCTAGCCGTTTTAAATCACTCATATTTAACAAATTCAAGATTGAGTTGCAAAAAGAGTTTAAAAGATTCTGTTTCTACTCCGTTCAGGAGTATATCGATCATAACGCCAACATAAATTAATAGTTAGAATAAGTTCATAAATTTGACAAATTTAACATTCTTTTTTTTTTAATACGTTTGACAAATCCAAATACCCCTTTTATGGGAGGTCAACGGATGCTCCTTATATCTATCTATCTATCTATCTATAATATATAGGTCTAAAAATCATCACGATCATGAATAAATTGCTTAGACTCTGTTCATTTCTTTGTAAATTTTGATAAAAAGTTAAGCTAGCAAAGCAATTTTTGTTCAAGACATATACAACAATTTCTATTCATTTCAGATGAATATACAGAAATAAACTACCGTACTCTAGTTAGGGGAAATTTGATTGTTCTTAAACAGAAAAAAATAGATTTCTTCTCCATTTTAAGTGCTAGAATGGTGTAAAATGCGGTTAAAGGCTACTAAATTTCCAAAATTGTTATTCCATACACCCCCCCCCCCCCCCCCCCGACCGACAGTATTTTTCGAGTATCGCCCCTCCCCATAAAAATTCATTAATCCGCCACTGCTTTGTCCTTGGGGCATGTGTTGCATTTGAGCTTATAATATATTCCTGGTTTGTTGAATTTGTGAATTGTGCTGTTTGTTAGGTGAGCTGTTTTTTGTTGGAGCTGGTGTTTCAGGTTGATTGTTGTTCTAAATGCTGTGTAAATTAAATGTGTGATTTTTGGAAGATGTGAGTGTGACAAATCTGTTTTGGTCTACAGGTTTAGGGTTTTCATTTTTTATTTTATTCAGGATTTTGTCTACTAGATTGGTGTTGTATCTGCTTTATTGTGCTAAATATTTGATTGTATTGATTTCTTCTTGGTGGTCAACTTGTGATAGTGGAACATTTAAGAATCTATGGATCATGGAGTTAAAAGAAAATATTCATTTGATAGTTGAAAGTCAACTATTCGAATATTTTAATCGATCATTCACTGTGCATCCACAATGGATAAACAGAAGCTAAGCTAGACTAGCAGCACTAACAATGAACAAAGAGTAGAGTTTTCATTATTAGAATGATGCTGCAACGTTTTCATTTCCATTGTTTGTTAATATGGAAGCTGGAGTTGAGAAGACGTCGTGATTAAAGTCTCTCTTGAAAGAAAATCATGCAAATTTTTCTTCTTCTTTTAAGCTTCTTTTTCATTCAAGATTTCATAACGACTGCTGATGAGATGGTTATCTTAAATCAAGAAAATTGTAGGGCTATCATTTTTGCATTGAGAATGATTGCTACATGTTTAACCTATAGATTTAGGGCCGGATATGTATGAACGTTCCTTCAGTTTGTCTTGACTCGAGGATCCTTGAAAGTAATGTATTTATATAGGCATTTCAAGAGTCCCACAAGTCAAGAGACACTGAAGAAACGTTCATGAATACGGCCCTTATTTTCGAGCTTACCTTGAGGCTTCCATACTTCGAGGAATACTTGAAAATCTTCAATAGGTCAAGACTGGCATTAATGAGCCTTCTCGAGGAAGACTTGAAAATCCTTCTTCAATAAGTATTTATGAGCCTCATTTCAACTTCTTATCTCCAGAAATCCTCCCTCAAAACAGTGACGTAGCCAGGGGGGGTCCTGGGGGTCCGGACCCCCCCTTCCGGACCTAAATTTTATATAATTTTCATTAAATTAAACGTAAAATAAGACAAAGCACTGATGTTGGTGTTATTTTCAATGCCAGGAGAGCTAAAAAAGACTGTTCTAGGGCCTCTATTTTTCAAAAAATTTCCAGGGAAGTACCCTCAGACCCCCCCCCCCCCCCCCCGATCAATCGACCCCCCCACCATTTCAAAATCTTGGCTACGTCACTGCTCAAAAGGTCAAGTCTCCCTTTAGCTGAGGAAGCTTTAACGTGGGTTCATGAATACGGACCTTAGTTGTGAAAGTCCAAGAATTTTTTCCAATTCTATTAATTTATGGAACTAATTTTTAACAGTACGTAATCAGTTGATTTTTCAACGTTTTACATTTTGAAATAATGCAAAAAATCACTTCCCCGCTGTAAACTACCAGATGAAATAAAATGTATAAAAACGAACAGGTATAAATTTAAAGCAGAAATGTAGAAATACCTTTTAGAATAGATTTTACACTGTAAAGGAGTAATTTAAATGCTACATTGGCTCTTAATTGTCAATGGTGTTATTACATTTTTCCAAAGGTTTTTTACGCTTACTAGATGATTGATTTTTAATATTGTTGTGGACAAGGCAAAGGAGAAAGAAGTATAGTTATCTGCCTGTGTCAATATTGATTTCCGGAAGCAATTAATTACTCTCCTCCTCGCCTTGTAGTTTCTCTGTGACACCTGTAGAATGTTTATTTAGAACACTATGTAATTGACTAGAAAAATGGAGAGCCGTCTTATCTGTTTATTTAGAATTTGATAGAACAATTTGAAAAATCTCCACCTTTCTAGATCAATTAAAATCTATTCAAGGCAAAGCTTAGGTAAACATTAGTTCATTCCTTGTTTGAATTTCGTCGACATAACAAGTTGTGATTCTATCGTTAATGTGATAAGTGGTAGAAGTGACAGTTCCTGTTTACCAGTGAGCGCTAATACAGACCATGTTAAACAAACGTCTGTTGTTAGTTTTAATTGCAGTATATTGTGACAGATTATTATTCAGGCTTACTTAACAGTTTATACGGTCTCATAAGTGCTTGTAGTGTTTCAACTGTTATGCATTACACACTTCTTCTTGAATTGTTGAACAGTTTATTGAACAGTTATTATTTAATAGTAGATTATCCGGTGGTTCGGAACCCACCTAAAACTGTAGGTCCAATTCATAAATCACCATCATCCAACTCATTACCCACGCACAGGTGTCAGACCTATGTGGGCTTCATCCTCAAAAAAGAAAAAAAAAAGATTGGCCTTTTAACAGTTAGTGATTGATTTTTCTTTATTAGCTGAACATGATCGATTTATCTTGGTTCTTGGGTCTTTTTTTGAGAATAAAATATGAATCTGTTCCTGATTGATTTCTTGTGTGTAAGACATTACTGATGAGTGCGAGTTTTGAGTAATTTGTGTCAATAAAATGCGAGTGTTAAGTTAAAATGTTGCCAGCATTATTTTAGAGATAAAACCCAAACAATATATATGATATTTATTGTCATTGGTCATTACAACATGGGTCTTTTGATCATTGGGTAACATGGGTTGGTGTGACCAATTTGACTGGATTTGTAAACGTTACTCAAGTGCCTCTTGACTCGAGGGACTCTTGACTCGAGTGTCTCTTGACTCGAGGGACTCTTGAAATTCTTCCTCGAGTCAATAGACATTAAAGGAGAGTTTATAAATTTGGTCAGTAAAGGTGAGCTTCAAATAGAGATTATTTCAAAATCCACTCCATTTCCATTGGGAATGCTTTTAAAAAAGTATTGTAACACTATTTATGTATCTAAATAAATAATAAAGTAAGCAAAGGCTTTTATTCAATGCAACAAATAAATTAAACAAATTGTCAGCAAACCTCCATGGCAAAGTGCCGTCAGGAAGACTATTCATGTACAGTATCTATTTCGGGTATAATTAGTTATTTGGGACAAACTTGTATTTCTGATGTATTACATTTGTAATTTGACGATTGTGATTTGTTTTTTAATGAAATTTGACGTTTGCTATGATTGTAATTTACAAATTTTCTTGCAATAGACTGGAATTGAATTGCATTTTAGAATTGCATTGAATTAAAAATTTAAACTGCTGTAAAATCACTTCCCGGTGGTTCGGAACCTACCTAAAACTGTAGGTTCAACACATCAATTACTATCATCCAACTCATTACCCACGCACAGGTCTCACGCCTATGTGGGCTTCATCCTCAAAAAAAAAAAGGTTTTCCCAGATCCACACTTTTTACGTAGCGCACTGTGCACCAGTATTCCAGGAATTGCATTGAATTTAAAGCTGGGATTTCCTAGATCCATACTTTTTGCATAGCCCACCAGTATTGCCAGACGCAAGCTAAAAAATTATGGGGGTTTGGCTCAAAATTATCGTATGTTTCTTATGTACGTTAACTAACGTACCTTTAATATTGTTGTGTACGGTAATTTTGAACAGAATCTCCCTCAATTCTTTGGCTTGAAAAGCAGGAAAACCTGGCTTTAAATTCATTGCAATTTCAAAATTCAATTCCAGTTTATTGCAAGAAACTTTGTAAATTACAATCATAGCAAACATCAAATTTCGTTAAAAATTGCATCACAATCGTCAAATTACAAATGAAATTAATCAGAAATACAAATTAAAAATTTGTCACAAAATACTTATAATACACCCAAAATAGATACATGAATTATAAACAATGCCATGGCACTTTGTGCCATCGAGATTTGCTGACAAATTTGTTTAATTTATTTGTTGCATTGAATAAAATAGTCTTTGATTATTTTATTATTTATTTAGATACATAAATAGTAATACAGAACTTTATTAAAAGCATTCCCCATGGAAATGGAGTGGATTTTGAAATAATCTCTATTTGAAGCTCACCTTTGCTGACCGAATTTATAAATGTTACTTTAGTATTTGACTCGAGGGAATCTTGGCATTTAATGTATTTATATAGGTATTTCAAGAGTCCCTTAAGTTAATAAACACTTAAGTAACGTTTACAAATACGGACAATTATGTCTCCCGGTCGAATTGGTCACACCAACCCATGGGTTACCCAATGATCAAAAGACTCATGTTGTAATGACCAATAAACCATATACAGTATATTAAAAATCATTCAGAAGAATAGAAACCAACAGAAAATAGATGGTGTTATCCGAAGCTGAGAGAAAAAATAGATCCGACTGCATGAAGAACTACCATGCGGAATTAAGGGCAAAAAGAACAGCCAAAAAGTGAACTTAAAGTGGTCCCTGTGGCCGTACAAGCAAGAGAAAAATCAATCATTTAGTAAGCGTAAAAAAAATACTTAAAACCTTTGACAATCAAGAGCCAATGTTGCTTTCAAAGTACTCTTTCACAGAGTAAAAGCTGTGATTCAATAGATAATTTTTAATTTCTGCTTTAAATTTATTCCTGTCCGTTTTACGGCCTCATCCGTGTACATGCAGTAGGAGATGATAAAAATCAAACATATTAATGAGTTCTGAATAATGATTTATTCTTATTATTAAAGAAAACCTGAATAAAATATTTCAAGGCATTATATTTACATTAAGATTTAATACCAACCGGTTTGTAAACAGGAGCCACTATTTTAGGATGGGCACTCAGGCCTATTGCTTTACTTTTTTCATTACAATCTTTAATAAAATTCTCAAAAAACAATCCAAATTCATTAAAATCACCACCACCCGACGTCATATACTCATTCAACGGCAAATCATTCTTAGCCAGCAACCTATTAATATAACGCTGAAAGCTGGTACAAAATAAACCTTTCAGTCCTTCTTGAACCACATTAAAATTAGACGATTTACAGTTCATATGCTGCACCATGAGTCTGGGACGTTGTTCGTCTGGGAAACAGAAAAACCTCAACTTTATCGTGAAAGCCCCTAAAGATTTCCCAGATTTATCACCATTTTTCTCAGCTTCCTTCTCTTTTAATTCATGGATTGCTCGTGTTAAAACACACTCATTGATGAATTCATCATCCGTGCGTACCAACTGTTTCCTCATATTATTCCTCATGGAAAAGACACAACTGTGACCCTTCATTTTCATACACAAAGTCCTAAACTCTCTATCCGTAAAATCCAAATTTTCACAACAATTTATTGCTTTCGTTTCATTCGAATCATCCATTTCAACCTCAATACAATATACATGCGTTAAAACATAGACAATCGTCAGTCTTACCACCATAAACCACACATGTTTGTAACGCTTGTCCTGCTGATCAACGCCGGGAATTTTGAATTCATTAATGTACACATCTTTCTGTCTAGTGAACTCTTGAGAGACGATCTGAGGCGGAGGTTTCACAATGGGTGGTACAAACAAATTCAACAAAACTTTATCCGTCATTTTCCCCAAAACTTCATCTCTCGCGTACTCACACAGCCATTGAAATCTCGCCAACAATGGTAACTTTATCATTCTCGTGATATTATAAGACAAATCGAAAGAATCCTGCACACAAACGGGATACTCCACATTGAGTGCATGAGTCTTTTCATACCAATGCATCTGTTTATTTTTGTACTTTGATTTTTTATCTTGCTGTTGTTGTTTCTCCTTGTCTACAGCATTTTCTAGCTGTTTGCTGGCCTCCAACTGAGCCTCCACCTCCATTGCATGCTGTTTATAACGTGCTAGTTCTTCAGGAAGACTGTTAAAATTTGTAAAATCAGATTTATCTATTTTTCTACCCAACAAGGGACACGCTACATATTTGGCGTAATCGAAAGTCGCCCAGAAATCAAAAAAACCTAACAACAAGTCTTTGGTAGAAGATTTGTTAGTGATTTTTGGTAACAGATTGGGATCATCACAAAAACTACACTCCCAACTTTCGCATACCTCTTTTTTCGCCGCCAACTGTTGTAAGAGATATATAGAAGGCACAAGCGGTTCGTCTAATTGCTGTAAATAGAACAACACCATAACAGTGAGGGCGTAATTAGAGTAATTACCCACACCCGATAGTTCGTGTACTTTTGCCCAGTACTTGACAATTAATGCCAAATCTCTGATACGCCTGTCAAGTGACAGTAGGAACTTGAGCATTTGACTATTTTTAAGGCCCAATTTGTTAAGGAAGGTGACGTCACACAAAAGTCCAGTTTTCACGTGATTGAAGGTAACAATTGGCACACGAGCAAAGGCGATTTTTACCACATTCTCGAACAGCTTGTTGTCGAACATCAGATAACCGTATTTCTGCACGAAATTTCTAGGGGGTTGTCCACTGGCTGTAAAAATCAAACAAAAACTGGAATTAATGATCTATCATAATTTGTAGTTTATAATCATTGATCTAATGATTAATATAATGATTGATAAAGAAGGAGAAGAGGAATAATTGTGCTTCAAGGTGAAATTTCAAGTGAAACAGCGACCTAACCTAAGATTCCTACTTTAAAATTTTGTGAAAAGCAGTTTCGGGCAATAGCCTGTTGCATTCACATTGACTGTATTTTAGTTAAATGATTGAAGAAATAAATAATTGAAAATGCAAGTCATCAAGGGACTATTTCAGAACATACTAAAAATTAAAGTACAATGTACTAGTAGGGTGTGGTGGAGAAGTAAGAGGAGGGGGAGGAGGAGAAGGAGAAAAAGGAGGAGGAAGAAGAGATGGAGGAGTAAGTGGAGAAGGAGGAAGATGAGGGGGAAGAGAAGGAGAAAAAGGAGGAGGAAGAAGAGATGGAGGAGTAAGTGGAGAAGGAGGAAGAGGAGGAGGTTGTGGAGGAAATGGTAGTGGAGAAGGAGGAGCTGGAGGTGGGGAGGAGGATAAGGAGGACGAGAATTGAAAATATAGATCATCTGGGAATTATTTCATAACTACAAAAAAAGTACAATCTACTACTGCATTTCCTATGAGATTTTTGCAGTAAACTATTAGCTATAAGCCAGTACTGGATGTTCTTCTGTACTACCTAACATTCATGGGCGTGAGGTTTATTGTTCTCAGAACTACTAGTATAATGGTTAAAGTAATAATAAAAAGAAGATGGTGAAAAACTATTAAACTTTATCTGATTAAAAGATGGAGACTTAATCTAAATTTGGAGCTGGAGGAGGAGAAAAAGAAGAAGAGGATGGAGAAGAAAAAAGAGAGTATTAAATTAAACTTGTAGATAGTTTTCAGAATTTAGATGAAAATCGTAAAACATAATTTATAAATTTCGAATTCCTCAAAATGCTATCAATTATACTGAGGACTTCCGCAATGGCTGATATTGACAACAGCATTGAATAGCTGATCGATGAATGCTAATGCACAAAAATATTTAGTCACCGCCGGGAATCGAGTCACGGACCTCCCAATTGCCGGTCAGGCGCCTTAACCACCAGCCTACAGTGACTCATCTGTACAACAGCGTTCATTTTAAACTTGACCATGTCGGCTCGTATATCACAGGTTGGATTTTAAGGAACTGACAATTTTGCAATTTGTTCTGCTGTCAATATCCGCCATTTTGTACATATTTAAAATAATTGATAGCACTTTGAGGAATTTGAAATTAATAAATTATGAAAAAAAAAATATATATATATTTGACAGTTTGCAAAATTATTAGTTCCTTCAAATCCAACTTGTGGTAAATTTGTAGATTACATATTCTAGAAATCTAGATTCAATAGAAACAAGCGACCCCACTAGTTTAATAAATAAACTTTCAACACTCACGACAGTCCATAAATATGTCCGTATCGCTGTCCTTCAGTCTCAGGCCGATTTGCGACGATCCAAACAGCTTTGCCTGAACGCCGGGCAGGACGTGGTCGTAAGTGGCCTCAAGGTCGCGGCAGACGGCTTGTTGTTTGGCCTCAAGGTCCGGATCCAGGTTCATCAGGCCTTTGAACAGGTCGAGTGACTCTTCAAAGCTCAGGCCCGGCACTCCAATCTCTTGCAGGTCATAGATGTCGCCTGAAGCTTTCGCCTTCTCAGTTTTCGGGTTTTTGAACAGTGGACCTGTTTTGAACAATAAACTTCATGTATAGTACTTGATTTTAATTGAATTTAACAACTAAAATATATTTAATTAGCTGATATAGTTTGTTATTGCTGGAATGCCAGTTTATGTTGGGTTGTTCATTCCATGGGTGTGATCCAGAGTGTGAACCTGCTTTGAACAGTTCATTTCATGTATAACAACGGATTACAATTGAATTTGACAAGTAATAATTAATTAATCAGGTGACAAAGGGTTGCTATTGGTGGAATTTCAGTTTAGATTAAATTTGTAGACCATGGGTGTGGCCAAGAGTGTTCCACTTCTCAGTTATGGGTTTTTGAACTGTGGATCTATTTTGAACAGTTCATTTCATGTACAATAATACATTTTAATTGAATTAAACAACTAACAAATTTTAGCCACTTTTTGGCCACGACAAAAAAGGGTTGCTATTGCTATAATTTCAGTTTAGATCAGATCTATAGGCCATGGGTGTGGCCAAAAGTGCTTCCTTCTCAGTTTAGGGTTTTTGAACTGTGGGTCTGTTTATAACAGTAAATTCAATGTATAGTACTTGGATTTTAATTGAATTTAACAACTAATATAGGTGATAAAGACTTGTTATTGCTGGAATGTCAGTTTATGTTGGGTTGTGTAAGCCATGGCTGACTTGACCTGTCGTTTACTCCTAAACCGGAGTCTTCCAAGACGTAAACTTGAGAAATTAATGGGCCTAATTAAGACATTCTGATCAGGACAAAAAACACAACTTTATAATATTAATATTGAAAGAAATTTAAAATAAAATATAAGATTAAAATAAATTTTCTTTTGAATTTAGTTGAAAGAAATACTGTACCTTTATTCAGACAGACTCAATGACACACTGTAATAGTATATTACGTTACAAGTGCGGGAAATGGTGTTTACCATACGAGTATGATAAGTTAACGCACGAGACGAAGTCTAAGCTAGCTATCATATTTCCTGCATATGCAGTTCAGTATAATCAGAAACAGAATTTATTAATTTCGAATTGCTCACAGTGCTATCAATATATAATAGAAGAGAAGCGGTGGTGACTGATATTTTCGTACAGTAGCATTCATTGATTTCCATCAGCTATTCAATGCTGTTGTCAATATCCGCCATTGTAGAAGTCTTCAGTTTGAATTAATAGCACTTTGAGGAATTCGAAACTAATAAGTTATGTTTCTGCATATTTTTCAGTTTGTTAAATTGTCAGTTACTTCAAACTAACAGTATATTTTCTTCTTAAGTATCATTTTACATGTGAATTGTATTTTGTAAAGGAGGCAAAAAAGTTTCCACCTGTTGTCTCCAGCAATAAACTATTTATTTATTTATAATCCACTACAACTATGCAGTACTGTTGAAGTAATAACATTTTAACTAGGTTTTTATTGTTATAGTTCCATATCGATTTTTCACTTGATATTTAAACATAAATAAATAATAAATTCGTATGGCTTTTCGTGGTGGGGAGACCCTTACGGGTAGTTCCACCTCGCCGTTTTTTTTAGCGACTGCTTTTTTTATATGCAACCGGGACCGACGGCTTAACGTGTCCTCCGAAACACGGGAGTGGCTCGAGAAAAATATCTTGTACTCAACTGGGATCGAACCCAGGACCTTTGGCTTATCAGGAAACATAAATAATAATGGAAAATAAACGTTACTAGTAAATTCAACACTTATATGTGTGATGGTCATTTTGAATTGTTGTAATGCTTCCTCAGACATGGCTGGAGGCCTAATCAAGTTATGTGGGCTACCTACGGCCGTGTCTGAGGAAGCATTACAACCATGCGAAATGGCCATCACACGAATAAGTCAGTGTTGAATTTGTTAGTAATGTTTATTTAAAATAATTTTAAAGTTTTTCAACTAATTCGTTAAATTAAATTAAATTAATTTTTTTTTAATTTGTTCAATTTTAAAGTATTGAATTTGTTAGTAAAGTTTATTTAAAATAATTATTTATTTTTAGGTTTTTGTTAATTTAAAAGAAAACTGCTCATTAGCAGAGATGTCACTACATGTGAATAGATTTTATCTGAAAGCTTATCCAAACGTCGACACTTACAGCTCTCTGACATTAATCTAGACTTGCTACACACCTTTAGTAGACTCGCATTAGAGCTGGATGAAATAAATATACCATAGTCTACAGTAGAAACAATTAGTCTGGGCGCACGGCCGTTTGGTAGTCAGCCATGGCGAGGGGAGTGTTTATCGCTCATTTCTAAAAACATGTGGCCCGTGCGACGCTGCAGATGTCTTCAAGGTCAACTAGTCAACTTTTAACAGGACGGCTAGTAGTGAAACCAGATCCACGCGCCCAGACTAATTGTTCCTACTGTACACGCTACACGCTTATGGAAAGAGGTTACGGTGCGCTAAATTGCAAATTATTAGATTTTATGAGCCTAGACGTGCTTGCACTGTGGGGCATCCCATACTCGATGATAATCACCATCGCAAAATCAAACGCATGCTGTGGAATTGTGGTATTCATGCTGCTTCAATTCCACAGCATGTCTTTGATTTTGCGATTATGATTATCATCGGGTATTGGATGCCCCACTAATGCTAGCGCCCTTAGAGAAATACAGAATGTTTCGGAACTCTCTACCAATACTTGTAGGCAGTGTTTCTGGACCACTAACCAAAGTATATATCGTAATAAAAATTTTCTAAAGTCCCCAGTTACTCACACAACCGCCATTTTGTTTTTCCACACATTATTTTTTTATTCAAACACCATTGAACCATTGAACGTATAATTTTGAAATTTTGCATACAGCTTTATAACAATTAAAACAATCTAAAAAAATTTGAATAACAATTTTCCGACATTAAAAAACAAAATGGCGGCCATTTAAAATCTTTGAAAAGGATTAAATTAATAATGGTATCAAAATTTGACTAGAAAAACTTTTATTAAATATTTTTATTGCAAATCTAACGATACCTCATTTTTTAGATTGGCCAACAATTAACAGAGATAGGCTATGCTACTTTTTAGGGTGTGCGGTGGTTGGAAGCGGGTTGCAGTTTTACGAACAAACAAGAAATAACTTACAAACAAAGAATAAAATGAAAGTTTATTTACCATAGATAATTACAAAGAATAAATAACCATGAGAATGATGCCTTGCAATGACAGTTTAAATAACTGCAACCCGCATCCAACCACCATACACCCTAAAAAGTAGCATATTTATGTTAATTGTTTGCCAATCATGAAAAATTATGTATCATTAGATTTGCAATACAAATATCTAAAAAAGTTATTCCAGTCAAATTTTAAAATCATTAGCCATTATTAATTTAATCCTATTCAAAGATTTTAGATAGCCGCCATTTTGTTTTTTAATGTCGGAAAATTTTGATTAATATTTTTTTAGATTGTTTTAATTGTTATAAAGCAAAATTTCAAAATTATACATTCAATGGTGCTTGAATAAAATTTAATGTGTGAAAAAAACAAAATGGCGGCTGTCTGAGTAACTGTGGACTTTAGAAAAATTTTATTACGATATTTACTTTTGTTAGTGGTCCAGAAACACTGCCTAGAAGTATTGGTAGAGTTCCGAAACACTCTGTATAATAATGGTTATATGATAATAATAATGGTTATTAAATGGTTATATCATAATAATGGTTATACTCTGTATTATAATGGTTATACTCTGTATAATAATGGTTATATCATAGTTCATAGCTCCTCAAATAAATACCTAGTACGAAAAAAAACTTTATTAGAAAATATGAGGGGACCTTTTCCCGTAATGGGCGTATTATATTAGATATTTTGCAACTTCTATTCAAGGCTTAAGCCTTGGAACTATTGTCAATGTCAAATAAATAAATAAAATTATAAATAAATTATTATAGAGAATAAATTGGGCCTGTGAGCTTCCATTTATATTTTGTACTAAATAGATGTCAGAATGAATAATATATGAAAATTTATTTTATTATTATTAAAATGTTATGGATAATATTATAAAATATAATAAAACATTTTTAATGTTTCCCGAACCGGGTGGTTCGGAACCCACGTAAATCTGTAGGTCCAGCTCATCGATCACCATCATCCAACTCATTACCCACGCACAGGTCTAATACCTATGTGCGCTTCATCCTCCCAAAAAAATTAATTCATTACAGATAATAAAAATTATAGTTTTGACTGATACAAGAGAGTATCTCATTGAATACTTTTGCCCGTACTTATGAAGGTTCCTTCAGTGTCTCTTGACTCGAGGGACTCTTGAAATGTAATATGTTTATAGAGGCATTTTACAAGTCACAATAATTGCAGTTTATTCGAAAAAAACCTAGCTATATTGGAGGGAAATTCTACAACATACTATCACAGTTTTTAAAGTGTCTTGAAAATATAGAACTTAGCTATATTGGCTAACAAACTACCACACTTTTTAAAGAGTCTTAAAAATATAGAACTTAGCTGTATTGGAAGGAAATTCTACAACAAACTACCACAGTTTTTAAAGTCTTAAAATAATAGAAATAAAAAACCTAGCTACATTGGAAGGAAATTCTACAACAATCTACTAGTTTTTAAAGTCTTAAAATTGAAAAATATTTTGTAGACAAAGCTTTTTATAGTGTAAAATAATTCCTTTCAGATCCAAATTAGGCCTCACCTCAACTAATTGATATTGTAATTATGGTGCCTAGTGTATAAGATTGGTAAACATAATAAATGTATTTTATTGGTGGCGAGACCCTTAAGGGTAGTTCCACCTCGCCTCACCGTTTGAGAGATGTTATGTGGAACATGGTGGACCTACTATTTTAGGTGGGTTCTGAAGTATATAGCACAAAGTCATTGAAGAACGGTCACTCATACAAGTGTAGTAATATTGAATGTATATAATTGTTGATCTGATTTGTCTTACATTCATTAACCGGGGTCTTCAAGTGATAGCCGAGTGCCGTAGCAAGTATCTGTTCAATCAGAGATAAGCTACGAAACTGCTGGGCGCTCTTTGTAAGGGTGACCGATTGGATTGGCCTGCAAAAAAGACTCTGTTCTCTGCTGTAAAATCACTTCCCGGTGGTTCGGAACCCACCTAAAACTGTAGGTTCAACTCATCAATCACCATCATCCAATTCATTACCCACTCACAGGTCTCAGGCCTATGTGTGCTTCATCCTCCGAAAAAAAGGGGGAAAACTTTAAAAGAGTCAAGAGACGCTGAAGGGACGTTCATAAATCCGGGCAGTAAGCAGCAGCAAAAGAAACCCATTAACATAAATCAAATTCTAGGTAGACACAGAACTAGCTCAACTAATCAGCACCAACAATTTATTTACAACTCTCGATTATGTATGAAATTATTAAACAAAGTGAATGCCCACTTGGGTTGGTCGGTGGGTACCATATGCCCAGCATTCCTCACTAGTACATCCGTCAAATTATCAAAATTCTTCACATATCCCGCCAATTCTCCATCAACAAACCACTTTCTCCTTGATGCTTGCCTGTATTTTTTGGCACCCCTCCACATCATACGTCTTAAAAAGTTCTCAGTCAATGGATAGGGACAAATCAAGTCCAACTGTCCATTATAAAACACAATCCTATAATGCTCGACAAGCTGTTCAACCCATTCTACCACCGATTTTGCGATATCTTCTTTCAAAAATAGTTCCGTAACTCTCCCATCATCCCTAGCCACATCTCCAACATGAATCGCTCTTCTAAAGTAACCACTTTTCACAAAATCTTCCTCAAACGACAGCCATTTAGCAGAATTTTCCTCAAAATAATTGTAGTAAGTTTCCAAACCTGTCAAATTGGTAAACAAGGTGGGGTAGGGATAGAATCTGTACCCAATAATCAATTGAGCATAATATATGGCTGCATCTTCCCACTTTTCTTCCTTTATAGCTGCCACTGTACGATTTTGGAGCTTTTCAAACTTTAATTTCTGGTTGTAATCGATAAAACCTAACCAATACAACTGTTCACCATACAAAGGTATCATATTTAGAGGGTCTGTCAACCCATTACCAATGAACAACCCTTGTAGATTGATTTTCAAATCAGAATTGGGGTTGTTCTGGTGTATAGCCCACCCCAACGCAGGTATATACTTCCCTGCGTACGACTCCCCACTAATATAGAAAGGGTTGGATTGCAGTTCGGGGAACAATTTGAAAATTTGCACCATAGCAAAATAAAGGTCCATTCCTACTTGCCATTGGTCTCTAGCATAGCCTTCAATAGAGTTCGTGAAACTGTACCCCGTTCCTACGGGGCTGTCAATAAAAATGAGGTTGCATTCTCGATTCCACGAGTACTCCCTGCTAGATATTCCTCCTTCCCGAATTTCGTAGGGGCCGAGTTCGTTAAAAAGACCATACAACCCCGAATATCCGGGTCCACCTTGAAGCCACACCGCAACGGGCGCCTGTTCCCAGTTACTTTCACTTTTAAAAAACCAAAAAAACAAATTCGAATTGTAGTTCTTTTTAACAGTTAAAAACCCGGCATAACTTTCAATGGTAACATCTTTCACAAACGATCTAACCGACGACAGTTGTCTTGCTAGTTTCAAGTTTTTCGACTCAATCAGAGGCGTCAGAAAAAGGGGGCTATTTTTCGAAAATTTCGTCTTATAAGGAGGAGGAGGATTAACATAACCAGATCCAGTCACAATAAGCTGTAAAACCACTACAGTCAACATAACACTTAACCCGAATTTAAACATTTTCAACACAATTACCCAAAAACACAACAAGTGATGAACTCAACCACCATCTAAAAAGACTACTCCAACATCATACTACATCTAATTTCGGATTATACAATTATCTGTAATTATTCCTTGCGGGTAATTAGACTGAATTCAAGTTCAATGCTATCACTGTTAGATGATAATAGCCGTTCAAAGGTCAATCTTATTCAAAAGTCAATTTATAAAAGTCTCAATCACTCAAAAATTTGACGAACACTTACAAAATTCAAGAATGATAAAGTACAAATGACAATTCCCAATTATACAGTAATTAGATGAAAATTGATTACGATACTTTGTTGAGTATTATTATGAAGTTATCAATTTCAAATTATTACAATGATTGCTTTTTAGTATTCTAATGCCCGGTTTCTGAGTTGTTCATTAAGTTTAATGGATCATTAACCTATTGCTCCAGCATTGAGTTAATGGTCCATTAAGTTAATGAACAACTCAGAAACCGGGCATAAGAATATCATCGTTAAAATTACTATTTTATTAAAATTTTGTGAAAATTGTATTAGACTATTGAATAAGATTGATATTTGATACTATCACAACCACTTTTATTATAGAAACACAAGATGATACCTTACTATAGTTTCGACAGTCACGTCATTTTTAATCTATCAATCAGTTTTATTGAGATTATTCATTACAAGTTTGATTGAGATTAAAAATGACGTAACAGTCGAACATATAGTATCTATAATAAAATTGGTTGTGACATAAGTCTGACAATCATTGTGGATATCCACCACAAAATCACAATCACCAATAATAATAAGTGGCGTATTAGGCTAATCATTCGTTCTAGTTTTATTAGATTATTAATACTAGTTTTATTAATTCAAGTATTATTGAATTTAATTACAGTATAACTAAGGGTGCTTGCACAGTGGAGCATCCAATACTAGATGATAATCACCATCGCAAAATCAAACACATGCTGTGGAATGGTAGTATGCACGCTGAATATGCCTGACTAAGGAGTTTCTCAAGAGAACAATGTATTCGAAGTGATCACCATCGCAAAATGTAACACATACTTTGGAATGGTAGTATGCACGCTGAATATGCCTGATTATGTAGTTTCTCAAGAGAACAACGTATTTGAAGAGAAGAAGATTACATGCTCAAGTCATTTTGTCTGAACAATTACTTATAATGTTTCAATTATAAAAAGGAATAACGTATAGTAAGTGATATATCCAACTGAATGCAACTATTTTAGCAATTAAAACGTAATTCATTCACACTTGACGAATGTAATTTTGTAATATTTTATTGTATTTGTATATTTATTTTTACAATTTCAAAGCATTTCAGATGATCAAACAAGTTCTACACCAATCGCACATAGAATCTTATATTGCAATCCGACCCGATAATACTCCACTTGGTAGGGAATAGAGCGCATGCGCGAAACCATGGCCACATTTTGTCTGCATAAAACAACAAAAAAACTAAGCTTACTAACCTTTCTGTGCTTAATATACTTTCTATACTTAATACAGTATCCCTCATAAGCAGGGCTTTTCTTCAGTTGGAATGCTCCGGAACGGTGTTCCGATACCTTTTTGCTAGGCATATTTGAATATTTTATCAATTATAGTTTAATGTGTTTTAAAATTTATATTTGTAAATTTGAAATGTTAAGTAGATATATATTACAGTAATATATAGTAATATATATAATATATTATATAGTAATATATAAATATATTATAGTAGATATAAATATATATATATTTGTACCAAAATTGGCTATTCATTATTTGTTTATATTAGACCTACACAGGGAAAATAGTCAAAAAATAAGTAGGCCTACCCTATAGAGTATAGAATATGCTTGGTTAAGCGAAAATTTTAGAGTTCCTGAACCTCGTTTCCTAGAAAAAAGCTCTGCTCATAAGTATAGAAAGGTTAGTTGGTTAGGTTTTTTGCTGTTTTATGCAAACAGTTCGCGCATGCGCTCTATTCCCTACCAATTGGAGTATTAATGGGTCGTTCTTGCAATAGTTTCTTGGCGTCTAGTATACAATATTACGCCGATTATGTATAAAATTATTAAACAGATAGTAAGCCCACTTAGGTTGATCGGTAGGCACCATATGACCCGCCTTCCTAACTAGCACATCTGACAAATTACCAACAGTTCTTATATAACCAGCCAATTCCCCATAAATTAGCCACTTCTTCCTAGTTGTATTCCTATATATTTCTGCCCCACTCCATTCCATCTGCCTTAAAAAGTTCTCAGTCAACGGGTAGGCACATATAATATCCAACTGTCCATTATAAAACATAACTTTATAATGTTCTACAAGCTCTGCCACCCAGTCAATCACAGATTTCACGATATCCTCTCTCATAAACCAGCGAGCGCTTTTCCCACAATCACAGGCAACATCCCCGATATGAACGGCATGTCTAAAATAGTCACTCTTCATAAAATAATCTTCATAATGCCACCATTTTGCCGACGTTTCGTTCATGAAATTGTAGTACGTTAACAGTCCTGTAGTGTTTGTGTATAATGTACGATAGGGATTAAAAAAACTGTACCCAATAATTAACTGGGAGTAAAGTGTTACAGCTTTGACCCATTTTTCACTCCTAATTGCGGCCACTGTACGATCCTGCAATTCCTCAAATTGTAGTTTCTGATTGTAGTCAATTAACCCCAAAACATGCAACTGATTACCGTACAAAGGTATCATATTTACAGGATCCGTCAACCCGTTACCAATAAACAACCCTTGTAGATTGATTTTAATATCCGCTGTGGGATTATTTTTATGTATCGCATATCCCAATGCAGGTATATACTTTCCCGCATACGATTCCCCACTGATATAGAAGGGGTTTGATTGTATTTCCGGGAACAATTTAAAAATTTGCACCATAGCTTCATACAAGTCCTCCCCAACATCTGTCTGATTCCTTGCATATCCTTCAGAAGAATTTGTATAACTGTAACAGCTTCCTACGGGACTATCAATAAAAATGAGATTACTTTCACGATGCCAGGAGTATTCCCTAGTAACCAGTTTCTTATTCCTAAACTCGTAGGGCCCAATTTCATTGAACAATCCAAACAATCCCGAATAACCGGGACCACCTTGTAGCCACAACGTTACCGGAGCCGATTTCCAAGGGGTTTCACTTTGGAAAAACCAGAAAAACAAATTCGAATTATACTTCTTGTCAACAGTTAGATACCCGGAAAAACTTCTAATATCCACATTATCCACAAACGCTTCAACCCGCGCTAGTTTTCTAGCTAGTGGAAAATTGTTCGATTCTATTAGAGGCGTTAGAAAAAGAGACCCGTTTTTATAATATTCAGTCTCGTAGGAAGGTTTAAAATCACTGGACGAAATCACTTCCAAACAAACAACATATAAAACCAGCACGAAAACGAGTACTCTCAACATCTTTCACAACTTACTACAAACTGACTAAATTACGGAAAATTGTAAATTTATATACGTTATGGACAAAATTAATCTAAAAACCTTACGTAAGCAAAATTAATTATATGGGGTTTAGACAAAATTGTTCTAAAATAAAGTAACTAAGTATATCCGCGGTTGACGCATTACAATGAATTATTTAACCTAAATAAACGACAGCATTAAGTAGGAATGTTCGTTGTTTGATGTAAACTACAAGAAACTGTTGATTTATGCAGATAATTAAGTTCAAAATTCCTTCTAATCCTATAAATTATGCCGGAGATTCAGCCTATTGCGGGAGTCCGGTCTCACAAGATGTCAAATTATCTACAAGATAACTACAAAACTTCAATAGATAAACGGCATTTTAAACTTGTTAACATTTAGTAAATATATAAATATTGTAACATTTTCCTGCAAATTAATAACGTTTGTAACATTTTCCTAAATAACTCCAGATTGTCTTGATATTATAGTTTCAATAGATATAATTCAACGAAAAATTACCGCTAAATAGACATTTTTGTTCATTTATCCTCATCAATTACGTTTAAAACAATAATCACGCTAAAAATAATTATTATTTCCCCTGACAAATATTCAATTAGTCAAAAACTGAACGAGATTATGATGAATTAGCCGCTAAATTGTTTTGTTTTGACAGATTGCTTTCCACTATTTGAAGTTTTGCACAATCGGCCTCCCCGCTACTCAATTCTTCAAAAATTAAAAATGTACAACATTTGTAAGAGAGACAGGGTGTCCAAAAGTTGATTATATATTAAGTTAATATGGTATGGAAAGTATCCAAGAATTATCACATTGGTAAATCATTTTGGGAAGAATATTTCAAGTACTGCATAGTAATACTTATCACAGAGTAAGCACTTGGAGAGATTACATAAGGTAAGAACTATCACAGTCTAAGGTAAGTTCCCCTGCAGGCATTCTTTAAAATTCTCAAAATCATATTCCTTGCTGATTTTCTAATTATTAAGTTTTGATAATCAAAAGTTTTTTCTATTCTACTTGCTGATAAATTTAATTTTTATCAATTTTTCACCTAAAAAATAATACAGTGCTACTAAAATATATTGTCACGAATATAAATAATGATTCAATCAATCTAATAATAATTGAGTTGTGATAACCCCAAGTTGCTTATACTTTACTTTCTGATACATGTACATTTTACCTACTTTTCATCGTTTTCTATTCTATTCTATATATGACATTATTAAATAAACCTGTACATAATTGTCAGGAATATAGATGATTCAATCAATCTAATTATTGAGTTATAATAACCCAAAGTTGTTTATACTTTACTTGTTGATAAATATGATTTTTCTATTTTTTCATATAATATATATATATATATGACACTATATACTTGTACATAATTGCCATGAAAAAATTTGACTCAATCAATCAATCCTAGTAGTGGCATGGTCCCGTCACTATAGATCACAGAAATTTAGACAACACTATTTGCAAAGCACTTATTTTGGTAGCGATAGATTTGGGATTCATTTGAGATTCCTGACAATGCTACCTCCATTTACGTCAGAAATCCAGGTTAGTTGTCACTATTTATTTTCGAATTGAATTTTTATTTTCTCTTGATTTCTGATAAATCTGTCCATTTGTGCCCTAGCGCTTGAAAGGAAGATTCTAGACTCTTGAAACGTGGTATATAGCTTCCTCATAGTCCAAGTGAGATCTCTATTGATTTTGAACTTTGGGGGTCGAATATAAAAATATTTTTTTTTTTTTTTTTTTGAGGATGAAGCCCACAAAGGTCTGAGACCTGTGCGTGGACAATGAGTTTGATAAGCTGGACCTACAGTTTTAGGTGGGTTCCGAACCAACGAGATGTGATTTTACAGCAGAGAAGAGAGAACAGTGTCTTTTTGCTGGCTCATCTAATCGATCACCCTTACAAAGAATGCCCAGGAGAACGCAGCTTATCTCTATCTGATTGAACAGATACCTGTTACGGCTCACGGCTATCACTTCCCTCCGAAGTTTTTTGGGGATGTAAAACAGATTCCCACTATAGGTTTTAGGTTAGTTTAGGCCAGTTCAAGACAAAACATTGGACAGTTCATGCTGATGCTGTATAAATTAAAAAATCAAAACATTGGATATTACAAAGGCTGATGCTTAGTCCAATTTATTTTTACAGTGTGTTCAGGTTTTTCCATTGTGTTGAAATCTTTTAAATTAGTTTAAATCGTCGAACTAAAAGAGAAAATTTGAAAGCGAGAATATCGAGGCATGATATATTATGAGATCTGTCGAATAAAAAAAGAAGAAGAGAAAAAAACTCTATTTTAAGAACTGCCGATGTGCATTTATTGTTGTTTAGAGGAATCTTGTGTTATTTTGAATGTTTTTGCTAGATATTTTTGATATTACTAACAAAATTTATTATCTTTTCACAACAATGTATCTGTATACAGCTATTTGTACTTAAAATTGCAACTCAACTAGTTGTTTAACGACTTGATTTATGATGTTGTCTATTGTTCAATGAATTGAAAGACAATAGAATTTAATTTATTTATTTATTCATTTTTTGTGAATTGGAATAGTTATTTGTGTAACTAGAGCGCAAAGTGAGCAATTGCTGCATCGAGAGAAACAGTTTTTTCCAAGAGCCGGAGGCGAGTGAAAAACGCATCTTGAGTGTAGCAACAATACTTTGCGCTCGAATTACACATTAAAGTTTTCCTACAGTAACGTATAAAGTAATTTAAACAGGACATACATAACCTCACATAAACTATCTTTGAATCAAATCGATTTCAGCAACAACTACAGTTGACTGTGAGCTGGCTTTTTGTGTGGCTGAAGCAGGGTAGCCAACCTGTTTTCGAATGCAGAGTAGGGAACCTGCGTATAACATGCTCACTATTTTGTGTTATCAGGTTGCAAATCTGGAGTGTGGAAAAGTATTTTCGCGCACTGGAGTTACTTTCCCGCACTGGTGCAGGAATCGACTATTTTGCGGGTACAGTTAGTGCAAAAATAGGCACTTTTTCGGGTCACTGTAGGAAAAGCATATTTATGATGTTTATAAAAAATCAAAGCAGTTAATTGGTGCATATGCCTATCAGCACAACTGATAATCACTGTTGTTATTTTTGGTAAATTCATCGGGTCCGTTGTATCGGTTTATTATTATAAGTTTATTAAAAGTAATCAATCATTTACCTTGATGAAGTACTGGTGTCACAGCTGTGAATTTCCCACCCATAAACAAGGTTTTCTTTAATGCGGCTCGAACTGCTGCACTGTGAAAAGAGATCGTACAAAATTAGAAAATGAATTCCCAATAGAAAAAATCAACAGTCTATACCGCTAGCCCAACTAGTTTTTCCCATTTATTATCTACGACTACGTTATGAAGTACTTACAAGAGGATAGAAAGCAATTTCATAACAGCTGACCTTAACCATGACTATTCAAAACCATTGCATAATGAAGCTATTATAACACTCTATCTACAGCTAAGTTATAAAGTAGACATAACTAAAGCGATGTCAATACTGCTTACTTTATTTCATCGTTTCTCAAACTAGTGCTACAATGAAGATATTTCAACACTACTGTCACTTTTCCGTATAGATCTTGACCAATCAGAATTCAGGATTTCTTTGAAACATGTCAAAATGAATGTTATCCATTAGTCACATCAGCTGATTCAAACATTCTGAAATCAATTGAATTCCAATTCAGAACCGAACAACAACAAACACGCATTCTAGGCTATGTTAGCGTGGGTAAGTTATCTGATTGTTTGGTAAGTCAAATTAAACGTAATATATTGCTAATCGTAAATAGATATTGTATGAATTTTTTTGGAGGATGAAGCCCACATAGGTCTGAGACCTGTGCGTGGGTAATGGTGATTGATGAGCTGGACCTACAATTTTAGGTAGGTTCCGAACCACCGGTAAGTGATTTTACAGCAGAGAACAGTGTATTTTTTGCTATCCAATCTAATCGGTCACCCTTACAAAGAGTGCTTAGGAGAACGCAGCTTATCTCCATCTGATTGAATAGATACCTGCTACGGCTCACGGCTATCACTTCCCTAACTCGAGTTTAGGACACTGGTTTCACTCGTGTCAGCTTACATCTCACTTCTGACTTAAAGGCAGTCATAATACAATCATTGCATCAATTACTAGTTCAATATAGGCTCGAGACCAATGCAAGACACTATTTCTCTCTAAATAGATGTATAAAAAATATGTTGCACTCACATTAGCTGATTTGTTTTTTTTTGGAGGATGAAGCCCACATAGGTCTGAGACCTGAGCGTGGGTAATGAGTTGGATGATGGTGATTGATGAGTTGGACCTACAGTTTCAGGTGGGTTCCGATTTAGAAATCAAATGCAATTAGTTTGATTTCAAAGCCCACAACCAAGGCCATCTCTTGCTTCGTAAGCTATGATAGCAATCAGCTAGAGATTGCTCAACAATTGTGCATTCTAGGGCCCGTATTTATGAACGTGACTTATCAAAGATCGACTTAATTCAGATCGGTTAAGTCAGACTTAGCATCAATAAGTCTTCTTACACTAACAGGTTCAAGCCAGCGAGCAGCTGTAACCCTAAAAGCCAACCCAGCTCCCACAACAAAGATCTGACTCCTGATAAATAATTTAACATTAATAATTTACACTAATATAAGAATTTACACTACGTAAATGTTGCAGGGACAACTGGGTCAGCTTATAACCTCACTTTTCAGCTAGTAAACTCACCTAGTATAAGTAAAGCTTAGAATAAAGTTCGTATTCATGAACCTTTCTTAAACATCTTCTTAACTTGAAAGCCAAGATGTGCTTATAATTGGAGTCTCAAATCCGTTCTTAGCCAAGCTAGGTACAGAGCTGACTTGAAGCCGTTCTTAGATTGTTGTGTTGCATCATATTTTGGCTTCATTTTTTAGTAAGGCATCGGCTCATAATAATAAAATAAAATCATCATATTCAATTTTTGCACCATTGCAATGTAATTCACTTTATATTTGACTTATTGAAATTATTTCTACTTATTTTATAGTTCTAACCTATACATTTTTTTGGCACTAGAATAGAATTCTCTTTCTACTAAAGAATGGATGAAGCTCTTAGGTCTGCTGGAAGATAGCGTTCAATGCTCATTTTTCAAATTTGGGAAACAGAAAATAATGATTTGAAAGATGTTGGCATGGTAATTATTATATAACAGTAACTGTAAATTTACATGCAGTGCAGTATCTTTATCTTTTCATGTGTTATTTTATGTTTAGTAGTGCCTGATGATACGACACAATTTTAGGTTAGCTTGTGACCACGTTCAATGTAATAGAGCCTTTCCAACTCGGTCTTAGATAGGTCGTGCGATCAATGTAAGTCACGTTCATAAATACGGGCCTAGGTAATGCTAATTTGAGTAAGTTATCTAAGTAAAAGTGAGTTACTGGTAATCATAGATAAAATAGTGTATGCAATGATTCTACTTAGCCTTCAAGCCACTCGTTAGATGTTTAGAACACTCGCCTAGATTGTGTCAAATCTCACTCAAGGCTTGAAATCGTCATATAAACTACCATTCTGAAAGATCAAGGCCCATCTCACAGCTAGTCTAGGTAGGGTTTATACTTGTCTAACCTGCTCTATGCGCTCTAGCACTAGCCTTAATAAGATGGACCCCTTGTTTAGACCATGTACAAGACAGCCTTACATCTGCTATTATATCAATTTTTTATTGCGGATGATGCCCACATGAGTCCGGAGACTTGTGCGTGGGTAATGAGGTGAATGGATGAATAATGAGAAACATCCATGGCTGAATGAGATTCGAACCCAATGCTGCAGGAAACGAAGCCAGCCAGAGTCTTATCTTATCACAGACAAGCGCTCCAACCAACTACGCTACCAGAACCGCCAATGAAAGATAATTGTCTGTCAGTAATTCTATTTGGATATAATAAACCATCATTTCATACCAATCAAATGTAACTATGGCTAGTTTTTCATAATTGTCTTACCTGTTGGTGAAGTCAACTATGATGGATGGGAGTGCTCTCACAAAACTCGTTTTTTTCATTTTCTTTTTTCCAGGTTTTCTCACTGCCTCCACTTCTCCAAACACAGAGAAAAACTTCTTCAGGTCTTCGTCAGGTACATCATAGGCATCTAAATCACACAGATCACAATAAATTATTAATACAAACACATTAAAAATATCGAAACAAATGAACCTGTACAACAGAGTATCCAAGGACCCAACGAATTTACAGAAAGTATTAATAATTATTATTATTATTGTATGTTCTACTGATAAGCATAAGCACCATTCAACCAAGTTGCATACCAGCCTCTCTACTAACCATGCCATTCAACTGCTTTGGTTTCTTAAACATATCCTTCCTGATTCATAAAAACATGCGTATTGGCAGTCTTGAAAAAAGTTTTGTTTCTTATCTTGTTCAACAGATCTATATCAATATGCCTCAATATTTTCTCATTTTCTCATTTTTTTTTCATTTAATTTGATGATTTAAAATAATTTAAGAGAATATTTCAATAAAATCAAAAATGTAAACGTCGATGCTTGCACTGAAAAATTAAAATGGATAATATTGAGTAACATTCTTCAAACTTTTTGTTATCTGAAATGAATCAATGTTTTGTTTTCCACTAGTCAAAACTAGAGCCTAGTGGAAATTGGGTTTACATCATAATTATGTTTTTTCTACCCCTAGACTCCAAAATCGATAGCGATCTCACATGGACTATGAGGAAGCTATATAACAAGCTTCAAGAGTCTAGATGTTCAGAATTCAAGCGTTAGAGCACAGATGGACAGATTTCTCAGAAATCAAGAGAAAATAAAAATTTAATTTGTAAATAAATAGTCAACTAACCTGGACTTCTGACGTAAATGGAGGTAACATTGTCAGGAATCTCAATTGGTGGCCTATCGCTACCAAAATAAGTGTTTTGCAAAATTCTTTTTGGTGGTGGTTTATTAGGAGCCTCTTGCTGTTGACCCTTTCTGGGAGACTCTTGCTGTTGATTCTTTCTGGGAGACTGCTGTACCCATCCTCTGGATGAAGATGATGGTGAGGGAAAAGCTGGGGGCTTGGTACAATAATCACCCAATAAGCTACTCTGTCTACTTCTAGCTCCAGCTTCTCGAAACATCTGTCCAATGGATGGAACATTAATGGCACCAACTGGTGGATTAGCTGGCAAAGAATGCATGTGATGCATCAGTGGTATTGAGTTAGGCATTGGTTGCATCATTTGTGAAGCAGACATCACTTGACCAGGTGGCATTTGATTATTAATACCTATTGGTTGCATAAGATGCATTTGTTGCATAGGCTGTACAGGTTGCATCTGTTGTTTTATAGGCTGCATTTGATGCATTCCTTGTTGCTGAAATGGTTGTATTTCTTTTACAGGTTGCAATGGCTGCATTTGCTGAACAGATATCATATGTGGCATCGGCTGGCTAGATTGCACTTGATGCACATTTATCATCTGCTGCATTGATTGCATTTGAGGAACTTGTTGCATATGCTGCACTTGTTTTATTTGCTGCATAAGTTTCATCTGAGGATTGAACTGCATCTGCTGCACTATTGGAACCTGTTGCAGTGGTTGCATTTGCTGAACTGCTTGCACTTGTTGCATTTGCTGTGCTGTTTGGACTGGTTGCATTTGCTGAACTGCTTGCACTTGTTGCATTTGTTGAATTGTTTGAACTGGTTGAGTTTTCTGCACTGTTTGATACTGTTGTACTGCTTGCATTTTCTGCAGCTCTTTTGCTGGTTGTACTTGTTGCATCTGTTGTAATGGTTGCATTTTCTGCTCTGGTGACAAGTAACTCCATGTTGATTGCACATGATTTCCATTATCAAACCCTCTTGAGTCCACTCCATGCCTTCTACATTCTTCAGGCCATCTATTATTACAACTATCACCACCAATTCCCATACTTTCATTCTTTTGCTGCTCAAACCACCTTGGCTTTCCAAGTGACTGATTGTGGTTTTTACCCTCCACCAAACTCCATCTATCATTATCATAGCCAACTGAATGTCCCTGACTTTTTTGTTTGTGCTCCCCCACAGACCATGAGTCATCATCATTATTATAACTTGCAGATCTCTCCTGGAATCTGTTGTCCATGCTGCTGCTACCCCAATAATCACTGGTTCCTGCATTGTAATTATGTGTGTTTTGGCCCCAAATTGAAGGACGGCTAGAGATCACACTGTCTTCACTGACTACACTTTCTGGTCTACTTGGAACTGCAGGTAGCTTATCCATTTCAGATGTCTTCTTTGGTGGGTTGTCATTTTGATCAATTTTATCAGTCACCCTTGATGGTCCATCAGCTTTATCAATAGTTTTTGAGGATTGATCAATTATTTCTGTTGGTCCTTTATTTCTGTTTCTTTTATTGGGCCTATGACGTTTCTTCTTTGAATTTGAATCACTTCCATCATTGCTTGTTGTTGGTGGTAGTCCTGGAAACTCATCTTTCTTCCACAGTTTACCACTTTCAAGCCTTTCATTTTTGAAGTTTTCATTGGGCTCAGTTGACATCTTGCTCTGACCCTGAATGTAATCGTAAGGTGTTTGATAGATTTCGTAAATTTTCTTCTTCTTTGCTTTGCTCTCATCAGTTGCAGTTTCAGATGACTGCTGACTGATGCTCCTTTTCATGAATGTGAGATACTTGACACGCTCTGAATGATAAGTGCTTGTAAAATGTTCATTTGCCTCAGTTCGACTGCTCAAGAAGGTATTGCACACTAAGCACCATAGAGTATCATCACTCTTTTGCATCCTCTTCCAAATAAATAAGATTGGAACCTGTATTAAGCATAAGAAACAAAATTCAATAAATACTTTCCCTAAAAACAATAGAAAAATATAGCAAAATTCTGGTTGAATATTTTTTGGTTATTTGAATGGATTTTTTGTCATATAATGGGTCTTGAGACTTGTGAGGGTAATGCAGTAAATGATGACAAGGTGAAAACATTCAAGCCTGACCAAGATTTAAAATCGAGATCTTAGTAAAAACAGCCAGACAGTCTTATCTAATCGGAGACAAGCGCTCCAACTGACTAAGCAACCAAGATAATTTATGCAATAAACCCTAAAAAGTATATAAAAATACAGTAGAAAAGTTGAGCATCTGTTAGACATTTGAACAAAATTTAAATAAACAGTTTCAAAATGAGAAAATAAGAATTAGGCTACTTTCTTAATGTTCAAAATCTATCTACAAATAAGCCCAAGCCTATAACTTGGAAAGGACTTGAATAAACCAATACCACACTCAACATAAAAAAATCGATTTCTGATTATCTAAATGCAAATAGAAGGTTATAGAAATCTTATGTTAGATAACACTAATTCTAACCTCACCACTCCATGTCTCAGCCTGCTCTACAGCATCTTGCATTGAGAGCAAGCAGCGACATAGAGTGGTCAGGTTAGAATTAGCGTCACTGTAGTTTTGATCAAACTCTCTATTAACCTATATTACTCAACTCAAAAACTCAATAGGCGATCTGGAGATCGACCGACAGCGCTCTGAGCGGAGGATCTTGCACTAACTTAGTGAGTCAAAATCTGATCGCCATTAATTCATGTGCTAAATTGTCTCACTTCAAATACGTTTAAAAAAAAAAATTCTTTAGACTGCACATAAATATGGGTGCAGTAATACCTATGAGAATACAGAAGGAAAAGGTGTTTGATTTTATTCATTTCCTGGTCAACCTTACAAAAAGGATAGAGAAATGGATCTCTAATGTTTGAAGGACTAATTGAGTTATATTATATTTACAAATTATTTTATGTGTAAAAGATTGCTGATTGATGAAAATTAGACGTTTTCTATGCACTTGTGTGATTGATATTTGTAATTAAAGAAATCAATCCTAATAACAGCTTTGAGGTTATGTTTTTGTTATTGTTGCATAATATTAATTTATTGTAAGCAGAGGCGGATTTAGGCAGTTGCACCTCTAGGCAGTTGACTTTTGATAAACAAAGTGGAAGTTTTTTGACAAACAGATTGTAAAAAAGCATTGACACTAGTTTGTCTCATCAATTTTCCACATATAATACCTTCGCACTCCTCCACATCAAAAACATGATTACTCTCTACAAGTTTCTTCCCGTTTTCTAGATTAGATTTCCGTAAAAATCGCAATTGACTTCTTTAAATCCTGTTTTTATGACAAGTTTCCCAATGTTAGCCATTATAAACAATGCAAATAACTCACTACACTGCTGCCGATTTATGCCGCCCAGAATTCGCGACGATCGATCTTTCGGCCAACTTCTGATCACCTATAGGGCATCAGAAGTTGGCTGAAAAATCAACTTACGCGATCTCTGGTGACAGAAATTGGAACCCAGAGTGTATAAACAAAGCGTTCTTCATAATGGCAAGCATAGCTAGTGTTGTCATTAATACTGGTTTTAAATCAATTTATTGTAATTTTTTAAGAGATTGCACTCTTAGTAAAGGGAATAATCTTTTAGAAAGTCACCATGTATTTGATGTGGAGGAATGTGAAGGTGTAATAAAAGGAAAAGTGATTCTACAGACCAGTGTCTGTCGAAGTATTAGCCTATAGGCTACATTTTATTAAACAGGCCCCATTTTATGTGAATTAGTTATAATTATCATTTACATTGAAATTTAAGCTATTTTGATATTCCTAATACTCAAGTTGTCATTTCATCTTACAATCACTAAAAATGTTCTTGATAATTATATTTTAAATGTTTATGGTGGAGTGCATGTTGATTTCTGAAACATCAATATTACCGTTATTATTGCCAACAATTGTTCATAATAATAAATAAATAAGTAAACTTACGGTAAACAATATTAAAACATAACCCAAATATCTGTTTCTACAAAACGTTATCTTTGCAGGTTATTTGTTATCAGTAGGTTATCTGTAGGTAATATTTTGCAAAGATCAGCCTATTTTTGATTCATCAAATACATAGGTCAAAGCTTGGCAATATGGTTTTAATAATAGTCTCTCAACTAATAAGCATCTGATTAAAAATAATATAACTTACTTGATCCTTCTAATACTAGAAATCCACTTTTCTATCCTTCTCATAAGGTCTCCCAGGAGAAGAATAAAATATAATACCTTTTAATTCAGTATTGTGATAGGAGTTACTGCAACCAACTAAACAAAATATCCTTAAGCTTATAGGCATTTTTAGTTTTTTCAAAGATGAATAATTTTTAAAATAAATACATTGAAAGTAAGGTTATTTCGCATTTAAATATAAGGCACTCCGCCAATGTTATACACTTAGAGTACACGTTTTCTCCACGGGAGCGCTGGCGGTCGATCTCCTGATGCCCTGGCTGAAGAATCAACTTACGCGATGTCTGGTGACATAAATTGGAACCCAGAGTGTATAAACAAAGCGTTCTTCATAATGGCAAGCATAGCTAGTGTTGTCATTAATACTGGTTTTAAATCAATTTATTGTAATTTTTTCAAGAGATTGCACTCTTAGTAAAGGGAATAATCTCTTAGAAAGTCACCATGTTTTTGATGTGGAGGAATGTGAAGGTGTAATAAAAGGAAAAGTGATTCGACAGACCAGTGTCTGTCGAAGTATTAGCTCATAGGCTACGTTTTATTAAACAGGCCCCGTTTTATGTGAATTAGTTATAATCATCACTTACATTAAAATTTAAGCTATTTTGATATTCCTAATACTCAAGTTGTCATTTCATCTTACAATCACAATAAAAATGTTCTTGATAATTATATTTAAAATGTTTATGGTTGAGTGCATGTTGATTTCTGAAACATCAATATTACCGTTATTATTGCCAAGAATTGTTCATAATAATAAATAAATAAATAAGTAAACTTACGGTAAACAATATTAAAACATAACCCAAATATCTGTTTCTACAAAACGTTATCTTTGCAGGTTATTTGTTATCAGTAGGTTATCTGTAGGTAATATTTTGCAAAGATTAGCCTATTTTTGATTCATCAAATACATAGGACAAAGCTTGGCAATATGGTTTTAATAATAGTCTCTCAACTAATAAGCATCTTATTAAAAATAATATAACTTATTTGATCCTTCTAATACTAGAAATCCACTTTCTATCCTTCTCGTAAGGTCTCCCAGGAGAAGAATAAAATATAATACCTTTTACTCCAGTATTGTGATAGGAGTTACTGCAACCAACTAAACAACATATCCTTAAGCTTATAGGCATTTTTAGTTTTTTCAAAGATGAATAATTTTTAAAATAAATACATTGAAAGTAAGGTTATTTCGCATTTAAATATAAGGCACTCAGCCAATGTTTATACACTTAGAGTACACGTTTTCTCCACGGGAGCGCTAGCGGTCGATCTCCTGATGCCCTATAGGAAAATTCATTTCTGCAATAATGCAATAAACGCAAAAATAATAATGTTCCTAACAATAAGGTATTATTAATAACAGTAAGGTAATAAGTAATAGAGGGCACTTTCAATCATTAATTACTATTAAAAAAAATAGTAAATTAAAAAATAAAACGAGTCTAAGAAAGCTTAATCAAGGTTGGTAATTGAGATTAATAAGCAGACGCTTATTTTTTATAGAGGTGTGAGGGGACCGATATTTGGTAGGTGGCCAATAATTGATATGTTTGCCTTAGTTACTATTATTACTTATAGTATGATAAAAATACAATTATTTTCAACTAAAACATACTTTTGCCAGAAATAAATTTCGTGGAAATGAATTTGAATCTTACCTTATGTGATGTCAAGCACTCCAAGAGAAATATTCTGCCTTTATTATTCCTTTATCATTTCCTGAACTTAAAACTAAATTGTTTGCCGACAGAAAAAATTGCATGCCATCTGAAACAAAATACAACGAAATTATTAAAAACATTATCAACTCACCTGATTATGTCACTTTTAGTCATCATCGGTCGTCAGCGTTTTTGCCTGAACCAACGCTTTAAAATTCGTAATGAAACTAATAGAGTTGAATGACTGTTTGGCTTGATTATCATAAAATGACTAAGTTAATCACAGAATACCGTAACTCCGTCTTTTAATAAAAATTAGGCATTAGTCAGCTCCATAGGTATCATAAAACATTATGAGATTAGACCTCTTGAAACTTCCGGTGTAAGTTCTTTCCTTAACGTCATTTCAAACATGAAATAATTCACATTTCTTGAACATTTGAAGACAGATTCAATTTCACTGTCAATAATATTACTCTATTTAGAAAGAGCTACAATTCTGTTTTCTACTTTCAATTATAAGCCATGTACGTCATACTTCACTAAATTATACACCAATTCAAATAGTATTTTCTGGTAGATAACACTTAGGAACTTGTAATAGCCTATTTAGAAAATAAATATAATAAAATAGCAACAATAATTCTAGATTATTGATAATTCTTGATTAGTGAACATTATTATAAATGAATAATTATTTAATTCAACGTCATGTAACCCACGAACGAGAGACTAGTTATTTACATTCTTTGAAATATCATTTTCTGACAAATAACACTCTAAACCCTGAAATATTTTGGGAGTAAATATTATAATTTATATAATTATAACAATAATTTCAAAATATAATCCGATAAAGTTACGTTAAATTACATTTTTTCTCTATGACATGACATAACCTGTAAATTTAGGCCGTATAGCTCGCTATTCACTTAGTTCGATAACATTAAGAATTGAAACCCTAAAATTAAATTATTGAATAACACAGTTCAAAGCAATAACACAGCTTGCCTTTTATTTTAGTCATAGAAACTTAAATTTAAATTGAAATAATCATCACACTACATTCATATAAAAATCATTTTTGTTTACGAATAACATAGCGATAAGCAGAAGCGATTATTACTTACTCTTGTTTCTTCGACTATAGACAACATGGCCAACCAAAACAGATGAGCGAAACGCAAAAAGTAAAAACATTATTTATGTCACATTTATGATCATAGTTCTGATATGTTTGAAAATTTGAGATTGAAAAATAGGATTCTGGGAGAATAATATTGTATGACATACTTTTTATAATATTGTGTCTCTTGGGCGTAGTCGAGCCCCAGTCTGCAATTCTGCAAATTGAGAATCGGAATCGGCGCCATTTTAGGGGAGCTTTTGAGCGGCAATTCAAAAACTATAATGCAAGAAATGAGAAAAAGTACAGTTTGTTGATTCGAATTATAATCTTAACAGTCTATAACTCATTCCAAATTCACCACTGTAATGTTCCCAAAGGTTCGTATCCCAATAAAATGGACAAATAATATCAATATTATAAATCATGGATGAGCCATTACAGGTTCCACATTGTTGTTTGAGCCATAGACTGCTGATAGACTTCTTAAATTACAATCTTAGGTTTGTTTCAACAATCAAAATAATAATAGTTCTAGAGCCTACTTTAGGAACTCCCGCCACAATTTATTATTGGATTAATTATAAAATGAATCAACACTCTTATTTGAGAAATGCTATTTCCTAGATGATTCCACATCTGAGAAAAGTAGCCTACCAGTTCACTGAATCCAACATTACCGTACTAGATAGCTTGCTTACAACAGCAGTCTGTATTTAATAATATAACTTAACAATGTATTAATTAATTAATACAATTGGGTGGTCATGTGAAGAATGTTATCATCTGATGATAAAGTTATTTTAAATAGGTCCTATATAATAGCAAGCGTATATACACTGGCGTGCGCAGGGTTTGGTCACCGTGGGTCTTTCCAATATGAATATAAGAAGTTTATGAACGGATATGCTTGTGAAAAAATGTTCAACCTGATTGCATTGTGCATTTATTTCAATCTGCATGCAAATAACTTGAATAAAATTATGAAGGATTTAAGGCCCGTATTTATGAACGTGACTTATCAAAGATCGACTTAAGTCAGATCGGTTAAGTCAGACTTAGCGGTAATAAGGCTTACTTACACTAACAGGTTCAAGCCAGGGAGCAGCTGGAACCCTAAAAGCCAACCCAGCTTCCACAACAAAGATCTGACTCCTGATAAATAATCTAACATTAATAATTTACATTAAACAACTCTAATTTACACTAATATGAGAATTTACACTACGTAAATGTTGCAGGGACAAGTGGGTCAGCTTATAACCTCACTTTTCAGCTAGTAAACTCACCTAGTATAAGTAAAGCTTAGAATAAAGTTCGTATTCATGAACCTTTCTTAAACATCTTCTTAACTTAAAAGCCAAGACGTGCTTATAATTGGAGTCTCAAATCCGTTCTTAGCCAAGCTAGGTACAGAGCTGTCTTGAAGCCGGTCTTAGATTGTTGTGTTGCATCATATTTTGATTTCATTTTTTAGTATAGCGTCGGCTCATAATAATAAAATAAAATCATCATATTCAATTTTTGCACCATTGCAATGTAATTCACTGTATATTTGACTTTTTGAAATTATTTCTATAAAATAATTATAGTTCTAACCTTACATTTTTTTGGCACTGGGATAGGATTCTGTTTCTAAAAAAGAATGGATGAAGTTCGTTGATCTGCTGGCAGATAGCGTTCAATACAATGCTCATTATTCAAATTCGGGAAACAGAAAATAATGATTTGAAAAATGATGGCATGGTAATTATTATGTAACAGTAACTGTAAATTTACATGCAGTGCAGTATCGTTATCTTTTCATGCATGTTATTTTATGTTTATTTAGTGCCTGATAATACAGAGTGGGCGAAAAGTCCCTACCCACTGCTGCAAAAATTTACCAGCCCCATACCATAGTACAAACAGCGCATTATAGATGGTGGCGGGTCAGGAGCACGAGTGGTGAGGTGGTTGGGGGGGGGGGGGGGTGCGACAGGTGCAGCCGAGGTGAAGCCACACAGTCTGCCAGTCTGGAGAGTGACAAGATGGCGGATACAAGTGTGTTCACTATTGAGGAGCGTCTGGTGACTTGTGTTTGGGTTCATGAACGTCGAAGAAGTGGAAAAACGATGGATGAACTGATGGATGACTTTGTTGTGTGTTTTGGAAAACCGTCACCAAATCAAAAAACTTTGTTGATGTGGGCAAAGAAAGCTTTTGCAACAGGAAGTGTTCTTGATGCGCCACGTAGTGGGAGGCCAAGCACTCGTGTCGAGAGTTGTGCTGCTGTGGAGGAGTCAATTCAGCGATCGCCAATGAAATCTACGCATAAACGTTCAGCAGAGTTAGACATTCCACGGTCGCAAATGAGAGATCATATTCGAAAAGACTTAAAAATTAAATGCTACCATCTGGTGTCAGTAAATGAGTTAAGTGATAGTGATTTGGAAAAACGTGTCAAAGCATGCCAATTGATGCTCCAGCGTTTCAGTACAAATGCAGCTAAATGTAACGTCTTGTTCTCTGATGAATGCACAATTTATCGCAGCTTGAGCAATCGAAACGTGTATTTCTGGGCAAAAGAAAATCCTCATTTTTATGAAGAAATTGAGAACAATGAACAATCCACCACATGTGATGATTTGGGCAGGAATTACAGGCAAGCATCTGTTTGGCCCTTATTTTTTTGATGGGTCTGTAAATCAAGAAACTTATCTGAGGATGCTGAACGAGTGACTGCTTTAGGATTAATGGATACCATTACATTTCAGCAGGACGGTGCTACACCGCATTTTGCATTGGCAGTTTGAAGGCGCCTTAACCAAGTTTTACCAGACCGCTGGATTGGTCGAGGGTCAGATAACGCCCCTTCCCCATTGCCCTGGCCCCCAAGAAGTCCGGACCTTACCACACCGGATAATGCACTCTGGGGTATTATTAAAGAAGAGGTGCAGAAACAACGATACACCACAAATGATCAGCTGAAGGAAGCAGTTCGTGCTGCCTTTACAAAACAGTCACACCAGATTTGTTGAAAAGGATGAATCAACAGACATGGCGCCGAATCAAACTGTGCATTGACAATGGTGGGATGCACACAGATGTTTTGGATCCCTAATAATGTGAGCATTGTAAAATGGAAAAAAGTTGAAATATAAATGTTATTTTATACTACTTAACTTTTGTTTTATTTATTAACTCCAGCAGTGGGTAGGGACTTTTCGCACACCCTGTACAAAACAATTTTAGGTTAGCTTGTGACCACGTTCAATGTAATAGAGCCTCTCCAACTTGATCTTGGATAACTCCTGCTTAGGTCAACGTAAGTCACGTTCATAAATACGGGCCTTAGAGTTACAATAATTCTTAACTGAATTGTGATCATTCTTTTGAACATCAGATACATACATTTATTTTTAATTTTAAAAACTACAAAACCATCCATCATGCAGTTGAAAGGAACCTTTTTTGAATTCTTCAATCACAACTTCTAAATCTGTATTGACAGCAAGAGGTCTTGCTCAATAAATGGTATCAAAAGATTTTCTAGCCGATCTTGCAGCATTGTTGAGCGAAGTTTTGTTTTAACAATGCTCAGATTTGAAAAATTTATTTCACAAGTGCAGCTGGTCACTGGTGTTGTGGCAAATTTATGGAAGAGCTTTTTAAAGTTTGAAAACGTGGTTCCTCTGTCATGTTTTGACAGCCTGTCCAACCATTCAGGAACATTAGAAGGAGGAAACTTCGTTTTGTTCTAAGAGCCTAATTTCTGCCTCCAACTCAGATGGTTCAATTCCAAACTTTTTTGAAATGTATTTGAAGTCATTAGAATCCAGCGTATAGTCGTTCATCCCTAATCCCATGATTTTCCCTACAGTATGGATTGTAAGCTTTCCTTCTTGTGTTAGTCATAGACTGAATCATTCTGTCCAACACAGGGTAAAATACAAAAAATTTGACTACCTCTTTCTTATTGTCAATAGCAAATTAAGTCTTATATTATAACTGACACTGATTTCACTTTTAAATAATGTTTTACTCACATATATTGGAGATGCTTGAGGAATGCATTTCACTTCTGAAAAGAAGCTGTCAGCCATTTCGCTTCTTTTCAGAAGTGAAATGCATTCCTCAAGCATCTCCAATATATGTGAGTAAAACATTATTTAAAAGTGAAATACAGTGTTAGTGTTATAATATTAGATTGTTCATCAAGTATTTCGTCATGGAAAACATCACAGACAGCAAATTAAGTATATTTGTATTGTCATCCAACCTTATAGAAACCTTTCGTTTTTTTGGCTCAGGGATGGTGATCCCAAGGCAACCACATCTTTCTGATGCATTTGCATAAATTCTTTCAAATTCGGCAGTATTGTTCCGCAATTCTTGCATAGCAAGAGTTAAACTGCTAACATCCTCCATAGCTTGACAAAGGTCAATGTGGGGTGACTGAAGTGTTTTGCTTACTTTTACTACCAGTTTGGAAAATAGGGTGCATTATTTCCAGGCAAATGATGAAATCATTAGCCCTTTCTTTAGCTTTCTTTTTGTACTCACAGCTGGATAGTTTTTCGACATAATTTAAATAATCTATAACCTATAAACAATGAAACAACTTGTCCTGTCAAGAATGATGATTTTAAAACAGTTCAAATAGTTATGGATGCTAGACACAAACTGTGAGTGCAGAAGGACTTTTAGCAACGGGGAAAAAAGCAACAAGTGACTGCTTTCAGTAGTCACTCCGTTGCATTACCTCCCACCCAAACGCAGACTCGTCATAGGTATAGAAATGTATAAATATTTCTATTACTATTATTATCATGGTCACCTCTTTATTGTAGGCTACCACTACGGTACAATAATTATTATTAGTGTACTTATTATACTTAATTATACTTGTATGTAAATGCTGCTCGCTCATGTATCTAAAAGCTTAATGAATAGAAATATTTACTACCAATACGACTGAACCGTATTCACTCTGTTGATCTAGAAATCCTTGCATAAGTTTTTAATAATACCCATTTTTGGCGCCCCTTCTGAAGCAACCGTGGGTGCCACTGTGTGCACGCCTATGAGCATTTATAATATATAAATATATTGATGCAGCTTGCTAGAGAAGCTCATTAAAAATATACAAGTAAAGGATTTTTGGAAAACTTTTCAGGGGTTTTCTCAACTTTTTAGCCACCTATTCAAATATTTTTTTGGTTAGTAAAACAAATGATGGTTTTTTACTAAAAAAAATTCATAACTTTACACCCACCCACTCATATATTTCTAAGATTAATTTTACACCTGGACAAGACTCAAGTCTTGGCATAGGCTACTTATTTATCTCCAGTACGATTTCTTCAAAGGTAGCACAGTAATTACACTATTATCATAATTATACAAGCCAAGTAGACTGAATGAGCACTATATGAGCTCTGACTATATGAGCACTGAATGTATCTAATTTGTAGGTTCTGCTTTGAGATCATCCTGATTATATGTAAAAACGAATGATATTAACCAAAATCTTGATGTACATGATTATAATACAAGAAGCCGAGGAGATTATCACTTGGTGAGTCACAATAGTAGCTTATTCAAACAAAAACTTAGTTATATTGGTACGAAATTCTACAATAAGCTACCGCAGTTTTTGAAGAGTCTTGAAAATATAGAAATATTTAAAAAACAATTGAAGAAATATTTAGTTGATAAAGCTTTTTATAGTGTACAAGAGTTCCTTTCACATCAAAATTAAGCCTCACCTCAACTAATTGAAGTAATTATGGTATCTAGTGTATAATATTGTTGATCTGACTTGTCTTATACTCCTTAACTGAAGTCTCCAAGACGTAATCTACAAAAAAAAACCATAAAGTAATTTTGCTTTTTTTTTAGGATGAAGCCCACATAGGTTTGAGACCTGTGCGTGGGTAATGAGTTGGATGATGGTGATTTATGAGTTGGACCTACAGTTTTAGATGGAGGAAGAAATAAACAAGCATCATCACTTAACTTATAACTTAAAACCATCACCACAATAACTTAAAATTAGCAAAGCGTCTGGAGAAGATGGTATTGTAGCCGAATTAAAAAAAAAATTAGGATCCAGGTCAAGAAAGGAGCTAGTGAAAATTATTCAAAATATATGGGCTACTGAGGAAATACCAGAAGATTGGAAATGCACTCTTATACACCCTCTCCCTATAATAATAAATCATACAGCAGCCCTATATGCATTTGAATTCGGCTTCAATTCTGTCCAATGCAGACGAAAAATATTATTTTTTATCAACATAATTCCATCTAGTTCAAAGTATTAAGGTTTAGTACAAGTACATAATAGTCCCAAAACGTATTTATTAAAATAATAGCATATTTCTATTGCAAGAGCCTATTGGAGCTCGATAATCATCGGGTGGAATTGGCCAAATTCTAATACAGTGGAGACAGAAGCAGTGTTTTTTTCCTACATCATTCCACATATTTGAGGCCTACTACATGCACATAACAATCTCAAACTTCTCAAAAAATGACATTTTTCCATCAAAAGAGCTCACTAAAGCTCAATAACGGGTGGAATTGGCCAAATTCTCATCCAGTGGAGAGAGTAATTTAAGGCCTAGTACATTTACATAATAGTCTCAAAGCGACTTATTATAGAAATAACATTTTTCCATTAAAAAAGCCTACTAGAGCTCAATAAATAGGTGGAATCGGCCTAATTCTTTTACCGTGAAGACTGGAGGAGTGTTGTATTTTTTCCAACATCATTCCATCTAGTTGCAAGTATTTCAAGACCCACTCAAGTTTCAGTATGTTTATGATAGTTTCAAGGCGAGTGATTAAATGAAGCGCAATTTATCATTGAAAGAGCAGACTGGAGCTTAATAAACTGGTGGAATGGGCATAATTTTTATACAGTGGTAAGAAGAGAAGTGTTGCATTTTTCCAAAATAATTGCAGGTTATTGACATTATTTCAGGGCCCAATAATTCTTCAAAATATTCTCAAGGAGACTTTTTTTTCTTTTTTGAGGATGAAGCCCACATAGGTCTGAGACCTGTGAGTTGGATGATGGTGATTTATGAGTTGGACCTACAGTTTTAGGTGGGTTCCGAACCACCGGGAAGTGATTTTCAGCAGAGAACAGTGACTTTTTTGCTGGCCAATCTAATCGGTCACCGTTACAAACAGGACCTACGAGAACGCAGCTTATCTATCTGATTGAACAGATACCTGCTACGGCTCGCGGCTATCACTTCCCTCACTTATTAAATGAATATTTATATTCCTGGATTTCTTGGTCCTTGACGAACTGCGTTGTTAATATTAACTTTTCAAGTGAATTCAACGACTTGCAGTCAAATCCCAAGATGGATTTCAACAGCTCGAAAACGTTCGGCCTACAGAGTAAGTAAAATACTACTTATTATTAATATAAATTTGACTGCAAGTCGCTGAATTCATTAAAAAGTGAATAACTTAGTTATCTCTATAATAAATCATACAGTAGCTCTATATGCATGTAAATCCGGCTTAAATCTTCTCTAGTATTGTATTTTTTAAAACATTATTTTGGGTAATTTGAAGTATTTCAAGGCCCACTTCATCTTTAAATTATCTATACGATTGCGTCTTTTATTAAATTTAATAAATCAGGTAGGGTAAATCTAAAAACTCTTCAATAAAACAAATTAATTTCGAAAAAAGAAATTTTATTATCAACAGATGTATTATTGGCTTAAACATTACAAAAATATGACATTATATTTAGTTAAGTATCTAATTTAGACCCACTTTTCAATCTTAATGTCCTCTATACTTCTTCCAGCCAATGTCCACACCATACTTCAAAATTTCTGTTGCCAGAGGCGTGTCTCATGTTGCACAGAAAATGCACACATGAGGCATGCAATGTTGCAAGAAAAGAGAACGCACTAGTGTGGATTTAGCTAATAGGAGAACAAGAACACAACATCATGTCGAAATGTAGCATAATATGTTAAATTTGTTATATAACATTTATGACATTGGCACTTTGTAATTGAGTCAAATGCCCATACTTATGAACCTACCTTGAAGTTTCCTCAACTCAAGGGAGACTTGACAAGGGTTATCTCAAGGCCCGCTTGAGATAAGGAAGCCTCCAGTTCGTGAATATGTGGAAAAGTCTTTACAAAAAAGATCTTGACATTATAATTTTTTCAAATAAACAATACAAATTATAAGAAAACGTGATTTTCAACAATTTTAATCGAAAATTTTTCACCGAGAACTTTCAAATTGAGTGAAAGTTAATATTATTTCATCTGCAATTACTTAAAAATTAAAATTATCATTGTTTAAAACAGCCAAAATATAAGAAGCATATGCATTTAGAGGAAGCAGCTATTTCAAAATAATTATTCTAATTAATAAGTAAATAAAGCTGTAAGGCGTGCACCTAAACTAAATAGTACAGTCTTGACAAAAAGTTCAATTAGCTGCAGTAACTAGACATTTCAACAGCTAGTACTTAATTAAAAACTATTTGCACAAACACATTCATCCACACACTGTATGTGACTAACGACATGGCGAGTCTCATTAGATACAATTCCGGTAGTTCGGAGCCCACCTGAAATAGTAGCTTCACCATGTTTTCCAAAACATGGCTCAAACGATGATGTGGAAGTACCTGTTGTAAGGGTCTTCCCACCAACAAAAGCCAAGAAAATAATATATGCGTATTATTATTATTTATCAGATAGAAAATAGAACTTTTTGAAACGATTTTGATGTGGTAATAATCAGTAGGATTCATTTTCTCAAAATCATATATTAAAAAAGTATATAGACTAAACTATCTGATGTATAGTAGAATATAGTGTTTTGCATAGCGTTACCAATACGCCGGGGGCTTGTTTCACTCACTAAAATAATTTAAAAAGTTCTTATAGTCATAGGTCCGGAAATGCTTCGTTACAGTGTTAAAGATGACTGAAGTTAGCAACCAGCCACATCAATTTTTCTCATTTAGACATTTTTAGTTTTTTATCTACTTTACTGCACTTGTAATTTGGCCAGGTTTCATGCAAAATAAGTTGAACAAAACGGGAGTAAAACAATAAATTTAGAAGTTGGTAACTACAGTAATTTTTTAAATATTACACAAAATATGCAATTGACAGGCTTTATGTGTCTTCCGAAACAAAGGAGTGGTCTCTGGAAAAATATTTCAAACAGAAATCAGTGTATAAACGTTGTTAATTGAACAATTGTAGTTTTCTCAAAAAACCTTTATTACAAATAATGCCCACATGAGCCTGGAGACTTGTGCGTGGGTAATGAGGTGAATGATGAGAAACATCCTTGGCTGAATGAAATTTGAGGCTGCAGGAAATGAAGCCAGTCAGAGTCTCATCTAATCACAGACAAGCGCTCCAACCAACTGCGTTACCAGAGCCACATGATTTTTTGATTTGATTTGATAATATTCATCCTGGAGATACATATAATGCATATAGGATTCGTCCAATATTGTACAATCATACATTTCAACAACGAACCGATTACTAGTTGATTATAATAACAATTTGATTACAGCTATTTATGTATTATTATTATATATAATATTGAGAATAGTGATCAAGTGTATTACCTCAAACTTGAAAAATACGTTTTTAGGGGAGACATTCTGGCATATTTTGTATAATATCTCAAAAATATATATGGTTGTACAGACTTCTAACTCTTGTTTTATACGATTTTTCAGGCTATTTCACATAGAAGTTGATCAAACTTTATCTAAAATGGAGGTTCTTTTTTTTTGTAGATTACGTCTTGGAGACTCCAGTTAAGGAGTATGAGACAAGTCAGATTAACATTAGTCATATACACTAGATACCATAATTAATGGAGTGGCCGTAGCCGAGTGGGTTAAGTGCTGGTTTGCTAGCCCAAAGGTCCCGGGTTCGATCTCAGTTCTGACCGAAAGTTTTTACCTCGGGCCACTCCCGTGTTTCGGAGGACACGTTAAGCTGTCGGTCCCGGCTGCCTAAAAACAGTCGTTAAGTCACGTCAGAGACCCTGAACTTATTCAGGTGCGACCTGATAACTCTGACACCAGACCTGAGCCAGCCAGGTCACACGATATTATTATTTATTACCATAATTAATTACTATATCAATTAGTTGAGGTGAGGCTTAATTTTGATGTGAAAGGAACTCTTGTACACTATAAAAAGCTTTATCAACTAAATATTTTTTCAATTGTTTTTTAAATATTTCTATATTTTCAAGACTCTTTAAAAACTGCGGTAGCTTATTGTAGAATTTTCCACAAGTTTTTGAATGGGTTGATGAGGCTAACTGCTAACTTCCGCCATTTGTTACTCTGTAACGAAGCATCTCCGAACCTATGTTTAAATGAACTTTTCAATTATTTTAGTGGGTATAACAAGCCCACGATTTATTGCGAAAATCTATTCGAAAGACTCTAAGTCGGTTTTGAAGGAACTGACTACCGTATCAAAATGACAAATATATAGAACATAATTTATTGATATTGAATTCCTGAAAGTGCTATCATACTGAAGACTTTCGCAATGGCGGATATTCACAACAGCATTAAATATCGATGAACGCTGAAGAATTTGAAATTAATAAATTGTACTCTTTGTTCATTATGATGTTGATTTTAAAACATCAGGGTATTAACTCGTCATCTCCTTGGTCACACACAGTACAACATTTTCATAACAGTTAGTCGAACAATATCACTACACCTACACAACTACACATTATCATAGAACATACTAAAACTATACACCTTTTTACACAACATCAATCAACTACAAATTACAATCATTTTATCTGACTTCAATAATTTAATATATACTTGATATGGAAGTAGCGATGCTTGTTTACTTTTATTAGTGAGAGAACTATGACTATTTTTATCGATATAACAATTTAAAACAATACTCGTTTATCTATTTGCCATACTTAATTATGTGTTTCGAAGGACACGTTAAGCCAGTCAGTCCCAGCTGTCTTAGAACAGTCGTTACGTCCTTGAAACAGTCGTTAATTTACGTCAAAGGCCCTGAAATCGTTCACTTGCGACCTGAGAACTCTGACACTAGACCTGAGCCAGCCAGGTTACACGACATTATAATTAAACCTGATATTTATATGGTAAACACCCATAAATATTTATATCACTATATTGATAAAAAATATAATTCAAAATGTTTAGAACGTTTATGAATAATCATTGAACTGGAATATTGATCTGAAATAGTGATGTTTTGGTTGTGCATCTCTAATTACTTATATTATTTTTATCAGATTTTCAAACGATATTATAACATAATTATATCATTGACTTCATGAATATATATATATGATTGACTTTATTCTCATTAGAATCTTATATTCCTTATTCTATTTTATTATTATACTGACTTTAATCTGACATTCACCAGAAGAGTAGAGATATAATAAATATGGAGAAGATGTTCTTGCTGATGAAGCCCACAAGAGTCTTAGAATTGTGCGGGGAAAATGAGGTGAATTATGTTATGAATGACGGACCAACAGTTTTATATGGGTTCCGAACCACCAGTTAACTGATAGCAATAAGTGTCTCATATTTTAATTTATATGTTATGAATGACGGACCAACAGTTTTAGATGGGTTCCGAACCACCAGTTAACTGATAGCAATAAGTGTCTCAGCCTGAAAAACTGAATCAACTGAGTTCAAACAAAATATTAACAAATATGGCAAGCATGTGACTATTATTTTCTTAGAAACTTAAGAAACTAGACAATGAAACCAATATTTGTAAAACTACCTTGAGGTTTCTTCAACTCAAGGTATACTTGAAAATAATTTTCAAGTCTCCCTTGAATTATGGATGTCTCAAGGTAAATTATAAACTCGGCTCTACGTCTTAAATAGTAAGGTTCTTTGATACTGTTACATCTTAACGATTTCAAATATCTAATAATGTTTCAGAGTAATCTCAAATGTCTAAATAATCCTTGATTCGTATATTTCATTCAAGTGATATGAAAGAAATCTAATTCCCTTTCTATTCAACAAAAAGATTATTGAAATAGCCACACTAAAAAACATTATAAACTCATTTTGAACCAATTTTTCTTCTCAAAACTTTATTGAAATCAATTAATGTTGTAATATATTAATCATAATAATAAAAATTCAACAACGTGTGAATCTGATAGATGCCTTAGTTTGATAAAGTCTATTGTAATAGTTACTTGATTAATATTAAATAATACAAAACCCAAATTAAGTTCCGACAAATGTTCCAATCAAAAACTGTTTGAATGATCATCCTGGTTCAGTAAAAAGATAATGTTCTGTTTTGAATTAATGAGAATATCGTATTACATGTAGAACTCAAATTATAACACATAGAATAGCTTTCACATCAATATTAATATCACTTCATATGATTGCTTAGTATGTGTCTAAAACAAAAATATTACATAGTATTAAACTTGTATATAACGAACATCTAAATAACGTAATCCTCTACTTGAAGATTTTTAAAAAGGTTTCTTGATATTAAAATATTGGCAAGATGACTTCTCATTAACGAATACCCCTCTAGAACGAATCTTTTGCCCGGTTAATCGATTTTGTTAGAAAGATGTACAACTGTGATAACATCCACACTTGCCTTAAGACCGATATAATAATGTAGACTCCATGACTTCAATCAACAAGCACCGATTTCCTATTTAAACATTTCTGAATTTAACCAAGCACAAGAAACAATATCCATTTGAATAAGTACTATCTTGAAACCTATTTGGAGCTGAACCAAGGTTTATCCTAAAACACCTTTATATGGGATAATTCATGATTGAACCAAAATTAATCATATTCCAAACTATTTCTGATACATGGTACATTACTTTATTCTTGCATGAACCAATATCAATAAATCGACTTTTACCGTAGTAGAACCCCTCTCATCCGTCATTCTGGATGATCCGACCATCCCAATCTTGGAAACTAGTCCCACATAACCTATCTTTTTCGACATTTTTATCATATTTTCAAACTAAAATTCATAATTAAACTAAATTATTTACCTTTAAACAACAGCTCTCTTGCAAAATAATCAGTCACATCACTGCAGACAATAATACAGCCGTTTTTTCAGTTCATATATAGCATAATCCAATTTTAAAATGTATTTTTATGTACTGCACAATAAAAAACGACTTCTCTCTGATAATCCTAATCTTTTTTCACTTTCTTTTCAATAACAAACAACAGCTTTCTTGCATTTTATTATAATTATTTATACCACTGTAGATAATAATATGTAGTCATTATTAGAGTCCAAATATAGTATATTTCACTGTAAAAATGTATTTTTATGTACTGTGCAATAAAAAATGGCTTCTCTCCGATAATCCGATCTTTTTGCAATTCAACCAAACTCCTAGCCCTGAGGGTAACTGATTAGAGAGGTTCTACTGCACTCTAGAGATGACCACAGCTCTGAATCTAGACCATTACGACTCTTCAAAGAAACATAATTGAATTAACATCACCAAATTCATACCAGTATTGACATACATCTTCCACTTTTAAATCAAGATCAACATATCAACTTTTCATGACCATTAGGGATGACTGCAGCTCTGCTTTTCTCCACTCTAATGGCTTTTTAACCACATAATCATGTGCCTCACTATAGGAATTACATGTCCCACTACAGGAATCATATCTGAACATTTTGAAAATCCCGCGCTCCGCTACAGGAAACACGAGTTCACATTTTGAAAATCCCGCGCTTTGCCACAGGAAACAAATGTGCACATTTTAAAAATCCCGCGCTTTGTTACAGGAAACACATCTGCTCATTTCATAAACCCATGCTTTGATACACGACTTCATTCACTTTAAACTAGTCGTTTTCTCAAATTTCGAACTAATCATTATCTCATCACCACTGCTAATATTGTAACTATAAAGCTGTTTGTTGGGATACTTCATTTCCTCAGGTCCTGTAATAGTTTTCATTTCCTGATCAACATAGAAAAGTCGCATTTTTGCGCAGGGAATCTTTGCAAATGGCTCCAGTTTTTGTTTGAGCTCGTTGACAGACTGATAGACATTGATGCTGCGCTCCTCTGCAATGTTTTCCTGTGGAAATGATACTGTGACTTTGACACGACTTTCAGGTCGAAGGTCAATGCTGACCAGCGGATCCAGCTTGCCGTGTATTGCAATCAGATCTGTGTACCTGCAACACAAAATAGTATTTATTTACGGATGTATTATAAAGTGCATATATTTCTGTGGTAGAAAATGTATTTGCTAATAGGGATTGGAAGGAAAAAGACATAGATGTAGGCAAAAAGGTTCTAGAAATCCAGATTCAATTGTATCGGGCACCCTGCTGGTATGTACATACTTTATTGTATTCCCCTCAAGTAGTTTGCACCTATAGACAATCCTAACTCTTTAACAAATAACTAATTTATGAATTGAATCTAATACCTGTTGAAAGATTTAGGAAACAATAATTATCAAGCCTGTCGTGTTTTATGGAGCTGAATCATGGGCTCTTAGAAAGAAAGCTCTTACAGTTCTTGTATTCTTGTGAAAAAAGATGAATATCTGGGAACATCAAGATATTTGGACCAGTGTGTATTGATGGAGGCTGGAGAATCCGACCAAATCAAGAACTGGGTGACCTTTATAGAAAAACAGAAATTGTGGATGAAATTTGAAACGCCTTACAATTAGGCGTTTGTGATGGTTAGGTCACAGTAGAGATAATGAACGACACGGTGGCCGTAAAGAAAGTATTCAGGGAGAATCCAGGAGGAAGGAGGCTGAGAGGGCGTCCACAAAAACATTGGTTGGAGGATGTTGAGGACGATCTGAGAAGACTGAGTAAGAAGCTGAAGATGTAAGGCAGCTGATAGAGAAGACTGGAGAGGCATCTTAGAGGAGGCCAGGGCCCTGAATGGGCTGTAGCGCCGTGAAGTACTGTGCGAGACTAAGCTCCGTGTCCCTGACAGCTGAAGAGAAGAGACGAAGAATACTATACTGGGCAGCGCGTACGCAGAGATGCACAATTGCATTGCTTTTGCGATGACATAGTGACGTAGTGCATTCCTCCGAGGGACACGGAGCTCAGTCTCGCACTGTAACTCTTGAAAGAGAAGTGTTTCATTTGATCCTTCTGATATAAGAGATATATATATTATCAATGAATAAATGAATAATCTAACCTTTCTGGCCGATCACTCTCTGGTTTGTCCATGTAGTAGCGTATGAAAGCTCTCTCGGCGTCCTCCCTCTCCTCGGCGCTGATCACTCCTCCCCCATTCAGCGTATGAATGTTGGGTAGCCTGGCAACCAACAGCCACCGTCTTTCGTGTTCTGTGTACTCTTGCGGGTACTGCAACAACAAATCAACACTAGAATCAATGTTGACTCACTAAATATTGGTCAATTTTATATATAAATGCAAAATTATTTAGTTCTTTACGAAAGATTAGACAATAATTGAGTTCATGGGAGCCTTACTGGTTCATGAAGTTGAACCAATCAGACGCCTTAGTTTCCGGTGCACCGGTAACCGGTAAGGCTCCCATGAACACTACCATTATAAAAAGAGGAAGGGTAAGATTTGAAGGAGGATGAAGCCCACATAGGCCTGATACCTGTGCATGGGTAATGAGCTGGATGATGGTGGTTGATGAGTTGAACCTACAGTTTTAGGTGGGTTCCGAACCACTGGGAAGTGATTTTACAGTAGAGAACATTGTCTTTTTGCTGGAAAATCTGATCGACCACCCTTACAAAGAGCGTCCAGGAGAACGCAGCTTATCTCTGATTGAACAGATACCTGCTGCGGCTCACGACTATCACTTCCCTTAGTTTAAAACCCTCACCCCCAGTGCCTGTATATAGACAGGGATACTTCACTTCTGATTGGATAATTCAGCCACATTCGGACACAAGGATCTCAAGACAATAATTATATTGAAAAAAGAGATCTAATTTAATTAGATCTAACTAAATTTAATTAAAGTACCTACTAATTAAATTTAATTTAATTAAAAGACTAATGCTCGACTAGTACATTCCAATTGTATTTGTTCTATCAATTTTTTTCACTTGAAATTTGTAGAATCAAGTTTATTTCTTTTTTCATTTATATGATGTCATTATTAAAAGGTTACTGTGTGTATTTTTTATTGTATGATGTTGTGTTGCAGAAATAAATTATTATTATTAATTGCCTCAGATAGTTTCCATTAAATTAATTTTGCTTAAATATCGATTGGGGTATAGAAAACTCACCCCATGCATGACTTCCACCATTTGATCTCAGGTTTGCATCATTTTTGAAACACTTGTTACAATCGAATATAAAATGGGAACAATACTATGGCGGCAGGAAGCAATGGCCATATATAAAGTCACTGTACTCCTAAACTCAGCTCTTTGCAACGCAGGGAGATTGCAACTTTGGAAAACTATCACAACATTTATTTACTTTTTTCAATACTTTCTTTGTATATTAATCTACTCTGTACTTTAGTTTTAGTTTGTCTGAGATTGATAATGGAGTAACATCCGAAACTAGTATCTCTATAATTTTAATAAATGTGGTTGTGACAATTTCGTCTTATTATTCATTATTTTTTAAATATTGTTAATCATATACTACATTGTAAAAGTACATCTATTAATGAATCGCTCACCTCAAACAAGGGACAATTCAGTATACGCAAACTACGCAGCGCGGGGAATTTTCCCAGTCGTTCCACATCGTCCCACGACGCTAATAGAGTATGATTCAAGTTAATGAAAACCAACCGACGAAACGCGTCGTGCGGCGAGTCACGTCGTTCGCTGCCCTCGCATTCGCTCTCAGTTCGTGAGTAACACGAACCGCCCGGCGAACTGCTCGGCGAAGTGGTTGCTGATGAACTGGCACCAGTGGTTGTCGCACCAGTTGTATCGAGCGACGCCAGAGGACAATGAGCTAGCACCAGTGACTCCAGTTGCGGGAACGCTTCACCCAATTTGCAGATTTCACGCCAGCTGGTGATTGGGTTGCCTGAAAAATCAATTCAAGATTCAATATATTTTTATTGTCACAAAAACTTTACATAGATCGTCAAAATAACAATAAATATAATAAAATATATTACAATATTCATCAAAGCATATTGTATCTCATACCATCATAACAAAAACTCTTGCTTACTATATGGATATTTTCCAATTAAAATATTTTTTTAATTATACTTAAATTTATCAAACCCTTCATAATATGAAGGAAGTGCACTGAACATTCCCTTTCCAAATTCTATGAAACAATTTATTTATTTCTTCATTTATTACAAAAACACAATCAAGTATAGATACAACAGGCACAGCCCCCTACTGCTGTAATTTGAAGTATATGTGTACATTGATTCATTCTCAGTGATACAGAATGCTGAGGACAGTGCCATTGATAGGCATTCAAGGCAAATTCATTTTTATGTAAATGAAGCACTTGAATATGTGGAGAGCCGGAACTATCAGTCATGAATTGCAGGAAAAAATATAGCAATCAGACGTTCATCAACATGATAATAATCAATTATTATTGAGTCTATCTAAATTATATATTTTATGAGTCATGTCAACTCGTTAGCTGTATGTGTTGAACATCTATAAATACAGGATGCAGCAGGGATGTATGATGATTTGAAATTATTGTCACACGCTCTTTAGGGATCAAATTAATTTTTAAATGTTTGATATCATAAAAATAGCATTTACACAAGCAATAGACCGCTGTTTTCTACAACATGAACAGTTACGTCAACAGAACAGTTCACGTTAATAAGTCTTACTAGGAAAATTTCATCATAATTCTGACTATTTAAAAATATTTCTCAATTTGATTTCATGCATTAGTAATAAATAATTGGTAAGAAATTGTGACATTTTTTCTGCTTCTCCTTCCACTGGCGATTCAAGTGATTTACTTTTGTCAGTAGTTTTTCAATTTTTACCTTGCTTAAGAGATAAGTTTTTATAATTGGTACAGTAAAATACAGTACAATAATTCATTGATTATTATGACATTAAAAATTACTGTATTAGAGTATCCCACTGAGGAAAAATCAACTGTCTCCAACATAACTGTATTTCTGTTATTGATACTGCATCTTATCACCACCTTGTATTTTTGTTGATTAGTAATGAGTGTGGAATGAATGAAATGTGCATTTTGATAAATCATTGACACTAAACATTTGACGGGATACGCACTATACTAGATAGAATCAGGTTTTATGAGCAGACAATTTATTTGTATTGACATACCTGTAAAGTGTAAGCTTTTGATGTTATTGTGCCTTATACATTCATCAGTCAGCGGATCATCCAATTCAACCGTGCTCATTTCATTCTTGCTCAAATGTAGTTCTTCCAAACTGAAAATACAACAAAATATACAAATTATAATAGAAGCTCACACAATTTAATTAAAAAACGCATATTTTCTATTTCTCTGATGCATTAGGCCTGAATACCTAAATATGTTCTGAAACGTCCTTATCAGAATTCAGATTTATTTAAATTTTCAAAATTAATTGAATACATTGACTTTAACGTGGAAATAAACACTCACATTTTGTATGACGATCGTTTCGCTTCAATGTAAGAATATCTTAAGACACTGCAGCTGACAGTGAGCTGAGTTCTCAAAAGAAGTGTATAATTTATTTCCACTTAAAAGTTTCCATCTTATTTATGTTTAGTAAATTGACATTGATATTTCACACTTTACAATACAAAAAAGGTAGAGCACAAAAAGTGCAAAACATAAAAGTGTTTTCAAAAGAGGAAAGGAACTGACAATTTATCAAACTGCCTAAGGTATGGAACATAATTTTACTAAATTCGAAATCAATAAAATTATGAAATAAAGCGAATGTTCGTTAGGCTGAAATTTAAGCCCACCAATGTTATACAACATAGGTATATATTTAAATAAACATATTTGAGTGCTTATCAACAACGACTTCATGAAGAAATAATAGAATAAAGAAATAGCAAATAAAATATTGACTAAAAACCAGATATATTTGAATAAAAGTCAAGTACAACTCACTTTGGAAGATGTGAAAGTAGTTTACGGACACTCGGCCATTCAATGTTAGTGGAATTCAACACCAGATTCCGGAGATGTGGAAACTCCTTCAGTGAGCTGCGACTCAGACACTCGTTCAGTGCATTAAAACTCAAATTGGCAAACTTCAGTCGTGGCATGCTGGTCAGTATACTCATAACCTGCAATTAAAAACCAAAATAATTGAAAATAAATTTCAAATGAACCATAGACAATTAATAATTACACTATAGATATATTAATAACAAATAATTAATTTCCTGGATTTCTTGTTCCATGACGAACTGCGTTGTTAATATTAACTTTAACAAATTTAACGACTTGCAGTCAAATTTGACTGCGAGTCGTTAAATTCACTTGAAAAGGCTGCAAGGCTGCAAGAAACTAGGCCAGCTAGAGTCTTATCTTATCTCAGACAAGCGCTCCAACCAAGTGTGCTACCATAGCCGTCAAAGGTTGAGAATAAATTATAACTTAGTATTTGTTGATCCATGAAGAACTGCGAGAAAGTGTATATTTTCACTTGTAGAACTATTTAAAATCAATGCAATAAACTCAATGAAAAATCAATGAACATATGCATAACTATTTAAAATTAATTTAGAATGAAAAATTCTAATTTATTTTAAATAGTTCTGCAAGTCGCCTATATATAAATAAATTATAAGCTTTTTTCCTCAAGAGATTTGTAGTGTTGAAAGTAATGTGGAACTTGTTCACCGTCAATAAAAAAGTAAGATGTTATCAAACCAATTATTAATAGGTAACCATCAAATTAGTGTTTGGACAATTTCTTATATTTTAGCTGTTAATACCTTACAATTCATCTGTTTAACATTGAAATTGAATCAACCTTTTATGATAATGTGGTCTAAATTTCAGTGATTCAATTTAAAAAATTCAGAAATATCTTGGAGCCTTGGAGGGTATTAAATACATTCACTTGAAGTGCTTCGTCATTTAAATTGAGCTTGGTAGTTGTGTATTCCAGAAAATTCAAAATGTATTTTAATCAAAACATAAACATAACCTATGCTTACAAATATTTGTAAAAATTTACTAATAGAGACAGTTTTGGGTTAAAAGCCTGTTGTTTCTTTACAATAAGTTGTATTTTGACTGTATCAATAAATAAATAGCATTTTTATTAATTTCTTTCTTGCTAATGAAGCCTAATGAGTCTCAGACTCAAACGTGAGTAATGAGGTGAATAATGGTTGACGGCTCTGATGGCGCAGTTAGTTGGAGCGCTTGTCTAAGATGAGATAAGGCTCTGGCTGGTTTTGTTTCCTGCAGTATTGAGTTTGAATCACATGATGCAGCCATGGATGTTTCTCATTATACACATTAAAGAAATAATTCCAGAATAAAACATATTTTAAAACAAAAAAAGAAACCGACTTCAGTGAAAGGATGAAATACTCATGTACTAAAAAGTTTAAAAGAAAGTATTTACTTTAAACTGAGAAAATTTAAAATTTCATACAAGTAATCTTTTGAAGTCGGTGCCAAATATTTTATGAAGTTGATAAGAAATTCTATCTAATATCAAAACTAACACTGTATTTCAATTAAATATGTGATTTACACTCACTTTTACTGAAATTCAGTGTCAGTTTTGATATTAGATTGTTCAATTATTTCGTCATGGAAAACATCACAGAGTAATTCTGTTATATTTTAGAAGTTATGGGAAATTTGGCGCCGACTTCAAAAAATTACTTGTATGAAATTAAAAATTTTCTCAGTTTAAAGTAAATACTTTATTTTAAAATTTTTAGTACATGAGTATTTCATCCTTTCACTGAAGTCGGTTTCTTTTTTTGTTTTAAAATATGTTTTATTTTAAGCTTTTTAGTTGAATTTTCAAACTTTGAAAACATGAGAAATTTCTTGCAGCCTACATTATGAAATATTTATCAAATTAGCAAGCCAATAATTAATTTATAACATCCAAACTTAAGTAACTAAAAATCCACTTATAAGAAAAGATAAACTAAAGAAAATTCTACAACGTTTTATTTAATGTGGAATAATGTATTTAAGAAAATTATAATAGCGAAAGGCTTCTTAAAAGTGAAATGGCTTTTGATTAATTTTGATGTGGTCCCTTACAGAAGAAACCTACACTGAAATAGTAGGCCTATATTACGTTACAAGTGTGGAGAATTGTGTTTACTGAAAATATGATAAGTTAACGCAGGAGATGAAGTTGAGTGCGGTATTATTATACGAGTATGGTAAACATCTTCCCGGACGAGTTATGTACGATATTTTTTGTGATATTAGTCATATATATTTTTTTAATATAAAAACATAAACTTTGAGCTAGTACAAGAGGATCATTAAAAATAACCTCAAAATAGCCTATTGTACATGTATTTAATGGCGAATAAATATTCTTAATCATCACAGCAGCGAAACTAAAAATACTTCTGAGATCAGCTGTTTTTCCAAATTCTCCAACTTATGATTGAAATTAAATAAATAACCTTATTCCTATGACTCAATAACATCAACTAAATTATTCACAATTTTCATATGAACAGAAATATTATATTCTTCTTATTCTCGATTCAAATTAAGTTCACGTGATTGGTCAAAACGGGACATTACAGGCTTGTTTCACACTGAACCAGCTTTGGGTAACCGATGTCGTTTACCCGGCATAATTGCATTGCATCATATGATTTCGAAAACCGTCTAGATGTAAAGCGCTCCATATGATACAATGATCAGCCTGGTAAACAACACCAGTTATCCGATTGGTGGTTATGTGTGGAACTATCCTATTCAAACTTGATTGAAATGAAGACATCGAAGAATGCTCCTTTTTGTTTAATATTGGGCTAAGTATTGGGCCGACCCTTGCGAAACTTGGATGGGACCACCGCTGAGCGATGCTCTTTCATTTAAAAAAAATTTCATCGAAATCGGTTCAATATTGTTCGAATGATTGATGTACAAACATAGAAAAAAAAAAACAGGTCGAATATAGTACGGTAACCTTGTTCTTTTTGGAAGTCTGTTAAAAAAACATTTGGGAGGAAAACAAAAATCTGGTTGTTGGATAATGGAATTAAAAAAAAACAGCGAACAATTAATGTCATAAATTGTTTTTCTGTAGCCTACAAAAAAGTCTGAATAATCTGGACTTAATTATCTAGATTACTAAAAACCATATATATTCAACTAGTATCATGTAGTCTAAAAATATTATTATTGTTATATAATCAGTATTCTTGTAAATTAGAGAATGTTTTTGCTTTTCGAACGCTTCTTCTCAATTTAATATTCAAATAGTAACATGTAATTTTGTAAAACTAACGTAATAATTTTTCGCATGTTCTAATACCTTTATAAAGAAATAGACGAAATAGTGGCATCCCGACACATATTTATATAGTTGGAGTCTCTGCAATACGTTATATTAAATTTAAGACTATACATACAGTATTTTCTGAAATGTTGATTTTTTTATTAACTTTTCATGTGAAATTTAACGACTTGCATTCAAATATTTGTTAAGAATAAGTATAATAACTCACTTAATCTGGCCGAGTACTTTCGAATCTATGAGATTCATCTTCAGAGCTCTGAAGTCGTTAAATTTCACATGAAAAGTTAATATTAACAACGCAGTTCGTCATGGAACAGGAAATCCAGGAATTTGATTTTTTTATTGTGAATATACTCCTCTGGTAGTGCTGTACTCACAACCAGAGAAATTACTATTATTATTATTCACTCATTCACCTCATTATCCACGCACAAGTCTAATGCCACTAGTTCTTGTGGCACTAGCAACCAATGAGTTTTCAAGACCAATTCCACTGATAATCTCTTATTGTACCTCCAATTTCTGACATTCTACAGTACTGTATTGAGTCTTGTGACTCGTCGCTCACCTCAGCCCAGCTGTTGAGGTTATTCTGCGCCAAATCGAGCTCCTCGACGCACTGGCACTTATCCTCGAGTATCTCCTTGTCATGGCCTCCAGCCGAGTCGATGCCCAGGTCATTTAGGACGAGCAGCGATGGAATACAGCGGCGGGGACTCTTCTTGGGCACATAAATGGCCACGGGCAGGTCGGCTACAGCTGCTGCAGAAATCGTACCGCCCTCTGGTGACGACTCTGTCTCACCATATTTACACTCAATCGCCTCCAGCAACGATGGCATGTCTTCATTTGATCTAGAAGAAACAAAAATAAATTTTTAGGTTAATGAGTTAAGAGAACGGATCAAATTAATATGACACGCTAGTTAAATGGAAAGAACAGATCAAATACGAAATACTAAATAAGTGGGGAAAACAGATCGAATATGAAACAATGGATAATTTAAAAGGGCAGATCGAATATGAAGCAGTTGATATGTTTAGAGTAGATAAAATACGAAGCAGTTTAAAGAACAGATCAAATATGAAACTGTGAATAAGTGAGAAGAATAGATCAAATATAAAATAGTGAATAAGTAAGAAGAATAAATAAAGAATGAAGCAGTTTGAAGAACCGAACTAATATGAAACAGTGAATAAGTTAAAAAACAGATCAAATATGAGGCAGTAGATAAGTTAAAAAAACAGATCAAATATGAAATAATGTTAGTTTGAAGTGACTGACAATTGAATAAACTGACAAATATACATAAACAGAATTTTATAGTAAAGTAATAGCAATTAAAGGAATTCGAAATTAATAAATTCTGTTTATGAAATAATGGATAATTTTAAAGGACAGATCAAATATGAAGACGTTGATAAGTTAGAAGAACAGAAAAGTATGGAACAGTGGACAAATTTAATATGTTCAAACAACATATTAGCTAATAATGGATATAAAAACAACAATCATAAAGAATAGTCAACCTAAATGTTACAGGATTCTGTTTTTCAAGAGGTACCCATATCGTTCACTGTATGAAAATAGAGTGAAAATTGACAGTCTATGACTGAAACGAGACTAATCGCCACCAAAAACAACAATTAAATACGGTATAAAATCTAATTTCTTAAAATTCCTCAAGAGAAACAAATAGTTCACATGATATAGATCATTGACTATTCTAAGAGTTCCTTCATTTATTCAACAAGATTGGTAACAAAAAATTAAGATATGATACTTCAAACTAGTAGGCTAATATATTAACAGTTACAGTAAATAGATAAAGGTTGGCAAAATTTCAGCGCAGTAAAATCTATAATTGCTTGGTTTCACGCATCACTTTAAATGCCACACTTGCAACTCAGCGTGCACCTTGGCAGTGACTTATTTTAATGCACTTTCGAATGCATTTCATGTATTGAGAGCTGAAGGTCGGATATTGAATAATGAATATTATTTCCAACCAAGAAAACAAATAATACAAATTAAAAAAAAAATATATATCCAGGAAATTAATTATTTAACAATAAGACTCAATACTTTTTATGAATTTTTACTTGAAAATTAAATAGAAGCTTCATTCACAAGCAATTTTAAATCAATAATACGTTTTCCAATTAAAATTATTACTGTTATCCAATTATTCACTGAACAAGATCATGTGGTGTACTTAATAAAATAATTGGTAAATTAGTTTATCTTTGAGTATTAATTCATCTGTAAGGGTGCTTGCACAGTGGAGCATCTAAAATTAAAAATTTTCTTTATTTCTCCTTCAAAATAATAATAATATCGTGTGACCTGGCTGGCTCAGGTCTGGTGTCAGAGTTATCAGGTCGCAATTTATTTATATTTCTCACGATTATAATACAAGAAGTCAAAAAGATTATCACTTTGTGAGTCACAATAGTAGCTTATTCAAACAAAATCAATCCTAGTTATATTGGTAGGAAACTCTATAACAGCTACCGCAGTTTTTAAAAGTCTTGAAAATATCGAAATATTTAAAAAACAACTGGAGAAATATTTAGTTGATAAAGCTTTTTATAGTGTACAAGAGTTCCTTTCACATCAAAATGAAGCCTCACCTCAACTAATTCATATAGTAATTATGGTAAATAGTGTATAAGATTGTATAATAATTGTTAATCTGACTTGTCTTATACTCCTTAACTGGAGTCTACAAGACGTAATCTACAAAAAAAAAAAAAAAAATAGATTCATGATGACAGATAATAGCAGAGAAGAAAACATTCCCCAAACGGGTCTAAGCCTTTGTTTGAACAAGAATCTGGACGTATAGAAGAAAAATATGTGATTAAAGAAGAAATAGAGAAGAATTGAACAAAAATACAAGATGGTAATCTCCATCGAAAAATCAAACACATGTTGTAGAATGAGAGTATTCACGGTGCTTCATTCAGTCATAAGCTACTCCATTCCATAGCATGTGTTAGATTTTGCGATGGCGATTTTCCAATACTTAATTGACAGAATATCTATATTTGTCTAATTCCCGGTCTCCCAGTAAATAATTCAGTAGCTATCGATTTAATAGCGGCCCTAAGGCTTGTTCACACATACCCGGGAGTCGGGTAACCGGCGTCGTATTAATTACATTGTATTATATTATTTAATTGAAACAAAACAGAAGTTGTCAAATTTCACTAATAGTTTGTTTCAATTATGGAGAGATTTCACAATATCAACATTAACATCATTTGGCGGGCTGCTTAGAGGATTTGGTTGGGTTGTCACAACTTCAGCTTGCTGTCGTGGGTTCGAATCACGCACCACTGTCAGGCATTTTTTTTTTGTAGATTACGTTTTGGAGACTCCAGTATAGGACAAGTCAGATCAACAATTATACACTAGATACCATAATTACTATATCAATTAGTTGAGGCGAGGCTTAATTTTGATGTGAAAGGAACTCTTGTACACTATAAAAAGCTTTATCAACTAAATATGTTTTCAATTTTTAAATATTTCTATATTTTCAAGACTCTTTAAAAACTGCGGTAGCTTGTTGTAGAGTTTCCTACCAATATAACTAGGTTTTTGTTTGAATAAGTTAACTATCGTGACTCACCAAGTGATAATCTCCTCGGCTTCTTGTATTATAATCGTGTACGTCAAGAATTTGGTTAATATCATTCGTTTTTACATATAAAGTAACTTCATACACATATAAGCAGGGTACAGTTAGGAGACAAAGTCTCTTGAATAACGGCCTACATGATTCTAATCTATTTACTCTTTCTATACACCTAACCGCTTTCTTTTGGATCTTAAACACCCTATCAAAGTTTTGTTTTGATGAACTACCACATACTAAGATAGCATACCTAATATGTGACAGTAAGAGCCCATGGTAAGCAGTAAAAAGTATATTTTTGTCATTTAATCTAGCAAGCTGTCACAGGACAAATACCCCAGATGAAATTATACAAGATATTTTCTCAAATGTATGGAGCCCAGGTCAATCGTCTATCCAACAAAACTCCTAGAAATGCAATGTTTTCTTCCTGGTCTAGTTGATTATCGTTTACAAAGACGTTTATAGCCCTATCTTCATTTGAATTATGTTTGTTTTTGAATTGAAGGTATTAACACTTTTTACTATTTATTGTTAATTTTAACTAATTTAAGAATTGGACAATGGACTGCACACCTATATGGGCACTTATTTCTAAATGATCTAGAATGGAATTGCTGAGAATGAGTGATGTATCGTCTGCAAATAAGAGGGCTCTACTACTAATTAATTCTTTAAGTAATTTATGTGTAACCATTCACCTCATTACCCACGAACAAGTCTCCGATTTATGTGGGCATCATCAGTAAAAATATTCTACTAACATTAACATATGAATAATATTAACATATGAATAGAAAAATCGGGTAAGTGGGAAGAACTCCATATTATATAACTAGCTGGCTCGACGCGCGTTGCTGCGTTCTCATAAAAATTATCCTTGATTTTATTATTCGCCACCTCCCGCTGAGGTTACATTTCAAATTAGGAAAGAAGTTAGTCCTAGGACTCTTCCAGCTGATCATAGAGGCTTCGTTGTTTTCTTAATCACCACCTCTGAATGAAGAAACATTTCAAATCTAAACCTCCCACGACTATAAGGGTAGAAGCTAGGTTTTTGATTTTATTATTCGCCACCTCCCGCTGAGGCTGCATTTCAAATTTTTAGCTGCATTGGTTAACAGATGTCATCAACCTGGCGTAATTACATTTTTCATCATACCCAGTCGTACGTTTCCTACATATTGCAAGGCTCCGACTGCACGGTAGCCTACATGCAAAGTGCAAAGTCTTTTGCTGTTCAAAGACAGCGTAAATAACGCCGCTAAGGGGTCTGCCATATGATTAAAAACCGTTGACTTTTATCAGCTGTTCCCTTAAGCTGTTTGGCCGGCAAGTTCAGTAGGTTAGGTCTATAAAATGGATTAATTAATAATAATTATTAGCTCCCCTATTAAAATTTATGGTCAGAAACCATCCCCAATATTCACACAACATATTCCCAAAGTTTTATGCCGATTTTTCAAGTAGTTTTGAAGTCTATAGGGAACATGCATACATACATTCATTCATTTTTATTTATATAGAAGATGGCCCTACAGCTGGGTAAACAAAATCCGTTACCTGACTGCCGGGTATTTGTGAAACAAAGCTTAGGGCCACTATTGAATCGATAGCTACTGAATGGTTTTACTGAGTGACTGAGAAACCGGGGGCATCAAACAAAATAAATAAAGATATTCTGTCAATAAATGGAAAATTTATTGAGAGCATAAATGATCCACCACCCAATATCCCAATTTATCCTGTTCTTTATTAGTTTAGTTTAAAATCAATTAGGGCCCGATGCTAGATTGAAATATGGATTTCTATTTCAGTCTTAAGTAGTTGTTGTTAGCGGAATTTTGGCAGCCATACAAACGCGGTGCTGTAGATTTAACCTAAATAGCTGGACGAAAGAACACACACACTAACTTACGTGTTGCCTCATGGCAGATTCAGAAATAAAAGACGAATTCGTTATAAAAATAGACATAAATGTCCAAGTCTAGAATGTGGGTCAACTGCTGATCTCTACTCAATGAACTTATTTGACCCAAGATAATAATTTATTATTATTATTAGAAGTAACACTCTCAAAGTGGAAGATGGTGAGTAAAGACGGTTCATTTTTTGGACTTGTTCTTGTTTGCTCATCAGCTTTTCATTTTTTGTGCGAGATCAGCTTTTCTCTCGTATAATTTATTATTATTATTATAAATTTATGCTTTTAAAACTGTTATTTTTTCTTTGTTCTTTATTACACACATTGAAGGATCAGTGGTGTGATGGGTGGGGGGGGGGTGGAAGGGGGGTCAGAGGGATAAATCTCCCAGACAGAAAGAATGGAATTTTAACAAGTCGTGAAAGCCAATAAAACGTCTGAAATCGCTAAAAATGTGTTTATAGAAGGATTATTTTATTTCAAATAAACTTCAGGGAGTACTCCCGAACCCCCCCCCCCCCCTTTAAATTATAGTCATATCCAAGTATGGTAGCCCACTGTACGGTACCCTAAAAGGTGCAGGGTCAAAAATAACAGCCTGATGTTAGATAGGCCTGCTTGGAGCTTTTACAAAAACAGTAAGGGTCCGGATCCCTCATCTCTCATTGACAAAGATTCAACAACTAGATGAACTTCACTTTGACATATAATGTGGGTTGACATTTTAAAATGACCAATTATTCATGTCTAGAATCGTTTAATGTGATTTAGGAGGGAACATTTAAAAAAAAATTGAAAGTAATTAGTCATAGACCATATATTATCTTCAAAAATTGTCAGAGGGCTCTTCCTTCTTCCCTGCAAAATTTCGAAGCCCTTCAGGTTTTTGCTTTCTACTTCTTAACAGCTCATCAAACTCAACATTTTATAAATATTATTCAAAAATTAAGAAGACGTCTTAACAGCTCAACGCAATTAAAATTGCAATATAATCAAATACAGAAAATTAAATATTGCGTTGAATAAGGCCTCAAACTTCAAATTTCGTTGAACGGTTCATTTATTTATAAATAATCAATGAACAAAGAACTATTTTTACTCTAGCAAAAAAGCACCTCACGCATACTTCCAAGGCTCTATAACTCGGAAATGGCGATCCCAATTGGAAATTGGTAAATGAACGAAGCTAAAGAGAATTTCATTCCCGACTTCAACGATGTCTGACTTGAAATTGTATCTTTTTTTTAAGTATAGATAAGTTATACGTAAATATCGAAGCATGGTTACAACTCTGGGGAAGCTAGATGGCTGGAACCTGGAAGTCCCACACCAGACTGATCAGTTACCACTGCTGGAACTAGCGCTACCTGCCACGCCATCTAGCGGCGTAACTGGAACTAATTGCACTCTAGTTTCATTTTTCATCAATATATGGCGTACAAGTTCCATTCACATTACGAAGCTGTCACATTCACATTTACGAACTAATTTGGCAATTTCGGCAACATGAAACTTGCAAAATTAATTGTATTGGGTTGTTTCGTTGCGTTAACGAAATTCTGCGTTTTTAATTCTTAAATTCAAGGGTTTAATGATATTAATTTAACTTCAAGAGTTATGCCTGTCCATAGTTGAATTAGTTAAGTTGATATTATTCATGAATTTATTCATTAGAATTTAATAATTATAAGCTACCGCAAGGGAAACGAAAACGTCAATTAATTAGGCCTATTCCCTATTACAAGTTAGTTTTGATGGAGTTAATTTCAACTCAAGAATTATCTGTATTGGATTTTTATTTTTATCTTATTTAAATTCTTTCCTTCATTTTTTATCATTTTATTTTTTCGTTTCTTTTTTTTATTTTTGTTTATATTTTTTAATTCTATTTCTATTTTTTCTATTTCTCTTTTTATTTTGATTCTTCTCTTCTATTTCTAATTCTTTTCGCATATTGTCCAACAGAATAAAATAGAGATTATCTTCAACAAATCAATTCGAAATATCAGGTTGGAATCAAAAAATAATTTAATTAGCCTATTATTATTATTATGTAATTAAACATGTTTCGCTAAATATCTTGGATGCGTTTTCTGTTAAAAAAAGGCCGTAATATGATATATTTTCCCCAATAAACATAATTCAATCTTTTGTTTAGTTCCACTAAAAAAATATCAGGTATAAGATCAAGCCTACTTGATTTGATAGTAATTTATCAAAAAAAGAAATTAACTGCTTGAAATTAAAAACTTTTATTAAGTTATGCTTTTGAATCAAGAGGAATGGACGCGTTATATTTCACTTCTGTTAAAAAACTAGATTAATTAATTTTTTCAATGATATTGCAAACGTAAAGCTACTAAGTAGGCTAGGACTCACAGTCTATCCTATTCAGAAACACGTTGGGAAATTGATTTTCTAGGAGCCCATATTATATTTCTAACAATAAACAATAAAATTTACACCGTAACTAAATGTTTGGACCACGTTCAAATTATTCCAGTTTTATTCGCGAGTGCCCTATTTAAGTTTCAACAGAAAATAAAAAATTTAGATTGAAAAGTGCTTTATAATTAATATAAAAAATAATAAATCCAGACTGGTTTATTGTTTAAGTTACCAGTTGACTCAGAATTTCTTTGGAAAATTTATAATAAGCGGTATTAATATTCGAGGGAAATTATCAAGTGATGCAGGAATAAATCAATAAACAAATACCTCTTGGCCTAATGGAGTGGAATATCGATTTTTGTAGCTTACAGCTACAAATATACTATTTTTTAGGACGAAGATAATCTCTTGAAAGAAAAAATATTAATCCATCTAAAATTTCAAAAACAATTCTGTTCTCATGAAAATTAAATACCCCTTCTTATAAATGCACGAAGCTCAAACACATACATCAACTCCTAAACGATCACTAACACTAATATTTTGAATAATAAAACAATTTATTACAAAATATCACACAACACAACACTTAACAGCAAACAACACAGCACAAGCCTTTGTTTACGAAATACTTTCACTACAGCTGATCCATCTATAACTTTGTTTTCCAATAATCAGCTGGAATTTGCAACAACAAAAATGATGCACACTTATCCAAATTTGTACATTATGACACACAAAACAACACAGCAAACAAGATATTAGAAACAAATCCAAGACGTTGCGTCGTAAATACAAATACACATACGAATCTATTTCGAAGATATTGACGTACTACGCACTAGTAGCCTGATGTCCATTTAAACTTTAAATGGACTCTTTCGTTTACGATATTGCGATTAAACCAATTTAAACTAACAACAATTGATACACACTGATTGAAAATTACATGAATGTTTACTCAATTATTTAAATTGTTGAAATAACAACTCACTTTAACAAAGAATTTCCACCGTAAAGACATTTATTTAGCTCAAACTCCGAACACTGTCTGCTACCTTCGCTTTGTTTACAACACAGCGACGCTAGCAGCTGAGTCTGACGATAGTTCTTGAAACGGCCGCTTGGAGCACGAGTGCTGTAACAAGGTCATTCGATAACCACGAATCCACGAAAGAGCTCTGGTTTTGTAAAGGCCCTTTCACACTTCGTAACCGTCTTGGCAGATCAGTAAGCAGATTCCAATCGGTAGGAGAATTAAATTGATTCATAAATTTTAAAATATGTAGAGAGAGAAATTTGAAAGGTTTTGTACGTTGAGATATAGAAACGATCGATGAGGTTTGTCAACACTTGTCTAGGTCGAGATTGATTTCTGATTGTTCAATTCAAGAATCAATATATAGCCTAGTGATACCCGATGAAAAATTTGAAAATATAATCTCCTTTTCCTCCTCCATCTCCTTCTACCCGAAACATAAATCTACAAAAAAGTCATTCTACTTCTCCACCACTTCCCCATCATCATCCTCCTCCACCACCTCTTCCTCTTCCTCCTCCTTCTTTTCCTTTACCTTCTTCACTTCTTCCTCCTTCTTCTCCTCCTCCTCATCCTCATATTCCTCCTCTTCCTTCTACTCCTCCTCTTCGTCCTCCTACTCCTCTTCCTCCTCCTTCACCATTTCCTCCTCCTCCTCCTTATCATCATCATCATCCTCCTCTTGGGCGAGTGTGGTCTACTGTTAATAAAACGACTAGTAATAAAAATTAAAACGTATTAAATTATTGGAAGAGGAAAAGGAGGTGGGAGAGGAGGAGGAGGAAGAATAGGAGAAAGAGGAATAAGAAGATGAGGAGGGCATAAAACATTGCTTTCTGCAACTAAGAAAATTTTCCTCTTTATTTCAACTTTTCAAGAATCACATGAATTGCTGTGCGTGAGTGATGAGGTGAATGATGATGATACAATTATAATATGCTACTATAATTTTAGGTGGACTCCGAACCGCCGGGTGATTGTACATTACCGACAGTCGGTCCTATCGGTCGACAGAATGAATGGTTAAATTACATTTAGGTAGGTTCCGAACCAGTATGTCTTAGGACAGTCCCGACAGTTATAGTTCTGAGGTGAGGTGAATGTTGATACAATGGTGAATGGTAAACTTCCAGTTTCAGGTGGGTTCCGAACCACCAAGCGATAGTACAGTCCCGACAGCGGACCTTCAGGTCAACAGGTGATGAATGGTGGACCTACATTTAGGTAGGCTCCAATCCACCGGGTGATAGTACAATCCCGAAAGTCGGTCCAATAGGTCGCTAAGTGTGAAGGAGGCCTTTCAAGCATGTGCATAAAGCATGACTGGATGTTCGAATTCATTGAAGCAGACTGCTTGCTTCTTCCACCTAAGCTTGTTCTCTGGTGACTCTCTGTAGACTGGGAGGTATAAAACATGAAAGTGTTGGCGATTTGTTTAGAACCGGTAATAACCGGTATTTTACTTTTTCTTGACGGGATAGCAGACGCAATATTTTACATCATTTCGTTGCTGTTGCATTGTTTACACTAAATATAAAATACTTTGAGTTCAAGCGGCGGGCCGCTTGGCGCAGTTGGTTGGGGCGTCGCAACTTCAGCTTGCTGTCGTCCAAGTGGTCGTGGGTTCGAATCCCGCTCCACCGTCAGGCATTTATATGTAATCATTCACCTCATTACCCACGCACAAGTCACGGACTCATGTGGGCATCATCAGCAATAAAAAAAAAAAAAAAAAAATTTACATATCCAGTTCAGGATTTTTTGTAGATCTTGAATGTAGATAGATAAATTGTCTCTATCAAGGGTGGAGTTAGGACTCAAGGCACTCTCTTCCACTCAACCCATAATGTTTGAGGAACACATAATGGAGGATGAGGATGAGGAAAAGGAGGCGGAGGTGAAGAGTAGGAGGAGGAGGAGGAGGAGGATGAGTATGAGTACGAAAAAGTGAACGGTGAGGAGGAAGAGAAGGAGGAGGAGAAGGAGGTAGAGGAGGAGATGGTGAAGGAGGAGAAGGAGATACAGGAGATGTCGGAGGAGGAGGAGGAGGAGGAAGAGTATGAGTAGGAGAAGGGTATGAGGAGGAGGAAGATGTGGGGGAGGATAACGATGACGATGATGAAGAGGAGGTGGTAAAATTAGGAGCATTGAATGGAGAATCATCTTATGGAGAAGAGATGAGCTTTAATCGGTTAAAGCTCCTTGACTTTGAAAAAAAAATTATTATAATAAAAAATCAAAATCAATGATACTGTTAAATGAGTAAAAAAGAATCTTAGTTTATCAAGTACTAGTTTTTTTGTAACTATGCTTTTCTCTATTATTTATTACATCGATTATTAAAAATTTTGTTTTTCTCTACTTGTACTGTGTTGTGATTGTGACAAATAATATTTTTAACAAACAATTAAATTTAATTTTCACAGTTAACTTTTATTTTCTTGCTAATCAATCCTACATGAGTCTGATGAGACTTGTGCGTGGGTAATGAGGTCAATGCCGATACAATGTTGTTATGAATGGTGGACATACAATTTCAGGTGACTAAACGTCATATCACCGCAGTCAGTCTATTCTTCCAACAAAAATTCTTATCCAGGTCATAAACTTCTTGTAAATCACTCAAAAAATTCTTAATTATCTCAAATTTCAGGTCACAGCATTTAGTGCAAAAAAATTGATTCGGTAACATCAGTTTAATCGGCTATGTCTATTACAACTATTATCTAACAGAAAGTTAATAGTCACGTTTTTACGAGCTAACTAGTTGGCTTTTACTAGCTAACAAGTCGACTACGGTATCAGATGCCGGTTATAACACGAAAATAAAGATGAAAGTATACTGACACGAAATTTGTTGAGAATCGAAGATGAATAAAATTATTATTACAAGTTATCTCATTTTCCTGGTACAAGCTGCGTTCGACAATCCAAAATATTCAAATTAACATTATGATGTGAAGAAACGATTGCTGTATGACATTAAGTTGTAGAGAAGATGTTAGACTTGTAAAAACGATCATTATAGCTAGCTGGTTAAACCTATTGACACACATTTTGAAAGTAGTTATATCTTCAAAAGACTGATTTGGTCTTTGATAGAAATGTTTATTTCAGCTAAAAGCTACAAATAAGATATTTTTTTGATAGGTCTACGACATTGTCAGTGTTGAGTCTAGTTTCAATTCCAATGTCATAATACTGTAATTACTATAATCTTTTAATATTTAATATTCCACTTTCCAATAAAACGATTTTTTTAGTATCTTAGGGTGCTTGTACTTGCACAGTTGAGCATCATAAAGGGGTAGGAAAATTTACAAAATCCCAAAAATATTAAACAATATTAACAACAACTCGAAAACGTTCGGCCACGTGTGAGTACATTTTTTTCTGGATTTCTTGTTCCATGACGAACTGCGTTGTTAATATTAACTTTTCATGTGAAATTTAACGATTTGCAGTCAAATATTTGTTAAGAATAAGTATAACTCACTTAATCTGGCCGAGCGCTTTCGAATCTATGAGATCCATCTTCAGAGGCGTGGGTTCCTAGATCATCATGTCAGTTTTTTGGTTAGAAGTGTTGTGGTTTTTGTAAAATGTGATCAAAAAGTTTGTGAGATTTAAAATTTAGTTGTTCATTGAGAATGTTTTGTTTATTGTGTGTGGTGTGTTTGTATATTTCAAATTGTTCCAAGGTGTTGAGTTCGTGTCCTTTAGATTTTATATGTAGAATGTGTAGGTTCAAACAACGTTACAAGGAACATTTTCAAGCCCTGACATCAAAAGCTGAATCGAATTTTGCCGACCATATCATTCAAACTGGACACACTTTTACTGACATCAGTACCAACCTATACATTCTACATATAAAATCTAAAGGACACGAACTCAACACCTTGGAACAATTTGAAGTATACAAACTCACCACACACAATAAACAAAACATTCTCAATGAACAACTAAATTTTAAAACTCAAAAACTTTTGGATCACATTTTACAAAAACCACAACACTTCTAACGAAAAAACTGACATGATGATCTAGGAACCCACGCCTCTGAAGATGGATTGGATCTCATAGATTCGAAAGCGCTCGGCCAGATTAAGTGAGTTATACTTATTCTTAACAAATATTTGACTGCAAGTCGTTAAATTTCACATGAAAAGTTAATACATTTTTTTATATATTCACAATCTAAAACTGACTGCAAGTCATTAAATTTACAACGCAGATCGTTATGGAACAAGAAATCCAAGAACAAAAGCATAAGTGCAACCATTTTCAAGGCAATAAAAACATTTTTGCTACAATTTGTAAATAAATTTTTATACAGTAGACGATTAACGAAAAAAAAACACTTCAGGTAACTAGCTCAAAATCATGGCATGATTGTAAGGATTTCTTATTTGTTGATTCGAATATCGCTTAAAAACCATCAAAACTTGTAGTTTAATACCAATTTTTTTCGGGGTTGACAATTTTTCAAGAAAAAAGCTTTTTGTACAGAAATTTATTTAGAGACGGCTTAGGCCCTTATTAGACAGAGCCACTGCAGTCGCCATCTCTTGCCACACTTTAAGGCTAAATTACATCAGCTGACCGTGTGACCGAGCTCAACAATTTCAAAGTACACGGAGGAAGTACACTTCTTTAAAGCCAACAGCTGATTTTTCAATCAAATTTACCCGGCTAGTGTGATTTATTCTGAAATAGTGGCGCGCGACAGCGACTGCAGTGGCTCTGTCTAATAAGGCCTTAGCCATTTATTTGAAGCGTAGAGTCGACTTCATACTTGGCAAATTAATAAATGACTATTTAATAAATTGTTGGTGAAATACTTAATTTAAAAAAAATATTTTTGTCTGTAAGAAACAGCTGTTCATTGAAGATGTTTGGTTTATTAGGATTTGAATCAGAAGGAGGTTAGAAGTGTTGTTTGGAACATGTCCTCACAAATGAAAATATCTTTCTGTGTATTTCTTCTTCTTTTTTGACGCCCTCTCATGCTCCAAGTACTGGCCTGACACAAGGTTCATTGAACCGCTTCATTGAATCCCACTCACCCTAGCACAGATACGCCCCAGTGAAACCCCTCTTATCCCCCCCCTTCGTCAAACAAATCTGAATGACAGTCCTACCAAAACACAAAACAATACGCCCCTCCTAAATGATTATGCTCGTTAAAACAATATGAAATTAAAACAGACAGTCAGAACCAACGGGACAACAATTATTATTTTGCAGACTAGAAGTGAATTTTTTTGAAGGATGAAAAGCACATAGGTCTGAGACCTGTGCGTGGGTGATGAGTTGGATGATGGTGATGATGAGTTGGACCTACAGGGTTTTAGGTGGGTTCCGAACCACCGGGAAGTGATTTTACAGCAGAGAACAGACGTTTTTGCTGGCCAATCCAATCGGTCACCCTTACAGAGAGAGCCCAGGAGAGCGTTGCTTATCTAATCTGATTGAACAGATAACTGCTACGGCTCACGGTTATCACTTCCCGAAGTTGGAAATGATCTGGGACGTCTAGAATTCAAGATGATAGAGCAGTATAAAAGCCTGTTCAAACAGCGAGAGCTATAGCCTAGAGCGACACAAATTGCATGAATCAAAATCTTAGAGCAGTGAAGATTCAAACTAGAATAGTTGCGAGAGCAACAGACTTGATAAACACTGTTTAAAGTGCTCTGCAATTAGTGTCACTATAATTATAATAAGCGTATGACTTTTATTGGTGGGGAGACCCTTAGGGGTAGTTCTACCTCGCCGGTTGAGCCATGTTATGGAGAACATGATGAACCTACAGTTTTAGGTGAGTTCCGAATCACCGGGTAAGTGATAATAATGCTTATAATATCAATCATAGAAGCACGGCCTCCCTTCCAAACGCAGTCTTGAGCAGTCGTGACTGATCACGATCGCATGAAGACCACGCTCACCTCGTGACCAACCACCAGAGATTATACAGCAGTATGAACGCTCAAACGGCGAGATCTGGAGCCTAGAGCGAGACAAATCGCATAATACAGAAGCTTAGAACAGTTTAGATCCAATCTATTTGCGAGAGCAACAGACTTAATAAAGACTGTTTAAAGCACTCTCTGCATTTAATGTCGCTACAACTTTCGCCGTGTGAGCATGTCTTGAGCGAGTTGCGAGAGCGCCAGACTTGATATATACTGATCTCCTGTACTTATGCAATAACTTTTGCCTTGCGGACGTGTCTCTTAAAAAGTAGGACAGCCTTTTTTGAAAATAGATTTCAATCCAGGTACTTGACCTACAACCATTTTGGCTGAAGTCCCATCTTTTAAAAATGTCTTGCTTATTATGGTAGAGATGATGAGATTATTATTTTTCTACTATAAATAACCCAGAAAACGATGAGAGCTGAATTTAGGTTTTGATGTTCCTTGACGAACTGCGAATGGAATAGTTGATATTTTCACTTAGATGACGTGCAGAACTATTATTTAAAATTAATAACATTTGAATTAACTTCGAATTTAATCGACTTGAATTGTCCTATACTTCATAACCAGAGTCAATACGTTATCTTCAAAAAAGAAAAGATTCTTTCTTTGAGGCAGATTCTTTGATACTTGAGGCAGAACATGCTTTCGGGCTGGAGCTCATTATCAGTGCCTTATCATCAGGCCATTCATATTTTCTTTAAAGGATAGTGACTACAATATTGAACAGTAATTTCGATGAACTGAATATTAAACTGCAAACTTTATAGTTGTAGAATGATTGCAGTTAGTGCTGGAGGCCAAAATTCAAGAATTATATTTCATTAATTTATTTTTATATTTATCTGTGACGTCTTCTATGACGAAATACTTGATGAACAATCTAATATCCAAACTAACACTGTTTCTATTTAAATTATGATTTTTACTCACTCATACTGGAGATATAAGCGACTGAAGTGAGATGAAGGTTCTCTTTAGAAGCGAAATGCTTTCTCTATTATATAAGTGAGTGAAAATCATAACATAAATAGAAATACAGTGTCACTTTTTTTTGATTGTTCATAAACCAGGGACGGACTCCCCCCTGGCTACGTCACTGCCTGTATAAGTGAGTAAAAATTATAACTCAAATAGAAATACAGTGACAGTTTTGATATTAGATTGTTCATCAAGTATTTCGTCATGGAAAACATCACAGTCATTGAAGTGTAATTTTTTACTATTTTTCAAATACTGAGCTGACCTGATGAATAATCCTATTACAAATGTCATTCAGTCATTTTACCTGAAAAATAAACTTATTCATTCTGGTGCTTCTATCTCAAAACTTTCTCCCATATAATCCCTTTTATGATTATTATTCTATTAGATTCAACTGTTGAACAAGAATAAGAGATTTGATCCTAGATGTGAGGCTAGGCTGGGAATATGGGAGACTTGGAGTTGCATAATATGGTAGGCGAAATTGTCTGTGATGTAGCCTTCACATTTACAATCTACTAGTACAGGTTTTCCTATTCAACACAGTGAACCATGTAGGCGCTGAAATATCCTTATTCTTTCACTTTTATTGAGCTGAAATATTTTTTTCGAGTGTCTACTGATGTGTGCCTATATATCATTGTCTACAATTATAATAGTTACATAAATGACATAAATGTCTACCAAAAAATCAAATCCAAATGTTTGAATTGATGGTGTAGTACTGTTTACATCCACTCTATAATGTCTTTACCAATAATCACTGAATCATGAAAGTATTAACTACTGAATAAGGGTCTGAAACCGAATGGTACTCTTGGAAACATGGGTATTAGACCTAATAAGTGATGAATGATTTTTTTTGTAGATTACTCCAGTTAAGGAGTATAAGACAAGTCAGATCAACAATTATACAATCTTATACACTAGTTACCATAATTACTATATCAATTAGTTGAGGTGACGCTTAATTTTGATGTGAAAGGAACTCTTGTACAATATTAAAAGCTTTAGCAACTGAATATTTTTTAAATATTTCTATATTTTCAAGATTTTAAAAACTGCAGTAGCTTGTTTTTGAGTTTCCTACCAATATATACTAGTCTAAAATAAATAAAGTCTGCAACCAAGTGCGAGGAAGGACTACATAGTTCGAAACGCGTCTGCCGCGACTCAAATCGGTCAGTTCTGCATAGCAAGTTTCTACATTTGAATAGTTAGTTATTCATGTGTAGAATACATAATGAATAACTATGTATTCTATGTACTAGTATACGTATTCTATGTATTTTATATATCCGATGTATTTTATATATTCTATGTATTTTATATATTCTATGTATATGAATATCTATGAATATACTGAAGATCACGTAAATAGACATTCACGACAATAATGAAATAAAACAACGTTGTCAAATTATACTGTGAATGCATTTCTAAAACTATATCCAATTATTGAAGATAAACTTTAGTTGTGAATTCAACTTTTACGTATTAGTGTAACGGCCACTTCGCATTGTTGGAATGCTTCCTCAAAAACGGCTGGAGGTCTACTAAAGCAGGTTTGAAAACTGGGGTTTTGGTTGTAAGTGTTGAATTCACTGGTTAAGTTTATTTTTAATAATTATTTATTTTTATTAATTATTGGACTTTAACATAGCTTTTGACAATTTTAGATATGAAATTTTCAGCTTTCTTAAGTTACTAAACCTTTCTTTTAGGATCCGCCACTTTGATACTAAATTTTATTTGATTCAATTATTGTTTTTTATTAATATAGAATGAATACTGATAACCACATCCAATTTACACTGGTGTATGGTATCGAATATATCAGCCTACTGAAAAGTCAATTGGACCACAGCTTTCAGATTCTACTAAATTCGAATATGGTAATCATTGTTTATGATATTTGAAATTTTGAAGCTATTAAAAAGTCATTGTTTAGAGCATTTAGGAGTCTGTCATGTTTTCCATGACGAAATACTTGATGAATAATCTGATATCAAAACTGACACAGTATATTTAAATTAAAAATTCTACTCACTTATACTGGAGATACTGGAGGAAGGCATTTCACTTTTAAAGAGAAGCTTAAGAAGACATTCATTTAGCTATTTCATATATTTATTACTCCAGGATGATTCACAGTCATTCAATTTGTTTGCAAGGTAATTTTTAAGAGAAACAATAAAATTCAAGAGTAATAATAATTCCTGGATTACTTGTTCCATGACGAACTGCGTTGTTAATATTAACTTTTCATGTGAATTTAACGACTTGCAGTCAAATATTCATTAATAATAAGTATAACTTACTTAATCTGTAGGCCGAGCGCTTTCGAATATTTGAGATCCATCTTCAGAGGCCTCTGAAGATGGATCTCAAATATTCGAAAGCGCTCGGCCTACAGATTAAGTAAGTTATACTTATTCTTAATGAATATTTGACTGCAAGTCGTTAAATTCACATGACAAGTTAGTAATAATAAGACTTGAAGACGAAATGATATTATTGGCTGAGGGAGAAAGTGCATCTGATAGGCTGACGTTCATTGAAGGTCTGTGATTGGCTGAAGCCCAAAAAAAGACCGGCCCACTGGTGGGAGGAGCCACAAGCAAAAATAAGTGTAAAAATCTCCTCCCACCAGTGAGCGAATCTTGTTTTGGCCTTCAACCAATCACAGACCTTCAATGAAGGTCAGCCTATCAGAGGCATCTTCTCCCTCAACCAATGGTATCTTTCCATGTTTAGTATATTATAAGCTACTCTGTACTTCAGTTTTAGTTTGTTGGAGATTGATAATGGTGTAACAACCGGAACTAGTATCTCATTGTTTTCAATAAATGTGGTTGTGACAACTTCAAGTCTTATTATTCATTATGGATGGATATCTTGCACAATATCAACTTCGACACTACAAAGAAAATCCAAGAGGTTTATATTTACAATAAATTTAATGCCATTTAAAACTGGACAAAAACGTTTTTTGTCAAATACTATCAAATATAACTTGATAGACACAGCGAACTTTGGACTCTTCCCAAATATGATCTATGAACTATAATATTAAGTATAAACGACTGTCAACCTGAAAGTATCTTATTTAGAGAGGCTTTTTTTCTTTAATGGATGAAAATAAAGCTTTATTATTATTATTGTTAATACTTCCCCAGTTTTCTATATACTGTATTCTCTATACAGCATGAATATGAGCCAGTGTAACTTCCCATTGTTATATTTACTTCAAATATGTCTAGTAATAATAAGTTATAGTAATCTAATCACTATTCAAATACAAGAATGTTATTTCGGAGACCTTCTGTTATGGAAAATGTGTTAATCTTCAAGTAATTATCTAAACCTTGCTTTAAAGATACGGCTCTTCCAGATACACCATTACATAATACGGATACTGATGTAATTTTAGTAGTTTTTGCAGAGGAAATTGACGGAAATATGACTTCACACTTTCCAGTGAAAGGTGATAATTTCCTCAACTAGATATTTGGCGTACAGATTTAAAAAAGACTCACAGTTGACGCTATTGACCAGTATTTATGAACTGACCTTAAGGTTTCCTCAAGTCAAGGGAGACTTGAAAAGCATCAAGGGAGACTTGAAAAGCATCAAGGGAAACTCAAGTCTCCCTTGATAGATAAAGCACGATTATATCTATCTATCTCTCAAGGGAGACTTCAGTTGCCGTTGATGCTTTTCAAGTCAAGAGCCTCTCTAGTCAAGAGATACTGAAGGAACGTTCATAAATATGAAAATTATATTTATTAGTAGATTTATAAGTTTCCTTGTAGTTTCATTTTAGTTTCGTTTAGTTTTCTTTTTTTAGTAGTTTAAGTACTTATTTTTGTTTTATCATTATAATTATAAATAATTAATTCGATGAAAGCCCCAATAAAAGCTAAAATTAGCTTCATAGGGTAGCCACCAGAATAAAGATGATTGAATTTCTGAGATTCTCACAATATTATATGTATGACTTAATCCTTGTGTTTGTATATTGCACTTATATTATTGATTTTGTCATGTAAAAGTGAGATAATAATAATAATGAAGAAAAATAGTTAAGAAAATCCTTGGACCAAGGCGTACCGAAAACGGATACAGAGAACGTCTAAAGTTGAAGAATATTCTAATATAGAGACAGATATGAGGAAAATGCGACTTAAATTTTATGGTCACATCATGAGGCTTCCAGACAATAGTCTAACAAAAAGAATTGTAAACTATGTAGCATCACTTGTCAATGGAGGAGAATGGATACGAAATGTTAAAAAAGACCTAGTACTGGCCAAAATAACCAACAAAAAATTTGCAATAGAAAAAACTTCAGAATAAAACTTTATAAATGGGAAGTTATACCAAAGACAAAACCTCCAAGAGTTGGAACAAAATGGAGTGAAGAGAGAAACGCAGAATTCGCACAAAAAATGAAAAACTGGTGCGCAAACAAGAAGAACAAGTCCAAAAAATGAACCAGCTTTACTCAGCGTCTTGCACTTTGGGAGTTTTACGTATTAATAATACTTATTATTATTATTATGATTAATATGATTATTATTAATAAGATACTTTGTTGTCTTTTCTAGTGTTTCCCTTAGGTCTCTCAACATGAGTTGTAATAAATAATACATGTAATATCTAATCTAATATCGAAAACAACACTGTATTTCTATTTAAGTTATGATTTTCAATCACTTATACTGGAAGGATGCATTTCACTTTTAAAGAGAAGGCTGATGCAGCTCCTCTTCAGAAGCGAAATGCATCTCTTTAGTACAAATGAGTAATAATCATACTTTAAAAGAAATACAGTTTCAGTTTTAATAATAGATTGGATATTATCACGTATTTTTTCATGGAAAACATCACAAAAATCAAATATCTACGGGCTCAATTCTAGTTTTATAGTTTTGTCTGTGATTGAAAACCTATAAATTTACTGCATAAATAAATCATTTCATTGAAACTCCTAATTTAATCTCTCTAATAGAACATAATTTCATTAGAAGAGCAAGAATCGCAGTATTTATTTGTAAACATTATTTTTTGTAACACACATTAATTGTAAACAGAAAATTGTTACATATCACAGGGGTGCCCACCCCCCCTAAGCCTCATGACGCACCCCCCCCCCCATGAATTAGCCCCTCCCCCAAAAAATGCGAAAGAAGCCCCCCGTATTCCTTCTAAAACTAAAAGAAGATTTTTATAACTATTGAAAAAAATTCAAATCCAGTCGATAATATACAAAATGTATGTATATTTCTTGAGATTCTTTACATAGGTAACATTTTTTTGTAAAGGTAAATAAGAAATATCAATGAAATGAATATATGAACTTCTGCTCAATAAATTTAATTGCAAAATAGCAAAAAAAGAATTTGAACCTAAATGGTTTTTAAACAATAAAATATTATTACAAATACACAATGTTCAATAAAATGAAATACCTATAAGTTTATGTTCGGTGTACCAATTACATTAAGTTTAAATAATTCTACAAAGTTGTTCCTTTAAAGGAAGTGAAAACAATGAGTTAATAACTTCATTTGTAAAACACAAAAATCCAAAATACTAAGTCATTTATTGGACAGTAGTTAAACAACAGGTTATTTACTTAGTGAGAATTTATGTATGGATGAAGTACATAAAAGGCACACATTTCATGTATAGTTATTTACAACACACAATCGAAAGAAGTGTCTTTCAAAAACAAAATAAAGGCATAGTTATGAAAAATTACTGAATTTTTAGTATTTAGTAAGTTTTGCTATAGCAGTTCTTACTTATTAGTAAGTAGTTATCGTAAAATACATTAAAAACATCAACAGTTTGAAGTCAAACATTTTAAATTTGTAGGCTGAGACCATCTACAAGTTAGCTAGGCACCTTCTAAGCTTGTTAAATCTATCTCTCTAAACCCCACATAGAAGTTTTTGTCTTTGGGATGAGAAAACAGAAAACCTTTCAATTATTTCTTTGTTAGAAATAGACTCAAGTACATCTTTTTCTGCAGCTAGAACCATTAGATTGGACAACCATGAGTCTCCCATAGCTGATCTGAATCTGTTTTGATAATTTTAAATCGACTTATTGCTCTTTCTGCTGTTTGTTTAACTAGTAACTGTTAAGGAGAGTAAAGTTGTATAAACCACTTTCAGAGCACTCGCTTAGCGTCTTGCTAAATTTGAATAATAACTTACCGCACTAATCCTAAACATAACTATTTTAGCTGATTCATATTCAATTGTATAATAATAATTCTAAATATATTTTTATTAATTGACATTCTATCTGGTGACTTCGTAGTATATTTTTGAATGTTGTCACGTTAAACACGGTTTCAATCAACTTTACGCCCCCCCCCCCCCAAAACGGTTTTCGGACCCCCCCCCCCCCAAGAATTTCAATGACGCAGTCTGCTTCATAGCCCCCCCCCCCCTGTGGGCACCCCTGCATATCATCTAATAAGACTATTCAAAAACCTCAAATAGATTTTTTTTTTCAATTTAGAATCTATTTGTAAATAAAAATATAAAAAAAAACATTTAAAATTCATAGCCAACAAATTCATGTTTTCCATGACGAAATACTTAATAAACAATATAATTTTAAAACTGACACTGTATTTCTATTTGAATTATGATTTTCACTATACTATAGATACTGAAGGTATGCATTTCACTTTTAAAGAGAAACTTTAGATGTCATGCATTCAGTTATTTCATGTATTTCTTAACTTCAGGATGATTCATAGTTATTCAATTTGTTTGCAAGGTAATTTATAGGAGAAACAATAAAATCCAAGAGTGTTATTTTCATAACAGAATTAATTGCATTTTGAATAGGACAAAAACGTTATTATTTCATGTCAAATGCTATCAGCTTAAAATATACCAGTTTTGATATTAGATTGAAAAACTATTCCACAAGACGAAAGCAGACATTTTCACATAGACGACATAAAGATTATTTACAATAAATAAAAAATGTGAACTTTTTTCTTCTTTATCAAGGACCAACAAAAAATACTGAACGAAATTTCAATTTAAAAATTCATCAATTTTATTCATTGCAAGCCTTGTTATCAGTCTAATCATCAACGAGCTACATTTTAGCATTCACCGTCACAACACTGGCCTTTGTATATGGTTTTTGAATGGATTAGCTTGTTAGGGTTATCAGCATCAGACGATAAAAAAAAAACACCAAATTGATTTTTTTTATTCTGTTCCATTTCAGAGATCAGATTGCTCTGACTGCGCCCTTGCAAATAAGTCCCTTTTTGTTAAATTTATTTGAAGGTCAAACCTCTGAGATGGACTATACTTTTTTATTTCCGTCTGCTGGGTTGCAGAATAATGTTCAGTGACTGAATGTATCGTTGGTTCTAATGCTATTGTGGATTATAAATAAATTAAAAGAATTCTTAATTGCACCAATAGTTGGAATAGTTATTACTATACGATTTTTTTAAAAAGTTGGGAGTATTTATTATAATACATTTTAGACCAACTACTACCTATTTTTAAGCACATATTAATATACAATATATAATTATATACTACAATGTATAATAGTGCATAAGATAAGTGTTTTGTCTTACTTTTATAAAGTATTTAATGTTCCTTAGAAAATATTATTGTATTTATATTTTAAAAAACAATCACTTTTATCCATTATATTCACTGAGGATCAGTGGCGTAACTAGAGTTGGCTTATGGTGGGTGCTGGGAGGGGGTAACCCCCCAAGTCAACCAATCTTACATATTACTCCCCTCAAAAAATTTCTCATAATATATATTATACATTACCGTTTTACATGTAGCTTCAAATTAAATAATTTTTCAAATTTTTATTTTTTCAAATTGTTTCTTCCAATAACTAAAAAAAAAATGTCTCCTAAGCAATGGAGATAAGTGCTTTGTCTTACTTTTATAAAGTATTTAATGTTCCTTAGAAAATATCATTGTATTTATATTTAAAAAAACAATCACTTTTATTCATTATATTCACTGAGGATCAGTGGCGTAACTACCCCAATAATCCCCCCTTGTTTACGCCTATGCTGAGGAATAACATATTGTTGTGGAAGAATGTACAGAGGTTTTCAACGTTATCTGCCTGTGTCAATATTGATTTCTGGAAGCAATTAATTACTCTTCTTCTGTACTCTCTTCGCCTTGTAGTTTATTTTTGACACTTTCATGATATTTTCTTAGAACTTTGTAGAATATTTAATTCGAATTTAATGGAATCTTATCGAAAGCTGTAGAATGTCTTATGTTTATTTTAGAATTCGATAGAAGTTGATAGAAAGATGGAGAGATATCTAGTTCTTTCTAGATTATGGAAAAATGTATAAATAGGAGAGACTTTCATAAAAGTGAGTTCAGTTGTTGTTCTACATTGATAACAAGTGGCAGTGTACTGCGACAGTTCGCGTTTCTGTTAATACGGACAGTGCAATCCCGTTGGCGCTATTACAAACTGTGTTAATGAACTTTCGTTGTCTGTAGTGTTAATCACAGTATTTTGTGACAGATTATTATTACTTACTTGACAGTTTATACAGTAAGACTTGTAAGACAGTATGACTTGTCAGTTGTTGTAGAGTTACAACTGTTATGTATTAGACGCTTCTCATTGGATTATTGAACAGTTTATTGAACAGTTATTATTTAATATTAGATCGGCCTTTTGACATTTATAGTGATTGATTTTTGTACAGTAGTATAGCAAAATCTTTATTAGCTGAAAATTATCGATTTATCTGCTTCCGATTACATTATTTTTTTAAAGAAATAACTGAACAGTGATGGATAAGTTGTGTTATTAAAGTGCGAATGTTGTATTTAAGTGTTGCCAGCGTTATTTTAGAGATAGAACCTGTAACAATATTAATATTAGTATATTCCTTGATACAGTTCTACTGATTTAAATAACTAATTTTCAACACCTCCCATACATTTCATTTATATTGTCCATTACATTTAATAAATGAGTATATTTCATCATATTTAATTATTAAATAATGAATATCTTATTATAATGTTGAAGATCTATCTTGTTTCCACTAATATGTATTATAAACTTAAAAAACACTTTTGAATGGAAATTGACTCACGTTATGGCGTGACGGCCGTTTCGCTCTGTTGTCTAGAGCATCATCAGACGACCCACAGTACACTCAATTATTCATTTATTCAACTTATTCATTTATTGCAACTTAGGCAGTTCAGAGTGTACTGTGGGTCGTCTGATGATGCTCTAGACAACAGAGCGAAAAGGCCGTCACGCCATAACGTGAGTCAATTTCCATTCAAAAGTGTTTTTTAAGTTTATAATAAATATCTTATTATTGAAAAATATGAAATGTTCATTATAATAATACTTTATAATGAATGAAATCTTTAACAATCCATGCTTTCACTGTGTTATTTTATTAAATAATGGAATATTCATTTTTTGCAACTTTTCAATGTATATTTTACTAATTTTCGATTTGTTTCATTCATTATTCAATTATTTATGTTGTAAATGCAATTTTTTTGTTTAGGCAGTTCAGGCTTATATGCTTTTCTGGTTTCATATTATTCTGTATGATTGAATACTGGGGGGAAGTGATAGCCGAGTGCCGTAGCAGGTATCTTTTCAATCAGAGATAAGCTACGAAACTCCTGGGTGCTCTTTGTAAGGGTGACCGATTGGATTGGCAAGCAAAAATGACACTATGCTCTGCTGTAAAATTACTTCCCGGTGGTTCGGAACCCACCGAAAACTGTTGGTCCAACTCATCAATCATCATCATCCAATTCATTACCCACGCAATGGTCTCAGACCCATGAGGGCTCTTCATCCTCAAAAAAATTACTGAATTTTGTGAAAACTCTAGGCTGCTTTTGAGGATTAATCCATTTATTAATATTTATTAGTGCACAAAACGATTCCATATCAAGTGAAGTTCTATCATTTCCTTTGAAGTCCAATGGATAGAAATGTTACAATTGACATTTTCAGCGCAGAATAAAACTACAAGCAATACTTACAACAATAAAATAGAAAGAATAAGCAAACAAACAAACAGAAAGAAACTATTGGTATTGAAAGAGAGGCTATAATGTAGGCTACGCTCACGCAACTGGAGTTAAGCCATGGTTTTTCTTCTTCTTATTCGTTTTCTTCCTCTTCTCCTCATTCTTTTTCTTCTTATTATTCTTTTTCTTCCTCTCCTCCTTCATTCTTTTTTCTTCTTTTCCTTCTTTTCTTCCTGTCCTCCTCATTATTTTTCTTCTTCTTCTTCCTCACCATCTCTTCTTTCTTCTTCTTCTTCTTCTTCTTCCTCGCCATCTCCTTTTTCTTCTTCTTCATTCTCACCTCCTCTTTTTTCTTCCTCATCCTTTCCTTCTTTTTCTTACTCTCCTCCCCGTTCAAAATACTCATCCTCCTCCTCTCCTCCTCTTCCACCTTATTCTTTTTCTTCTTACGTCTTCTTCTTCTTCTTCTTCTTCTTCTTCTTCCGTCTTCTTCATCTTCCTCTTCCTCTTCCTCTTCCTTTTCCTCTTCCTCTTCTTCTTCTTTTTATCTTATGCATCTTCTCTTTCTTCTCCTCCTCCTCTTCTTCTTCTCTTTCTTCTTCTTTTTATCTTTTTCATCTTATTTTTATTCTTCTTCTCCTCCTCCTCCTTCTTCTTCTTCATCTTCTCTTACTTCTTCTTCTTCTCCACCGTTTTCTTCTTCTTCGTTTTCTTTTTCTTCTTCTTCTTCTTCTTTTACTTCTTCTTCTTCTTTCTTCTTCTTCCTCCTTCTTCCTCCTCCTTCTTCTTCCTTCTTCTTCTTCTTCTTCTTCTTCCTTCTTCTTCCTCTTCTTCTTCCTCTTCACCTTCTTCTTCAACTCCTCTTCCTTTTCTTCTTCCACCTCATCTATCACCTTCCTTTTCTTTTTCTCCTTCTTCTTCTCCTTTTTCTTCTTTTCATTCTCCTCCTCTTTCTCTTCGTTTTCTTCTTCTTCTTTTTCATCTTCTTCTTCTTCTTCTTTTTCATCTTCTTCTTCTTTTTCATTTTCTTTTTCATTTTCTTCTTCTTTTTCATCTTCTTCTTCTTCTTTTTCATCTTCTTCTTCTTTTTCATTTTCTTCTTCTTTTTCATCTTCTTTTTCTTCTTGCCCTCCGTCTTCCACTTCTTCTACTACCGCTACTATGTCTCTTCCTTCTTCTTTCCCCATTTCTTCTCCCTCATCACTACCTACCCAATTTTTTACATCATAATTTTCTCTTCCCTTTCTTTCTATTTCTTACTTCTTCAACATTGCTTTGCACTTGACAAGTCACGATTATCTTCTGTCTTTCTTTATATGCCATCTTTCTTTATTAGTGGATTTTTGCTGTCTTTCTCTATGATGCCATATTCTTTCATTATTGGACTCTTTCAGTCTTTCACTATCATGTCATCTCTCTTTATTAGTGGACTCTCAGTCTTTCTCTATCATGTCATCTTTCTTTATCTGTGTATTCTTTCTGTCCTTCTCTAACATGCCATCTTCCTCAAGTACTCTTTATACAATGATCTTCGTTCAACATGTATTGCAATTAAAAGCTTTCGTCGACTTGAATAATTATTGAAAGTCTTGAGATTGATTTCCATTGCCTCTCCTCTGTTATTGGTTGAATCACACCTCGGTTACAGTCTTTGTGGTCTAGTGGTTTTAATTCTACTTCGGTTCCAAGTTCGATTACCGGTCAAGTCTGGCATTCGTTACCTCACCTTATGCTTGTAGCATAAACTAAATAGTACAACTGTTCTCTGCTGTAAAATCACTTCCCGCTGGTTCGGAACCCACCTAAAACTGTAAGTCCAACTCATCAATCACCATCATTCAATTCATTACCCACCATAGGTCTCAGACCTATGTGGTGTCTTCATCCTCCGAAAAAATTTGAGAAAAGTAAATGTGTATGGTTTTTATAGGTGGGGAGACCCACTTGTAGTTCCACCTCACCGCTTGAGCCATGTTGTTGGGAACATGGTGGACTTACAATTTTAGGTGGGTTCCGAACCACCGGGAAGTTATTTTACAGTGATTTTGTGCTGAAAAAGAGTATTTTTTGCTGGTCAATTCAATCGGTCACCCTTACAAAGAGGGCCAGGAGAGCGATGCTTATTTAATCTGATTGAACAGATACCTCTGCTACGGCTCATAGCTATCACTTCCCACTGCTCATGTGATTGATTTTAAAGGGATAAACCTTCTAAGGTGTGGCTTAATAAATGTTATAATATTCAAGTAAATTTTTATATTATTCTTTAACTAGAAACTTCAAGCATTTTTTTAAGTGGATGTTTCTTGTGAGTCTCAAGCCCTTTCACGATGACCGAGGTTAGTACGAATAAGGCTTTTCATTTTTGTTGTAAATTCAACGACATGCAGTCAGTTTCATATTGCGAATATATAATAAATGTACTCACATTCGGCCGAACATTTATTATATATTCGCGATATGAAACTGACTGCATGTCAAGATGAGATTCAATACTCGAAAACGTTCGGCCGAATGTGAGTGCATTTATTATAATTATATTTGCAATATAAAACTGACTGTAGTCAGTAAATTTACAATAAAAAAAGTTAATATTATTACAACGCAGATCGTAATGGAACAAGAAATCCAATAATGTTTTTCCATAACTCACTCAAATTAGAAAATTAGAAAAGTCATGACGTCACTCTGTTCAGATTATTACTCTTTTTTTTTGAAGGGTGAAGCCCCATAGGTCTGAGACCTGTGCGTGGGTTGGATGTATGGTGATTGATGAGTTGGACCTGAAGTTTTAGGTGAGTTCCAAACCACCGGGAAGTGATTCTACAGTAGAGAACAGAGTCTTTTTTGCTGGCCAATCAATCGGTCACCCTTACAAAGAGCGCCCAGGAGTTTCGTAGCTTATCTCTGATTGAACAGATACCTGCTACGGCACTCGACTATCACTTCCCTTGGATTATCCTCACAATAAGAACCTTAACTTAGGTTATGACCTTAATAGGTGAATTTAGTAGAGCTTTACAAGTTTGACTGAGATTTAGCCTACTGAAACTTGTATTAATATACGTAATTATGATATAACATAATTATGACATGTGATTTGTGTCTATATGCATTTTTGTTGCATTAGGTTTCAGCCTGGCAACCTTAATAAATTCCTGGATTTCTTGTTCATGACGAACTGCGTTGTTAATATTAACTTTTCATGTGAAATTTAACGACATGCAGTCAATGACTGCATGTCGTTATATTTCACATGAAAACTTAATAAATGTCGGTAAACATGTATGTAGGGAATTACATTTGTGAAAAAGTTAATCTAATTATGCTAAGGTAATTTACATATAGCTGAAAAGGATATTAGCTAATTGTAAACTAAATTACCAAAAAGCTTCACCTACTAGCTGAGAAGGAAGTCGAGTTACTCTGTTTAGCAAAAGAGGCCTCTAAAAGCAAGCACGGTGTGTTGTAGGCCTATAGAGTGGAGAATTATATTGGCCTAGTTGAGTAATTGGTGTGGCAGAACTAGAGAGGCCTGAAAGTGAGTTGAGCTGCAACATACAAAAATAATAACAATAGGAATAATGTAAAAGGATAGTGGATAAGGAAGGTGAAAATAAGGAAGGGGTAATGTGTAGAAAAGGACAAATAACGCGGACAAACTGATATTGCTGGCGCGTAATGGAAGTAAAAGGAAGAAGAAGATAGAGGAGGTGGAGGAGGAGGAGGAGTAGGAAGAGGAGGAGGAGAAGAAGGAGGAGGAGGAGGAGGAGGAGGAGGAGGAAGAGAAAGAGGAAGAGGAAGAGGAGGAGGAAGAGAAGGAGGAGGAAGAGGAGGAAGAGGAGGTGGAAGAGGAGGAGGAAGAGGAGGAGGAAGAGGAGAAAAAGAAGATGGAGAAAGAGGAGAAGGAAGATGAGGAGGAAGAGGAAGAGGAAAAGGAGGAAGAGGATGATGGAGGAGGATGAGGAAGGGTAGGAGAAGGAGGATGAGGAAGGGTAGGAGAAGGAGGATGAGAAGGAGAAGAAGGAGGAAGAGGAGGAGGAATGGAAGGAGGAGGAAGAGAAGGAGGAAGAGGAGGAGGAAGAGAAGGAGGAGGAAGAGGAGGAGGAGGAGGAAGAGGAGAAGAAGGAAGAGGAGAAAAAGAAGATGGAGAAAGAGGAAAAGGAGGAGGAAGAGGAGAAGGAAGAGGAGGAGGAAGAGGAGGAGGAAGAGAAGGAGGAGGAAGAGGAGGAGGAAGAGAAGGAGGAGGAAGAGGAGGAAGAGGAGGAGGAGGAAGAGGAGAAAAAGAAGATGGAGAAAGAGGAAAAGGATAAGACGATGATGGAGAAGGATGAGGAAGGGTAGGAGAAGGAGGATGAGGAGGAGAAGAAGGAGGAAGAGGAGGATTAAAATGGGAAGAATGATAATAAGTAGAAGACGAATGAGGAGGAAAAAAAGATGAAGGGAGAGGATAAAAAGATGAAGGGGAAATAGTGAAAGAAGATTATGGAGAAAAATGAGGAGGAGGAGGAGGATGGGAAGGAGGTGAAGGAGGGGAAGAAGGAAGAGGAGGAGGTGGTAAAGGAAGAGGATGAATAGTGGGAGGATGAGGAGGACGATGCGGTGAAGAAAGAGGAGAAGAAGGAGGAGAATACAGAGAACAAGAAGAAGAAGGAGGTGAATAAGTAGAAGAAGGAGGAAGAGAAGGAAGAGGAGGAGGAGGAGGAGGAGGAGGAGGAGGAGAAGGAAGAGGAGGCGGAGAAGGAGGAGGAGAAGGAAGAGGAGGAGGAGGAGGAGAAGGAGGAGAAGGAGAAGAAAAACGAGTAAGAAGATTGTGAATAAGAATGAGGAGGAGGAGGCGGAGGGGAAGGAGTTGAAGGAGTGGAGGAAGGAAGAGGAGGAGGAGGTAAAGGATTAGGATGAACAGTAGGACAATGTGGAGGAGAAGAAGGAGAAGAAGTAGAAGTAATAGAAAAAGAAGTGAAAGAAGGAAAAAACGGAAGGTAATCGTGAATTACGTTTTGTAGTCGTAATTTTTTCTATTTTTGTTATTTTTGTGTGACGTCATCCATAATATGGTGCACTGGACCGCGGAAACTATTTGGAATAACGTGCCACTACAGCCGCTGCTGGTATGATGCAACAGCGAAAGCAGGTCTAGCAGTCAGACAGAGAAAGGATTAGAGAGAGTGAGTGAGAGGTTGGGAGAGATTGTGAGGACGGATGGGAGTGAGAGTGATCGAGAAAAAGTGAGAGAGCCTGTGTGAGATAAAGTGGGAATGATTGAGTGAGTTTTGGTGGGAGGGGGAGTGAGAGTGAAAGAGTGATAGAGAGAAATTGAGAGAATGAGTGAGAGGATTGCAGTGAGACCCCTTAAAATGTAAAAGCATGTGTTAGTAATATGGGATACTAGCCTACTAGAATATTGAATAATTTATTATATCAGGTCTCGCAGAATATTGATTAGTTTAATTTCGCATGGATATTTTTATATATTTTTGAATCTATGTGATCAAATCCTATCCTTATCATTGATATACAGAATGAGAATAATTAAGGAAGCTGACGAAGCTTCTTTTCAGAAGTGGAATGCATCCCTCAAGAATCTCCAATATAAGTGAGTAAAACAATATAAAAAAGTGAAATACAGTGTCAGTTTTAATATAAGAGAATATTATGTTTCTGGATTAAAATAATAAAATAATAATATTAACAGACTCATGTACCCCAACACATAGTTTTTTATAGTGGGGTTTGTAAAGGTGAATTACTGATATAAAATATTCTGTATTTATGAAGTTTAACTAAAAGGATTTTTGTAATTATTATGTTAGTGATTGAATAAATTTTGATTTGATTTGATTGGATTCTGATCTAGAGGTATCCTTTTATGATTGTATTCTGAACTTTTAGTCATGGATTCTGTTCTTCTTGTGTTAATTATAAGTGTCAATTCTGGTGTTTTATGATGTAATTGGGTATTTAAATGTTTTAAATGAGAGCTTTCCATAAATAATTTTGTAGAGAATTTAATTTGTGTGTTTTCGGATGTAATTGAGTATTGAAAAATCAAAAATAGGAGCTTTCCATGAATTATTTTGTAAAGAATTTGTCCTAAAAATGATCAAACTTGCAAAGTGTTCAGATATAGGTTTGAAATAATTAGAAAATACCTACATTCTAGCCTATTAAGACAACATACTTGGATATTAGCACAGATTAAGAAATTGATATTAGGCATATATAGAATAGGCAAGTACTGGATTATCGATCATCTACAATGATTATAAAATAATGCAGTACCTACAATTGAGAATCTAATGACCTACAATTCTTTCATAATTTATTGTGAAATGGGGTTTTTGAATTAGGGTACCTACATAGATCATGTATGAATCAGGTCTGGTATCAGTTCGTTTCAAAAAACTACCAAAAGAGTTTGATTTTGTTGTATTTTTTCTCAAAAGATATCCACATTTATGAACAGTAGTCAATAAAAACATATTTGGTCGGGAATAACTAGAAAAAATCATTTTATTTAACACTTTGGAGAATAAATATTTTTATTGAAATAATAATAATAAGCGTATGGCTTTTAATGGTGGGGAGACCCTAACGGGTAGTTCCACCTCGCCGTTTGTGCCATGTTACGGGGAACATAGTGGACCTACTGTTTTAGGTGGGTTCCGAACCACCGGGTAAGTGATAATAAAGCTTGTAACATGAAGTCATTAAAGCACGGTCACCCATCCAAGCGCAGTCTTGAGCGGTCGTGACTGAACATCACGACCACTTGAACACCACGCTCATCGCATGACCAATCACCACCTTTGACATAGAAAAATCATCACAAACTGAAAAATTCCTCTTCAAAATCATTGAACTTGAATGGCATAATCATTCGAATTTGTCAGTGAATTCTGATTTATACTTTCACTCCCCCCCCCCCAAATTCGAATTATGATTCATCCGGTTTCTCAGTCGTTCAATAAATAATTTAGTAGCAGTTGATTCAATAGCAACCCTAAGGCTTGTTTTACAAATACCCGGTAATCGGGTAATCGGTGTCGTTTAGGTTGGGGACATTGTATCATAAGGAGCGCTTCACACTTGCCCGATTTTTGAAATCGTATGATGCAACGTAGTTATACGCGACTGTCGGATTTGTGTTTACGAGGCTCAATTATTTAGTACTGTGAATGAATTTCAAAAATAAATTTGTAAATTGCCCCCATTTATTTTAAAAAGTAATATTGCGATCATAATATTTCAAAAAGTATGACGGAAAAAATAAAACAATATTTCTGTGTAATGGATTTAATTTAAATTATTTGTTTGTCACCAAAGTAAAAAAATCAATATTTTTTAATTTTTAATATATATTATTTTAATAAAAAATTATATTTAATATATAGTTGATCAATCGCGGAATCGATCTGTTTTGTTCACAATAATTATTTTAACATTTTAATTTCGAGATAAGAGATACTCTTTTTAGAAAAATAACGGAACCAGTTCAATTATTGTAGAGAAGTTCCTTTATTTAGAAAAGTAACACTTTTTAGAGGAATAACGGAACTCCAAGTGAACTAAAACAAAGAACGTAGTAGACTCGCTTGAAATCGATTATTATTTCCACTTCATTTCAGTTAGCTGCTCCACAATTTTTCAGATAATTTCTTTAAACAATGGGGGCTTTAAAAAACACGTGCGCCAATTAGGAACTAAATAATAATTATCTCCGTTTATCGTATGACCTTGTACTTGCAATTATTGATTTCTATTTATTTTTCTCTTCAACAGTGAACATAAACAGAGAACGTCTTGCCTAATTGAAGATAAAAGACGCTTCAAATGAAGATAGCGGGCGTCGTGATTGGGAATTATGCCAAATTCTTACCGCACTCGAACGTATTTTTTATTTTTTTTTACAGCAAGATGTATGATTTAGAAGTCTAGTTAATGGAATCTCAAGTTTCGGGTCAATCTGTAGCAAAGTGTATCATGTTTTTATTCATTCTTTTCATTTTTAATGTACTGCAGTTGTTTTATGCCAAATAAAGACGGTTATTTAAAGATAAGAAGCAATTTTTAGATGTGGTTTTGATAGACTGATTTCTGTTTTGGAGTCTGTTTTGTTATGGTTCTTAAAAAATAAAATGTTGTGATAGTTATTTCATTGCCCAATTTCTGTTTTGTTATAAGGTTCATGAAAAAACAACAAATAATTCATAAGAATACTAGAGAAGTAATGAAAACTATCAAATTCTAATAGAATTTTTTTTAATAATGCTTTTTAGTATAAGTTATAACATTTTTTAATAATAAAATATATGGTTTGGATCTCTCTTAGGCCTTATGAATTGTATTCAAGGCCCAAGGTTGTAACTTTAGTGTAGCCTACCCCTGCCTTGAAATAAACCTTATTTTTCAGTATTTTTTCTTTGATTCTTAATAATATTATTTGATCTATAAAAATGAATTTTATTTTGAAATCGTCTCCATATATTATTATTATTAGTACTATTACAATTATTGTGACTATTGTTATTGTAATTGCGATTATTATTATTGTCGTTATTGTTATTGTTATTATTAGCCTATTATTACCGTATTATTATTATTATTATTATTATTATCATTATCAAGAGCTTTCCAACTACTATGACTCCAATCACCTCAAACCCAACCCAAAAAAGACTCAAATTTGTGTCTTTCACTTGAAGAATAGGGAGGCTGGGAGAGAACTGAATGTTATCTGGAGAGGGGAACGGCTGCAGCACTGCAAAACACCAAAATATCTGGGTGTAACCATGGACCGTGCTCTGACGTTTCGGCAACACTGCACCAACACTAAGGCTAAGGTTAGCACACGAAATAGCATAATCCAAAAACTGGTCAACTCTAAATGGGGCGCTCAGCCAACCACCTTAAGAACGTCGGCAATTGGTTTGTGTGTGTCAGCAGCAGAGTATGCAGCACCAGTTTGGAGTTCCTCAGTGCATGCTAAGAATGTAGATACAGCTGTGAACAAGACAGTGAGGATTGTCACCGGGTGTTTGAAGCCAACTCCAGTTCACAGGATATATCCTCTTGCTGGGATAGCACCACCTCATATCCGGAGAAAGGTAGCAACAGACCTAGAACGCACCAAACAAACAAGTGACTCACGACACCCACTATTTGAACATCAACCTGCAGCAGGGCGACTCAAATCAAGGAAGAGTTTCCTTGCAACAGCCCAGGTTTTGGACGGTTCTCCAGAGGTAAATCGTGTTGTGCGGTGGAGACAGGAAGTAGCTTTTGGAGTTTTGCCCATCAAAGAGGAACTGGCTCCTGGCCATGATCTGCCATATGTGACATGGAAAGCCCTGAACCGTCTGAGAGTAGGAGTCTCTAGATGTAAAACCAACCTCAGGAGATGGGGCATCCTACCAGCTGACACTGATACTTTATGTGAGTGTGGTAACATACAAGATGAGAACCATCTTCTGGAGTGCCCTCAACTCAACAATCCTTGTACTATGGAGGAACTTTTTGAGGCAACTGACAATGCCCGGTCGGCAGCAAATTTTTGGAAATTATTGATATGATGTTTTGCTTTGGACACGGATAGTAGTAGTATTATTATCATTGTATTTAATGGGTTTTTTTTTGTTCAATTTGTCTGTTTTAGAGTCTCTTTCACATCGATTCATAAAAAACAACAATTTGATTCATAAACATACTAACGGAAATAAACAAATTTTATTATTAAATGTATATATTATGTATTAAATATTGGGAACTAAACTAAATAATAGCCTCAAATGAATAAAAAGTGGGTCTTGTTCTTCCTTCAAGAGCCCTAAAAATAGGTAAGTGACAGTAATGACCCTTTTAATTTGACTTAACAGCTCTAAATTATACAGCAAAAAACAATGTAGAAATTAAATAACGGAGTTAGATTATAGAAATCAAAGTATGAAGTCCAATAGTTTCCTGTAAGGATAGACAAATAGATCTATCATATTAGAGTACACAGCATTATCCGTGCTTAAAAGTGAATAGTACGCTGAAAAATCCCCAAAGTTGGAAAAAATCAATCAGAATTTTATTGAAAATATTGTGTCAAAAGTCAGAAAAAACTAACTAATGATTTATTTTTGTCAAACATTAAAACCTACTCGTTCTAATGGCAGCAATATATCGCGACAAGACACAATTTACATAAACAATCTAATATCAAAACTGACACTGTATTTCTATTTGAATTGTGATTTTTACTCACTTGATATTTGATATTAGATTGTTCATCAAGTATTTCGTCATGGAAACATCACAGAATTTATTTCAACTACCCACGTCTCGTGAAGTCATGGTCATATGCTTTAAAAAATCTTAGGATTGACTGACAATTCCACATCAAGTTTCCATCAAAAGTAAAATTTATCTTATACTTTTATTGCTTCCTGAAAATCCAACATCTACGGTGGGCGTTAAACAAAATGCTTCCAAATACAATTTTTTTGTTGACAACATACTTTTAGAAAACAAACATCAATTCTAGAAGGTAGTTTCAGAAGAAAACGTAAAACGTACAGCTCAATAATTGAAACGTATGTAGCATATACATGTATATTATGTATTATACATAGTATGGAATAAATTATTCAATACTCTTTAGAACCAGTTTAAGTTTAAAAGAGATGCTTAAAAAATGTCACCATGACGAAAACAAGATAATAGTATTTCAATTATCAGCCCACATTAGAGTCGGAATTCTATTATATATATATTTTTTTTAAGATTACCGACCGGTTGCACAAAAGGCAATTAAATGAGGAGTTTAATGTCAGTTAATTCAAAAACTCAATATTATTATATCTATATATATAAAAATTAATGTCTGTCTATCTGTCTGTATGTATGTCTGTATGTATGTATGTTCCTGTAGACTCCAAAACTACTTGACAGATCGGCATGAAACTTTGGGAATATGTTGTATGAATATTGGGGATGGTTTCTGACCATAAATTTTAATAGGGGAGCTTATAATTATTGGTTGTTATTTATTGAAGTTTTGCAGTTTCTATCTTAAGATAATTTGACATCTTGTGGGACCGGACTCCCCAAGTCGATTTTATCATCAAGTTTATAACAACCAAAAATTTCATAAGTTCCCATGTTAAAAGGAACTACAAGTTGTATTGGAAACATTTTAAAAATAAAAAAAAAACTTTTTACTTTTACTTTTACTTTTACTTTTATTTTAAAAATGATCCCAGAGAAAAGAGAACGGGACAAAATTTTATGTGTTCTTGTTAATTTCGTGAGTGTTTTTGGTATCTGCCTGTTGATAGATCTTTTTTCGAACTCAAAAGTTGTTTTTGACCCAACATTAAAGCAGAATCGTTGGTACCATGTCGTGGGAGCAAAATCTGTACAAGATGTGGTATTGAGATTTGACATTGAAAATCCATTGAAATTGTTCATTCTCAGTTTTTTGGCTGCAGTTGGAGATGAAATGAAAGTACCCTGGTTGATGGTTTCTTGGTTGAAAAGCACTGCATGTCAAATTATAGAACAATATATTGTTCAGTTTCCCGAACCATCAAAAATAAGCAACTTTTATTTTCTTATTGCTTACATATTTAATGGTGTTTTTTTACTGGTTATGTGGCTCAAATAATTATTATCAATTAAACCATTTTATAGACCTAACCTACTGAACTTGCCAGCCAAACAGCTTAAAGGAACAGCTGATATAAGTCAACAGTTTTTAATCATATGGCAGGCCCCTTAGTGGCGTTATTTACGCTGTCTTTGAACAGCAAAAGACTTTGCACTTATTTGCATGTAGGCTACCGTGCAGTCGAAGCCTTGAAATATCTAGGAAACATACGACTAGGTATGATGAAATGTAATTATGCCAGGTTGATGACATCTTTTAACCAATGCAGCTAGAAATTTGAAATGCAGCCTCAGCGGGAGGTGGCAAATAATTAAATAAAAAACCTAGCTTCTACCCTTATAGTCATAAGTATAGGAGGTTTAAATTTGAAATGTTTCTTCATTCAGAGGAGGTGATTAAGAGAACAACGAAGCCTCTATGATCAGCTGGGAGAGCCCTAGGACTAACTTCTTTCCTAATTTGAAATGTAACCTCAGCGGGAGGTGGCGAATAATAAAATCAAGGAGAATTTTTATGAGAATGCAGCAACGCGCGTTGGGCCAGCTAGTTCTTAATAGATTTTATTCATTTTGAAAGGTTTTTAACACCTACAACCTAATTTGCAGTTCCGTGTTCTGGTACAATAAACATAACCAATAAAATGTAACATAATTGGAGTTTGTGAATTTTAATTCTCAGTGAATGGGCAGTTAAGTATCTTATGCCGGTTAGCCTAATCAGCATCAGTGTTATCGCTTGTAATTGTGCTGAAAATTTGTCAGAAAATAGAAAAAAAAACACCTTAAGAATAAGTCACCTAAGACAAGTCAAGTCAGATCAAGAATTAAATATATACTACATTACCACAATTACAATTTCAATTAGTTGAGGTGAGTTGGGTTGAAAGGAGTACAAGTCAAGTCAGATCAACAATTATATATGCAACTAGCTGGCCCAATGCGCATTGCTGCGTTCTCATAAAAAATTCTTGATTTTATTATTTGTCAACTCCCACTGAGTTTACATTTCAAATTTCAACCTTCTAGGACTATAAGGGAAGAAGTTAGTCCTAGGGCTCTTCCAGAAATGATCAGAGAGGCCTCCTTCGTTGTTTTCTTACACAGTAAGACCTTACTCACCACCTCTCAATGAACATTTCAAATTTAAACCTTCCACGACTTTTAGGGTATAAGCTAGGTTTTTTATTTTATTATTCGCCACCTCCTACTGAGAATACATTTCAAATTTCTAGCTGCATTGGTTAACAGATGTCATCAATCCGGCATAATTACATTTAGGTCCTGTTTGTAACGGTGACCGATTAGATTGGCCAGCAAAAAATACACTGTTCTCTGCTGAAAATCACTTCCCGGTGGTTCGGAACCCACCTAAAACTGTAGGTCCAACTCATAAATCACCATCATCCAACTCATTACCCACGCACAGGTCTCAGACCTATGTGGGCTTCATCCTTAAAAAAAAAAAAAAAAAAAAAAATTTCATCATACCCAGTCATATGTTACCTACATACTGCAAGGCTCCGACTGCACAGTATCCTACATGCAAAGTTTTTGCATTCCAGACAGCATAAATAACACCGCTAAGGGGCCTGACATATGATTAAAAACTGTTGACTTCTATCAGCTGTTCCTTTAAGCTGTTTGGCCGGCAAGTTTAGTAGGTTAGGTGAATGATGATTTGCAAAACACACAAACAGCTTGTCCATCGAAACAGCGTGTACAGCAGATCAAAAAATTTCAAATTATTTTCCATATGATTAAAAGATCCCAGTAAGCTAGCTAGCCATGTACCCGTGCTTTGCATAGGCAAAACTTTAACCCCCTAAAAACACCCCTAAAATTGCGAATTTTGAAAAATCCTTTCTTATTGCATGGTGAAATCCTATAAGGATTGTTCATACGAAATTTCAAGTTCATAGGCCTAGTAGTTTTGGCTCTGCGTTGATGAGTGAGTCAGGGTATCATATCCTTTTAGATAGAGATAGATAGAGATATTTGTATAGATAGAGATATTACAATTCTTATTCACTACTATCCACAATTAAAATTTAAATTGGTGGAGATGCTCAATTTTGATCTGAAAGAAACTCTTGGACACTATAAAACGTTTTATCAACGAAATATTCTCTCAATATTGATTTTGAATATTTCGATATCTCCAAGACTCTTGAGTAACTGTGGTAGTTTCTTATAGAATATAGAATTTTCTAAATTTCAATCAATATAACTAGGTTTTTGTTAGGATAAATTTCTATTTTGACTCACCAAGTAATAATCTCCTCGGCTACTTGTATTATATCCATGTAAGTTAAGATATTGTTTTATATTGTTTATTGTCTTCTTTTATTTTGTTTTTTAATATAATATGCAAACAACCAATATGACAGACAGTGGCGTACCGATAATGGAGCGAGTGGAGCAGTCGCTCCAGGGCGCAAGGCTCTGAGGGGCGCACCGTTCTTGAGAGAAAATTGCCTTTTACTTACAAAAAATGTATTACTATAATGAAGGCCAAAAGGGTAAAATTAAAAAAAAACCGTATGTATACATTGCAGCACATTACTAAAAGGAACATTCATGTCAAATTTAAAAGAAATTGGTTCACGCGTTCAGCCGTAAATGCGTTACAAACAAACAGAATGCAAAACGGTCGAGTCAGAAGTAGCAAATAGTAGAAAGTAGCAAAGCCAAAACAATTTAAATTGGGTGACAAAAGCTATAACAATTTCAATTAATTGAATGAAGACTTTGAATTTATTCTGGAAAAATAAATCCACAAGAAGTTCAATGGTTTTTATATTAACAAGAACAGGAATACTTCACTTTTGAATACTATTTCCAAAATGTAAGAACATTTTCATAGGAATGACTTAAAAAATGCTAAAAAAATAACTGAAAATAAATATATAGAAAAGTGAAAAAATTCACAACATGCAGTTTGGAAATTGATAAAAGCAGAATCTGGTCTGGCGAAAAATCATTCATCGGAGATTCGCATCTCTGACAAATATGGTGTAGTTGGAGGCGGGAAAAAACCGCTGATTCATTAAATGACCACTATGTTAATATCAGCCCATTTGGGTGGTTGAGTGTAAGATTGATTTTTTTTGGGAGGGGGGGGGCATCGTAAGACACTTTCGCTCCAGGGCGCTTGAAACCTCGGTACGCCACTGATGACAGACTTACAGGATCTACACAGACCCTGATTATGACTATATGTATGGCACATAAAATAAAATTTGTTTAATTTAATATTTAAAACTGTTTAAGTATTTTCTATTTTCTTTAATACCGTATAATATGCAAACATCCAATATGACAGACTTACAGGATCTACACAGACCCTGATTATGACTATATGTATGGCACATAAAATAAAATTTGTTTAATTTAATATTTAAAACTGTTTAAGTATTTTCTATTTTCTTTAATACCGTATAATATGCAAACATCCAATATGACAGACTTACAGGATCTACACAGACCCTGATTATGACTATATGTATGGCACATAAAATAAAATTTGTTTAATTCAATATTTAAAACTGTTTAAGTATTTTCTATTTTCTTTAATATAATATGCAAATATCCAATATGACAAACGGACAGGATCTACACAGATCCTGATAATGTGTGTGGCATATTCAAGAAGTAATAAAAATTCCAGAAATATTCGCACCATTGTGTTTCCAATATAGCATACGACCTTCAAGACCAACGCTAGAATGAAGTAGTTTATGTGTTTTTAGCTCAGTGACAAAACGCAATGCCCTTCTCTCGTTTTATCTTTTTCTTCATCTTTCACCCTCATACTCTCTTTCTTATTTTTGTCTTTTTTTCTTCATCACTTGATCTCTCACTCCCTCTCAGAGATACCACAAGGTCATCTGATCTCTGCGCACTTAGCTGTTTGTTGCATTCACATTGATATCCATCTATAGATATACACAGATGCATGGATAACAGAGCTGTACACGATAAAGTAGAGGATATATAAATATTATATAATGAAGAAAATACAATATAAGTTATTAATAGAGCACCTACTTTCTTTATATTTATACATAGTAAACGACAATCTACACTAGTCCAGGAAGAAAACGTTGCAATTCTCGGAGTTTTGCTGGATAGGCGATTGACCTGTGCTCCTTATATTGAGGAAATTTGCTGTAAACAATTTACTTGGGGTATTTGTCCTGCGACAGCTTGCTGGATTGAATTACAAAAGTTACTTTTTACAGCTTTTAATGTCACATCTTTGGTACCGTATGCTAACTTAGTATGGGGTACCGTAACTATAAAAACAAACTTTGATAGGATCTATTATTTAAGATCTAAAAGAAAGCTGTTAGATATAGGTATAAAAAGAGAAAATATAGGTTAAATTCATGTAGGCCGCTGTTCAAGGGACTTTGTATTTTAACTGTAGGCTACTTTGCTTATCTGTATATGAAGTTACATGTAAAAAAGAGTGGTATAGACCAAAACCTTGACGTACATGATTATAATACACAAAGCCGATGCGATTATAACTTTGTGAGTCACAATTGTAGTCTAGATTATTCGAACAGAAATTTAGTTTTAATGATAGGAACTTCTATATTAAGCTACCGCAGTTTCTAAAGAGTCTTGGAAATGTTTGATAAACAATTGAGGAGTCCAAAAAAAGCTGTTAGGTGTATGGAAAGAGTAAATAGATTAACATGCAGGCCGTTGTTCAAGAGACTTGGCCTCCTAACTGTTCCTTGTTTATAGGCTAAGTGTATGAAGCTACTTTATAATGCAATATGAGTGGTATAAACCAGAGCCCTGACATACACGATTATAATACAAGAAGCCCAGTACATTATCAATTGGTGAGTCACATTAGTAGCTTATTCAAACAAAAGCCTAGTTGTACTGGTAGGAAACACAACAACAAGCCACCGCAGTTTTCAAGTATTCTTGAAGAAACAGAATTTATTAATTTTGAATTCCTCAAAGTGCTATTAATTCGAAATTAATAAATTCTGTTTCTGTAAATTTGCCAGTTTGTTAAAGTGTCAGTTACTCAATTCTTGAAGATATAGAAATATTTGAAAAACAATTGAAAAAATATTTACGGTAGTTGATAAAACGTTTTATATAGTATTCAAGAGTTCCTTTCAGATCAAAATTTTCACCTCAACTTATTTAAATTGTAATTGTTGTGGTAACTATAGTGAATAAAAATGGTAAGAATGTATATATTTGTCAAGTTAGTTTGAAATGACTGACAATTTAACAAACTGACAAATAAACAGAAACAAAATTTATTAATTTCTAATTCATATAAATTAATAGCACTTGAAGGAGTTCGAAATTAATAAATTCTGTTTCTGAATTTATTTGTTGATCTGACTTGACTTGTCTTTTACTCCATAACCGGAGTCGCCAAGAAGTGATCTTCAAAAATAAAAAAAACATATGTATGAAGGAGAGGCGTGTGACGAATTAGACGAAATATACGAGTATTTTTTTCAAAAAGGAATCTTGTATCTTTTCAAGAAATAACTTCTGTAAAACCATACTTTATGATATATTCAAGACATGAAAACATTCGTTCTAGCCTGGTCTATGATGTAGGTACGGTATATAGCTATATAAAAAGTTTCACCTACTAGAGAGTAAATGAATATATAGATATAGAGACTACTATACGTCCTATATGCATATGTAGGCTGTTGTGTCTATTATGTAAACTACTATTTAATTTCATTAGAGGCTTCATTTCACTTCTATTACTGCACCAGCAATAGTGCAATGAGATTCTACAAACGTTTCTATTGTTGTCGGTTGGTGAAATGATGTCATAAATCAATTATTGAAAGTTCTATTGCGCCATAAGTATGATCTCATCATGCACGGTAGTAAATAACATTAATTATTTATGAAACAGAAAAGAACGCCCCAATTAGGATATTATATGTTCAGGCCTACTGATGTGAGGAGTGGAAAAGACTATTTAGGTTTTCACTGGACTGTAAAAGGATTGAACAATATTAATTTAACAAGAAGTTTTTAGTACTTAAGTCTTTTCAACTACTCAATTGAATTAAAAATAAAAAAACAGAATTTATTAATTTCCAATTCTTTAAAGTGCTATTAGCACATACTGATGACTTCCGCAATGGCGAATATTGACAGCAGCATTGAATAACTGATGGAAATCGATGAATGCTACAAACTTTATCAAACTTAAATAGTCAAATTGTTTGTTAAATTATTGTCAGTTACTTCGAACTAACTTGCGAGATACTGGCCGATATGGCCAAGTCTAAAATGAACGCTGCTGTGCAGAAGGTTCACTGTAGTCTAGTGGTTAAGGCGCCCGACCGGCGATTGGGAGGTCCATGGTTCGATTCCCGGCGGTGACATATATTTTTTTACAGTAGCGTTCATCGATTCTATCAGCTGTTGTCAATATCCGCCATTGCAGAAGTCTTCAGTATGAATTAATAGCACTTTGAGTAATTCGAGATTAATAAATTTTGTTTCTGTATATTTGCAAGTTTGTTGAATTTTCAGTTACTTCAAACAAACTATCAGTTGAAACAATCTCCAACATAATACAGAGTTTTCAGAGAAAGCCCTAAATTGGAAAGCTTTTGGCCTTTCAAAGATTATGGAGAATAACAAGTAATTTAAACATCATATTTTGATGAATAATTGAAAAAAATCCCAAGAAAATAGTTATTTTTTAATTAAAAACTTAGCCAATGAGCTACATGCAACGTTTGAAATTTGAAAAGTTATGGGTTGGTAATTTATTAATCTGACAAAATTGTAAGAAAACTTCAACGCTGCAAAACATTATTGAACTACCTCTACTATAAACATAAATATTGATAATGAACTTAACTAGTGAATTCATCACTAATTTATTTGTTTGTTGGCTATTTCGCATTGATGGAGTTTTTACTCAGACAGAGCTGGAGGCCTACTCCTCCTCAAAGTAGACCTCCAGCTGTGTCTGAGGAAGCATTCTTTCTATGCGAAATGGCCATTACACTTACACAAATATATTAGTGATGAATTCACTAGTAAAGTTTATTTTCAATATCTATGTTTAAATATCGAGTAAAAAAGTAATATGGAACTACCACAGTACCTTCTATTATTGTATAGTATTATTTTTAAATTACTATAATATTAAACTAAAAGATATTGGATTACTATATTCAAATTTATTTATTTTTCTTCAAATGTACACTGACAATCTAATACCAAATTTCTTTTCAAATTAGGATTTTTATCACTTAACTTATAGGGGAGATAAAAATCCCATATAAGTGAGTAAAAATCATAATTTAAATAGAAATACAGTGTCAGTTTTGATATTAGATTGATCAAGTATTTCATCATAAATAACAGAAAAATATTTTGAATAAAACTGAACTAACATTCTTTTTCTAAAACTAGTACTACGGTATGTAATTACATCTAAAGACACTACCGGTAAGGTAAAGTCCTTCGAAATTACTATAAACTTTCAATATGAATAAAATAATAGACAGAAGCTGCAAGAGCTCTGAAGCGCTACAAAACACGGAAATTTGAACTGGTTTAATTAAATACCACCATATTTAAGTGACTATATTTAAATTACAATAAACTTTGAAAAAAATTATAGAAGATGCAAGAGTTTTGAAACGCTGCAAAACATTGAATTTTAAACTGATTAATTAAATATTACTATTTTTTTGCTACTATATTGAATTTACAATAAACTGATAGAACGAAGATGCAAGAGCTTTGAAACTCTGCAAAACATTCAACTTTCTTACTATAAACTTTGAACTTTACTACAAAAAGTTTGCGGATATGATCGGACAGTGCACCGCGTTGAAGGTGGGCAGAAGAATCCTCATTGTGCCTTTTATCTGCCACTGCCACATCATCATTGCTGCAATACAAACAGCGAACAAAGACTAGGATAGCAATGGCAGTGGCAAGAAAGCATGCCATGAACCTGGAGCGACAAGTTGCCGTAAAAGGAAGACTATTATTCAGATGAATCTAATGACCTTGGCCATCGATAAACAGCTGCTGGAGCTAGCTGGCACCCAGGGCAAAGCATTAGTGTTTTAATACAAGCAACATTGACATTCAATTTGACAATCATTCCAAAATGAAAACTGCTGGATATGAAAAGCCACTCGTTTTGTGTTTTGAGAAGATTTTATGTCATAATTAATTTATTTCGAGTTCCTCAAAGTACTATCAATTACACTAGAGACTTCCGTAATGGCGGATTTTGACAACAGCATTAAATAGCTGATGGAAATCGATGAACGCTATTGTTAAAAATATTTAGTCACCGCCGGGAATCGAACCACGGACCTCATAATTGCCGGTTAGGTGTCTTAACCACTATGATGGTCAAATTGATCTCTTTTCTTTGTCTAAATATTGTTTCAAAACTAAAATGTCTGCAATCTTCAACTTAAGTGTTGAATTTATTTTATGCTCTTGAATTGTACAAGTATGTAATGACCTTGTTTCTGTCCATTGTTCTCTCCACTGTTACCCAGTATTTTTGAAACTTATCTTTTTCTCTGATCCTGTGTTTTTTTCTTTTTTTTCAACTCAAATTGTATACTGTTATCTTTTCCTAGTATTGTATTCTAAAGTTTTTAATGTTTTCTTCTCTTATTATTATTTTCAGCTGATGTAATTTATTTCATAGTGTTGTTTTTCTTATGTAATTTTAGACATAAATTATTTTTTTGTATTACTTATATGATGTATCAAGCTTATTTCGTTTGGGCTATGCCTGTTGCACTCTTAAATTTTTGTATGAAATAAATAAATAAACTAATGTGACTCTTTTGTACAGCAGCGTTCATTTTAGACTTGACCATGTCGGCTCGAATATAAAAAGTTGGCGTTGAAGGAACTAACAATTTTGCAAACTTTGTGACGGTGATTGAATATTTTTGTGCAGAAGTGATCATCGATTTCCATCAGCTATTCAATGCTGTTGTCAATATCGGCTATTGCGGAAGCCTTCAGTATAATTCATATCACTGATATGTATATTTATTTATTATATATAATTATGATATACCAATAAAAAACAATAATTGATAAAGAATTCAAAATAAATAAATTATATTCTGTATATTTGACATTTTGCAAATTGTCAGTTCCTCCAACTCCAACTTGTGATTTTATTTCTGGTACTTTTCTCAGTTTGACACAAATTTTTATTCAAATATATAAATAATATTATTGAAAATAAACTTTACTAGAGAATTCAGCACTTATTTATTTGTAAAAAAGGAATTTGGGACTACATAAAATTTCTATTATTTGTCCTTTGAGGGAGAGGAAGGTAAGTTTTACCCTTAATCTACTGGAACTCGAAATTTGCCATGTGTGTATAACCCCGAAAGGAAAAAAACCGGAAGGAAAGAGCCAGCTCTCAACAGCTTCCACCCCCCCCCCTGACGCCCTGCATGCTAGCCAACAAGCAGGCTTTTTACAGTAGTGTTATTAAGGGTATTAATATTTTCGAAATGTATCATTAAATTATATGTTTTCCATGCATATTAGTTTTATTTATTGGTATTATTTCACCACCATCAACAAATTTATGGAAGCACAAGCATATTTATGCTCCTTTCCATACCCATGCATCTGCCTTAGCAGATGAGTAAAACAGTCAATATTGATTCCTGTACATTTGTGCATAACACGTAAAGGAAATACATACTTCTTGCAAAAACATACTATCAAACTTTACAAGAATTAAGAATCTCTCTTGAATCAACGCGTTTACAATATAGAATGCATGTATGATACATTATTCCAAATGCCTAGTTCTTGAGCTAGGGGTAAGACAATGAGTAAGTGTTGTTAAATTCGCCAGTTAAGTGTTAAGTATCATCAACAATTTATTATTAATTTTTGTTTAAAATAATATCAAGAGAAAAAGTAATATGGAACATTGTAGTTCATTGTATAATATCAAGCCCTCTTATTCTTTTATAATGCATCATGTAATCTGTATTGTCAATAATTATCTTTGTAGCCTGTTAATAATTGTAATTTAAAATATATGTATAATATTATTTTTTAATAGTCCCATTGCATCGTACTTGATGATAAGATATAATAAATTATTAATTATTTTAATGATTTATTACTGTACTAAAAAAAAGTTAAAGCGTAAAATTGGTGGATAGACCCTTACGGGTAGTCTTTATTGAGCAATGTTATTAGAAACATGATAGACCAACAATTTTATGAGGGTTCCGAAACACCGGGAAGTAATTTTACAGCAGAGAACATAGTATTTTTTGCAGGCCAATCCAATCGGCCACCTTTACAGAGAGAGGCCAGGAGAGTCCCGCTCATCTAATCTGATTGAGCAGATACCTGCTACAGCTCATGGCTATCACTTCCCTTATTTCTGTACTAAACGGTCATGTACGGTATACAAGTGAAATCATTTACATTTAAGATGGTTAGTTTTGTAAATTAACTATACTTTTCTTATTTTGTTATTACTATATTATATATTTTTGTATTGAATATGATTAGGGCTTTGAGATGTTTTATATTGCTGTAAAGAGAAATGTTTTTCTTAAATTATTTTGTAAAATATGGGAGTTCAAAGATTAAATTTTTCGGTTTTGGGGGACAATTGATCTTACCTGCGCTATCAAATGAATAGTTTAATAATTAATAGATTGGACAATTTTATTAAATATTCGATTGTTATCAAGTATTTCCTCATAGAAAACATCACACATTTTATTATGAGTCATATAGTTTTTCAAATGAAGATTCTTTAATACTATAGTCTAATATATATATATATATTCCGTAACAAACTGTAACATCTTTAAAAATAACTCCATATATATTTAATTGCTCTGAACCGCTTAAACTCCTTGTAATGTTTCTGAATTCCAAATAATACCAACAAAAATCCTGAGTCATACTGAGTCCATCAAAGACATTGTAATACCTGTACTATTAAGCATCTAGATATCATGCGCATGCGCACTATGAATATTATTTCAAGCGCACAGGATGACCCACAATCATCTGCAGCAGTTCTTCTCCAAGCATCCAGCTTTCGTAGACTTTAATAGCAGATCCACAACCAAATTACAGATTTCATCTCATTTCATCTCATCAAAATCACAATTTCCATCTCATCACAAGTCGTAGCAGGTTGATTATAAAATTTAAATTGACGATGATGAAAAGCGAACGCGAAAAAGAAAGTGGAACCAGCTCAATCTTCTTGTTTCTAATCAATTGAAGCAACAGGTCATTACTGGTTGCTACCTAATCGATTATTAGAGTCGATATTTCTATTTTAGATGCGAGATATCGAATGAATAGGCCAGTAATCATGACAAACTAGGAGCTAAATTAATATATTAGGCGTAGAGGATAATCAATACCGTACATGTGAAACTTTTAATGGTCAACAGATCGATAGAGTTGTTGAGTAGGAGATTTCAAGGATAATATTCAATCAAGTCAACAACCTTAGAGTACAAGTACAACCACATATTTTCACCCTTTTCGAGAAAAAGCTATCTTTCTTTGTAGTGGCGAATTATTCATTAAAAATCTTTGGTATTGTTAAGGCTGTGCGCAGGGTTTTTGCATGGTCATAATTTATTTAGATTTTTTTCGAGTTTCTCAGTTATACTGGAGGGATGCATTTCACTTCTAGAGAGAAGCTTCATCAGCCACCATGATGTTTTCATGACGAGGCTGATGAAGATCCTCTTTAGAAATGAAATGCATCCCTCCAGTAAAATCATAATTTGAATAGAAATACAGTGTCAGTTTTGATATTAGATTGTTCATCAAGTATTTCGTCATGGAAAACATCACAAATATTAAAGGATGTAGACTTTTCATGTAATAAGAAAGTTATGGTTGTCTTTATTTTGATGAGGCAAGCCTATTAATTATTGGATTTTTTTCATATATTGAGCTCGTTTTGGCAGTATTTTTTATATCAATTATTATTTTAATACTGTATGTACGAAAGCTTAGCTTATTTTCATTTTAGTCGTTGTTTTGTATTATTCGTCCTGTAATTTCCTTTTTAATTGGAAACGCATTTCTAAAAGAAGGTTCAAGTTCAAAAATATTGATTCTAAAATCAATCCTATTGATAATCTAGCTATCTATGCGAAGAAACTCTTTATACCTTTAATGCCCTTATTATTGCGCCACTATTTAGGATAAATTACACCATCTGGGTAAATTGGATTAAAAAAATTAGCTGATGGTTCTGAACATGTTAATGCTTTCGTCCACTTTGACACTGCTGAGCTCGGGCAGACGTTGATTGATGCAATTTAACCTAAAATTTTGGCGCGGGACTGCGACTGCAGTGGCTGTATAGGCTAATAAGGGCCTTAGCTGAGGGGCACCTGGGTGAGCTTTGCAAAAGGTGATACAAGACTTGAGAAACTTTTTTAATTTCTTTTTTCAATCTCCTATAATCTGTGTCGCAGCGTGGGTCCGGTCCTCCCACGGAATGCCCCGATTTGTTCAGTCGTCCCAACAAACGCAGCTGCCAGCTCATTTTGCACAACAGAGAGACAGGTGGCCCAATTGCACAAAATTATTGCAGTTCCGTCATATTGCGTTGCAATTTCCAGTAGAAAGTTAATTTAATCGAACAGAATGTTTATGAAAGAATACAAATTCATTAAGTTAATTTAAAATGGAATTTTCCCTGGCTGATAGAGCCTACATGAGCCTAAAACGTGTGCGTAGGCAATTAGGTGAATGATAAGACACCAAACTCATTTGACCTGAATAAGATGGTGCCCTTTAAAATGCGTTCTCATAAAGGGTTGAAAAGTTGGGTTACTAATTTGACAAGTTTTAAAATGGATTTTTTCTTGCTGATGGAAAAACTTTAAAATAAAAACTTTGATGGAAAAACATGGGCCTAAAATTTGTGCGTTAAATAAGCTGAATGCTTTTTTAAAAATATTACTGTAGTCTACGTCTTGAAGACTGAAGTAGGCAAGTCAGACCAACAATTATATACATTATTGCCATTCTTACTCACTAGTTACTGCAATTAAAAAATGAATTATTATTGTGTTTTTAAATATTACGGTATTTTCAATTTGTTTTTAAAATAATTATTTCGATATTTCCAAGGTTTAATCTGTGGTAGCTTGCTATAGAATTTCCTATAAATATAACTAGGTTATGGCTCAAATAACCTACTATATTATGGCCTCACCAGATGAAAATCTCCTTAGCACAGAGTATTATAATCATTTACACCAAGATTTTGGTTTATCTCCAAGAAGTACGGTAATCTACAAAAAATCTTTCTTTTGTAGCACAAGCTATCAAAAAACCGCATTAAAAGCTGCAAATCTGATATTTTTTTGATCCCACATAAGTCTGAGACTTGTGCGTGGATAATAAGGTGGGAGTTTATGTAGTCAAAAAACTATTATATGAGCCAAAATATATACAAATTCGCTGATAAAAGCGACTGGTTCCATGCTTTTCTTACATTTATGCGTTAATATGACTATGCTTGCTTTTAATAGGCCTACAGTATAGATTATCGATGCATAATTATTATTTATCTAATATTTCTTTGTTTAGAGTTAGGCCTAACTAATGTTTAGGGTTATTTTTCTTTATACTGTTATTTCATGCCATTTTCCAACTATTCTGGTATTTCTTTGTTTATTGTTAACTAATGTTTAGGTTTCTGGATTTCTTGTTCCATGACGAACTGCGTTGTTAATATTAACTTTTCAAGTGAATTAAACGACTTGCAGTCAAATTTTATTAAAAATAAGTAGTATTTCACTTACTTTGTAGGCCAAACGTTTTCAAGTTGTTGAAACCCATCTTCAATGCCTTGAAATACTACTTATTTTTAATAAAATTTGACTGCAAGTCGTTTAATTCACTTGAAAAGTTAATAATGTTTAGGGTTATTTTTATTTATGCTGCTATTTCATGCCGCTTTCTTTTTGTATCTATTTTGACTTTATTTCTTTGTTAGCATAGCGTTTCAACTTTTTTTTGTGATTTCCTTGTATGATTTGAGACAATCTACTGCATTCAATGAGGTTTGTCTTGGCATTAGCTATAAGCCTCTATTATTTGTAATTGTCATGCATATATTTGAAATAAATAATTAATTCAATAACTAGCTTACATACTATTAGTTCTATGAATAACACAACTTAGGCCGGCCTTCCACTGCAAGCGGAACAAACTTTTTTTGCGGCCAAACTATACAAATTAAAAACGCCTTTTTATACAAGATTAACAAATAGCTAAGGGCCCTAAACATTGTACGAGTTGTGTAGTTTGGCCACAAAAAAGTTCGCTTCGCTTGCAGAGGAAGGCCGGTTCAAAAAATTATTGTTCATCATCTAAAAGCTAACCAAATTTATGTGATGCCTTCAAACCCGACGCTCTTATAACTAGAAAAATAAATCTAAAGCCCAACAAAATTCACATCTACTCACGTTTCTTCCCTTTGTTAGTCAGTATGTAATGTAATGAATGTGTTCAATTGTATTGACTGGGGATTTAGTCAAAAATCGAAGACTGGAATTTTGTTTGTGTTCCGGTGACTGTGAAAGTTCAAAGTGTTAAGCGACACACTCGCAAGGCGGCTTGTTTTGCTGTTGTCATAGCAACCATCTGAGACACCTGTTCATCATCCATGAGGTCCAACGCAAGTAAAAAATCAGGCTTGGTGACTCCATAACTTAAATCATGTTGGTAAACTACATAGCATATATTATTATTAAAACTTAAAAAAAAAACTCAAGTGGAAATTGTGAATTACGTTATGGCGTAATGGCCGTATCACTCTGTTGTCAATGGCATCGTCAGACGACCCACAGTACACTGAAGGCATAAGTTTTTAAAAAGTTTTATTATATATTAGTGGAAACAAGATGGATCTTCAACATCATACATAGCATATATCCACAAAAAAATACTAATTTGTCAATATAATAAAAAATCAACTCATCTAGGCTCTGTTTTATGACAAACCACCAATATTTCTATTTATTTTTTTGAGGATGAAGCCCACATACGTCTGAGACTTGTGCATAAGTATAATGAATTGGATGATGGTGATTAATGAGTTGGACCTATAGCTTTAGGTGGGTTCCAAACCACCGAGAAGTGATTTCACGGCAGAGAACAGTCTTTTCTGCTGGCAAATCCAATCGGTCACCCTAACAAAGAGGGCTTAGGAGTTCGTAGCTTATCTTTGTCTGATTGAACAGATAACTGCTACGGCTCACGGTTATCACTTCCCAATACTATAAATACAATTTACAAGAGTCAGTTTTTCTAGCAGGTTGCCTGATTAAAATGAAGATGGATTTCTAGTGTGAAATAACCTATCCACAAATTATTAAATTTAATACTCTTTTTTCTTATCCCTCTCCTCCTTCTTTTCTTCCTCTTCTTTTTCCTTCTCTCCTTCTTCTCCTCATCATCCCACTTTATCATATTCTCTTTCCCCTTCTCCTTCTCCGCCATCTCGTGTTTCCATTTTTCTTCTCCTTCTCCCTCTTCTCGTATTTTTACTTCTTTTCTTCTCATTCTTCTTACTTTTCCTCCTTTTTCTTCTCTCTTCTCCTCCTCATTCTTCTTCTCTAATTTTCCTCCTTTTTCTCTTTCCGACGAAGAAATCTCCTCCTTGAATCCCTTATTCTCCAGCATTAGAGTTTCATCGACAGACATCAGCAAGTAGCTGCATATTATACAGTATTCCTTTTTCCCGATACTATTCAAATACTAAACTGTGATAATGAATCAGACAGATGATACAACCACTTTCATTTATAAACAGAGGAGAGGCTATAGTTTCAACTGTCACGTCATTTTCAACCTCAATCAAACTTATTGGAGTTTAAGATTGAAAATTGTGTGACAGTCAAAACTACAGTATCTCATGCATTTATAATAAAAGTGGTTATTGAAAGCATCAGTCCTATTCATTGTGGATACCACAATATTACCATCACCGTAAAAATCAATAATGTGATAGTTTATTTATGATATTTATTAATTAAAGACTCAACTTTATTCAGAAAACATTTATGCCCGGTTTCTCAGTCGTTCAGTGAATCATTCAGTAGCGGCCCTTCGGCTTGTTTCACACATACGCCGGGTTTTATACAAAATTCACACAAGTGAATTCACACAAATGCCGGATTCACATAACCAGTGTCGTGTACCCTGCATAATTGCATTGTATCAAAAATCGGGTAGGTGTGAAGCGTTTCATATGACACAATGTTCCAACAGCTGGATAAACAACACCGGTAACCCGACTGCCGGATATGTGAAACAAGCCTTAGGGCCGCTGTTGAATCAATAGCTACTGAAAGACCGGGTATTAACTCAATAATATTTTGCAGTTACTTCAAATACAATTTTTTAAATTAATCATATTTTATTTGTAACGTTTTAGTCTAGGGGGCTAGCTCATAACAAACTATAGATGAGATGTAAAATTTCGGTCAGATTTTTCCGTAATTTCAAATTCCTTTTTCACCAGATATTTAAGCATAAATAATTATTGAAATAAAATTTACTAGTGAATTGAACACAAACTTATTATCAACACTAACAGTGATCTAGACAAGATTTTGAAATGGGTGGGGGGGGGGGGGGGAATGGAAAATTATATAAAATTTAGAACCGGAAGGGGAGTCCGGACCCCCTGGACCCCCCCCCCCCCCCCCTGACAACGTCACTGACACTACCTACTATATTTGTGAAAGTGTTCACAAAAATAAGTGTTAAATTAACTACTAAAAATTATTCAAATAATTATTTACCTGTAAAATGTTCTATAAGATTTTTCAACAGCTACAAATACAAGTATTATTAATATTAGTTTGTAGTTTGTTTTTATCTTAAAGGATTGAGGTTTTTTGATAAGAATTTCGCTCTGAATTAAAATAATTAAGAGTTATATTCTCAATAATAAATGAGTGATCATCACAGTGTTATTAAATCACCTAACAGAGGGTACAATTCAGTGAAAGTAAAAACCATTACACTAACTAAAAAATTAAGTAATTACAATAGTAGCATTACAAATCGATAATGAATAAAGAAGATGTTTTCAAATTCAAGAGCTCAATGAAATTGGGAGACTGGATCTTGTTTTGCGATATTATCAAACAAGGGATATATAATTTAGTGATGAACCGTGGGAATCCTCACACTAAGAATAAATGTAATTAGAAAAATAAGTCGATACTATTGATAATAGAATACAGAAAAGAAGCTCTAATTCAAGAGCTCCATAAAGAGGGTGATTTCTACTCATCGGTGGTTAGGAGACCACCTAAAACGTTAATTAATAATATAACCCAACTCATTACCCATGCACTGGTCTCAGACCTACGTGGGCATTATTCTCCAAAAAATAGACTTATAAATTTTGCAATATTGATTTCTTTTAAATTTCTTGTTATTTTGAAAATTCCGAATTTATTTATAAATTCGTCAATTCATTGAATTTATTGCATATGCTGTTCCACTGTACAGTACACTGTTCTTTAACTGACCTGTAATCTCAAGAGCTCAATAGATGGAAGGATTGTTTTACGATCTTTTCTATCACAATTTCTTATATTTTCAATTTTCTCAATATTTGGATCTCACAATTGAGTGTTGAGTCAAACTGGCATGAATCAATATTCTTTTAAAATCAATTTACACTAACTAAATAGAAATTTAAGAGCTCAATAAATGGAGAGATTGAATTTTGTTTCAAGTAATGTTGAATCAAGCCACCATAAATAAAAATTCTTTTAAAATTAATTTACATTAACTAAATAGAAAAAAGAGTAACTACAACTATAATATATGATACAAATCACTAATGAAATATAGAAAATGTTCAGTAATTCGAGCTCAATAAATGGAAAGATTGAATTTTGTTTAACGAAGTATTTAGATATTCTTTCAGAATCAATTTACACCAACTAAATATAAAAATACTATAGAACTATAATATATGATACAAATCGATAATGAAATATAGAAAATGTTCTGTAATTCAATAGCTCAGAGCTAGATAAAATGAAACATTGTATCTTGTTTTGTTGCAATCTTATCAAGCTTGGCGGAGCCTTGCCAGGCGCTGGGTGAGTTCGTCCTGTTCTTGAGAAGCCTGCATGGATGACGTCACACTCATGTTATCAGCTTGCGGTAGTTCCATGTTCAGATCCAAACTGTTGGAAAAAATAAAAATGGTACAATAATTAAGTAATAATTTACTAGTAGTTCTATGAACAGTAGACCTCACGCACAAGAATAAGGATGCTTGCACGTACAAACATACTCGATGTACTCAATGATAATTAATCACCATCGAAAAATTAAACACTTATCACACCTAAAACTTGATTCAATCTGAGTAGTCTATTTCATGTCTGTTTTCCACAAAAGTCACTCTGGATCAAATCACCAAAGCTACGCTCCTATTTTCCCGGCAGCTGATTGCTCAGATCAGATTTTACATGTCAGATGAATGAATTTATAGACAATATTGATTAAATTTGTATAGCCTAATTATAATTTACTTAGTAATCACTTGTTATTATACTTAATTCGAATATTAGAAATGATTTGTTTCTCTCAAACAAAAATTTTATTTTTATGGATAACTAATTTCAAATGAAGGCTCAACCACAGAAATAAGAGGGCCCGAGGGCAATCTTGAAAACTGACTCCAATTCCATATTAAGGAGAAGCTCATTTTTAAAATCATATGGTTCCTATAGAAGAAGACCTAAATGCCTTTCCTGTTTTTCTTTTAAATATCCTTTGAATGTGAGCAAATTTCTAAAAACCTTACACATACATCGCTCGGCTTTCCTTAAAGGAAGATCCATGCAAAATTTCATAGAATTTGGTCCACGCGGTTAGCCGTAAATGCGTTACAAACAGACAGACAGACAGACAAATACAAAACGATCGACTTGAAACAGAGACCTCTCTTCGTTCAGTCAAAAACACTGTGGACTGAGCTAGTCAATTCAACAACAAACGACAATAGTCTAGTGTATTATATAGTAAACAAATAGAATAAAAATTACTAATCAATTCAAAGAAAAAAAAATTATCAACAAACAGATAGCCAACAGTCTAACAAAATTTAAAATTACATTGGATGTCGGCGTAAATAAAATGCAGACATGGTGACGTAACGCAGGGTGAGTTTTGTTAAAACATTGGAAAACAAATAATGTGGCCCTACTGAAAAACAGATTCACAGTGTAGAAACAACATAGAATAAACAAAACTGAAACACACATTCACAGAGTAGAAACAACATAAAATAAACAAACAGTTCAATAACTTAACACTAATAATGGATATTTCTATAACAAGATTAATCACTGTACAAAACTAATTATTATCTGTCAATAGGCCGATTAATATTTCAATAAGTGTCTAATGTTCCTGTAATAATGTAAAAGTGTCCCTGTTTACTAGCCAATCCCTAAATTTAAACTGCTTATGAAACGTCAAGCACAAATGTCATTCTATTCTATGATTAACTAGTTTTTTAATACAATTGACCAAACATTACATTGAAAATTACACAATTTTGGGCCAATGAACTGATTTTTTTCAAAAAGAACAGTTTTGTGTTCTACTGTAGACATAAATTTTGAGTGAAGAGTTGGATTTGCAATAAGATTAGTAAAATAAATAAGCGGATGGCTTTTTATTTTGAGGATGAAGCCCACATAGGTCTGAGACCTGTGCATGGGTAATGAGTTGGATGATGGTGATTGATGAGTTGGACCTACAGTTTTAGGTGGGTTCCGAACCACCGGGAAGTGATTATACAGCAGAGAACAGTGTCTTTTTTGCTGGCCAATCAATCGGTCACCGTTACAAACAGGACCTACGAGAACGCAGCTTTAATTGGTGGGGAGAGTTCCACCTCGCCGTTTGAGCCATGTTACGGGGAACGTGGTAGATCTACCCCCCAATAACTTTTATTAATTTTAAAAACTGAAAATACCCCGTAATTATTTTAGGTGGATTCCTAACCACAGGGTAAGTAGAAATAAAGCTTATAACATAAAGTAATTGAAGCAAGGTCATCCATCCAAGCGCTGTCTTGGATTAGTAATTGGGGCCTAAAAAGAATCCTATCAGCAAAGAAAAAATGTGTGTACAAAAATCCTACCTAAATTATTTGCGCAATAAACAGAGACAAAGCTTCAATTACTTGGTTTTTAATTAATGTAGCATCAACAATTAGTTGAGTCGAAAATAGTCTAAATTCAGGATTTATTCTCCCAACAAATACATACAATTAAATAACACTCAGTCAAAGATTTCATGCATGCAAGTTATCTAGCAGCTTCACGCAGACTATCAGCTGTTCTCACGGATTGTTGCAGAATCAGCATTATTATAGAAGTCGATCCATTGTATTTTGTATTAGTTCTGATCCTGCTAGCATCATGTACACGATATGTACACTTGTATTTGAGTTATAAGGTAATAAATAAACGGAATTCATTTTATAAAAAGACACAGTAAATTTAATACTTAAACTTGCATATAAAGAAAAAGAATAGAAGGTAAAGAGCAGGGAGGATTGTATTTTTAGTTAAAAAAACTGAGAAAAAAGAAAGAATTAAAAAGAATAGATACATTTTGAGAAAAAAGAAAGAATAAAAAAGCATAGAAACATATAATGAATTATATCATCAGTTATCAGTTATATTCATCAGTTACGACTCGACTATAAATGAGTGAGTTATGCACTTTTTAAATATTCTAATTGCGTAAAAAGTTATGTAATAAATTTTGATGTGATATTATGAACATCAAATTTTATTTCATTAACTAACATTTACATATTTCATTAATTAACATTTTATTTATTTCATTAATTTATGATAGTGTTTCTCAATCCCTTTATTTCCACGGCGCTACAGCCCTTTAGTGAGCTTTGGCTCTCTCACAACTCCTCTCCACACAATTCACTCTCCATCATGTAACTTCCATCTTAGGCAGTCACTCCATCCTCCTATCTGTTTCTTGGTCTTCCCTTCCCTCTCCTACTATGAAGCTTCTCTCTCATAATCATCCTCACCTCTCTTCCCTCATTCAATCTCTCCAGCCCTCTCCAGCGCAACCTTTGTGATTTCAATCTCTCCTGCCCTCTCCAGCGCAACCTTTGTGATTTCTCGAACATAACAATGTTTTCCTGATTACTTAGATGTTCTAGCTCCTTGTTTGTTCTTATTCTCCATTCGTTTTCTTCACGAATATCTTTTTCAGGATAAGCCTCTCAAAAACCAATAGACTTCTGCAATCTTTCTCAGTCAGTGTCCAAGTTACACTGGCGTAAGTAACCACTTGTCTTATAAGGATTTTGTACATATCAAGCTTGGTTACCCTAGTCAAAATAATGCTTTTAATCATCCTGATGTTGGCTTCACATGCTCTATTGCCTGCTTTAATTCGCTCCTGTATAGCAGCCTTCATGTTGTTATCACTACTAACAGTTTCACCAAGATAGCTGAATGCCTTTGTAACACCTATTGGTGGTAATTTACCACTATTTATTAGGTTATTTGACTGCATAGTCATACAATTACTCGTAAATTACTACTGAAACGCGCAGATATTTATGGACACCAAATTCCAAACCTATTAGTGGTAGAGGGGGCTTGTTTGCCTCGCCTTCACCAATAGCACTAATTAATTGTAAAATATTATGAATCGGAATAAATGTCACAAAAAAGTTGAAAATTTTAAAAGTTCAACTCACCCAGCCTCATCAGCCACTTGCTGCATAAGTGAATCAACATCTCCCTGTGGCACAGACGTGGTGACCGTTTGAGACATGGTATTCTCCATGTAGGAGCTGTGCACGTCGAGATCTTCGAATTGATTCTCGAATTTGTCCATTAGATTCGATATTTTTTCCAGGTTCATCGATTTCATAGCCGCATCCATAGCCTTTACCACGCCGGCCATCGATTGTGTTACCTAAAACAGATAAACATATGAGTTTGAATAAAACTATGCTAATGAGGACGCTTGCTGAATCAAGACCATACTAATACTCGATATAGAAATTGGCTGAAACATCTTTGTGTAAGTAAGTAGCTTTATTCAATATCATAAAGTGCAGTATTGACTGTACAATATCGTACAATTGAATATCGTCACATACATTAAAAAATTATTAGTATCACAATATAATTGTTTAGGTTGCAAACGATACTATAAAAAATCATCAATAGAAAAATAATGCAATCCCATATTATAGGAAGTATATTATTTGAGCATGGCAGAAATTTAACAAGACATCTGCAGTAACTGCTCCTCGTAGCCTTTGTAAAAGATACTAGTGAGCCCAACGGGCCGGGCTGGAGAACTTGCTTGCAAACAACTAATTTTGGAAAGGGAAACTCATTTCTAGCTTATCCTAGGGGAAGGTGGTAACAAAAAACGGCTGTTTTGAGAATACTGATTTAGATAGAATTCTCAAGACATCGATAATTTGAAGTTCAAGTTCATAGTTGGTCTGATACACAGATGATATATTTTTCACAAAAAAGAGCTACTCATATCCCTATATAATATCAGGGCAATGGAATTTTAGTGAATCTATAGAGCAGATATATTTACCACATAAGAAACAGCTGTTTATATATCCATATATCAGAGCAATGAAATACGACCCGTTGATCCTCCAATTGGTAGGGAATAGAGCGCATGCGCGAACTGTTAGCCTGCATAAAACAACATAAAAACCTAACCAACTAACCTTTCTATACTTATGAGGGATACTGTATTATCAAGTATAGAAAGGTTAGTACTGTAGTATTCATATAACTTGGCAGCATGTAGAAGATGGGAGGACTTGCTAAATCTGAATCAACTGCTGCCAAGTTATATGAAAACTACAGTAAGCTTGGTTTTTTTTGTTGTTTTATGCAGACAAACAGTGGCCATGGCTTCGCTACACAGTTCGCGCATGCGCTCTATTCCCTACCAATTGGTGGATTAACGGGTCGTAACAAAATTAGTATATCAGATAATTCTATAAAAAGCCTGGATAAAGGTGTTATGTATTTTAAAAAGGCACTGATCACATTTTTTCACCTAAAGCTGATAACTCAAAATATATATATATATTTTGAAATCTATTGCGAATTCCATATGGTGAAAACAACTATTTTCTATATTATCTATATCTATATAATCGAAATACCACTGACTGACTCACTCACTCATTCATCAGTTTCTCAGGAACCACTCGACCAAAAACGATAAAATTTGGTACACGTATTCAGTAGGGGGACTAGACGCGTGCTAAGAAAGGGTTTCAAAATTTACCCCAAAATTGAAGATTTTTGAAAATTTAGGTGACAACAATTTCTAGAGAACCATAAGGTCAAATCAGATAAAATTTGGTATTCATGTTAAGTATCGGCCTTAGATGTACCTTGGAAAAAAGTTTCAAAATTAGCCCCAAAATCGACGATTTTTGAAAAGTTTGGTGATAAACAGCCAAATATTTTGAAATTTGCACTTAACAGATGTCATCAACCTGGCATAATAACATTTCATCATACCCAGTCATATGTTTCCCACATATTGCAAGGCTCCGACTGTATGGTAGCCTACATGCAAAGTGCAAAGTCTTTTGCTTTCAAAGACAGTGTAAATAACGCTGCTAAGGGGTCTGCCATATGATTAAAAACGGTTGACTTCTATCAGCTGTTCCTTTAAGCTGTTTGGCTGGCAAGTTCAGTAGGTTAGGTCTATTAATGAATAATAATTTGTTTCAAACAAAGCAAACTTATCCCGAGCTACCAAAATAATTTCAATAGCTAAAAGCCAACGTTTATGAAAAGTATATGTTTGATTAAGACCCTAGATGCATACTAAGTAATGGTATCAAAATTCTCCCCAAAATCACCTATTTCTGTAAATTTATCTAATCACAATGGAATTTAGTTGGACCCCCCGGGGGTCCAGGGGGCGGAGCCCCCTGGCTAGACGGTTAAGGCGAGCGAAGCGAGTCTGCCGGCTAGTAGTAATATATAGATATATTAATGAAGAGAACCTATCTTTTTGTTTAGCCTCAAAAAGGATGAAGGGGTAGATTAATTTCATTGGCAAACGAACTTGATCTGTATAAAGGTTCCAAAAATGTGTTTAAAATTGAAGAAGATTGGTCAAAGCGTTCGAAAGTTATCGTTGAACATACAAACACACAGAAAAACCTGTGAGCCTCGAGTCACGAGTCAAAACTAAGAACTCGCTACCTTCGGTCAATAAACCTTTGGACGACCCGACCCAACATATAAGACATAACCTAAAATTTTGATTCTAATCGGAAATTTTGTGAAAAAAGTATTGGGCAATAGCCTGTTGTATTCACATTCATTGTTAGTTCCATCAATAAATAAATAAATATGCAGACTAATCTTATGGTGCTTTGCATTCTTTCATTCTAATATGATCCACCAGTGAAAAAATTAATGTGTCTATATGTATGAAATTTGATCGTCACTGCCAGAATTATCGTTAATTTCTAAATAGAAGACAAGGGAGGGAAATGTACCTTTACTATAATATCAGGGCAATGGAATTTTAGTGAATCTATAGAGCAGATATATTTACCACATAAGAAACAGCTGTTTATATATCCATATATCAGAGCAATGAAATACGACCCGTTGATCCTCCAATTGGTAGGGAATAGAGCGCATGCGCGAACTGTTAGCCTGCATAAAACAACATAAAAACCTAACCAACTAACCTTTCTATACTTATGAGGGATACTGTATTATCAAGTATAGAAAGGTTAGTACTGTAGTATTCATATAACTTGGCAGCATGTAGAAGATGGGAGGACTTGCTAAATCTGAATCAACTGCTGCCAAGTTATATGAAAACTACAGTAAGCTTGGTTTTTTTTGTTGTTTTATGCAGACAAACAGTGGCCATGGCTTCGCTACACAGTTCGCGCATGCGCTCTATTCCCTACCAATTGGTGGATTAACGGGTCGTAACAAAATTAGTATATCAGATAATTCTATAAAAAGCCTGGATAAAGGTGTTATGTATTTTAAAAAGGCACTGATCACATTTTTTCACCTAAAGCTGATAACTCAAAATATATATATATATTTTGAAATCTATTGCGAATTCCATATGGTGAAAACAACTATTTTCTATATTATCTATATCTATATAATCGAAATACCACTGACTGACTCACTCACTCATTCATCAGTTTCTCAGGAACCACTCGACCAAAAACGATAAAATTTGGTACACGTATTCAGTAGGGGGACTAGACGCGTGCTAAGAAAGGGTTTCAAAATTTACCCCAAAATTGAAGATTTTTGAAAATTTAGGTGACAACAATTTCTAGAGAACCATAAGGTCAAATCAGATAAAATTTGGTATTCATGTTAAGTATCGGCCTTAGATGTACCTTGGAAAAAAGTTTCAAAATTAGCCCCAAAATCGACGATTTTTGAAAAGTTTGGTGATAAACAGCCAAATATTTTGAAATTTGCACTTAACAGATGTCATCAACCTGGCATAATAACATTTCATCATACCCAGTCATATGTTTCCCACATATTGCAAGGCTCCGACTGTATGGTAGCCTACATGCAAAGTGCAAAGTCTTTTGCTTTCAAAGACAGTGTAAATAACGCTGCTAAGGGGTCTGCCATATGATTAAAAACGGTTGACTTCTATCAGCTGTTCCTTTAAGCTGTTTGGCTGGCAAGTTCAGTAGGTTAGGTCTATTAATGAATAATAATTTGTTTCAAACAAAGCAAACTTATCCCGAGCTACCAAAATAATTTCAATAGCTAAAAGCCAACGTTTATGAAAAGTATATGTTTGATTAAGACCCTAGATGCATACTAAGTAATGGTATCAAAATTCTCCCCAAAATCACCTATTTCTGTAAATTTATCTAATCACAATGGAATTTAGTTGGACCCCCCGGGGGTCCAGGGGGCGGAGCCCCCTGGCTAGACGGTTAAGGCGAGCGAAGCGAGTCTGCCGGCTAGTAGTAATATATAGATATATTAATGAAGAGAACCTATCTTTTTGTTTAGCCTCAAAAAGGATGAAGGGGTAGATTAATTTCATTGGCAAACGAACTTGATCTGTATAAAGGTTCCAAAAATGTGTTTAAAATTGAAGAAGATTGGTCAAAGCGTTCGAAAGTTATCGTTGAACATACAAACACACAGAAAAACCTGTGAGCCTCGAGTCACGAGTCAAAACTAAGAACTCGCTACCTTCGGTCAATAAACCTTTGGACGACCCGACCCAACATATAAGACATAACCTAAAATTTTGATTCTAATCGGAAATTTTGTGAAAAAAGTATTGGGCAATAGCCTGTTGTATTCACATTCATTGTTAGTTCCATCAATAAATAAATAAATATGCAGACTAATCTTATGGTGCTTTGCATTCTTTCATTCTAATATGATCCACCAGTGAAAAAATTAATGTGTCTATATGTATGAAATTTGATCGTCACTGCCAGAATTATCGTTAATTTCTAAATAGAAGACAAGGGAGGGAAATGTACCTTTCTAGTGGTGAGCGCAGTCTGAACCCTGCTGGCAACGGCATCCACCCTGGCGCTCATGCGCAGATAGTTGACGGACTGATTTTTCTGGCGAATGGCGTTCTCAGCGTGTATACGAGCCACCTCCATGTTGCCCTTCTGTATCGCCTTCTTTGTCTTCGCCTTCTCCAATTTCTCCTCCTTCTCACACCGCTTCGAATTCCGCTCTAGTTCCTTGGCAGCAAATTTCAAATTGAACAAATGATCTGTACACGTGCTCAGTCAAAGGAACAACACATTGCAAAACAACGATCACTTACAAACTAAAATTCAAAAATTAGGGTTAAATTTTTTTATCAGTGTTTATAATTTTTAAAAAGATTAATGCCCATTTTTATGACGGTTTCTTTAGTATCTCTTGACTCGAGGGACTCTTGAAATGTCTAAATAAATGCATTACACTTCAAGAGTCTCTAGAGTCAAGAGAAACTGAAGGAACTTTTATAAACATGGTGAAGACTGCAATAAATTTACTGAGTATTAAAAACGTTTTTTATCTAATTATAAAAATGAACAGTTTTTATTCAGACTTAGTTTGAATATTTTGTTTTTTGAGAGAAATGTTATCTTGAAAAATTGTACTATCCGATAAAAACTTGGATACACTAAAAATAAACACATATTAGAGAGACTATTGATAAAATTATGATTTTTGTAAGTTAATAAATTAAATATTAGAGAAAAATCCAGTGAATATTCGAATAATTACCTTGTAATTTGATACACCATCTTCTTTATAAATTATTCATGAAACCAGACCACATGTAAGATATTTTTGTACCTACAGCTAAAGTCCCATGTATTCTTTTAAATTTGTAGCCTGATTCAGTATATTCTATTAAACAATGATTCTTGCCAATGAAATAAATGCTGGCAGATCAATTTTAAAAGTCGACAACAAAAACGAATAATTTGTTGTGAAACAATCAAAATGCTGTCAAAATTTTGAGCGATGACAAAAATATTCAACTTTCTACCCAAGATACTGAGTTGGAACCAACTATTTAGAAGTCGAGCTTCATAACAGGAGTTATATTAATATATTTTGAAAATTCCTCATAGAATAATGCGAATTAGATAGGCTACATAATTTGAACAGTTTTATAAAAAGGAGAGTTTATAATTTGAAGAATAAAATTTTGAACATTCTCTAGAGAATTCAAATTAGAATTTTGAACAACTATGACATTTGAACAAATTTCATAATGAATGCAAAGTACTAGATTAAAATATTTAAAAAACCAGAACTCTATATGATTTGTACATTAAAAAGCACATTCCAAATTATAATTACAAGTCCATTTCAATATCTTGGATATTAAGCTTTCCTAACTCCCCCATAATTTCAATCAAATAAAGTATTTATGTGACAACATAATATTTGCAACAAATTAGCCGTTTTATAAACGACATATAATTTATTACTTGATATGTGCCAGTTAAAAAATTAGAAGAACACCTTGACACTTGTGCCCGTATGAACGTTCACAAATTTGTGAGTTATTCTTGAAAAACTACATAAATACTTCAAATTTCAAGTGTTTCTCAAGTCAAGAGAAACTGAAAGAACGCTCATAAATACGGCCATTAAGAACCTTCTTTGAGGCTTCCTTAAAGGGAGTCTTAAAATGCCATTCAGATGCTTTTCAAGCCTCCTTAAGTTAAGGAAGCCTCATAAAATAATACGGGCCTTAGTAAGCCTACATGAATGCGTATAAAGTCCAATCAACTAGACCTGAATCATAATAAACCATAAAAATCAAATTATGCACTTTGTCATATCAACTCATCATTTGCTATTTTCTTGAATTTATTGATCTTTCCGAGTTTCTACTTCTTTATTTACTTAAAATACGCTGAAAATAGTGACGTTTGGTATTCAATTCACCCAACACTAATATCAATAAAACAATAATTTAATTCAATGGCCATCGAAAATATGACCCATCCTAAGGACATTACACAAAAACTATTTGAAACAGAAAAAATCACTATTATTCGTGCTAATTGTCCATATTGTTATTTACATCAAAAAATGGTTTACAAATAACTCAAATCAGTCGCAAAAACCACTTCAGAAGTCATTGAATAGATAATGTTCTTTTCTACACTAGTTTTTCACCCTAAAACTTAACTACAATAATTGAAAAAGTGTAGATCACATTTTTATCAGTAACAATAATGAAGAAACTTATCTTCAATTTCTTCTTGTTTGTTTCTAAGAGATTTAGAAGAAAAACGTTTCATACATTTTGTAATTCTTCATTATGAATTGCCTCTAACGATTTGTACAATTCTTTACATTAATCAAAAGCAGAAATTACTTGAGACATTTCTCTATGCCCAATCGGATTACGTTTCTTCTCTTTGTAATTCAGTTTATTCATCTCCTTTATTCCTTTCTCTATTTTGTACTTCTACTGGTTTATTATTTACTGTATCTGTAGGTTTGTCCAATTATTAATGAAATCATGAGGAAAAACTACAGCACAAATAATCCTCAATTTTAGATTGTGTTATTTTATGTACCCAATCAATATTTTAATCTACAAATCTGGATGAAAATTAGCAACAGAAGACTGCATTCTAAATAACGATAATTCGTTTTACTCACTTTCAATAATTCTTTCAACTATTCTTAATTTTCCCCGTTTTTTACTCAACTTCTTTTCTATTCTCAATAACCGCTAAAAACTTAAATGCTTGATTTATTTCCCTTACTTCTAGTAATATCGCTTAGTTTTCTTCAATACATATTCAGTCATTTTTAATTCATATTAACTATACAACAATCTCGATCACACTATCATAGTCAAAATTTGTGAATAGAGTAGTTTTCGACTTTGTCTGTTGCATCATCAAATTCATTGTTATTCTAAATAAATAAATTGTAATTTCTTTTATATCAAATTCTTTCATCTGCTACAAGACTCCTGCTTCATTATTCACAATTTCTGCTTTAATGTTGAGTTTCTCGTGTCATTTCAATCATGTTATATTAAGTTCTTATGCCCCAAGATATCACTTCATTTCCTACAAATCAGATAGTTGCTTTTCAGATTACAAAAAAATGCAATCCCAATTTTTCTCCACATTCCTTTACTTCTTGACATTGTCGCTCGTACAAACTCATTCATTTTTCAATATTTCATCCATCTACAAGTTTCTTTCCTAAAAAAAATTGGAACTTTTTCAATCACACAATTTTTTGTAGTTTCTCTCAGATTTCTTGTAAAAACGTACTTACTAGTAGTTTTCCTCAAATTTCGTAATATCACTTCATTTTCATTTTGTAAATAATATGTAATAGATTTTTTCAAGACCTGAGATTTTAATCAATAATTTTCTACAAATTTGGACCTTCTCTAATCTCACAGAAATCTTTTGCAGTTTCTCTTGAAATATCTACTACTGGATATCCTTAATTCTTTCAATCTCACTTCATATTCTACAAATTCAGTTGTTTTTTTTTTCAATTTTTTACAACTTTAATCACAAATTTTATTATCACTTCATTTTGTACAAATTTAGACCTCCAATCTCACAAAAATATTTTGCAGTTTCTCTCAGATCTCTACGGAACTCGTATCTATTACTAGATTTCCTAACTTCTCTTCATATCGTTTCTTATTCAAGAAATTCAGTTATTTTTTTCAATTTTTTCCAATTTTAATCACAAAACCCTCAATCAGAATCAGAAGACGTCGAAGACGATTCACTACTACTCTCACTCTTCTCAACTTCTTTCCTTTTATGCTTTTTCGCTTTGTACGTCTTCTCCTTCTCCTTATGCTTTCTCCTCTTTCTTCTCTCTTCCTCCCCACCTTTATCCCCACTTTCGCTAGCTCTTCTCCTCTGTTTATGCTTCCGATGGTGACTCTCCTCCTCTCTATCACTTCTCCTTTTTCTCCTACTACTCGAACTAGTTCTAGGCAAATCTGAATGTGACGATTTCGAATGCTTACGATCTGACGAAGATTTCGACGATTTTTTCTTACTTCTCCTTTTTTTCAACAATTCATACTCGTTACGTATTCGTTTACTTTCTGATGCTTTGTAGTACTCCATATAGGCTTTGGCTGAGGCAATGCTGGGACGATGCATGCTTTTCCTTTTAGAAACCTTAGTCGGTAGTACTTCTTCGGGAGAATCTTCGATCTCAATTGTAGGCACATCGGTTGGCGGGGGATTTTGGGGGGAAGACAGAGATGAAGGTGGCGTGGAAGCTATGGAACATTCTTCACTTTTCACCTCGTTTGAACTTGGCGCCATTTCTGGAGGCAGCTGTGGACCAATCACAGGGTCCGAAATTGAATTTTTATTTTTGTGAATCAAATTCAAAAAAGCGGCCGCTCGTCGTTTCCTTTCCAATTGTTTCTCCCTTTCTTTCTCCACTTGTTTCTCTTTTTCTACAACCTCCACTTTATCCTTCACTTTTTCTTTTACCACCGCCTTTTCTTTTCCCACTACCTTTTCTTTCAACACTACTTTTTCTTTCAACACCACCTTTTCTTTTACCACCACCACCTCCTTCACCCTCTCTTCCTTCTTTTTCTCTTCTACTACTACAACTTCCACAACAATTTTCTTCTCTGGCACACTTTCCACAATCTTTTCCTCCACATTTCCCCCTCTCTCCTCCTCTTTCTTCCCCTCCTCCCCTTCCTCCTCTTCATCATCCGAGCTTTCCTCAACCGGCAACGCACTCTTTATCTCCAATCCTTCACTCTCTTTGGGCTTCTTTATCGAAAAACAAACAGGTACCGGCTTTATCAGACTTTTCTTCTTATCACTCTTCACACTAGAATCACTCGAGTCTTTTTTCACAGAATCACACGAATTTTCCTCAACATTTTCTACAACACTAGTCTGCTCCTGGGAAGACTCCTCACAAACAATAGCTGGTTTTGAAAGGGTTTCATAGTGATCAACCTGTTTCAAGTAGTATTGATAAAACTGGTTGCCTGGGTCTAGAAAATAGAAACGAGGGTCACCTTTACTGCGTACAATATTTTCGAAATCACGTCCATTCTTAGCTACATAGCTGGCCATTTTATCAATAATCAATTGAAGATCAGCCGGTGGTATGTCGACAACAGGAGGTGGCGGAACTGTTACTTCAATGGCAGTAACTGGAGCGGTTACTACCTCCTGCTCCACCTGATGAGACAATGGAGGTGGCTCACAATACATCACTGTCTCCTCTTCAACAACTTCCTCCATTTCTTGTTCGATTGGATCATAATACGCACAGGCACCTTGCTGTCTTTTCCTTCTTCTTCTCTTTGGAGGCCTTGGACGTGAAACAGGACTCATCGAGCCTTTCGAATCTTCATCACCCAAGTCTCGAACAGTAACTGGTTCCCCTGTGGTAACTGCTACTCCATCATCGTAACTGTTACTGTTACTCTCCTCTTTACTACTAATATCGGTTCCACTCAAAAATTTACTCTGATTACCTTTAATCCTGTTAACCAGCATCGAGTAGGCACAATCAGCTGATGGTTTGTAGTTTATTGTGGGAATAACAGGTGCCACATCAACGCTTGCTGTAGTTGGAGCTAAACTACCATGTAAATAATAACTATTTTGTTGTGAAGTTTTATTATCTTGTTCATTGTTAGTTTCTGTGGAGCTTGAAGTTGGTAAAACGGGACGATATCTCCCTGATTTGATAGCAGACAACAAAAATCGATAATACGGATGTAGAGGAGAATTTAAAGATAAAAAATTAAACTGTGGATTGCCGGCTTGTTTAATTTTCAACACAATTTCCATCTGGGAACCTTGACGATCAATAAACATTGCAGTTTTTTCGATAATTGCATTCAGTTTAACACTTTCGGGTAACACCATACCTTGAGGTATGTCCAACTCTACAGGGGGTTTAAAAGGTTCATCAAACTCTTCCTTCTGATTATTCTCCCCCGATTTCTCTTCATTTTCACCATTCTTCTCCTTCTCATCACCATTATTATCGTCATACTTGTAAGAGACTTGTCCGTAAGCTTTATCACTCCCCAACGCTTGATGCAGTCTTTTTAATTCCTCCTCCTGGTAAAGGGCTTCTTCGTCTTCATTGTGTGTGAGAGCTCGATACCGTTCTTCATCGCACATCTGTTCAATACGGAGTTCTTCGGGAGACAAATTGAACCATAGAGGTTCTTCCTGATGACCACCGCCCGTTTCAAATTGTGACAAATCATAAACAGCACCCCTCACATCGTATCTATCAATCCTTAACGATTCATTCCCCATCCAAGGTATTAAATGCTTCCCCTGATCTACGTACAAAGCCTTTTCATCATCTCGGAACAATTTACAAGCATACCCAAATACAAGCAACTCTTCCTCGGGTTCATCCTTCTTCCTTAGAATACCCGACTCGTTAACCTGCCAATTTTGACGTTGGAAAGCCATTTCATCTACTCTAAAACAAAAAAACTACACAATAAATACACCAAAGGTTCAAATCTATCACCGGCCATATTGTTCAAACCCGTTCCCATTAATCACAAATACATCAACTATCAAACCAAGAGGTGTTCAACACTGAGAAAATATACTAAAAGTTTGTAGCAATACTCTAAACTTGAAAGACGAATGATATTCGCTTTCATTGTGTCAGCAAAATGTTGTACATGGATTTGGTTTTACAAAATCTACAAGCTAGAAAACCAAAAACTGTTCAACACTGAAATAATACACAAATAGTTCTACACGATCGTTCATTGTTTTCATTGTCAACAATTTATTATTGGTAATTGTTGGACGGTTTGTTCAGTTTCAACAAAAATTCAACACTTTTTTCTTCAGTCAGTCCTCAGCATTCAATAATCCCGTCACAGTAAGCCCTGGATATTAAAATTAAAGGAAATATGTTCAACAACGATTTCCTACAGCCTACAATAATTAGAATTGGTTTTATTCATATAACGAACCAGGCAAACTCAAAACTAATTGTAGATGTTGGTGGAAATATCAGTAGAAAATCAACCACTAAGTAAGTCAAGGTTTGTAAAATCACTTGCAAGGTATGCAAATCAATAAATAGATAAATCTATTAACTCCGTAGAACTGAGATTGAGGTTGGCGAGCCATTTAATACACATACACTGAAATATTAATCATATAACCATTATGAGAGTATTTCACATAACTTACATCTGCACATTTAGGGTACAAAAATTATTCTACATTCATCATCATCATCAAGTTATCCACTTCAATAAAGAAGTTCAATAATGTATAGCTTACAACAATGACTGAGTGATCAAGTTATAAACATTACAACTCAAATCTTGAATGATTCAAATAAAGTATTTACAGAGAATTAAGTTAGAAACTAAGCTACAAACAGACTCTACCTCTAACACCTAGTACCTTCAAAGTACCCAGTTCCCAGCGGAGCAAGCTGTAATTATCTCATTTAAAAATTAAAATCATCATCTAGAATTACTGTAATTTTTCCTGATTGATAGCAAGCTAAATGACCATCACAAACTATAGGCTGAAATTTTGTATGAAAATGACTGCGCGGACCTAACATATCGAGATAAGAACGGTTGTTGTGTATGAGAAGCGGAAATCTATTGAAGAGAACAAAGGATAGTACCAGTTATAAGGAAAACCTTGATAGATCATAGACATCCTCAGTAACTTAGCTTAATGATGAAGATGGAGAGTTGATGAAAGCACTGAATTGAGAAATTACTTTACATTCCTAATCATGAAAACCACAAGTATTCCATTAGGAAAATGTGTTATCATGACTTTTTAGGTTGGGATGTTAGGTTAAGTTAGCTGGCTTTGTGTTTTATAGCGTTATGACCAAGTTAATGCATATATTTATCAAACTAATAAGAATACAATACTGGTAGAATAGCCTGAAATATATTAATAAAACCATGAACCTTGGATTGATTTGTTTTATACATTGAAATACTATAACGTTCGAAGTAATATGCATGAGCTTAACCTACAGATATGAAGTGTTTTCATCAAAATTATAAGGAAATTTCACATAAAATCTAGACATTGAAGAGAAATGCATTCATATCATCAATGTGGAAAATACAATAACTTATTTATAGGAATTCAGCATGAGTCATAATGAATAGGTAGTTTACAAGTAAAATTGATAGATTTCAATACAATTGAAAACATTTTCTTGATAGAGAAAGGATACTTTCCATGGCCGAAGACATTATTTAAAATATTATAAGATACCAGAAGACTACAATTCACAAATTAATATTCCAAAAAGGTTACACAATCCTTAAAAAATAGAATACGTTCAATACTTTTCACTGGCTTGGCTGATTTTTGTCTACTTCGTCTTCATTCCTCTTCATTATCATTTTGTGCCAACGCTGACTGTATCGCAATAAGAGTTTTGCTGTTGCTGTCATGTTTGCATGTAATATAATTATAAAAAATTCTCTTCTGAATGAATTATTTTGAAAGAATTTCAACAAGAATGTATAAATTAATCCAAAATAATAAAAAATCGGTTGAAATATAATTTAAATTTACTTAGTACTCTGCACGTTTAGTCGAGTCGCTTCTTCATTCCAAAACCAAAACATTGCCATCACTTTGAGGTTATGTTGTAAATAATTGTAATACGGGAATGGAATAATTGAACATTTTTCCGAGTCAAAATAAGGTAATATATGCATTTTAAAATAGTTTACTTTATAACATTGCCAAGAATGGCTAGTAATTAATATTTCAAAGCATGCAATAATCTCAAGAAATTTATTCTCAACTAAAAAGTGACGCAGACAACAAAACTGAACTAATGTGAGATGAGAGTTCTAAATTGCTTCTTTTAGCATGAACTTAAATTATTTGATTTTTTAGAATAAGCAGAAACATCATAGCTGAACTAGGTCTGTCTAAAAATTGCTTTTTGCAGTCCGAGTTGATTGCATTTATGGAATTGATTCCATAAATTTTGATGATTTGAACTAAGGTTGATTCTTTTGCTCCAGCTAGAAACATATAATATTTTACCTTAAATAAAGTTTAAGTACTTGCAACGGAGCAGAAAATTTATTATCAACCTCCATCTGTTCCTAATTACCTTATAATATGTTTGCTATTATTCTAGGTTCATATCTGATGAAGAATGGCTAGTAATAAAAATATGACAAACAGCACTAACGTGAAGATTGAGCCAGGGGCTTCTACACAACGGCTGCCGTCCTTAAAGCCGCCCCGTGATTTATCGCTATCCGCATTCAAATTGAAATTACCAGGAAATACTAACCAACCTCCAAAGAAAAAGGTTTACATTCCGAATTTCAATGTTCAAAGAAATCGACCACAAGAGTAAGTACTGAAACATGGAAATGTTCAATAGAGAATTTATGTAACAGCATCTTCTGCAACATGCTAATATCTGACAATAAATTGTTTTGTTTACTTTCAGGAATGCATCTGCTCCCGTTGTTAAACAAGAACCTAATACAGAATCAAATTGCAAGCAAAATCATGGAACAAGTCCCAGAGGGAGAGGAAGAGGTCGAGGCAGAGGATCAAGGACTTTTATCCAGGTACAATAAATTAGTTTATTTAATCTTTGGTATGGTTCCAACCTCTTTTCACAAATAAATAATTAAACAGTGAAAAAATATTTTCATGTGGAATTAAACATCCATAACAAATTCTTACCTTGTCTCAGTTACCTGTCAGGCACCAGTAGTTATGATGCTTCACAACAGAGTGAAACAATTGTAACAACAAAATGTAGGTATTTTTCGGAAGATGAAGCCCACATATGGTCTGAGCCCTGTGTGTGGCTAATAAGTTGGATGATGGTGATTGATGAGTTGGACCTACATTTTTAGTTGGGTTCTGTACCACCAGGAAGTAGTTTTACAGCAGAGAACAGAGTTTAAGTTTTCCATAAAAGCATTGTATCTCAGTTTAATTATTACATTTTACTTAAAGTAGCGGCCACAGAATTGGGCGGGTGCTTAGATCACACAGTAATGTACGAAGCCGGTGAGTAGTTCTTTGCACCAGCCTAATTTCATGTCCGCTACTTCAGTTGGAAATTGATATCAAATCTGTAATTTTTCAAGCTCTAGAAGTTCTTTCTAAGTTTCTTCATGGTTTTATTATTTTATAAGTTAGTTGGAATCTTTCCATAGTATGATAAAAAAGAATTAGGCTACTACTTTGTTTGTCTTTAGTTATATTTTTGCTTTTAATTAATTTCATTCTAGCCTAATAATAATTTTCGTTTTTCAGACCAATTCAGGATTATTTTCTGGAGGAGTGGAGTCCAATTTCAGAGGTAAAGCTTCCAGAGACCGCTCAGATGGAGCCAAAGAAAAAGTGGAACTGCAAAAACCCAAACTCAACTTGAAGGTGATTTTTTTCTTAAAAACTCTTATCATCTTATATTATTGTTCACAAGATAATTGACAATCTAATATTAAAACTGACACTGTATTTCACTTTTATGTAATGTTTAGGCTACTCACATATATTGATGATGCTTGAGGGATGCATTTCACTTCTGAAAAGAAGCTATATAAAAGTGAAATACAGTGTCAGTTTTAATATTAGATTATTCATTAAGTATTTCGTCTTGGAAAGCATCACAGAAGATAATTGATTTAGACATTCTTTTCAATACTCAAATGATGCCGAAGACCTCCAGACATCACAGTCAAAATTTGTACTCTCCTTCTCCACCTTCTCCTCATTCATCTTCCTCTCCTCCATCAATCTATCCTATCAATCTAGCGTTAGAATTTCGTCGACAGATAGCAGCAAGTAGCTGTTTATGATATAGGAAACTTGAAAACATCAAATGCGACATAATAATGTAATATTTGATTTGAAAAATCAAATCAGTCTGGACTAAGTTGATTAATTTTTTTAATTTTTGTGTCAAGGGTGCAACATCTGTGGATAAAAACGAGGAAGATAGCACAATGAAAGACTTACTGCGCGATGACTTCGTAGATGATCCAAGTTTGGATCCAGATTACGACAATTGTCCGATAAAGCTTCCTCTAAGTCAAGGTAGGTGCTCTCCTCATTCAATATTATAGATTTTACTGTTCTATATTAATAAACCGATACAACGGAGTATCCAAGGACCCGAGGAATTTACATAAAATAATATTTTTATCGGTTGTTCTGAAAGGCATATGCACCATTTAACTGCTTTGATTCAACTAGGGGGAGTGATAGCCGCGAGCCGTAGTAGGTATCTGTTCAATCAGATAGAGATAAGCTGCGTTCTCTTAGGTCCTGTTTGTAACGGTGACCGATTAGATTGGCTAGCAAAAAGACACTGTTCTCTGCTGTAAAATCACTTCCCTGTGGTTCGGAACCCACCTAAAACTGTAGGTCCAATCACAATCACCATCATCTAATTCATTACCCACGCACAGGTATCATACCTATGTGGGCTTAATCCTACGAAAAAAAAACTATAAACATCATAAACTCCCTTTCTGAGAGCATTTAAAATCACAAAATTCACAGGTTCACAGATTATACGTACAGATTCACAAAAAATGCAGATCTGCAGCTCTGGAAAAAGAGTTTTGTTTTTTCTTCTTGTTCAAGAGATCTCAAAAATTCATCATGCGTCAATATTTTCTCTCTGTTTTTCCAATTGGACAATTTGAAAAGATTTCAGAATAATCAAAAATGTAAACGTCAACGTTTGCACTGTTAAAAAGTAAAGTTCATAATTAGGCTAAACATCAGCCTTCGTATTGTAGGCCCACAATTTTTTGATTTTCAAATGTAAATAGCATCAGCACCAGCTGTCCAATGTTTTGATATTCACTAGCGAAAACTAACCTAGGGCCTATACTGGAAATCTGTTTTGCATCATAATTATTTTTATATTCGACTTCAAAATCAATAGCGATCTCACTTGGACCATGAGGAAGCTACCAAGTATCAAGAGTCTAGAATCTTCCCTTAAAGCGCTAGAGCACAGGTGGATGGACGGACGGACAAGCAACGGCATAATTCCAATAAGGTCCTGTTGGGTTCTTAATAAATCTATACACTTTGTTATCACTATCCTGGTGGCTCGGAATCCACATAAAACTATTCCCAGTAATATGGATTTTGGGCGTGTTGGAACTGTCCATAAGGGCCTCCATTACATCAAGCTATTTTCTAACAAATACGTTATTTTCTGTTTCAGAATTAGTGTTCTTTTTATTTTTATGTAAGTAATTATAAATTTATTTTATTTTTGTTATTCCAGCTTCTCAATTTTTCATAAAAGACGAAGCATCAATCAAAGATGACAGCTTCAACGTAAAGACTGAGCCAAGGGAATTATCTGATCAAAATACAAAAGGTATACAAAAAGGTATTTCGTTCAATTCTTTCTATTTTCAAATAAATAATTTTGGAAATCTCACTTAGAGCCCTCAATTTTCTATCAAATATTTATTTCTTAATTTTTGCATGTCTATTTGTTACTGTTGTGAATATTTGCCTTTAGTGCATTTGATAAGAGTGCATTTTTCAGTGCATATTTTTAAAATGAGAGTTTGATATTTATTACCATGTAATGATTGATTCACAATTTTTAATACTTGTAATATCCTTGGATTATTCCCATTATTAATGAATATTTATCTATTGAAATTACAAACATTGAGGATACAAGATAAACCCATTATTTCCCTCATAATACAAAAGTTTTTTCTTCTTTGTTTCATCTGCTACTTCTTATTCTCTTCGTCTTTGTCTTCTTCTCTTTCTCTACTTCTTCTCCACCTCCTTCTCCTTCTCCTCCTCCTCCTCCTCCTCCTCCTCCTCCTCCTCCTCTTCTATTTCTTCTTCTCTTGCCGTGTATTTCTTCTTCTGTCTCTTCTTCTACTTCTTCTTTTCCTGTCTTCATTTTATTTCTCCTCATTCTTCTTTCTCCTCTCCTCCAACGTTAAAGTTTTATCGACAGATAACAGTAAGCTGTTAATTATAAAGCATTATATGGATGAATATTATTTCAGTGCATATAAACATTTTACCCATTAGCTCTTGCACATTTAGCATATCGAATATACTTTACGTTTACGCTTTTTATTCATTTTTAGAACCTATTTTAGTTTAGTATTTCATCACTCATTCTTCTCACCAACAAAATTATGCTCTCTATTTTTTCGCAATGACATTGAATTTGCTTTCAAAATTTTATATTACTTAAAATTTCAGCATTCACGCTTCTCATAAAAAATGTATTCTCCATTCTCTCAATTACATTCAGAATTTATGACAAAATTTTATTCTGCAATTTACAGTTTCTTCGCTAAAGGTAGTGACAATAAATGGGGAAACGAAGCAAATCAAAGAAGAACAACCTGAAATCGATGATGAAATTAACGGATTAGGTACACGCTATCTCCTTCTTTCTTTTTTCAACTATTTCTTGCTTTCTTCAGCTGAATAGTATTCAAACCAGCTGACACAAAAAACTATCGCCTTATTGTAGTATGAGTTGGGTTGTCTTTATTCAACTCGGCTACCGGAAAAGGCTACAAACTGTCTTTTTGTAAAACTATCATGATAGTTAACCCTAATTAACCCTTTTTATTAAAATACATTCTTGACTGTTTCTTTTTCATACACGTATTTTGGACTTTTATTAGTTATGAACTAATCTTTGAAGATTGTGTCTTGAAGTCTCCGGGTAATGAAGCTACTTTATATGTAAAAACGAATGATATTAACCAAAATCTTGATGTACATGATTATAATACAAGACGCCGAGGAGATTATCACTTGGTGAGTCACAATAGTAGCTTATTCAAACAAAAACCTAGTTATATTGGTAGGAAATTCTACAACAAGCTACCGCAGTTTTTGAAGAGTCTTGAAAATATAGAAATATTTAAAAAACAATTGAAGAAATATTTAGTTGATAAAGCTTTTTATAGTGTACAAGAGTTCCTTTCACATCAAAATTAAGCCTCACCTCAACTAATTGGAAGTAATTATGGTATCTAGTGTATAATATTGTTGATCTGACTTGTCTTATACTCCTTAACTGGAGTCTCCAAGACGTAATCCACAAAAAAAAAAAAAAAAAAAAAAAAAAAAGGAGTATAAGATAAACCAGGTCAGATTAATAATTATATACAGTATCACTATTCTTATTCTCTAGTAACCACAATAACAATTTCAATTACAATTTCAAAAAAAAAAAAAAAAAAAAATTAGTTGAGGTAAGTGATAATTATACCTTCTAATAATGTTTCGTAAGTTAATTATCAAAATTTTCATCAACAATAAAAAGGAAGTGATAGCCGTGAGCCGTAGCAGGTATCTTTTCAGATAGAGATAATCTTCGAACTCCTGGGCCTTTTTTGTAAGTGTGAACAATTGGATTGGCCAGCAAAAAGACTCCGTTCTCTGCTGTTAAATCACTTCCCGGTGGTGAGGAACCCACCTAAAACTGTAGGTCTAACTTATCAATCACCGTCATCCAATTCATTACCCACGCAAAAGTCTCGGACTCATATGGGTTTTATCCTAAAAAAAATTCCTATTAATTTTGAGATTTCCATTATATAAAAATTTCTAACTTATAATTTCTATTATATCAGTGGTAATAATACCTTTTATTCGTGGTTCTCAAGCTAATTGAGAACAGTTTTATCAAATCAACAGTACCAGTACCATTGTATTTATTGCGAATTTTCTTTAAAACCACTTGAATCAGTATTTTTGTCGTGATTTTATCTATTAAAGTATTTATCTTTTACTCTCTTTATCATTTTTCTTATTTTCCACCTACACACTTCAACCGTATTCTTTAAATATATATATATTCCTTTTTTTACTATTTTTTAAATATATATTCCTTTTTTCCCCACGTTCAGGGGGCAGTTGCTCAATAATTTATAACCAAATTTCACCAATACGTGTATTTTTAGTTACTGTTAAATCTTATGGGAATGTGCTCTTGTAGTTTGTTATTGTATTTTGTATATTAAATTGTCAATATAGTAAATAATAAGCGTATGGCTTTTATTGGTGGGAAGACCCTTACGGGTAGTTCCACCTCGCAGTTTGAGCCATGTATTGGAAACATGGTGCACCTACAATTTTAGGTGGGTTCCGAACCATCGGGTCTATATAGAAATTATTAACCACAATATTGTAATCGTTATTATTTTATGAATTATCACAGGGAACATTCTCCTGTGATAGAGTCGATATTTTGTCATTTTGGCAATAAATTTAGAGATTTTCATAAAGTTCACAGTTAAACACTTATCAACCAATTAAATCAATTATTGTTATTCTGTCAATGGAAATGTATTGTTGTTATCTAATGGTTGCTAAATACTATTAAAACTAGGCTACATCATTTTTAGGGCCACAAGAACGTTCCTTCAGTTTCTACTGACTCGAGGAACTCTTGAAATGCATTTAGAATACCTCAAGTCAAGAGACACTGGAGGATAAAATTTAAAAATTATTTATTATTTAATAAATAAGGCAATGAGGTATTTGGTTGTTTCATTTTTGACAGATGTATTGAAATTAGTTGTCAATGAAATTCACTGTTTTTTTTTTTTTTGTCAAAGAAAGAGAATGTCTTTAATGAGAAGGAAGTGATTATTAAAAATATGCTCCTTAAAGTCGTAAAATATTAACTAAAATAAAAACTAAACATGGATGTTAGATATTTGATTAATTTTTGTATTAATTTGTTTTGATTTCAGTTGCATGTAATTGAAAGTTGAACTTTTTTATATAGTTTAATTTAAATAATTTATGTATATCTTTATTTACTATATGCATTGTATATATTGAATTATTTTTATTCCAGTATCCTAATAGAAGGTAGGAAAGTATTACTATATTCTCTCTTTGTAGTGGTGAAAGTGATCTTGTGGAAGATATCTATAATGAATAATAAGACGAAATTGTCACAACCACATTTAATAAAAATATAGAGATACTAGTTTCGGATGTTACTCCATTATCAATCTCCGACAAACTAAAACTAAAGTACAGAGTAGCTTAATCATTCCGTGTATAGTATTAAGCTACTCTGTACTTTAGTTTTAGTTTGTCTGAAATTGATAATGGAGTAACATCCGAAACTAGTATCTCTATATTTTTAATAAATGTGGTTGTGACAATTTCGTCTTATTATTCATTATTACTATAGGCTATAGTAATAAATAAAGGCTCCAATGTTATGGAGTAAATAGACTATAAGTAGACTATAGAGTAAGTTATATGACTAGTTGAAAACGGATATAACTTACTTATATGTAGAAAGTAAATTATAATTTTTTTGAAAACTTGAATATTTAAGTAATGGAATGATGATGTGTGTAATATTTATTTGTAATTACTGTATATAGAAAAGACAATGAATGTAACTTATTTTTTTTTAAATTTGAATATTTAGTTGATGTGATGTGTAATATTCATTTGTCATCTCTAATAGTAGAATATCAATCATGCTGTTTCAGAAACGAAAATTTCCAACACAGGACTGCACTTCGATGATAAAAAATCGAATTGCACAAGTGATAGTAATATTATTGATTTGATTTCATCTGCAAAAGAAGACCGATTCTTTCAATTGCAGGTAATTATGTTTACTTAAAGGTTCATTTGTTCATTAATCAATACTTTTTTGATTACTTATTGTTGATTTTAAAATATTATTGTCAATGCATAGATTATTTTAGTGGGGTGATCATAGTTAACAATATTTCTTAATATAGAAACTACAAAATTGTATTCTCAATTTATTATATGCTTTTGTTTTATTTTATTTCATTAAACTCCTCTGGGCAATTGAAATTTGCTCAGAGAAATTATTATTATTTAAGATTAAAATAAGATATTTCATGGAGGGGTCCATTAGTGTTGGGATTGTTGTAAACTTGAAATTCAAGAGATGATAAAAGAAGAAATTGGACGATGAAAAATAATGACCTATTTTATAAATATTGTAGTGGATGTGAGGAATTACTGGTGAATAAAATTTATTTACTACAAATAAAAAAATACTGCATTGTAAAAAATGCTATTTCAAAAGAAAATATTAAATAAAAAGGGTGTAGCTTCATAGGGTGAATATGTTCATTAACATTAAATACAATTTATTTTTGACTATAAATGTGTATTGAATCTTAATCTTGAATTACCGATTGAATAAGTCATACATTCTAATTAATGAAGATTGATTGTTATAATATTTTTGCTACCTATTTATTTTCAAGAAAGGTAAAAATCATTTCAATTTTTATTTGATATTTTTCAGTTGCCTAATTGTATGCCAACCTTCAATGTAGCAACACAAAATAGGCAAGGAGACCCTAGTCAAGCCAATGATAGCGAATCCAATACCACGGTAAGCTGAGTTCTTAATTTAATACGATAATTATAGAAGAGAATAGCCCTATACTTTAAATATACCTCACATTCCAATTTAGTGTTGACTTTTCAATATTATTTACAAAATTAAATGTAAAATGCACTACATTGGTATACTGATTATAAAAATGTTTGTTTATAATAATTGTAATCATGGTTATAAATTAATACTATAATTTTTAGTTACTAAACTATTATTACTATTCATATTAATAAAATATACCAAATCTAGTCGATTTTACTATCATTCTTGTAGCATTGTTTATATTCATCATTCTTTTTTTGATGGATCTCCCTTAATTATTATACTTTAGTAATGGTAACTTATATCGGTTTTGTGTTTTGAATAGTGATTGCCTGTTTTATGTTTTTTCAATTATTCCTAATTATCAAGTTGAATTTATTCAGAGACGTGCTTTTTCTACATCTGTAGTTCCTGTGAGGAGTACTGTAATTAGCAATTTAAATTCATTTGAGTAAGGCACCTATTACAAAAATAAAACGATTAGTGCCCTGTTTCTTAGTCATGCAGTAAATCATCCACTAGCTATTGATTGAATAGCGGCCCTGAAGCTTGTTTCACACATACCCCGGCAGTCAGGTAACCGGTGTCGTTTAACCGGCACAATATTGCATTGCATCATATGATTTCGAAAATCGGGTAAGTGTGAAGCGATCCTTTTGATGCAATGTCCCTACAACTGTGTAAACAACGCCGGTTACCCGACTGCCGGGTATGTGTGAAACAAGTCTCAGGGCCGCTATTGAATCAATAGCTTCTGGATGATGTACTGAACGTCTGAGAAACCAGGCACTAGACGAACAAAGACCCTACATTCAAGGTACATGCAAGAATCATCTACAATGCTAAGCCGCGTCTCCACCAACCAAACATGCTCGGCGAAAAGTGTTTACTGGAATTATCTGATGTCGCCGAAAATTGTTTGATGTTGGTTTGGTGTGGACGCCTTCTCGAACATATGATCGGTGTGGTGAGGGTAATGGCGGGAACCTGTTGTTGGTCGTCACTGTTCGCTCACAGACCAAACATTTCAATTGAACTCACAAACATGCTTGGTGACCCTTATGTTTAATGTTTGTCCATTTTTTGTATTCGCCAACAATGTTTGGCAGACATGTTCGGTTGGTGGAGACGCAGCTTTAGATATAATTAATAATGTTATCAATATTAAAGTGTTTCGCTTTATTTACAGGAGCAAGCTAGTAGAAAAGCCCAAACCTTGAGAGATCTACCAGCGGGAAAAGTCGGTAAAATACAGATAATGAAGTCTGGACGCACAAGACTGGTTTTAGGCAATACGAAAATGTGGCTTGAGACGGGAACACAAGTAGCTTTCAATCAGGTTAGTTAACCTCGAAATACCTAGTGCAGTAAACTTCAAGAAATCAGTATTATTTAAATGGAAGCTTTCTTTAACGCCCTGCTGATGGGACAATTAGTGGCGGCCACTAGCTCAAGCCATTAATGGCCGACACTAAAGTGGCTCCATCTGATGTGTATTTTCACAATGGAAGGGCCAGTAAGTTGACAAAAAATACTGGCGTCCACTACAAACAAACTGTTTGCTTTAGTGGCGGCCATTAATGACTTGAGCTAGTGGCCGCCACCAATTGCCCCGTCTGCAGGGCGTTTCATTTAAAAGCTTTCCCCATTCATTTACAGCTTTCCCTAATTGCCCCATCTGCAGGGCGTTTCAAAGAAAGCTTTCATTTAAACAATACTGAATTCTTGAAGTGGCGGCCATTAATGGCATGAGCTTGTGGCCGCCACTAAAGTGGCTCCGTCTGATTGGTATTTTCCCAATGGAAAGGCCAGTAAGTTGACAAAATTACTGGTGTCCACTAGAAACAAAATGTTTGCTTTTTTGGGCCGCCTGACGTCCACTATTTAATTGAAGCATGCGCCATGATCATGTTATCTAGATCACATGACCTAGTGGCGGCCACTACTGGTGGCGTCTGAAGAGACACCGCCAGTTGAGTTGCTGACTATTGAGAAAGGTTGGGTCCTCTACGGCTACACATGTTGTACTCACAGCTGTCAGCAAAGAACTGACTGCCATCACTAGAGCCCTAGTGGCTGCAACTACTGGAACCCACTATTTACCCCATGTGAAGGGGTTTATCCTATCCACTAGAACTGGCTTCGACTAGTGGCCACCACTAATTGCCCCGTCTGCAGGGAGCTTTTCCTTGTTAATCACAAGGCAGTTGCCAATGACCCTGTCCTACTCGCACAGAGCAATGCTTTGTATGTTCGACATAGACTTATGAGCTTTCCTTCAGTGTCTCTTGACTCGAGGATCTCTTGAAATTTCTATATAAATACATTAAATTTCAAGTCACTCGAGTCAAGAAAAACTGAAGGAAGGTTCATTAATACGGCCATCAGCATCGACGGTACTACCGTTAAATAAACAATGAATGCCCAGCAATAAACAAGCGATGAACCATGTTGGTCTCCACTATAAAACAAAAAACAAGAAATTTTGGATAGTTAAATTTTTCAAAGTCCAATGGTATTCGACTTCTCCTTAGTACTTAGCAACTTCAATTTATCTCCTAGCATAGAATTTAGGCATTTTAACAAATTGCTTTATTTTGTCAATTTATACTGCTTTGAAATATGTATACCTTTTCTGTTTCTAAATCTGTATGTTCACGCCATTTTTTCCTTTTTATTATTTTGTATGATTTTTTCAGTATTTTTTAAATTGCTATCTATGTTTTTTTAGATAGATTCCTTGTTTTTTCTTTTTGTTTTTTGTTTGAGAATGATTGGATTATTTCAACCCTGTTGGATTTGTTTTTGCTGGGAAAATTTACTAGAACTATTTTTGGATGCGCTGTTTTCAAGTCTATTTTTATTGAACTTGTACGATTTTTATATTTTCCACTGCAATAAAGGTTTCTTTCTTTCTTCAACAGTTGTGTTTTATAGGTCTACATACCTATTCTCTTGTATTAATAAATATGTTAGTGATACATTGGCTAAATATACTGGTAAACATGACCAGTTTAATTTTCAGGCCGTGTTCAAATATTTTGTGTTTTTAAAGGGAAATAAATTAATTATTCATATATTTTTTGATGATTGTTTCAATATGAAAGTAATGTTTCAATGAAAAGTGTTTGTTATTTATTGTTAAATTCTAGTGTGGCAAATTAATTAGAAAGTGTGTTTTATTTGTGTTACAGGAACTTGTTGGCCTGGATCTGGATCAAACTTCACATTCGGGAAAAGCGAAATGCTTGGGATCAGTTGCTCTGAGAATGATGGTCTGCCCAGATTGGGACTGGCTTGTATCACAGACCAGTTAGCAAATGTTGAAATTTAGATAAATAATCAATTGCCATTCAATAAAATGTGTAAATTATAACTTGGTTGTTTTTATGGATCGTATAATGGTATTATTTGTTACATTAGCCCTCTTGCAATCGGTAAGCAGTATTGTATCGCGAGTGCAGATAACATCATTATTATTGCTATACACCGCAATCTCTTTGAGCCAACTCATTTCGTGACGTGAAGTATATACAGGGTGTTTCGGAACTCTCTACCAATACTTCTAGGTAGTGTTTCTGGACCACTAACAAAAGTAAATATTGTAATAAAAATTTTCTAAAATCCCCAGTTACTCACAGCCGCCATTTTGTATTTTTCACTCATTATTCTTTTATTCGAACACCTCTAAATGTATAATTTTGAAATTTTGCAAACAGCTTTATAATAATTAAAACAATCTTAAAAAAATCAATCAAAATTTTCCGACATCAAAAAACAAAATGGCGGCCATTTAAAATCTTTGAACAGGATTAAATTAATAATGGCTGATGATATCAAAATTTTACTAGAATAACGTTTTTTAGATATTTTTATTGCAAATACAACGATACCTCATTTTTCAAGATTGGCCAACAATTAACTAAGATATGCTACTTCTTAGGATGTGCAGTGGTTGAGAACGGGTTGCAGTTTTTCGCTTCCAACCACTGCACACCCTAAAAAGTAGCATATCTATGTTAATTGTTGGCCAATCTTGAAAAATGAGGTATCGTTGGATTTGAAATAAAAATATTGAAAAATGAGGTATCGTTGGATTTGAAATAAAAATATCTAAAAACGTTATTCCAGTCAAATTGTGATATCATCAGCCATTATTAATTTAATCCTGTTCAAAGATTTTAAATGGCCGCCATTTTGTTTTTTGATGTCGGAAAATTTTGATTGATTTTTTTAAGATTGTTTCAATTGTTATAAAGCTGTTTGCAAAATTTCAAAATTATACATTCAGAGGTGTTTGAATAAAAAAACAAAATGGCGGCTGTGTGAGTAACTGGGGATTTTAGAAAATTTTTATTATGATATTTACTTTTGTTAGTGGTCCACAAACACTGCCTAGAAGTATTGGTAGAGAGTTCTGAAACACCCTGTATAAATATCGACTCAAAAGATATTATAACTGTAAACGAATAAAGTTGTCACTACGGCCGGGTACACCACACAAAATGTGTAAAACAAACCTTAAGCTGGGCATTCACGTTCCGATTTGTAGTACGACTTAGTAGGACTGCTAGTTGGATAGTCGACTCCACTCACGCTCCGACTTGCGATCCAACTTTGTTCCTAGTTTTCACAACTGTGAACATCGCTCTCGAGCCGAAAAATGTAACCGAAGTTGCCCGAAGGTCAGGCACTGCCTGAGGTAAGTTGGACGACTTTGATCCGACTCCCCCACTCACGCTCCAAATTCACAGTCGGAAGTCGGACCTTCCAGTTGTCCCTCTAGAAATCTAGATATTCCGACTCGTACATCTCCACTTTCAACTATCCAACATTCTGGATAGTCATTCCAACATATCCAACATTCATATCTCGTTCTGATATCGGAACCAACTTTGGACCACAAGTCGTACTGCAAATCGGAACGTGAATGCCCAGATTTAGGACCGCTATTGAATTAATAGCTACTAAATTATTTACTGAATGACTAGGAAAACGGAAGTAATAAATTCGTAAGGAATTGCCTCCAGCATGTAAAAAAATAGTTAAATTTCTAAAGGGGTATAAAGCTTGCCATGTGAGATGTGTCAATGGCACTACTCTAATATCAGGAAAAAACGTGGTACTATTAAACTACATTGTACGGAAATGAGTCTCAAAATGGCGAATTGTTGCAGAGATTTCAAGAAGTTTCCCTTCTGTTTAGTATCAATTTTGTGATTATGGAATGATTCAGATAAGGCGTGAATAATGTCAGCTGTTGTAATTATTTTCTTACCTCTAATCCTTGCCTCTACACTTATAAAGTAGACTTCAATAAAAAACTTTAATGATTAACATAATTTATACTCCAATTTCATTGCAACACTTCACTAAACTCTTTTAAAAAAACTTCAACAAAATTTATAATATAATTTGATTGTAATACTTTACACAAACTTCTTTTAAAAAAAACTTTAATATAATTCATAATCTAATTTGATTGCAACACTTCACTGACTTCGTTTAAGAAATTCTAATGATTAAATTAATTTTACTTTCTAATTGTAGCACTTATCACTTTTAACTATGCCACCACTAACTAGGCACCATATTACTTTCCTTCAGCATTTTCTTTGCCAGTTCGGGCAAGTGCTTAATATCAAGTCCCACTCGATCAACGACGTCACGCCACGTAAGTTCGGCGTAAAAAGACGCTCTTTCGGCGCCGCGTTCCAGCGTCTCCTGAAGAAAATCGGGCGCATTCTGAAGACGCTCAATTTCCTCACGGATCGGCTTCAGATGTGCTATCAGTGCGTCAGCCACCTCTTGCTTGTATCTGGAACAGATATAGGGTTTGCGTAGAGCTTTACACCAGTCTCTCGTAGAACAGACCAAAGTAGTGTTAGAATATCTTCATTGAGGAACTGTCTCAATCAAACAAAAGATCATAAAGTCAGCTGTTTTGATATAAATTTCCAACCTCTAATATCTACTTTATAACGCAGTCATTGATAAATTTATTTTGATGTAAATACAGTAAATGTATTTTTCCTACAGTGACCCGAATAAGTGCCTATTTTTGCACTAATTGTACCATGCAAAATAGTCTATTCCTGCACCAGTGCATGAAAGTAAATTCCAGTGCGCGAAAATACTTTTCCTACAACTGCTCGTAAAGTAGTTCTTTACGTACTGAAAACTAATTGTAAAGTAACTCTTTACTGCTCAGCAAGCGGTAAATTACTTTACGCTCGCCAGCTGTTTTCTTTACGCTTCTGTTTTGATTTTGATGCCTTCTCATTGGTGGATCACAGAATCCGTGAAATTCACATAACCTCAAAAATGGCGAACGCTAACCAAATCCGCGCACGGTCTGTGATGTTACAAACTAGAAGCTTTTATTGTGTTGGAATCCAGAACTTCAGTTGTAGGAAAAATATTGTATGTAATTCGCGCGTGAAGCTTCTTTATTGCTCTCGCAAAATTACTGCGCTCCGCTGTGCGTCGCGCAGTAAATGTTTTGGCTCGAGCAATAAAGTCGCGCTTCACGCTCTTAATACATAAATAACTATTTCCACACTTCAGATTTGCAACCTAACAACACAAAATAGTGAGCATGTAATACGCAGGTTTCCTATTCTGCATTAAAAAGTAGGTTGGCTACCCTGCTTCAGCCACGCAAAAAGCGAGCTCATAGTCAGCTGTAGTTGTCAAAATCGATTTGATTCGAAGATAGGTTATGTGAGGTTATGTATGTCCTGTTTTGTTCTGTTTAAATTACTTTATACATTACTGTAGGAATAATTTAATGTGTAATTCGAGCGTAAATAGCTATTATTTTATATAATACAATAAAGTAAAGATCTTTGTGGAATTGAAAACCCCTTCCAACTATGATTACCCACGTATTAGGAAAGTAATATCAATACTGATTCTGTTTTTCTATTCAAATTATCATTTTTTCTCCCTTATATTGGAGGAATGCATCAGTCTGAAGCTTATCCTTAGAAACGAAATGCATCCCTCCAGTAAAGTGAGTGAAAATCATAATTTGAATAGAGATACAGTGTCAGTTTTGATATTAGATTGTTCATAAAGTGTTTCGTCATGGAAAACATCACAGATTACTAGGAAAGGTTTATCTTGTAAGGGCAGGAGAAGAAAGGAAGGATCTATAGGACTAAGGAAAGGGGGGGGGGGGTGAGCCAGAATCCAAAGGCAAATCAGTAAGCAAGCACACAAGCAGAACACAAAAAAAGAAGAAAACTGTTCCAAGAAACCATTAATTACAGATCAGAAAAGTAGATGCATTTATCCAATTATTGCTGATAATTTTTTCATTTTCTTGTTCATTTTAGTATCTACGGACGTGACGCAATAAATAATAATAATAATAATCAATTAATTGTGCTGATACACATATGCACCATTCATCTAAGGTGCATAACAACGTCTTTACACTGCTTCGGTTTCTGCAAACATCGCAATGCACAAAAAATGTACATTGGCAATCTTGAATTTTTTTGTTTCTTCTTGTTTAACAAATCTCATAATATATCATGAATCAATATTTTCTCTGGTTTTTTTTTCAATTCGATGATTTAAAATAATTTAAGAAAATATTTCAACACAATCAAAAGTAAAAACGTAAACCCTTGCACTGTAAAAAAATAATGTTCATAATTTTGGTGTTATGATGATGACGATCCATCTTGTTTCCACTAAATGTAATATAAACTTGAAAAACACTCAAGTGGAAATTAACTCTAAAACACTAAGTGGAAATTAACTCACGTTATGGCGTGACGGCCGTTTCAATCTGTTGTCAAGAGCATCGTCAAACGACCCAAAGTACACTGATTTAAGGCATGAGTTCGAGGGTTAGGTTATGTTTGAGGGTTATAGCCCTCAAACTCATGCCTTAAATCAGTGTACTGTGGGTCGTCTGAAGATGCTCTTGACAACAGAGAGAAACGGCCGTCACGCCATAACGTGAGTCAATTTCCACTTAAAAGTGTTTTTTAAGTTTATATTTCATAATTGGGCTAAGCATCAGCCTTCGTGATGTACAATGTTTTGATTTCAAAAATGTAAACAGTACCAGCACCAGATTCTTTTGATATTTACTAGACAAAACTAAGCTAGAGCCTACAGTGGAAATCTGTTTTACATCAAAATTATTTTCATATTCGACCCCCAATCTAAAATCAAAATAATTTTTAAAAAATTTATTCTGAAAGCATTATTCATTTAATATCCTATATTTATATTGTCTTGAATATTCTAAGATTTTATTTGTTTTATCTGTTTATGTGATATTTTATTTGCTTATTTATTAAAAAAAAAGAAAAGTTTATTTTATTATATACAGTACAGTCTCTATAGTCCGGCCGTGCGCCAGTACGGCAAGTCCAGTAATCCGGCACTGTGCGGGCGGCCAAAAAAACAGAAAACAAATACTTTTTTACCCGTAATGAATAATCAGATTGTTCGTTTTACTATCATTTTCAATTGGTAATCTTACTGTATCCATTATATTTTTACTTTTATAATTTCATAATTGTAGAGTACTGTTATATTGTAGAGTACAGTACTGTACTATTCTACTATATTTATTTAACGTGTTTTTATTAAATTTCAACTTACATTTGTATGTGTTTTGAACGTTTTTTACCCATAAATCCAATAATCCGGCAATTTCGGTAATCCGACAACACCAATCCCGATATAGTGCCGGATTAGCAAGATTGCACTGTTCTCATATACTTTGCATCTTGGAATGCCATTGTTTTTTATATGCAGATGTATAGTACATTTTGATTGGTTAAATAAAAAATTATTATTTATTATTAATTATTATTATAGTATTGACCTCACTTGGGTATAGTCCAATTTTCAAGAGCTACAGCACAGACGGACGGAATTCAATAAGGCCTTGCCGGGTCCAAAATAATGTGTTGCTCAGGGGCATTGATCCGGATTTGACAGGTTTTCCAATTCAACAGAATTAGGCAGCATCCTAGTAATTCCAAAATGGCGCCACTCACCGTCCAGTATCCATTCCCTGTGATTCACTGCAGACTTCCTCACAAGTTTTGCCAGTGGCCAGCGAATGCAGCAGCACCAGATTAGAGACACCGGGCCTCGTTTCCGGTTCATACGTCACAGCGGAAGTATGATCCGTCACTGCCTTCTTGATCTTCTCAGATATCTGCTCGGCACTGTCCGTCAACTGGATACGGCTCTTGGCGTCCGCGTGCGACTTGGACATTTTCTTCTGCGGCTCCCGTAAACTACGTACGCGGCTACGTTCGTCACCTAAAAAATAAGATTCGATGAGCTAAAATAAATAAAGGATACATAATAATAAATAATGATTACAATAGAAAAAAACTTCAGAATAAAACTTTATAAATGAGAAGTTATTCCAGAGACAAAACCTCCAAGAGTTGGAACAAAATGGAGTGAAGAGAGAAAAGCTGAATTCGCACAAAAAATGAAAAGCTGGTGGGCAAACAAGAACAAGTCCAAATAAATGAACCATCTTTACTCAGCGTCTTCCACTTTGGGAGTTTACGTCTAATAATAATAATAAATAATTATATATGGCACCTCTTGAAAAACCTACTGGTTTAGGAGGACCTTTGTTGTAATGATACTGTAAATAAATTGATTGATTGATATCTTTGAATCAGTAAATTGATTTATGGGTTATCAGAGGGCCCGATACCCAATGAAACTATATATTTCAATACCAATGAAACAAATAATAAATATCTTTAAATACGAGATTTATTTTCCTAGTATAACATTTTATAGATATATTTTATTTCATATATTTTATTTATATAGCTATATTTTTTAGATATTTATCTCGTAAATAAACCAGAGTAGAATCAGATGGCCCGGCATTCTCCTTATTTGGGAGCGAATACTATTGAAACTTTTATATTTTGATGAATGAAATAATCAAATCAAAGGTCTATTGCAATAACATTATATACTTACGGCTACGTTATAAAGTAGATATAAGAGGATAGAACGTTATGTCAATACAGCTTAATTTATTCTACATCTTCTGAAACTAAAGTCAAAATGAAACTATTTTGATACTACCGTCCCTTTTCAGTACAGGAGTCTAGACCAATCTGAACTTGGGATTTCTTCAAAACAATGCCAAAAACTTTTAGGTAGGTTCTGAGCCAACGGGAACTGATTTTACATCAGAAAACAGAGTCCTTGTGGATGACCATTTAAGTCGTCATCCTTGCAAAGAGGGCCCAGGAGTTTGTAGCTTGTCTTTTATCTGATCGAACTGCTTAGGCTCACTGCTACCACTTCCCTAAATTGAATAGAGGCATCCTGAAAGAAGCATGATGGTTTGGCGTCAATACATTTTTTATTATATTTGTTTTTATATTTGACTCCACTGAGTCCAAGATCAATAGGGATCTTATTGGGACTATAAACCAATGTTCGAGAGTCTAGAACAGGGCCCGGCAACCTTTTCTGACTCAAGATCGATTTCGTTCAAAATCGCATACGTTAGATCGACATAATTTTTTTCTTTGGATAGTAAACTCTCAAGTGGTTGGGTGGGGGAGGGGTGTTGGCTAGAATGTGAAGGAGTATTTTACAATAACTTAAGTAATACTAACTGTTTAACTAACAAAAGAATTTGGGATTTTATTAATTCAACTACTAATTTTAATAAAATAGTATGAGCTTTATTAAATAAAACAATAAGCAAACTGTTTATCAAAATTAAGTTGAAAGTTCCAACCTTACTTTTAGTGAGAAGTTTGACATTCCAAGCTTTGTTAAATCTGGATTGCAGCTCGTGGATGCCAGTCTTATGCACTTGTGGGCATCATTGACCGATGAGCACAAGTGCATAAGACTGGCGTCCACGAGCTACAATCCAGATTTAACAAAGCTTGAACAAATACTTGTTCTTGATAAAGGTCATGGTGGAAAATGTAGACTCACAAAGATAGGTCAAAGAAAATAGGGACATAAGTTTCAGAGCTGCATAGATAAGTGGCGGGTATTTTTCTTTGGGAACAAGAGTCCAGAATTTGAAAAATCCTTCAGTTACAGAAGTTTTCAGATTTAAATCACTGTTGTTATTTCTAGCTCAATAGCGGTGGCGTTACTTTGAAACTGTTTTTGGAATTCTTCAACAACACGTTCAACATCGACAGTCACAAAAGGATTTGCTACAAACTCAGCAATGATTTCGAGCGCTTTAAATCAGTGAAACGATTTTCAAACTCTGTATAATTTGCTTAATACTTCGACGTGTCTGTCATTGTCTGAGTACTGGTATTCTTCACCCAGGCGGTCTTCATGCTCAACTTCTTCTTCATTGTCAACTTGATTTTACTCGCTTGTTTTTCGGTTAATTTTTCCAGAGTAGGAAAATGTTTGAGGTCAAACTTGCGGATTTTCTTTTCCCATAGTTGAAGTTTTGATGGAAATGCCTTCACAACTGACAGTGTCAAAATGTTCATATTCTTGCCTTGTGGTTATAAGTTAAGTTCAACTCTAAGTTTTTCAGTAATATCAATAAGAAAGGCTAAATCTTGCAGTCACAACGTGTCTTCCAAGTATGAATAGTCCTCTTTGCACTCTTTCAGAAATTCTATAATGGCCGGCGATCGTAAAATCGGCGAAGGGTCTTTGCTTTGCTTAGTCAACGCACCTCAGCATACAGAAGCAGTTCACCAAAAACTTGAGTTTCATTTTCTCCATTAACGCCCAAAATTTTCTCCTTTGAAACGTGCTCTTAATCCGTTCACAAGTTTTACCACTGCCTCCATCACGTTATTAAGATTCGAAAATTTTCCGCACAAAGTTTGTTGATGAATTATACACCAATATGACAAAAAATGTAGGAATTCATCGCCTTTTCGGCACACTGCGTTATGTACACCTGTAAACGCGGGAGCACCATCTGATGTCATGCCTGCTAATTTATTCAAGGGTATTTTTATAATATAGTCTTTGAAACTAGAATATACGTCTTCCCCTCGCGTACACTTCACACATTGTTTTGTCTTGACAAAAATTCCAGGAATCGGCGCGATCTACTCAAAATTATCCTGCGATCGACCGGTCGATCGCGATCGACGGGTTGCCGGGTAACGGTCTAGAACCTTCCTTTCAAGAGTTATCGCATGTACGAACGGACAGACGGACAATAGCACGTTTTCAATAAAGATGTGACGGGTTCAATCAGGAGATAAGCTACGAAACTCCTGGGCGCTCTTTGTAAGGGTGACCGATTGTATTGGCCAGCAAAAAATACTTTGTTCTCCGCTGTAAAATCACTTCCCGGTGGTTCGGAACCCACCTAAAACTGTAGGTCCAACTCATCAATCACCATCATCCAATTCATTACCCACGCACAGGTCTCAGACCTATGTGGGCTTCATCATTCGAAAAAAAAACACAACTAATATTAGCACTTGAATTTACAGCGAAATCTTGCTTGAATTTCATTTTTTCAAACTGCAGGAAGTTTGAGCTTCATTTGTACCATCCCACACAGGCTCTACGTAGCCTCGGGATGCAAGCCTTTTTATTAGTTGTAAGTTTATTAATTGATTATTATGTAAGAAATGATTTGTATTTTTGACTAATATTACCGGTATTTATTCATTCATTCATATTGAAAGTTGAATACAGGTGATGACACGTTTTATAAAAGGCGAATAAGTACAATCACAAGTTTAAAATACAACTTTAAAATTTAAAACTACAAAAAAATACAAGGAATCAATTTAACAGAAAGCTTGAAAGCTTATCTTTCAAGATATTGTTGTGGACACGAAAAGAAGGAACAGTTTTCAACGTTATCTGCCTGTGTCAAAATTGATTTCCAGAAGCAATTAATTACTCTTCTTCTGTACTCTCTTCGCCTTGTAGTTTATTTGTGGCACTTTCATGATATTTACTTAGAACTTTGTAGAATATTTAATTAGAACCTCATGGAATCTTATCGAATATTGTGGAAAATGCGAGAGACCTTATCTGTTTATTTTAGAAATTATAGAAAAATCTCCGTGTTTCTGGATTTTGGAAAATCCATTTAATATTAGATCGGCCTTTTAACATTTAGTGATTGATTTTTGTACAGTAATATTGAAAACTCTTTATCAGTTGAACAATATCGATTCATCTGTTTTTGATTGCTTATTTTGTGTAAGACAGTGCGTGTTGTGGATTATTTGTGTACATAAAGTGCGAGTGATAAGTGTTGCCAGCGTTATTTTAGAGATAGAATCCGTAACAATATCTTTGATAACAAATTTCTCACCTGCCATTATTGTTTCTGGCGTTGGAAACGTGACTCCAAAACGATTATTAAATTGTCTAGCCAGTGTTTGTACAATCTGCATATGTTGCTCCTGGTCTTCTCCGACGGGAACATGCGTGGCTCTGAAATAATTCATCAACCAAATAAGTAGAAATTATTAAATAGAAATAAATATAGTTGATTATTAATCGGAGATTATTATTTTAAAAATTAAATAATTGTTTGGAGAGCATCTTTTCAAGACAAACTTGAAAAAGAGAAACTTAGTTTCTTTTTTGAAGGACGAAGCACAAATAGGTCTAAGGCCCATGTTGTACGAGCAGCTTTGACGCGACAGATTTTATGTTAGGTACACGCCAAACCTACCGGGCAATGGACTTCCCTGTGTGCAAGTTATACGAGCGTTATATCTGTCGCGTCGGACCCTGTAAAGTCAGCGTCAGCGTCGACAACGCGTCCAGACCGGTAAAACAGGCAGCAAAAACGCGGCAGAAATGACGTCGTTGCTATTATACGGGCAGCTTTGACGCAACAGATCTGCTACCTCAGCAAAACCACCAGTGTTGTCACCTCTAGTATAAGTTATTTATTTGAAGTTTGCAGTACTTATGGTGACAACACTTAAATCATTTCAAGAATATGAAATATAAAAAAGAGACATTTATTTATTAAATTAATAGAATCAAAGATTGAAACAAATTGTACATTATTATCATTATTCATTGAAATTAGTCTGCACTCAGAAGCAGTCTACTTTCATGCTAAATATAAAAAAAATTGTAAAATTTGGGAACTAATAAAGGCTTTATTTACTTATTTATGGTGACAACACTGCTTACCACACATTCCTCTGGCGTATTCACTTGAGTTCGCAGGTTCACGTTGACAGCATAATTTTATTGTTGTGACCTTCGGGCACCCTTGGTACCGGTCGCGGCGTCTTTTCTGCTCGTATAACAGCTCCGTTTTTTATGATCAGCGTCAGCGTTTTATCTGTCGCGTCAAAGCTGTCCGTATAACATGGGCCCAAGACATACGCGTGGGTAATGAGTGATTGATGAGTATGATGATGGTGATTGATGAGTTGGGCCTACAGGTTTAGGCCCAGTCTACTCTGATTTTACAGCAGAGAAAGTCTTTTTTGCTAGCCAATCCAATCGGTCACCCTTAAAAAGAGGGCCTAGGAGTTCGTAGCAGGAGTTGAATAGAATTTTAATATAGAACCAATTAAGATTAAAAATTACGTAACAGTCGAAACTATAGTATGCTTATCCCGTGAGTTAATTATTTTAATAGTTGCGACAACATCTGTGTTATTCAATGGATATTTACCATTTTATCACAATCACCAATACTAAGAAGACTTTAAAATATGCTCAAGACCTGTGCTACTGTGGACATTGGTTAAGTTCATGGGAGCATTAACGGTAACCAGTAAATATTACCGGTGGCGTCTGATTGTTCTGTTCACATTCATAAACATTGAAACAATTGAATAGACCAATGAGCCGCCACCAGTTGCATTCACTGGTTAAAGGTAAAGTTCCATGAACTCACAACATTGATAATTGCATTAAAACGCCGGAAATCAATAAATTCCACAACACAAAAAATATTTAGTCAGCGCCAGGAATCAAACCACGGATTTCTCAATTACTACCAGGCGGTATATTAAAATAAATTTATTGTCTTGAGGATATTTAATAAATTGTAGAATCATAGGAAAATAACGCTAGCTCAAATATTAAAAAGGCTACATCAAAATCGTATTGCTTTCCAAAGGTCTCTATCAAATGATGACTTGAACGCAGGAAGTAGTTCAGAGGTGTGATAGACAGTATACACACTCACCTGTACAGCCAGACCATGTGTATAAGTCGGGTTAAGTATAGAGCTTCAGAATTGTTTCTGTGGGTTTGGCATGAATGCAATTTTGTTAACTCAGTGAGGATAGTAAACACAACCTACCTCACTCCTCATTTGCTTAGTATAGGCTACTCTTTGGACCAAAATATTATGATGAGGTCTGAAGAGTCACCTAAAGCCGACATTGGCTGTGGTACTATACATACAGAAATAATAACTACGAGTTAAAAATGAAGAACGATCTGTGCGAATCCCACCTGTACAAAAGTATATCAGCTGCTTGTAGTACAGGATAAATGAATAGGCCAAGTGGCACATCTTTCAGGTTGGCCGATTTCTCCTTATATTGCGGCAGGTGGGATAGGCGAGCCATAGTGCTGAGACAGCTCAACACCCAGAATAACTCGGTGTGTTGATGTACCTACAAAATATATTAAATCTATTTTTATAATCTATTTTATACATAAAAAATCAAGAACATTTTACAACATGAAGCAATAATGATTTTCGAATAAAATCATAAAAAATGCACATGTATCAAGCTCATCTTACAAGCAGGTAGAATGAATGTACTCAAGAAGACATTGAAGAACAGTGGTTGAGTTCCTGGGAGCTTTACCGGTAACTGGTAAATGTTACCGGTGGCGTCTGATTGGTCTATTCAAATTTTTAATGTCCATGAATTGAAAAAGACCAATCAGACGCCATCGGTAACATTTTCCAGTTACCGGTACTGATAAAGCTCCCAGGAACTCAACCAGAAGTTTTTATTTTCATGGACAATCTGTATTTATTTCAGTAGCTTTCCTTCACGTAATCAAGAAAAACCTTAATAAATTTTCTTTCAAGAGATGAAATATATCTTTGAAGATTATTAATGATGTATTAAACCATGTAAAAATAGGATTAAATAAATATAATATTGTAAAGTAAATATGTGTGGAAAAGAATAAATGTCAATTGAATCGAACCGCCTTTGCCATTTATATTTTCTTGCTGATGAAGGCCACACGATTTAAGATTTGTGCGCGGGTAATGAGGTGAAGAGCTTAGATGGGTTCCGAACCACCGGGTAAGTAATAAGTGGTTATAGACTTGCTCAAAATCACTTCACGAAGCAACTGCATAATGACTCAGATAATTTATGGGCATCAGTTGATAGTGATGGGCGTGAAAAACGATATAGGAAATAGGAATACATAAATATAAATGGTTTATATCACATAACTTATAAAAATCAGAAAAAAACTACTAAGCGATAAAAACATACTGTTAATAAGAAATTTAGTGATAGATGAATTCTTATCAATAAGAATATTAGAAATGATAATTCTTATCAATAAGACATTTAGTGATGATGAATTACGTGATAACGATTACGTCATAGACGCCACTGGACATTGCAGCATAACTCTTAATTTTATCAACAAATTAATATTTTCTCTTAATCTGTACCTTTAGCGTAGTGTACGTGTTTGTTGGAAGGATAAATGAATAGATGAATGAATAAGCATTTTTCAACATATTAACAAATTCTCTCAATTAATCTGTATCATGTAAATGTTTGTTTGAAGAATAAATGAATAGAATAAAATGTCAAAAAAAGTGTAGCGTAGTGTACGTGTTTGTTCGAATGATAAATGAATAAATAAGCATTTTTTCAACACATTAACAAGTTCTCTCAATTAATGTGTATCATGTAGATGTTTGTTTGAAGAATAAATGAATAGAATAAAATGTCAAAAAAGTGTAAAATACAGAAAAACAATAATAGAATGTAAACAACACATTGAAAAAAGCTAAAAAAACTTACCTTCGATTGCTGAAATATAATACTTTTCTTAGGATCAATCCCACAAGCAATCAGTGTGGCAGTCATCATAAGTATATTTGCTCTAAGTTCGAATGGATCCTGAAAAAAAAACAAGGGAAAGATCCAATCACCTTAGCTCTGGCAGTGTTTGAATGGAATAAATTTATTTATTTATGAATACAACCCAGCAAAAATGCAAAATCGCCAAGAACTGTTTCATTTTCAAATTTGCTACACTAAAGAATCCAAATATTTATAAATATAATTTGTTAATTCAAATGAAATCAAAATGAATGTAAGGAAAAAACAAAAAACGATTCAAACATCTTAGCTCTGACTCTGTTTAAATGGAATTAATTAACCTTAAGATCCCATATAGAAAGGTACTAATCATTGGTATACATTTTTTCTACGACCGGAGCAAAGTTATACTAAAAGATAATGTTGAGAAAATTGCGATTCACGATCTATCTGAGATGAGACAGATTTAAGCCAATTTTAACTGTTTATCAGGTTTTTTTTGAAATAATTTTCTACCACCGATCATATTGAGAAAAATGTGATACACAACATAAGCTATAAAATAATTGAGCTCAATTATTGCGATGTTCACTAAGTCTAATAATAATATCTTTTGAGTCTGGTGTCAGAGTTATCAGGTCGCACCTGAATAAGCTCAGGGCGTCTGGCACTAATCAGGCTCTGGCGCTGTATGAATTCAATAAAGTTAAATAGCTTCTTTTTTATTATAAAATTCTTGTACCATCAATTAATATTGGCAACACATATTATGGACTGAAATTCGTTCATACTGTAGATAAGAACGCTGCAAGTTACGTTCATAAATTAATACGGCCATTAGTAAATATTAATAAAAATATTAATAGAAATATTAGGTAAATATTAAGTAAATAGGCTATTAATAAAAATTAGTAAATACGGCCATTAGTCACCTTTGGAACTATATGAAGAGATATTGCTCATTAATATACTTTATTCGATGTTATTAAAATGTAATACACAACCTATCTGAGTTGAGACAAATTTAAGGATTTATGTTTTTGTTATTTTTTTAATATACGTTATATTCTATGTTTGTTAAAATTTAGATCGGAGTAATTCTTATTTTGGTCACTAGACTTATCACATCCGACACATCGTTTCTATAGTGGGATGCCACAATTGATTAGCAAAATGTAGTATTGAATATATTTTTCATTTATTGTAATTTATTTTTGCGTTTAATAAAACAGAACCCAAAAAAATAATAAAATAGAACCCTCTGTTGTTGGGTTACAAGACAGAGAAAATAATTAAAAAAATATATAATCAATCAAGTATTCACAATTAGCATGACAATAGTTTACACTGCAGATCACGGCAATGAAGAAGAACAATAATTACTTTATATTTATATATTGAATAGCATTATAGTAATTTAATGATTGTATTATTCAATTCTCTAAAATATATATCTCATAAGTACGGTGTTTGAGATTTGAAGTTTCGCAGACATGAAAGACCCAAAGGCTCCAAGCATTGGGTTAGAATCATCATGCAATTGTACCAAATCTCACTGTATTTGAAAAATCTATGTTCATGTGAACTCTTAGACCAATAAACTCAAGTTATTTATTGAGAAATGTTCACGCTTGATCATTGAGAAATAATAATTTTAAAGACACATGAGATTCTCAATGACTAAAATAAACATATCAATCATAGGCTCCCTTACGGTTCAAACTATAAAATCTGTAATTTCTCATGGATTTTCAAACTTGATATGTTATCTTAAAGACAAAATCTAATAAATTATCTGGCGTGAATCAGCTGTTGAAAGCTTGAAGCAAACTCTCATTTTTTAGATTAGAAGTGTAGGGGCCAATATTTGGTAGGGAGCCATTAAATTGGTATGTTTGCCTAATATACAAGCTCATACAAGCTCATCATTCATTAATTACCTGAGGCAAAGTGATTGAATGCAGATCGACAATACTATAAATTGTTCGATTTCCTTCATCTTGTAACGAAACCCACTTTTCGATAGCACCAAAATAGTTTCCAATGTGAATGGCTCCTGTTGGCTGCACCCCTGAGAAGATTCTTGTTTCCCATTTCTGCTCATTCTGCGAGTGAAAAATTAACATTATTTGACATTGTGTCACTTACATGAATTAATTTTTCGCTAAGAGTCCAAGGCACTGAACATTGTGTTGGAATCACTATGAAATTGTACCAAATTTCACTGTATTTGAAAAGATCTATGTTCAATTTCATGTAAACTCTTAGACCAATAAACTCGTTATTTGCTGAGAATTGCTACTGATTTTTGTGTTTGAAAAGACCAAAACTTGATGGAATAACCTATTTGGATCCAGCAAATGAGCCTGATAAAACTGAATAAATCAACACATAGCTCAAATTCTGTAGAATGTCAAGCTTCTGGAAAGATTGAGGTTAGTACCAAAGCACAGTAAAATAAGTTTCAATAATAATTCCCATCAAGATTTTCTTAATAATTTTCTATGATATTACGTTATCAAAATTAGAAGAATAAAATCATTGTATATTGATTATAAATTCACCTCTGCAGTGGAAAAACACCGGGAGCTGAACGACCTGTTTTTGAAGACATTTTGCAATGACTTCCCGAAAGAAGATATAAGTTTGGTCATTGTAAGCGATATAATCTATTACGAATCATCTATTTTACATGAAAACACCGAAATTGCACTTTTTTAATAAGAGAAATGTTCAAAAACTACCAAATACAGCACACAACAACATAAACAGTAACAGACTAGAGGATGATGTCACTTCTATAACCTGTATCTATGTATCAGCTGTTTCACTTCGCTACGATTAAAATATCGATCGATCTAACATCGATGTTATCCTTATATCGGTTACAAAAGTATCGATATATCGATGTTGATCATAAAGGAGAGCAGCAATGTGAAAAAATCTTCTGTATTTCCTACTTGTTTATTAATTAATTGATTAATGAATCAATCAATATATTTGTTTATTTATTCATCCATAAATTTATTCAGTTTGCTTTTATGACATCATAGGACCACTAAGTCAACCATTTCCTGGTCCTCTGTGGAGTCTCTTTTTGCATTGTCCAGTTACTTATCTATCTATCTATTTATTTATAGGAAGAATAAAAATGAAATAAATATTCAACTGACAAAGTTAAAACTACTCCTCTTAACAAATTTTGACAATACTAAAAAAATAAAAAGATAAAAATACAGCGAAAAATCGTTTAAAATGAAATAATAAGTCCACAGTGTTGTATGATTGTATTTTTATTATCATCTGCAGGATTGGATTTATTTATCTTTAAGGTTTCAGCACATTCAAATAAATTTGCAAATAGTTGTTCTATTTAAAACTCTTTATACTTTATAGGGATAGACAGCCAGTCATAGGCGTCCATCTTACTTAATCTAGGGGGGGGGGGGGGGGGGGGGCTGGGAGTCATTTTGTGTTTAAAACTGGATTCTTGTGTAAACTTGTGTTTAAAACAAAAAACTGGATTCTAGGGGGGGGGGGGGGGGGGGCTCGAGCCCCCCTTGTCCATATTGATGGACGCCCATGCAGCCAGTAAAAAGACAAAAATACATCAAAAACCTTTCAAAACGTGGAAATAAGAAGACCATTGCAGTACATTTACAAGTCTTGTTTAATTCATTACAGCAAAATTCTAATGATAAATTTCGTGCATTGTTGATAGGCTATTCTAAATGGATCAAATCTTTCTTTAATTATATCAGATCTCTTATGGGAGGAAAATTGAGAAAAAATTATTATTATTATTATTATTCCAAGAAACGGAAGATGTACAGTAAACTGATGGTTCATTTATGTTTATTGTTGGTCTTTCTGTTGCTGATCTTCTTGTCGGCCCACCCATCATTCCTTCATTCGTTGCGAGAATTTGGTTTTCCTTTCTTCACTCCATCTCGGTGCCCTAACTCTTCGGGTGGGTTTCTTCTCCGGATTGGCCTTCGATTGTTTGGTCTAAAAGTGTTTCTATCTCGTCCTGTGTGATTTTTGCAGATTCTAAGTCTTTTTTATGTTTTTTTTAAAGGATGAAGCCCACATAGGTCTGGAGACCTGTGCGTGGGTAATGAGTTGGATGACGGTGATTGATGAGTTGGACCTACAGTTTTAGGTGGGTTCCGAACCATCGGGAAGTGATTTTGGATCAATTCACCCCCATGTGTTAGGGAAGATACGTATTTGGTTAATTCTAGATTCTGGGAGTCTCATTCTGTGACCAAAGAACTTCAAGCGTTTCTTTTTGATGTCAGATTCAATATTGGAATATCTATAGACTTCGGATGTCTTTTATAGAAATAAAAAGATTTACCCAATTTGGAATAACATTAATGCTAATTTAACTGAATATAGACATTTAATTAATAAATGTTTTTTGTTATTATTATTTTTTAAATTTGACAGTCTCTACTTATTTTTTCTAAGTAATTCAAAATTTTTCATTTTTTATCTCTTTTCTGTTGATATCTTTTGTATTATATTATTGTTATTATTACTATATTTATGTCTCTTTGAATTTATTGATAAACTTCTCAATAATGTGCAGTAGTAGGAATATGGAGTGCCGCAAGGAACAGTACTAGGACCAATTCTCTTTTTGCTTTACATAAATCCATTATGCGATATGGAGATTGATGGATCCATCACCACATTTGCAGATGACACGGTACTACTGTTTTCTGAGCCATCCTGGGGGATGACCTGGAGAAAGGCTGAGATTGGGCTGCAGAGGGTGTCTCACTGGTTGAATGGGAATCTCCTAACCTTGAACTATGAGAAGACATATTTCCTATCCTTCTCAGCAACTCAGCATGGACAGCCAACAGAGGATAATCTAATAGTCACTAATCATATGAATAACACATCATACACAGTTCACAGAAAACAGTTTCACAAATATCTTGGAGTTACAATGGATTCGTTTCTGCGCTGGGACCATCATATCAACGACTTATGCGGGAGGTTAAGAAAAACCATCTACAAGTTCAGAATCCTGAGGACACTAGTCGATGAGAGGTGTCTGAAAACAATCTACTATTCTCTGACCCAGTCCTTGCTTATGTATGGGATTGTAGGATGGGGAGGAACCAGCTTCCTGCATATTGAGCCGCTCCTCAAGGTTCAGAAGCTGATTACGAGGGTCATCAACCATAACCACCACGCTATCCATCGGACCAGCTATTCAGCGAATTCGTTGTGATGGATCCAAGACAGCTGTACTCCAAGGAAATACTATGCAGAATACACAAAAATCCAGCCAGCTTCCAAACCAGAAACCATAGCCACAACACCAGATACAGGAACCTTTCTTATCACTAATGTTGCTAAGAAGGCACTATACCAAAGACATTTCAATCATCTAGCACCAAAATTATATAATCTACTTCCTGAAAACATTAAACACATAACTCACTTCAAAAAGTTCAAAGCAGCAGTACAAAATTGGTTAACAAGCAATGGAAGACAGAGAATAGAAACAGTAATTTCAAACAATTCATAGTATCATCTAACACAGAACACATACCCACAAGACATTTACTGATTTACTCAACACTTACTAATCTTACTTATTCGCTCACAAAAATTCAAACCTACTCTAGAACATGGCTTGCCATAAAACTTTTGTATAATAACATAAATTTTGATCTTTTACTAACACATTTTTGTATTAATAACTGTAGATGTTTGTAAATTTGTAGTAGTATTAGTTTGGAAAATAAATCATTTATTTATTTATTATTTATTAGTTGTAATTTTTACTCTTACTTCATTTTGTCAGGCGCTGCGGTAAATATTCGAACTCATGGCTTTATTTTGACTGTTTTTATTTTTATTTTAAAATTGTGCTAGCCATCACTACTGACTCAGATGGCTAGAAGTTCCATAATATTCTTTATATCTTATTATTTGTAAAATTTTAACCAAAATAGAAATTTACGTATTTGCTGAGCATGTGCTCTAATCAACCCATTGCGACCTCTTACTCTCTTACATGATTTTAACACATAATACTTTCAATGTTATTAATATATCCATGGATTTTCACCATGGTCTGTATTATGTACTAGTAAGTTGAGCCCTGAGATTACCGCCTGATCTCATCTGTTATTCAGTGAAATAACATTGGTGTTATTCAAAAATTATCAACCATAATTCATATAGTAGACGATCATTAAAGTATATTCTTCCAAAACTCTTCAATGCCTTACCGATTAATATACGAGACTATTCCAAGGACGACATTTTTCATCTCTTTATCCTAAACAATTTTCAAATGTAAACCTAACATCTTAATCGTCATATATATTTATTTTTTCCATATTTAGACTCAAATGCAATTTAATCAAACTGACTTTTCTTTTGGATCTGAAAATATGAATAAAAATAAAAATCCACCGATTGCTGGTGAAGAAAAACATTAGTTTTTTTATATAATATAGAACACCGCCGCCGCACTAGAGCGACCAAACTAAATATAAATACCGTAATCTATTACAGCATTTTCATTCAATTATTGTAGTTTATTTCTTTATATTTAGTATTATCTTTCATTTTATAGCATATTCTTTTATTTTTAATTTTAACTTTCAATTTATAGTAGGCCATTATCTTTATTCTTTTTTTTCTCTCCCCTTAACCTTTTCCTTTTTAACATTTTTCAACCCCAATTACTCCCCTTCCAATTACCTTAAAGTTCATTTTGAAACTTTTGTAAAAAGTTTTCTTTCAGTTCTTTTCATTGTTTAATTCATTGTAAGCATTCATTTTATTATTGTGTTTTATTTTATTACTAGCTGGCCCAAAGCGCGTTGCTGCATTCTCACAAAAATTCTCCTTCATTTTATTATTCGCCACCTCCCGCTGAGGTTACATTTCAAATTAGGAAATAAGTTAGTCCTAGGGCTCTTCCAGCTGATCATAGAGGCTTCGTTGTTTTCTTAATCACCACCTCTGAATGAAGAAACATTTCAAATTTAAACCTCCTATGACTATAAGGGTAGAAGCTAGGTTTTTTATTTTATTATTCGCCACCTCCCGCTGAGGCTGCATTTCAAATTTCTAGCTGCATTGGTTAACAGATGTCATCAACCTGGCATAATTACATTTCATCATACCCAGTCGTATGTTTCCTACATATTGCAAGGCTCCAACTGCACGGTAGCCTACATGCAAAGTGCAAAGTCTTTTGCTGTTCAAAGACAGCGTAAATAACGCCACTAAGGGGCCTGCCATATGATTAAAAACTGTTGACTTCTATCAGCTGTTCCTTTAAGCTGTTTGGCTGGCAAGTTCAGTAGGTTAGGTCTATAAAATGGTTTAATTAATAATAATTATTAGCTCCCCTATTGAAATTTATGGTCAGAAACCATCCCCAATATTCACACAACATATTCCCAAAGTTTCATGCCGATCTGTCAAAGTAGTTTTGGAGTCTATAGGGAACACACATACATACATACATACATACAGACAGACATTCATTTTTATATAATTATAGAGATAGGCACCTGCTGTAAAACCTTTTCAGGTTTAGCGGGACCATTTTGTAATGTCTTTTCATGTAATAAAAATTGATTGAAAAAAAAAACAACAAAAAAAAGATGCTAATTTCACTGAATCCACAACATGACTTCAGACATTTAATTACACACAATGCTATTGAACGAAAAATTTTACCCAATTTGGATTAACTTTGATGTCAATTTCACTAAATACAGACATTTATTACAAACATGTCTTAAAAGCAAAATTTCACCCAATTTGGCAACATCGCTTTTTTGATCATAGTTCAACTTATATAATACAGACTATAGTGCGACTTTAGGATTAAAAAAACTCCTCTCACCACCGAAAGAGGAATTTGAAGGTCAAAATTTCCCTCAGAGTTGGCACTCATTGGATTCTACAACCAGTAGAGTCAGGAGGTGACGGTAACCCCAAAAACGAATCAATAATTTTGTGCGAGCGTTCTTGGCGGGAGTCCCTTTACTCTCTTACTCTGTCATACTCTCTTACTCTGTCATACTCTCTTTCTCTTCCCTCTCTCACATTATCTCTATTTCTTTCCCTTTCTCTCACTAATTAATATTATAATAATAATAATATAATTATTACTGTATTTTGTGAAAGATTCTGTTGTACTGGATTTTGTTGTTGCAATAGTCAATAAACAATCTATCAATCTCTCTCCTCTTTCTCACTATCTCTCACTTTCTCTCTCTCTCTCACTTTCTATCTCACTGTCTCTCTCATTATTTTTCTCTCTTTCTCTCTCATTGTCTTTCTCTCTCTCATTATTTTTTTCTCTCTCTCTGTCTCTCTCATTGGGGAAGTGATAGCTGCGAGCCGTAGCAGGTATCTGTTCAATCAGATAGATAAGCTGCGTTCTCGTAGGTCCTGTTCGTAACGGTGACCGATTAGATTGGCCAGCAAAAAAGACATTGTTCTCTGCTGTAAAATCACTTTCCGGTGGTTCGGAACCCACCTAAAACTGTAGGTCCAACTCCTCAATCATCATCATCAAACTCATTACCCACGCACAGGTCTCAGACCTATGTGGGCTTCATCCTCAGAAAAAAAAAAAAAATATCTCTTTCTTTTTATCTCTCCCACTCATTATCACTATCTCTCCTTTCTCTCCTTTCTCTCATTATCACCTTTTCACTTTCTCACTCTCTCTCTCATTATTACTCTCTCTCTTTTCTGTTTCTCTCCTTTTTTATTTCTATTTCTCTCTTTTTCTGTTTCCCTCTCTCTTTTCTGTTTCTCTCTTTCGTTTCTGTTTCTCTCTCTCTTTTTTCTGTTTCTCTCTCTCTTTTCTGTTTCTCTTTTTCTATTTCTCTCTCTCTTTTTCTGTTTCTCTCTCTCTTTTCTGTTTCTCTCCCTCTTTTCTGTTCCTCTCTCTCTTTTCTGTTTCTCTCCTTCTTTTCTGTTTCCCTCTCTCTTTTCTGTTTCTCTCTCTTTTCTATTTCTCTCTCTCTTTTCTGTTTCCTTCTCTCTTTTCTATTTCTCTCTGTTTTTCTCTCTTGCTCTCTCTCTCTCTCACGCTCTCTCTTCCGTTAATTCACTCTCTTTTTCTCTCTCAATTTCTTTCTAATACTCTCTGTTTCAATCAGACTCTCACTCGCTCTCTCTCCTTCTGTCACGTTCATTCATTCACTCTCTTCTACCCTCAACATTTCTCGCTGATTCTCTCTGTGCCATTGTTCCGAAGAAAACAGGGGAATTTGGAAGCTTTTTGTGCCAAACACAACGCATGTCATCAATCAGTGGATGAAGAGTTCGTGACTCAACAAAGACGCAGGAATTATTTTCGCTGAAATTATAAATTGAGTGTCCCTTGCTGAGTTAGGGCTGTAGTGTCGTCTTTTGAGCCTCCCGTCTTCTCGCAAGTCCCCAGTAAAAGAATACTGGGTGGAATATCATAAATATAGGGTGTATACAGAATATCTGTGATGTTTTCCATGACGAAATACTTAATGAACAATCTAATATTAAAACTGACACTGTATTTCACTTTTATATAATGTTTCACTCACATATATTGGAGATGTTTGAAGAATGCATTTCACTTCTGAAGGGAACAGGCTGACGAAGCTTCTTTTCAGAAGGGAAATGCATTCCTCAAGCATCTCCAATATATGTGAGTAAAACATTATATAAAAGTGAAATTTAGTGTCAGTTTTAATATTAGATTATACAGAATATTTTGCATGGAATACCAGTGGGCCTTGAACTCATCAACAGTGGCGGATCCAGACTAACTTTTCGGGGGCGTCATGAGGGGGAGGGGGTGTTTGGTGGCCGGGGGATATAAAATACCACCCAGTAGGAGGGAGAGCCTGGAGTTCCTCCCCCGGGAAAATTTCGAGATTAAAGTTACTTCTGTCCACATTAATTTCAGCTTGAAAAAATAAAGAAATAATCATCTCAGCATCCAGAGCTGTATCATTTTGTACTTGACCGCAACATCGCAATGTGCGGATATCAAGGTCACGTGAAGGACATTGGTTGACATCACACAAGGCCTCTCTACATAGTGTACTATAGCGAGGCCTTACATCACACCTGGAGGACATTCCCTCTGCTACCACAAAGGAAAACAAGGAAGTGCGATTTTCCAGTTGCAGGATCGGGTCGCCGGCCGCAGAGAAAAACGGGAAATTCGCAATAAAAAGGGAAATTTCGATTTTCCCTCCCACGGCGGCTGGCCGTCTGATAGCAGAGGCAGAGTATTCGGGAGGTCCAGTCTGTTTTTGATAATATTAGCCTCGCCAGTTCTTATCTCGTGCTTGACTTGTTATTAAACACTGTACAAATCCGCAAAATGTGAGTTCATTTACTCAAAAAACCTACAAATTTTGAACTCAAACCACCCCCTTGACCCGGTTTTTAAGCTCGAAGAACTACCCCTGGATTTTGGCATGTGTTACAGCTTCAGGTCATTGAACCCGTGAGTGATAAGATGTGAATACAGCATCCCTTGGATGTTTCACAATATTTACAGTGCGAAAAAGTGATTAAAATCATTAAATTAACATTTTCTCATGTTTTAATAAATTGAATGTGAAAAATATTTGAGCATTCCTAAATAATTTGAAGTAAGAATGTCAATTCCCAAAATTGGAGTTCATCTCCGTGTGATTGAGCCCTTTGTGTAGCTTTGTATACATTTTAAAAATACATGTGAAGGGTTTTGAGGAGTTTTTGTATGTTTTTACTTGAGTAGGGTAATTGTGTAGCCTAACGGTGATACGGTAATTGTGTAAACGGTAAATTGGGTTCAACGGTAATTGTGTAACTATGAATGATAAATAGTGGGTAACTAAATTTAGGCCGAAATTGTATATTTACGAGTGTAGGCCTAATTGAAGTGCAATATCAAGGATCTACTTCATGTGGAGTGAACCATTAATCTATTGATTAAAGTGAACAATTATCATAATCAAATCATTTTTGGATTACCCTGGATTATGACTGCAGTAAGGTAAGATTGTTTTTCGTTTATATCCTACATGAATGATAACTGATGACTTGTATTTTTATTAGATTGCTTTCGCAATCATTTTATCCATTCTATTTCGAAAAGATTGGAGATTTTTATAGCAGTAAATTATAAAATCAAATGATAATCATTGTTTTTCTAAACATATTTTGTTTTCTATTCTCCATAAGTTAATTTGTTGTATTAAACTGATTATTTTTTCCAATATGCTACCATCTCCATCCAGTGAAATGAAGGAGGTATTATTTTGTAGATGAACCTGTATTTTTATTTTTATTATCATTTTTTTTAAAGAAAGATTTATTGCCAATCAAAAACAAAATTATACAAAATGAAAAAGCTTTGACAGCTAGACAATTAAACTTAATTTTGGCGTTGTCAGCAAAACAAATGTTTGTGCGCTGGGAACGAAAATTCAAATCCTATCAAATCAAAGAACAGTTTTTCTTATCTATCCTTATATTTTCATATATTATTAGTACAGTAGTCCTGTGAACAGTAGACCTCAAGCCTAAGAATAAGGGGTGCTTACACAGAGAAACATACTTAATGAAACATACTTATTCTTATGTACTTAATGATGATCACCATCGCAAAATTAAACACTATCAACAGATCTAAACCTTGATTTAACAGGTTAACTCCCATGTGCATCATATATGATGCATACAGATTGCTACTGAGATACCATGTGCATCATTTCTGGACATGCACTGTTGTCTATTCATATACCATATGTATATCTATTAATCTTTCTCCCAGACCAGATGTTAGAAAAGTTCTTATAACTGCCACCAGGGTCGACTGAATTTGAAACCAAGGATGAACTATGCTATTCATAAACCGGTGAAGCCGATTATATAGACAAAATGCATGTAGTTGTGTCCCAGAATTGGACACAACCGTTTGTTTGATGAAGAAAAATGTGACCACATCTGATGCACATGGTACCTGGGTAACAAGCAATGTGTATCATATCTGATGCACAGCAAAGTAGAAGAGGAATAGGAAAAAACGGCTCTCGGTCAATGAGATCATTCCATCTTTTTAGGCATGGGAGTCAACCTGTTAATTTGTGTAGTCTATTTCATGTCTGTTTTCCACAAAAATTCACTCAGTATCAAATCACCAAGGCTGCGTTTCTATTTTCCAAACTGCTCAAATCAGATCAGATTTAACCGGTCTGATGAATTAATTTATAAAACAATATTAATTAAATTTGTATAACTATCACTTCCTTAGAGTAACTTGTGAAAATAGTCTGAACAGGTCTAAAAATGCCAGACCTAGCATGTAAACAAACCAAAAGGCGAAAACAAATAAAAAACATTGAAATTCAGTAGCCAGTTTCTGTATTTAGCTCCAGGAAACTGTCCAAGTGATAAGTGGCTGAAATCAGTGGAGCAGTGACATAAATTCGTGACGAATCTGTTAATCGAGAAAAGCTTTCACGAAACAAAATCGGTCACGTAGCAAAATTGTTACGTAATTTTCACGTAGCTTTTGGACACGACAGCCATTTTATTGATACGCCTCGATGAGTCTTCTTATTATTAGACGCATTCCGAATCGAATAAGGTGATGATGACTCAGTTACGACGTTTTGTTTGGACAATAAAAAAGGAATGATCGCTTAAAAGGTGATAAGGAAGATTAAGTATAAAAGGAGACAAAACTGAGTTGATTCTCATGACTAATCTGCTATTAGATAAGAAGGCCCTGATGAAGACACTTCGATGGAAACGTTTTTGGACAATAGACGATAGTTGTTTCAAGTGCTTTTTGTTGATACTCTGGTGTGAAAAAGGAAGGTGATGATGAAGAAGAAAAAAAAGAAGGAGGGCAAGACAAAGAAGAAAAAGATAATATGATGGTGTAGGAGGAGAAGGAGAACGAGGGGACCGAGAGAAAAATGAGAAGAAGGAAGAGGAGAACGAGGGGAATAAGTGAAGAAGGAGGAAGAGAAGGAATGGGAAAAAGAAGTGAGAAGAAGATAAAAAAGATAAAGAAGAAGTAAAAGATGGAGAGGAGGGAGACAAGGAGGAGGAGGAAGATGATGGGGAGGAGGAGGTGGTGGAAGAGGAGGAGAAGAATGAGGAGGAGGAGGAGGAGGGAGGGGAGGAATAGTTAGAAACCTATAGGTTTTGGAAAACCTATATGCTAACACAGAGTGTTTAGTATTTGTTTAACACTAACATTCGAAGGTGGAGGAGATGGTGGAAGAGGAAGAGGGGGAGGAAGAGGAGGAAAAGGAGGAGGAGGAGGAGATGAAGAAGGAGGAGGAGATGAAGAAGGAGGAGGAGATGAAGAAGGAGGAGGAGGAGGAAACCTATAGGTTTTTGGGAAACCTATATGATAATTCACTGTGGTTTGTATTTGTATAACACTAGAATACGATGAAGGAGGAGCAGGAGAAAAAGGAAAAGCAGGAAGAGGAGTAGGAGGTGAAGGAGAAGATGGTGATGAAGGAAGATGAGGAGGAGGAGGAGGAGGAGGAGGAGGAGTTGAAGAAGGAGTAAACCTATATAATAACTGACAGTGGTTTGGATTTGTATAACACTAGAATACGTAGGAGAAGGAGGAGCAGGAAAAAAAGGAAGAGCAGGTGGAGGAGAAGGAGGTGGAGGAGAAGATAGTGGTGAAGGAGGAGGAGGAGGTGGTGGTGAAAGAGGAGGTGAAGGAGAAGGAGGTAGAAACCTGTAGGCTTTTGGGAAACCTATATTTCGAAAATTAAGCCTCACCACAACTATTTGAAATTTTAATTATGTTAACTAGTGTAAAAAATTGTATTTATATAAATGCTGATCTGACTTATCTTATACTCCTAATACGAAATCTTCAAGACGTAATCTTAAAAAAAAGAAATGTTGTACTATAATGAAGGGAATAAAGAACTGAATAAAAGTAAGGAAAGTCAAATAAACAGATACCAACAACTAGACAAAAGAAGTTTGGATTGTGCAATGTGGAAAGTACTGGAGTAATTCAGTTATTGAGAAAATTATTTTGGTGTGTTGCAATCAATATAATAATCCAAATCAATAATGGTTCAATGAGATAGTAAATCGATTTGGTAGCGTATTGAACAATCAGCGTTACTAATACTCGATGGGATGATACCCTATTACGTTCTGTTACATAACAGGTATTTGTAACGTCTTTGTTACTCACGAAATAAGGCTTGACAGTGGGCAGTAGAAACAGAATAATCCTGAATACTCCTATATTAGCAGGTAGCCTGATTCAGTTGAAATTGAATATCTTTTTCGCTATCTCCTTCTTCATTCCTTGTCTTTTTCTTGTTCTTAATTTTTCTCCTTCTTCCCCTCATTTTATTTTTCTTGTTCTTAATTTTTATCCTCAATTTTCACCTCTCCTCCTTCTTTTTCCCTTATTCTCCAGCGCTAGTTACGACGACTGAGAACATCATCTAGAAGTTTTTATTAAATCCAGGGGCGTACCAATGGGGGCTTAAGTCCGGCCCCCCCTCCACCCATTGGTGATGTCCCAAGCACTAAATAGAATTCACTTCGACCCATGATGAGGGTTAAAATAGAAAGATGCATGTCAATAAGCAACATTTTCCTGGGGGAGGATATTTCTTCATATGATTAGGTTACTACATTACTGTGTAAGTTAAATTGCTCCAAGATTTTAATTTGTTTCACTTCATTTCTTCAAAACTGTTAGGATCTCCTTAAAAGATTTTAAGGTACAAAACTATTATACACTACTACTATTAAAAACAATGGACTATAGAGCTCGCCTTCACAGATATAGTACTGTATTTGAATTTGCTTCACTATTTAAATTCACATGATACATTTATAGTTAAATAAAGTAAAAGTTGTATAAATGAATTATTATTATATCCGCCTCTGAAAACGGATCTCAAAGATTCAAAAGCGCTCGGCCTACAGAGTAAGTAAATTTTACTTATTCTTAATGAATTTTTGATTGCAAGTCGTTAAACTCACATAACAAGTTAATATAAACAAGGCTGTTCGTCATGGAACAAGAAATCCAGGAATTTAAATAAATAAATTGAGCAAATCCTACAGTAGTTTTGATTTCAATATTTTTTTGGTAAAAAATCATAATTTATCAAGTAACATGTTTCTTATTGAGTGTAATTCATTGGTAGAGGTTGTTGATGGGAATGGGGGGGGGGGGGGGTCGACTGACGGCCCCCCTTGAGAAATTTCTATGCCTATGATTAGATTACTATATTACTGTAAATTACATTTCTCCAAAATTATAATTAAGGTAAATTAGTTTCACTCCAGTTCTGTTGTTTGGATGGGCCTCAAGAAATTAACCCTTTTATTTTTCTAAAACCTTTCGATTCCCAATAAACTTTTATTTTTCCGTTTTAAATTATATGTCACCACAAGATTTCCAGTTTGATAAGCGTGCTCGTTTTATGATAAAGCAATCCTAGCGAACAGAAGTGAAAAATGTGCTGGTGAGAGTGACAAATGGAGCCAAGACTAATCAAGATAATCAACACCATCAATGATTTGCTTCCTGTCTGTCACCCATTCAATGCACACAGTTACAGGTTTAATCAATCAACGAGATTGATGATGAGTTGATTGAATCAGACACAGCATCAGTTTACAGCTTCCAATTGCCATTATCGCATTATCTCATTCACTCACTGTTATTCTTCTCATCTTCCTTCTCTTTTTATTCTTCTCTGTTGTTCTTTCTTCTGTTGTCTTTCTCTGTTAGGCTATTGAAAGGGGTTTTCAAACCGGGGTTTTGAAAAGTAGCCTACCAACTCCTGAGTTACGGTATGTTAGTAGGGTGATAAGTGCCAAAACCTTGCAAATATTATTTACTGAAACTAAAAAGAGTTTAAAAGTATAAAACAAAAAGTTTTTTTTCTAGTTAGTTTGGAGTAAATATACAGAAACGGAATTCATTATTTTCGAGTTCCTCAAATTGCTATTAATTCATACTGGAGACTTCCGCAATGGCGGATATTGACAACAACATGGAATAGCCGATGGAAATCGATGAATGCTACTGTACAAAAATATCAGTCACCGCCGGGAATCGAACCACGGACGTCCGATTGCCGGTCGGGCGCCTCAACTACTAGACCACAGTGACCTTGTTCATTCACTTTACAATTTTTTATCTGAGGATGAAGCCCACATAGGTCTGAGACTTGTGAGTGGGTAATGAGTTGGATGATGGTGATTGATGAGTTGGACCTACAGTTTTAGGTGGGTTCCGAACCACCGTGAAGTGATTTTACAGCTGAGAAATCACTTATTTTATTTATTTACAGTGATTCTGTCTATTTATTTTTGTCTGACACTTCCTTTGGTCTTAATTTAGAATTTTGCATAAACCAAAATAATTTTGAAAATGTTTTAACATGAAAAATATTGGATTTGGGAAGCTACTTCACTCAAAAATTGCATCAAAATTACAGTTTTTTTATTACCTAACTGAAAAATTGCTTAGAAAACATTCACAAAAGACAACTGCATTATGATATGAATTCTTTAAACTTAAACCAAAATAATGTTAAATATGTTCCAATATGGAGAATATGGACTATGAGAAACTAATTACTCAAATTTTACATAAAAAATACTTTACTTAACTGAAAAATTACTTAGAAATCACCATCAAGAAACAACTGCATTATTATATGATTTCAATTCCTAAACATCCATCCACGCCCCTTCGTGTTGAGTGGGTGTAAATACTATAAAAACGAGGATGCTTTTAGCTCTAGCTTAGGAAGATTTATAGTAGAGCATTAAAAAAGGACAAAAAACTTGAAAGAGCCCTGGCGTCATCCTCTTGAGGGTCCAGGTGTTTATATCTTCGAAAAAAATATATCGTGGCACCCAGACCTGAGATTACAATTATCTGGAAGTCCTTGGCTCGTGCCCCCATAGCTTTTAACACACACAATATTAATATAGCAGATGTATACAGATATAGACCCACAGTACTTCATCTATATTTGTGATCCAACAGAACAGCTGCATGCTACAGCTTCTTCCCCTTCTACTCTCCTATATACCTTCCTCTCCTGACAACACTTCAGGATTCTGATCACTGACGGATGTAACTGTTTGGCCCAGTCCCAGTCACAACAATTTAATTCAAAGGTAAGAATCACAAGACTCTCGTGACTCCAGTCACGATTCGACTCTTGAAGTTTGAATTATTACTGGGATTTTGTGACTCGAGTCATGATTCGACTAGTGTTTATATAGCAGCTTGCAAACGATAGCTTCCGGTTTTTTCGTGCATCTCTTCACTCCCTCTTCTATTATTTCTCTCTCTTTCATCATTCTCTCTCACTTCCTCTATCTTTCATCAGTCAATCGTTTTCTGCTAAAGTTCTGGAACAGTACTTTGCCAAAACAAAACTGAAAGCCGGCTGCTCTAGAGTCTCCCTAGTTATATTAACTCTATAGATATATAATGTAGGCTTTACATGTACTTCCGGTGTGTATGGTCAATATGTGCCATATCTTTGTTGGGTTTCTGCGCCTTTATGTTGTCCATCAACAGCTGGAGTTGCAAAATTGTAAAGGACTGATTTTTCTTCTATGAGCTTGGGCCTAATGCGGTTCAAAAACGTTTAATAATTGACGTGTCAGAAGGCATTTATATCATTCTATTCCTCAATCATCTTCAATCCTGCATTATTCTGATGAATTGGTTTATCTGTGAGGGATTCTCCTATAAAGTTCGGGTCTGTAAATAAATGTGGTCCAAAAATATTTAATAATAAAGGGGAAAATGGAAATTTTCCATTTTTATTGTGACAAAAATACAATGAACGTGAAGGCGCAACAACCTCGATTCCAAAACTGCTCTCTTCACAAATTGTTAATATGCTATATTGTCCAAAACATTGAGGTCCAAACATCGATTCCCATCAGCTTTTCAATGCTGTTGTCAATATCCGCCATTGCGGAAGTCTTCAGTATAAAGTAATAGCAATTAAAGGAATTCGAAATTAATAAAAAATTCTGTTTAATTTTAATGCTGAAAATTTAGATTTACCAAAATACTCCACTCAAAAAATAATAAAATGATTCCTTTTCACTTGAAGGTAATTAATTTGAGAGTTCACTCAAAACGAAACACTGAAAAAATAATTATATAATTATAATAATTTTAGATTATACCAATCTATTCTTCAATCATCCTCAATCCTGCAATATTCTGATACATTTAATTCAACTGTTCCAAAAGTGGACGAATTTTGTCCAAACATCACCGTTTCCCGTAAATGCTTGACTCAGATTCTCATTGATAAAATATCATTTGCTTTTTTGATATGAATGAAGTTATATTTTTTATATTTTTACTATAGATAATTCCACCATCTAAAATCTATGATGTGATATTGGTATTATATTTAAATCACTCATTAGCGGAATAAGTAAATTCACAAAAATAAATTACCGTAATCTAACATTTTATCTAATTTAGTTTGTGAGTGATCAGAAACTGTAAATTTGCTAATCCATATTTTGTAAATGTTGATTTATTATAAATTTTTCTTATCTACAGCAGCCTAATTACTGTTTTCTCTGATTTGTCCCTTGTGTAGAACTAACTACAGTAGTTGGTAATAGTATAGTAAAGAATAAATCTAATAAATTAGAGGTGCAAGCTGGAGTGCCTCAGGGGTCAATACTAGGTCCATTGCTTTTTTTGTTATATGTCAACCGTTTACCTAAAGAATTAATTAGTGGTAGAGCCCTCTTATTTGCTGATGATACATCACTCATTTTCAGCAATTCCATTCTAGATAATTTAGAAATAAGTGCCCATATAGGTGTGCAGTCCATTGTCCAATTTTTAAATCAGTTGAAATTAACTATAAATAGTAAAAAATGCCAATACCTTCAATTCAAAAACAAACATAATTTAAATGAAGATAGGGCTATAAACGTGTTTGTAAACGATAATCAATTAGACCAGGAAGAAAAAATTGCATTTCTAGGAGTTACGTTGGATAGACGATTGACCTGGACTCCATACATTGAGAAAATATGTAGTAAAATTTCATCTGGGGTATTTGTCCTGCGACAGCTCGCTAGATTGAATGACAAAAAGTTACTTTTTACAGCTTACCATGGGCTCTTACTGTCACATATTAGGTATGCTATCTTAGTATGGGGTAATTCATCAAAACAAAATCTTGATAGGGTGTTTAAGATCCAAAAGAAAGCGGTTAGGTGTATAGAAAGAGTAAATAGATTAGATTCATGTAGGCCGTTGTTCAAGAGACTTGGTCTCCTAACTGTACCCTGCTTATATGTGTATGAAGCTACTTTATATGTAAAAACGAATGATAATAACCAAAATCTTGATGTACATGATTATAATACAAGAAGCCGAGGAGATTATCACTTGGTGAGTCACAATAGTAGCTTATTCAAACAAAAACCTAGTTATATTGGTAGGAAATTCTACAACAAGCTACCGCAGTTTTTGAAGAGTCTTGAAAATATAGAAATATTTAAAAAACAATTGAAGAAATATTTAGTTGATAAAGCTTTTTATAGTGTACAAGAGTTCCTTTCACATCAAAATTAAGCCTCACCTCAACTAATTGAAGTAATTATGGTATCTAGTGTATAATATTGTTGATCTGACTTGTCTTATACTCCTTAACTGGAGTCTCCAAGACGTAATCTACAAAAAAAAAACTAATATAATTTGCTATATAAGACTATTTCATGATATAGTTACAAATTGGATAACTTTTCCTTGGTACAAGGACCATTATTTTATATTTAGATGGGTCATTTTCCAAACTCGATAAATAACATCTTCATTATAGACGATGCAATCAGTTTAAATTTATGAAAACATAAATTTCAAAAACCATTAAATCTTCTTGTCAGGTTTTAAAACTAAATCTATATAAATAAAATTAGAGTTTTGTCTGTACATTTATCAGAATTATATATTTTTTGGTTATTTTTACGTTTCATACAAAAAGAAGCCGAAACAAGTCTTATCTCAATTTCTGTCTGTCTGTCACGGCCTCGAAGGCATTTTACGCGGCCTTCTCCTGAAAAACGAGAGAATTGAAAACTATTTTGACAATGTCTTTAGCTATAAAAAATTGAATTAACTTTTTTTAACAGAATAATAAACTTTTAAAAACCAAGTATTGTGCGATTTTGGATACATTTCTTCAAGTTTTATTACCACGTTTTATTACCGAGAGCATCGATCGGGATTTAAGTTATTTAACAGTATTGAAATAATTTTCAGACATAATTTGTAGAATAGTCCCGAGATGGTTTCTGTGAAGGTTGGGAGTTCAAAAGTCCTCGCTGAAGGACACAAAAAGGAGAAATCTATCCTTAAAGGAACAGCTGATAGAAATCAACTGTTTATAATCATATGGTGGGCCCTTCGCGGCATTATTTACGCTGTCTGCAGACTTGTGTAGTCGGAGCATTGCAGTCATGTAGGAAACATATGACTGGTGAATAAAAGCTCAGCTTATGTTTCATCCATTATTTCTTTGGTGGAAAAAAAATTTTTATTTCAATTTATCCAAACAAAAATTAACATTTTAGAAAGGCGCGGTTTGTGCTAGGCTTTTGGGAATTCGCCAGGTAGCACTATTATAACTAAAATACCGTTGCAACGCACGGGTGAACCGCTAGTAGGTTTTAAAATTAAATTGGACATATTCTCTCATTATTTAACCCCCGAAAGTATAACATTGACACACCCTTGATTCATATTAGGAAGACTTCGGAAGGTTTTTGTATTAGCATCTCTCCTCAATACCAACGCACAAGCTTTACGTTCTTAAATAATAAAATCCAGCTTCTAAATAGCCATACATGCCATACCAAGACACAAAATAACGATTTCTTGATTAGATAACAACCCGGACAATCCTGCTTAATTTATTGATAAACGCAGATGTGTTACTTTAGGTGGGTAGGGGGGGGGGGGGGGCAAGGTCACCACAGAGGCGTTAATCACAAAATACTAAAACTAGGAGAAACCCGCACCCTTCACACAGTGGGACACAAAAACAGCCCTGTAGGTCTCTTCCCCTTTCACCCCACTCGTAATCCCTACCCCCCTCTTTATCAAACCCCCTCCAACCCCTCCAGAACCGCTATGAAGGCACGAGCCACCGATCAGAAAGGGTGTGTGCAGCATGGACTTGAATATCTATATATATTTGTAAGGTAGAAGTATATCTATAGTGCGCGCACGGTGCGTTGCGTATTATAGATGTGCCGCGTACTGTTGCTCTTGTGCGTGCGTCTGTGGGCGTGTTATTGGGTGCGTGTCGCATTGCCCCCCTCCTTACCTACCCTTCCTTCGATTCAAAATCGAAAATGTCACGGTAGAGTGTGTACAAACTGTGTGGAAATGGATTAGTAGTGCGTGGTGCAACACTGTAATTACAGAAGCTGCGTAATCCTTATCACAGTGCAGACGTAATAGGCTCTCATGTTTATAACATTGATAGATTATTTAAATTGAGTGTGTTCTTCCTCATTTTTTATAAATAGTCTAAACAAAACACATCCCTAAACGAGAAAAATGTGACTCTGTCAAAAAAGTGTAAATGCTATATGACAATAACAAGGGCGGATTAAAGGGGGGGGGGGCGGAGGGGGCGACCCTCCGAGGGCTTGCACATTTAAAAAATAAAAAGGGTAACACATGCGACACGCACACGGTAAAATTTTAATTGTCTGGCCACATCTATGACAGACGGAATATAACATGTCATCCCACTTGTCTTATTTTCTATATTACCTGTACTTTATATTTAACTGTTGTTATCTATATAAGTATAATTCAATGAAGAATTAACAAATGACAGAGAATGAAGGAAATCTTATATCAAGTGAAATACTTTTGAATAAGATTAATCTCTTATATACTCTAGTTAGGGGAAATTTGATTGTTCTTAAACAGAAAAAAATATATTTCTTCTCCATTTTAAGTGCTAGAATGGTGTAAAATGTGGTTAAAGGCTACTAAATTTCCAAAATTGTTATTCCATAACCCCCCCCCCCCCCCCCCCCGACCGACAGTATTTTTCGAGTATCGCCCCTCCCCATAAAAATTCATTAATCCGCCACTGGACAATAAATCTTATCAAATCTTAAACGGGGATGCAGAAAAACGGTACTATCTGAGCAGCCACAGGGTTGAGGTAAGGCCGTACTACAATAAATTATGACATTACAGTAGTGTGACCTTGGTTGAGGATTAAGTAGAAGAGAGGACCAAGAGTCCCAACTTCACCCTTAATAAAGGCAATCAGTCACATAGGGTAAGATACTAGATAATGATTTGAGAGACTTTGGGTATTATTAGTTTAAAGTTTATTAGTGAATATCAATTTTTAGTGTAAATTTACCTCAATATTTTGGACAATACAGCATAGTTAAAATTTGTGAAGATAGTAGTTTTGGTCTTCGTCTGTTGCATCTTCACTTCACTGTTATTATGTCTATAAATAAATAAATAGATAAAATAACCGTTCTGACTCACTTGACTGTTTTTGTTGGACTTGACACTTTTTATTGAAAGCGAATAAATAATAAAAAGTGCGCAAATAATAAGTTTCACTAGAGGAAGTTAAAGATAAAAATAATAGGAAAGAAAGGAAGATACGAAGAGAGGAAAATAACAAAAAGTGTGCAAGTAATAAAATTTTTAAGAGGAAAAGTAGAATTGCAAAAGATGAGACAGAAATAGGAAGAAAAGAAGAAAATCAGGAGAAAAGAAAAAGGGAATAAGAACCACATGAAGAAAGGAAGGAATTGATAGGAAGGAAAGAAAGAAAATTAATTGATATTGGCGAACATGATAGGACAAAATTTTTTTAGGGAAGACTTATGAAGGACAGATTTCAAGATACTAGGGTCATCTAGGTTCATATTTTGTATGTAATCTATTATCATTTCTTTTGAATTGCTACCACAAAATTATCATCATTAATTTAAAAAAAAGAAGATATTATTGTAAACCTACAATCTATATTACATATTGAATTTTTTAAGAAAATAAACCTTATTTCAGCATGTGGACACCACTTTCAAAGACTATCTGAGACTATTTTTGAATAAGTAACAAAGCTCTAGAGAGTGTTTTACATCGTTTTTTGAGTATTCAGGGGCCCAGGGAGAGGCCCAGGGTGAGAAAGGAAGATAAATTTGGGAAAACAAACTTTTACACAAACTGATTTGTGTTTCAAATATTAAATTTGCTTTAAATAATGATATTCCTGGAATCTGGAGTCATTTAAATCTTTAAATTAGACAAATCAAATCAATTTATTGAGCCATAAAAACAATGCTTGAATCGGCCAAGTCAATAAGTAGCCTACAAAGAAAATTACAAGTCAAATTATCTACTAAACTAATCTAGAACAAGGAACTGAAGATGAGACTCCATGACTCGAAAACGTTTGGCCAAAAAATAGTAAAACTATTATTTATTCTCAATTAAAATTGACTGCAATTCGTTGAATTTACCATAAAAAGTTAATATTAACAACGCAGATCGTTATGGAACAAGAAATTCTGGAATAATTATCATTATTCTTGGCCCTTCCCAAATATTTAATCTCTCTTCGCCTTCAATAATTTATTGATTTTTCAATAATTTATTGATTTTATTCAATAATTTATAATTATTGGGCTTATCATTTAATGATAAGCCCAATAATTATATCTTGAAGACTCCGGTTATGGAGTATAAAATACGTCGTCAGAACAAAAATTATATAAAATATTAACATTTGTATTCACTATTACCACAATAATGTAAATTTGTCACAATAAATAAATAAATAAAATAAAATAAATAAATAATTACAATCTGAATTAGTAGAGTCGAGGCTCAATTTTGATGTGAAAGGAAATCTTGTAATCTATAAAAAGCTTCATCAACTCAATAGTTTTGTCAATTGCTTAATTAATACTATTTAATGTTTAAATTGTTTAATAATATTTCGATATTTCCAAGACTCTATAGAAACTGCGGTAGCTTGTTATTGAATTTCCTACAAGGTGATAATCTCTTTGGCCTCGTGTGTTATAATCATGTTGAAGACTTTGTTGAAAATCACTTTTTTATAACAATCTTTTTTATATCACAATCAGGAACAAGACACAAAATTCATGTTTTGTATTCACGCCACCTGGACTAGGGGCCAGACGCCGACTACCCAACCACTATTCACGACGCAGGTTCTGCCTGTTGGCTCCCTACGGTCTCAACTCAGCTCTCAGCTCTCAGTTCACATCTCGGGCCGGTTGCGATAGCACTGCCCCGAATCCATTTGCCGGCACCAAAAACCGAAATTCCAACCGCTAAAACCACAATATCGACCACGAAAACCGAAATTTCGACCGCAAAACTCGAAAAATCTGATATTTTTAGTGAGGGGTTCAATATCAGTGAACGAATGACCGTGTGTGTTTGTGTTGGTAGTGAAGTGTGCGGTACTGCTTTTGATAAACAGGGAGCTGTGATTACAAATCGGGTAGAAAGAGTGGTTTTATTTGGTAAATGGTATGATTTTTCCAGTTTTTAATAATTGTGTCTTTTAAACATACCTTCATGAAGAATATATCTTCATTAAAAGAATATGTTTCAAACAGGTACCTGTGATAACAAATCAGATAGATAGTGTGGTTTTAATAGGTGGATGGTATAGCTTTTCAGTTTTTAATAATTGTGTTCACAAATACACCTGCAAATATACCTTTATTTGCTTCATAAAGGATATACCTTCATAAAGAATATACTTTCCTAAATAATATACCTTTATAAAGAACCCTGTTATAGGTACCCAACACAAAATATGAGTTTTTTCTCCTAATCTACAGGATGCAATTGAGCTGTGATTGAAATTCTAGGTTATTAGTTTCAAACAGGGAGAGCTGTGATTACAAATCGGATAAAAATAGTGTAGGTAATAGGTAAATGTTAAGATTTCCCAGTTTCTAATAATTGTGTTTGCAGATATACCTCCTTAAAAAGGACTGGTATTGGCATCCTAGTACAATGATATAAATAAATAGAAATATAAATAATACTATATGATAATATAAAAAATATAATATTAATATGAGTTTTTCTCTTAATATACAGTAACATATACAATAAACAGTGATTAAAATTCTGGAATTCTCAGTTTCAAATAGTGCGTTCACGAATCCACCATTAAAGAAGCCCAAAGTTGATGAAATTCTCTACTGGTCTGGTAAACAAGTAGTGTGAGTTACTTGTTACTTCTTTTATTAGAACCGATTGTTGCAATAATTGAGCTGTGATTGCTCTCTTTGTAAGTGTGACCGATTGTATTTGCCAACAAAAAGACTGTACCAAATATAATATTAATATGAGTTTTTTCTCTTAATATACAGTATACAATAAACTGTGATTAGAATTCTGGAATTCTCAGTTTCAAATAGTGTTTTCACAAATTTACCATTGTAGAAACACAAAGTTGATGAAATTCTTTACTGGTCTGGTAAACAAGTAGTGTGAGTTACTTGTTACTTCTTTTATTAGAACCGATTGTTGCAATAATTGAGCTGTGATTGCTCTCATTGTAAGTGTGACCGATTGTATTTGCCAACAAAAAAGACTGTACCAGGCTGTAAAATCACTTCCCGGTGTTCGGAACCCTCCTAAAACTAAAGGTCCAATTTATCAATCACCATCATCCAGTTCAATACCCACACACAGGTCTCTGACCTATGTGGGCTTATCCTGCACAAAAAATCTGACAGATAATGTGTTTGTGATATGCAGTTTTAAATAATTGGGGTCTTCAATTTATCTTTATAAAAACCTGTGTGTACCTTAAACTTGCTTGGAAGGCGAATACTGTGTGAGGTTTTTCTCATAATAGACAACATTTTATGATTATTCACGATGAAATACTTGTTGAACAATCCAATATAAAAATGACACTGTAGTTCTATTTAGAAAAAAAAAACTTTAGATTAGACAGGATTGTTGCAATCGATCTGAGATTGAATATCTGAGGTAGTGAGGCTTGTCTAATAGCTGTAGGTCTTCGATTTCAAATAATTTCGTTTTGAACTTGTTTTAGTAAAAAAGTTGGTAAAAGTATATCATTTACACTGTTAATAAGTCTATTTTTAATACCGGTAGTCTTGGTTTCAATTTTATCTTCATATAACGTGTGGTTTGAATACTGGAATACGAAGGTTAGTGGAGAGAATTGAGAGATTTTCTCTCTACTAAGCCTTGCTGGAATACTGCTATAGGAGTTTGTGAGATATAATTAAATCTTATTCTTAATTAAGTCTTCTTTCATGGCAAATACAAATATTATTATTCATCTATACAAACAGTGGATACATTTATTTATTTATTTTGAAGTAACAATTAGATTAATATTAGTTTTATTCCTGCATTCATAGAGAAATTTAAAGCGAATAAATAGCCTCTCAGTCTCTAACTCGGTGCTAACTCAAATAACTGAGAAAAATTCCATACTAAAAAATATTGACAAATGTTAACTGTTTTTACTTTACTTGAGGAGTCCACAACATCAATCAATAATCTTTTTTTTTTGGAGGATGAAGCCCACATAGGTCTGAGACCTGTGCGTGGGTAATGAGTTGGATGATTGTTAATGATGAGGTGGACCTACAGTTTTAGGTGGGTTCCGAACCACCAAGAAGTGATTTTACAGCAGAGAACAGTGTCTTTTTGCTGGCCAATCTAATCGGTCACCCTTACAAAGAGTGCCTAGGAGAACGCAGCTTATCTTCATCTGATTGAACAGATACCTGCTACGGCTCACGGCTGTGAGACAGGTTGTCATAGTAATCTACTGATATGCTAAATCCTGTATTAATTTAGAAAAATACTTTTATAAAAATAATACTCATAAAATATCATAAATAATTTACGTTTCAAATTTCTATTTACGAATACAGACAATAAACCTACTCCATTATTATGACTTATCATAACCTGGAATAGGTGTTCTCAAATTACATTTTTCTCTTCATATTACATAGGCTAGATCAAGTTTGATACATATTGAATAAACACTATAATTTATAGAGTTCCATTAGAATAAAATAATAATGTGATTTAAAATAATTGCTGAATCGGCCAACAAAAAAGACTGTTCTCTGCTGAAAAGTCACTTCCCGGTGGTTCGGAACCCACTTAATGCTGTAGGTTTTACTTATCAAACATTATCATCCGACTTATGGTCTCAGACCTATGTGAGCTTGAACCTGCAAAAAAGAGTACTAAACTTGTGAACAATGATAATGCTTAACAAAATGAAAGAGATTTTAAAAATCATGATTTCCTGAAATAACATCAATTGAACGAAAATTATGATACTGATATAATGGAAATGATATAAAGATAGTGAGCATGAAATATTCATGTGTAAAATTATTTATAGGTTATTCTCCATAGAACTTAATAAGACTCAAACATTTGGATCTATTGATGAAAATGATATACGGTACTGTATATGTATTTGACTTTTATCTTGATAAATATATAATAATATTAATAATATAAATAATATAATATATAATATATTAATATAATTATATATAATATATAATATAATATAATACTTATAATATATTATTATATATTATCTTGATAAATTAATTATTAACTTGGTATGTGAATTTAACGACTTGCAGTCAAAAAAATAGTTTTTTGACTGCAAGTCGTTAAATTCACATAACAAGTTAATATTAACAACGCAGTTCGTCATGGAACAAGAAATCCAGAAATTAATTATTATTAACTTTAAATAAATAAAATTATTTATAGGTTATTCTCCATAGAACTCATTTAGACTCAATGAAGTCACATTTGAATCTATTAATGAAAATGATACACTGTATATGTATTTGACTGTTATCTTGATGAATATGAACTGGAGAAAAGATAATAATAAATTTATTTTTATTGAATTTCAATAAATGGATAGATTATAATCATCATTTATTGACTCAATTTTTACTCTACATGTTGCAATTCAATGGAAAAAATTACTGAAATTCAAATTTGAAAATGATTGATGAAAGTGATTCAAACGTATTTTACTGTTATCTTGCTGAACTGGAGAAAAATCAATAATAAATTACTTATTATAGAATTTATTTTAATCGAAAGATTACTAAGTAACCCAATTTTCTTTATTCCACATGTTGCAATTCAATAGAATTCAGGGTTTATATTATAACCATGTTGAATGACATTAAATGGGTATATTTTCAAGTTGAAATCAGAGATGTTATAGCACAGTTTGTTTGTTTATTACTGTGTCTAGAGGTTGGTCAATATATTGACCTTCCACACAGGAAAATGCTGTCACAGGAATGAGATAATCCCCTTTTAGGGAAACCCGACAAATAAGGGTGAGTCATCAAAGGGTGGGTTGCACATTGGACAGGGTAATAGCCTAGTCTTTTCTCTTAGTATATTACATCATGTAAGCTTTCAAAATCTTGCATTCTACCAAATATTTTACAACTTACCACATTATTTTTTTATATTTTCTCATAAATGAAATCTCTCATTTAACTACATATTTAAAGCTTCTTTTGTGATGTTTTCCATGACGAAATACTTGATGAACAATCTAATATCAAAACTGACACTCAAATTATGTTTTTTTTACTCACTTATACTGGATGGATGCATTTCGCTTCTTAAGAGAGGCTGATGAAGCTTCTACTTAGAAGTGAAATGCAGCCCTTCAGTATAAGTGAGTAAAAATCATAATTTAAATAGAAATACAGTGTAAGTTTTGATATTAGCTAAAACATCTTCTCACAATATTATTTTTATTTCCTTATGAATAAAATAGTTATTGAAAATTGTTTAATATACTTGAAGAAAGTAAGCTCCTTGCACAACAATAGTCTGTGACCAAGGAATTAGCTCTCATCAGATTCAAAAAGTTTTACAATAGGTCAAAATATTACAAAATACAAACAGAGAGACAGAAACAAATTCAATCTATAACATAGTTTGTCAATACAGTGACAAACCAATTTAATATATAATCTTATTTAATTTGAATATCAAATATTCATGCAATAATCCATGGAAAGCAGAATTTCTCTGTATGTGTTAAAACTGTAAACATTTATTTATTGAGATAAAAATCTATTGAGTGCAAAGATACAACAGACTTAGTCCTGGAAAAATAATTCTTGAATTGCAATATTGATGACACTATTTATTAATTTTTCATTAATAATCAATTTTTACAAAGTTTTCTAGTCAAGACTCCATCAAACTTGAAAAAAAACCCAAGCCTGCCATTTTAAAGCAAACATTAATCTGACTAATAATATTATTTTTTTATTGCGGTTGATGCCCACATGAGTGTGGAGACTTCTGCGTGGGTAATGACGTGAATGGGTGAATGATGAGAAACATCCATGGCTGAATGAGATTCGAAACCAGCCAGAGCCTTATTTTATCACAGACAAGTGCGCCAACCAACTGCGCTACCAGTGCGGCCGAATCGAACAAGCTAAGAAACTGAGAGTGACCATTATACAGAGTTGAATTTCCTGATTATTCAAGCAATTTGATTGTTTTTTAAACTTGAAAAATATTGATGACTGTATAATAATTATTGAAATTCTTCACTAATATTCATTTCAGATGGATGTATTATTTATTCATCTGTGGTTCAAGGTTTGAAATACAATTCAATAACAAATGTCCAGTATGATTTCAGACAAACATGTTATTCATTTATTTTTATCTTTAGTTTGAGAAATAATTCTATTCTAGGGTTGAAATAAGAACAAGTTTACTGTTTAATTTAATTGTTAATCGCGATTAAACTTATTGATCTCTTTGGACATTAATTTTATCTTTTAACAATAATAACAGAACTGGTCAATATTATTTGTCCCAGTAGAACAATAATTTAGGAACAATATTTAAATTGTAGTTTACAGTCTGACATTATTATTGATAATTCCCACGCCACTGAAATAAAACTAGAATCTGTTACAAACCATCAATTTATTCAATGTATTTTTTTAATTGAATTCTTTGGCCTCCGAATACCAGTATAAATATACCTTTAAACCTTTATTTATATATTTTTTAAACTTTTATTCATTGTGCATTTGCTAGTTTCATTATACCATCATGGTTGGTCTATGAGCCTAAGGAGCGTATTCATGAACGTTCATTCAGTGTCTGAGGGTCTCTAAAAATGCTATATAGTATTATCAAAGCATTATATAGTTATTTAAAGAGCTTCTTGAGTCAAGAGACAATGCAGGGAAATTCATAGATACAGTAATACAGCCCTTAATACATTAATAGTAATCACAAATAGACATTATATCATCTACACTCAGTTTTATAGTAAGATTTATTATTTTAACAAGGGGGTTTGCAGTAAAGACATTCATTGATTATCCTATAAATTATGTTGTAATATTTTACTGGTTTTATCAATGAATTTTGAATTTGAAATATGAATTATTGACCAGCCGGACTGATGTAACATCTAGTAAATATACTGATATGATACATCGCTATAGTAATATAATATTTTTATTCTATAATCTAGTGATATAGTAAATGTTTCAATGGTCAATATATACCAGAGAAAATAGCTACAATTTTATTAATAAGATTTCAGTACAGTACTTCAATGTATTTACACAAAAAATAAGAAGATTGTACATCTACAAATAATTTCACATGTAAAACCATACGAACGTTTAAAAACATCTATGGAAATCAAAGCAAACTGAAGTCAATATGAGAAAAAACAAACTAATAAACGTTAGAAACTAACAAAATAGATAGAGAGATATAATTTCATCTTTAATACATCTGAAAAATAACCAGACATTTTAGTTAAATTAAATTTAATTTTTTCTTCCCCTTCTACTTCTTTTCTTATTCTTCTAAAATGATTAAAAAATTAAAAAAAAAACTAAAAACCTTTAAACACTAAGCATACACCTAAATCATGTTTCTCAATTTACAAAAATTATTTACTGAGTATAATGCAAACCGAAATGAGTACAAATTAATAAAAACAGAGCTAGAAATGAAAAAACAAAAGTGATTTTATTTAGTAACTAAAAAAAGCACTTTAATAAGTGAAAGAGATGAATATACAAAACAAACTAGAACAAATGAATTAGCTTTATGAAATATAGACAAACGATCGTTTAAAGGAATATATAAAAGTACAAAACAAAATTATCACAAATAGCAAACTAATAGAAATTAATGTTATGCGGTGAACAAACAAACATTTAGAACAATCTATAAAAAGGTCCTAAACAAACTGAAGCAAATACCCACGCTATAAACAGCTGGATTCCCAGTCTGAATTTATGAGTCCGTTATCGGCAAGGAATAATACAATCGCACCCTTATGCCCTTTCATAGGAATGCCACAGGGGCCCTTTTATTGATTGCTGAGAAGGGTCAACCCTACAGGCAAAGCCTGGCAAGGCCTGACATGATGTGAAAGCTTGCACTTGGTAACTGGTGAAAAAGAATCAAAGAAATAAGCATAGTACTTATTGTGTCCTATAATAACACTAGCCGGTTACCCGATTCAATTGAGTCTGGATTTTTAGAGCCTTTTTAGAAATTTAGTTAAATTTTTTCTTTCCCTTCTTCTACTTATTGTTCCTCTTCTTCCCTTTCTTTTATTTCACTCTTCTTCTTTTACTTCTTTTCTATTCCTTCTTCTACAGCTTATGCCTCTCCATCTCCTGCTTCTCCTCCTCGTTCTACTCCACCATTACCACCACCATCACCACCTCCTCCTCCTCCTCCACCTCATCCTCATCCTCCTCCTCCTCCTCCTCCTCCTCCTCCTCCTCCTCCTCCTCCTCCTCCACCACCTCTTTCTCCTCTTTCTGCACCTGCTTCTCCTTCTCCTTCTGCTTCTTTCATAGCAGTTCCTCCTGGAACTGAAACACACTAATAATAATAATAGAAAAAATAATAATAATAATCATCATCATCATCATAATAAGCGTATTGCTTTTATTGGTAGGGAGACTCTTTCAAGGAAGTTCCTCCTCATCGTTTCGGCCATGTTATGGGGAACATGGTAAACCTACTATTTTAGGTGGTTCGGAACCCACCTAAAATAGTAGGTCAACAAACATAAATATGACGAAGAATTTCACTTAACATAGAAGGGAAAGGGTGAACTCTATAAAGCACACAGACAGATTAAACAATACTGAATAAACAATTTTCGAAATTCACGATTTCCCAGACCCCAAATCTCACAGCTCAATTGAAGCAGTCCTGGTTTTTTCTCAAGATAGCAATCCTTGTATATGTACTCAGAAAACAATCATTGTTTGTATTTCTCTCCTAAAATATCCGCCATCTGTTTAGTGTCAATGTGAGTGCGCTGTGCGATAGTTGAATAAACAATAATATTTATGTTTCGCCTCGGACAAGAATTTGCGAGATTTTTCGAGGATTTATCTCGTGAACAACTACAGCAGTCATCTCGATGTCTGATTCAGAATCGCAGGTGAGTATCGATCTATCGATTGTCACTATCGATTATCGATCAATCGATTATTTATTAGATAAGATCGATTAATCGATTATTTATTGTCACGTAAAATTTTTGATTGTAGAATAATATTGTTTTGATATCTGACTTTGAATCGCAGGTGACTCGTATTTAGGTTATGGTTATCTATTATTATTTGTACTTGAAAAAGTGCAGCCAGAAGTTGTAGTCGATAACGATGTATCGATACTCGATAATTATTGGAATATTAGTATATCATCAAAATAGTCTAGGATATTCTGATCATCTATTTTCATCTGTAATACGGAATATGGAATGTAATATTTGAATCCTCCAAATATGCACTACAAAATCAATCAATGCTTGGTAGCATTTGAGATGTCAAAATCTTCAACATAGACTATTAAGTCCCCAACAGTCCTCCTAATTCACCCCCCTCCACCTGATTAAGCATCAATCTGCTTTGACTTTTATTCACAAAAGGTTTGATTTAAAAGGTCTTTAGAACGCACTTTTAAGCTATTTTGGGCGCCACACAATTTTTTACATGTCGAAACTCTTTAGGATGGGGGCAAAATCATCAAACATTGGAAACAATTTTTTTTTTTAATAATGTATGTATAGTAGGCTTACTATAGTCGATTTTGACTGTATGTGACTTTCCAGACCGCATCTTTATATTTTTTCCAAAGAAAGTACGTTTTATGTAAATGTGTGAACATTTAGTTTATATTTGAAAGGGATATTTAAATTAATTGTCTACTTATTTGGATTTCCTATGCATTTTAATCTTACTTGTTTATTATGAGGAACATATATGTCAAAAGAGATCAGGAACAACCTCATAATTCCGGGGGGGGGGTTCCCCCAAAAAATTTGATTTTGAGAAGTCTATTTTATAATTATATAAATAAATAAATGTACAGTTTTAATACTAAACTTAATTCTTCTAAGACAAGAGAAATTAGGTACTCCCGAGATAATTCTTTTTGAGAGTTACCACCAAGAAGAGTTTTAATTTTATTTCCAAAGCAAAACAAACAATTACAAACTCAAATCATTAAGAAAACATACAAATAATTCATTCAAGATACAGTTAAATAAAGAAAAAAAAACAAAATAAGTTATTTTATGTACTTTATTTTAGGTATTTTATAAACTTTCAATGGATTCACCAGATATAGGTTACCCAATTATGCCTTCTCAACACAGCATATACAGTATAAAAAATTATAAATACAAATGCAAGTAGAAAAAATTGGAAAATGCACTTTCTAAATAAATTCCATACTAAACAGCCCAAAATATTACAAATATAAATAGGCTCTCAACTGCAACCAAGCCTTAATTAGAATCTAATATATTTTTTCAATAAAATAAATGAGTAAAATTTTCTTAAAAACCACTCTGAACTCAGTACAGAAGGAGAGACCAGAAGACCATGATTCACGGTCATTTGTGATAAGAGCGAAGGCCTCACTAGGTACAGTATTTAGTGAGGCCTTAGTGTATTTCTTTGATAGTCTGCTGTTGTAAAGAAGGAAGAGCTCGTAAATAAATTCTAAAATAGTGAGCAACTTGTTTTTTATAGGTTATGTTTGTCGTCTGCATTCTGATGAGCGTAAAACCATAGACGAAGCCCATGTCATGGTCTTTGGTACAACGTAACGTTAGAGTGCGTACAAACGTTTAAGCACTGGGTGTCTAAACATAGAGTTTTTATGACTGTTGGTTGTTGGGTTGGAAAAGGAAGGGTTTGTAATCGTTTAGTAGGAATGTAGAGGTCTAAATAAAGAAGCAGTATGGATGAAGCTATGTGTGTGTGGGAGTGAAACATTCAGGGGCTTTAGGTTATGTGTAGAGAGGAATAAAGGATATAAGAGGTGAGAAGGATGGGGAGAAGGAGGAGAAGATGAAAGACAAGAATAAGAAGGAGTAGATGGAGGAGGAGGAGGAGAAGCAGAAGAGGAGTAGGAGGAGGAGGAGAATGAGTAGGAGGAGAAGGAGTAGGAGTAGGAGGAGGAAAAGGAGGAGGAGGAGGAAGAGGAGGAGGAGGAGGAAGAGGAGGAGGAGGAGGAGGAGAAAGAAGAGAAGAAGAAGGAGTAGGAGGAGGGGTAGGAGAACGAGGAGGAAAAGGGAAAGGAGAAGGAGCAGAAGAAGGAGTAGGAGGAAGGAGAAAAGGAAAAGAGGAGGAGGAGGAGATGGTAGCAGGATGAGTAGGGGAGAGGAGAAGGAGTATGAAGAGGAGGAGGAGGAGATGGAAGTAGGATAAGTAGGGGAGGAGTGGGAGGTTGTGAAGGAGTTGGAGGAAGAGGATGAGCAGCAGGAGGAAGAGAAGGTGAAGCAGAAGAAGGAAGAAAAGGAGGAAGTACTGGAGAAGAAGGAAGGGGAGGAGTTGGTGGAGAAGTGGAGGACGAGTTGGAAGTAGTATAAGTGAGGGATGAGTAGGAGGAAGAGGAGGATGGGAGGTGAATAAAAAGGATGGGAGGAGGAAGCAGACGGAGAATAATTCGGAGGAAGAGGAGGAGGAGTCGGAGAATGAGGAGGAGAAGGAGCAGAAGATAAGGATGATAAGGCATAAAGGAATATAAGGAGGAAATTAAAATGAAGAAGGAGGAGGAAAATGAGCAAAAGTGCTAAAATATAATTATAAGAGAAGACAAATGAGGAAAAATCAGGAAAGCAGTAGAAAGAAAGAGTAGTAATAGTACTAAGGAAAAATATGAAGGAAGAAAAAAAAAGTGAGAACAAGTTTTTTTCCCGCAGGATGAAGCCCACATAGGTCTGATACCTGTGCTTGGGTAATGAAATGGATGATGGTAATTGATGAGTTGGACCTACAGTTTCAGGTGGGTTCCGAACCACCGGCAGTTTAAAGAGATGGAGAAGGAAAGAAATTGGTTATCGAAAAAGATGTAGGAGGATATGGAGAAGGATAATGAAGATTAATAAATTATGTGGTAGAGGAATAGGATAGGAAAATGAAGAGAGTTGAAGTAAGATGAAAGAAGAAGAAAGACGAATAGATATGACATATGGGAAGTAGCGTGATAGGACAGGTGTGTCATTAAATTTATGCACGCATATAGATCGCAGTTTCTTTCTTGTCCGGTTTTTGAACCGAATTATTTTTAGACTCAAGATTTGAATTTCAAATTCTAGCAGTGCAATGTCCTTCATGACGTTTACCGATGTCCAGTTGACTTTGAGTCTTTTAAATATTTTAACGACAATAACCAACTGATAATGTGATGGAATGTAAGAAATGTAAGAGTGTAAAGAATACGTTCACAGAAGAATTCGCTATTGTTTTATAGGAGAAACAAGTACTAGTACTTTTAACTGTGGTATTTTTTTTGTTTATTTTTCTTTTTTTCAACTTATATTATTTGAAAGGGTAGTCCCAGCCTGTAAGTTTGGGGTTACATTTGAGATTTTGATGACATTTTTTGAGAGACACCTTTAGCCCACCCTTTTCTAGTAGATTTCCGATTTTGAGGGATCATGACTCCCAAAACCCCCTTGGGACTGCTCTCGATTGCTTGTTATCGCAAAACTTGGGGACCTGTTTAAAAAATTTCCAAATTAATATTATAGTTTGTGAGTATAAATGTTTATAAGAACTGAAAAGGTACTAATAAAACACGTTTGTAAATTATTATGTAACAGACTGAGTGAATTCTAGTTATGTCTAAAGTTATCTCCAGTTATGACTACAGTTGGTTTAAAATTATATCCAACTAAAAGAGAACTGACTTATTGTAGCTCGAGATGAATTATGTTTTGTTCATCAATTGCCACCTATGTGGGCTTCATACTACGAAAAAAAATTTGATAAAAATAAAAATATAATCTCAGATAAAAAAAGGCTACATCAATAATGAAAGAGTAGTTCCAGCTTGTAAGTTTGGGGTTACATTTGAGATTTTGATGACATTTTTTGAGAGACACCTTTAGCCCACCCTTTTCTAGTACTTTTCAGATTTTGAGGGATCATGACTCCCAAAACCCCCTTGGGACTCCCCTCGAAAAAACGTCTTTGTCGATTGAAGACTTGGACACAGGAGTAGCTCAGAAGTGTGCCAGATACTAACACACTCACCTGTGCAGCAAGACTGTGAATAAAGGTGTGAGTTGACTGTTAGGCATAGAGCTTCAGACCTTGTTTCGGTGGGCTTGGTGAAGATACAACTCTGTTAGCTCAGTGAGGGATGTAATTATTGCAACCTACCTCACGCCTCGTTTGCGTAGTATGCTCTTTTGACCAAAACATGATTTTGAGGTCTGGAGAGCCACCTACAGTTAAAGTCGGCTATGGTACTACACATATTTTATGTACAAGACATTAGTGAAAATTATGTTTGACGTTCAAAGTTTTATTTCAATAAATTGTGAAGTAAATTCATAATGAAACACTAAATAAATTGTGAAGTAAATTCATAATGAAACACTAAATAAATTGTGAAGTAAATTCATAATAAAACACTAAATAAATTGTGAAGTAAATTCATAATGAAACACTAAATAAATTGTGAAGTAAATTCATAATGAAACACTAAAATATATCGAAAAAGAAGTGGAAAAGAAGAAATTTTGGCATTATTTTATCATAAGCAACACAGCATTGATTATTATTCTTCATTTTAAAGAATGTTCTCAACCAACTTCTCGTTTTTTGATTTCTTCAATTTCTAAAAAATCCAGCAGCTGTTTAGACCCTGGCCAGCTGCCGATCCCAAATTTGAGCGCGTGTGTATTTTTAGGGGTCGCCTAAAAATATACAAAACTCGAAATAGAAACAAAACTTTTTTCGAGTGCCCCTTTTTGGACTCTCTCCCACCTCAAGCGGTTAATGAAAAGTTGAATGAGCTCTGGCTCTGTAGCTGCTCTGTTACACCAAATAACATATTTTCATTTTTTCCCATTTTATTGCTTAAGTATTAGGCATCGATATATAAGAACACTCTAGTGTTCTTATTTATCGATGGTATTAGGCTACATACTTGGGAAATAAAACAATGATACAATATACCCTGAGTTATATTATCCGTTAATAGACATTCCATTCATTAATGAATAGTAGGCTGCCCGATTCAATTGAATCTGGATTTCTAGAATATGTTACAATCTATCTACAAATTAAATTTAATAGCCCCTTTTTTCTTATGCATCTTGTCCTTGTTCTTCTCCTCCTCCTCCTCCTCCTCCTCCTCCTCCTCCTCCTCCACCTCGTCCTCATCCACCTTCTCCTCCTCCTCCTCCTCCTCATCCACCACCTTCTCCTTCTCCTCCTACTCCTCCCCCTCCTCCTCCTCCTCTTCATCCTACTCCTCCTCTTTCACCACTCCCACTATATCTTGATTCTAACTTCTTAATCGAAACATAAGTTAAATAAAATTCAATAATCAGGGGTGTTCTTATTTTTGTTCTAATCACAAGATTTCATAATTTAGTGAATTTTAATTATTATCAAAAGCAATAGGCTAACTCATTATTCTTCTTAGTCTTGAAATTCTTTAAACGCTTCAGTTTATGCACTTACTGCTTCACCGTACTTACTTATAATCTTATAAAATTTACTTTATTCTTATGTATCTATTCAGTTAGTCAAGGATTCTTATGACTTCAAAATGTTCTAATGATGATAGTTTGTAGGCCGTAAGACGCGTTCTCATTCGAATTCCAATTACAAGAACTACTTTTGAATAGAATAGAAATAACCAAGTACCTATATCTTTATTTAAAGTAATGAGATTCATTGGAAATTAATATTATTTGTTATCAGGGAATTCAACATTGTACTCAATAAGCGAACTCATTTTTTTTTTGCTATAATGTTCACTTTACTTTTGTGCATTAATGGTAGCCTAGGGCCTAGGCTACATCCATTCAGGCATTTAAGGATATGTCTTTGATTGTTCTCATGTCTTAGATATGATTCTCCCACATTTATAATTATTATCAATTCACGCAACTTGAGACATTATATGGCTCTGAGATGTTCTATCTACTGAAAAATACTGTTCTATTTTTCCATCTTACAAAACTGTTGATAAACATTTTTTGATTGCTCAAAATATAGTACCCTGTAACTAGGCATCCAATAGAACTCATCTTCGGAGGCTGAGACTAAAGAAACAAAGCAATAAAAGCATCAAGCGCGCATCAGATGATGGGTGATTCATTCTAACTTTACCGGATCTTTTGTGTCGCCCACGTATTTTAAAATGTGGAATGGAGATTTATTTTTGACTGTCGAAATACAAGCGTCACAGCGCCATAGGCCTACAGGATGCAGCCTCTGTTGTTTTTTATGTAAGCTATTCATACATTTTTCATTTAGATCCTTTTGTCACGCCTGATCCTAGTTCAGTATTGTTGATTGTTCTCAGAGGTAAACACTCAGTGGTTGGCTAAACCGTTAAACAATTAGAATTCAAGCTTGAAGATTGTAGTAAAATTCTTGTAAAGAGTGTGTTTCCAAAATTCCAGAATCTCTATTTTTGGATTTAAGCTTTGGTTTCCTAGAACGCTGATTTGAACTGAAAGGACAGTGGGCAGGGTCGCATTTACTTTTTTTTTGTAGATTACTTCTTGGAGACCCCAGTTGAGGAGTATAAGACAAGTCAAATTAACAATTATTTTATCTTATACACTAGTTACCATAATTACTATATCAATTATCTAAGGTGAGGCTTAATTTTGATATGAAAGGCACTCTTGTACACTATAAAAAGCTTTATCAACTAAATATTTCTTCAATTTATTGTGTTTTAAATATTTCTATATTTTCGAGACTCTTTAAAAACTGTGGTAGTTTGTTGTAGAGTTTCCTACCAATATAACTAGGTTTTTGTTTGAATAAGCTACTATTGCGACTCACCACTTACCAATAAGTGATAATCTCCTCGGCTTCTTGTATTATAATCGTGTACGTCAAGATTTTGGTTAATATCATTCGTTTTTACATATAAAGTAGCTTCATACACATATAAGCAGGGTACAGTTAGGAGACAAAGTCTCTTGAATAACGGCTTACATGAATCTAGTCTATTTACTCTTTCCATACACCTAACCGCTTTCTTTTGGATCTTAACACCCTATCAAGGTTTTGTTTTGATGAACTACCCCATACTAAGATAGCATACCTACAATATAATTATTACTCGATTTGCTTTCGAAATATAGTCTATAATAATATAATATGGTAATATTATATTATCATGTATAGAATATCTCCTTTCTCCCTCCCATTCCAAATTCCTCTCTTCTTCTCCTTCTCCTTCTCCTTCTCCTTCTCCTTCTCCTTCTCCTTCTCCTTCTCCTTCTCCTTCTCCTTCTCCTTCTCCTTCTCCTTCTCCTTCTCCTTCTCCTTCTCCTTCTCCTTCTCCTTCTCCTTCTCCTTCTCCTTCTCCTTCTCCTTCTCCTTCTCCTTCTCCTTCTCCTTCTCCTTCTCCTTCTCCTTCTCCTTCTCCTTCTCCTTCTCCTTCTCCTTCTCCTTCTCCTTCTCCTCCTCCTCCTCCTCCTCCTCCTCCTCCTCCTCCTTCTCATCCTCCTCATCCTCCTCCTCCTCCTCCTTCTTCTCCTCCTCTCAGTTGTGAACCTCCTAGTTCAGCTAATTGTGAACCACCTCCTCCTCCTTCTTCTCCTCCTCTCAGTTGTGAACCTCCTAGTTCAGCTAATTGTGAACCACCTCCTCCTCCTTCTCCTCCTCCTCCTTCTCCTCCTCCTCCACCACCTCCTCCTCCTCCTCCTCCTCCTCCTCCACCACCTCCTCCTCCTCCACCTCCTCCTCCTCCTCTACCTCCTCCTCCTCCTCCTCCTATTTCTCCTCCTCTTCCTCCTCCTCCTCCTCCTTCTCCTCCTCCAGATAACACTAAGTAGCTGTTTATTATACTTGTTTATTACACTATTCTGCGATCTCGTAGCTTCAAGCCTCAGGAGTCAAGCCTTCGAAAAAAAGGGTTGGCTGTGTGTTGCTACTCGTTCTGGCTTTTTGGCTTGTAAACTTTCTCAGCTAATCACCATTCAACTCGTTCGGGCTTTCTAGCTTGTAAACTCGCTCAGCCAATCACCGCTCAACTCGTTTGGGCTTTATAGCTTGTAAACTCGCTCAGCTAATCGCCGCTCAACTCGTTCCGGCTTTCTAGCTTGTAAACTCGCTCAGATAATCACCGCTCAACTTGTTTGGGCTTTATAGCTTGTAAACTCGCTTAGCTAATCACCGCTCAACTCGTTCGGGCTTCATACTTAGCTTGTAAACTCGCTCAGCTAATCACCGCTCAACTCGTTCGGGCTTTATAGCTTGTAAACTCACTCAGCTAAAGGCATTTAATAAAGGCATTTATTTATTATTTATTTACTCATTTATTCAAAGGCATTAATTTATTTACTCACTAATAAAGGCATTTAATCAATCAATCAATCAATCAGCTAATCACCGCTCAACTCGTTCGGGCTTTCTAGCTTGTAAACTCGCTCAGCTAATCACCGCTCAACTAATGAGCCAGTTGATGGTTGAGTTCATGGGAGCTTTACCAGAAACTAGTAAATGTACCGGTGGCGTCTGATTGGCCTATTCAATTTTTTCAACTAACCAGACGCCGCCGGTAACATTTACCGGTTACCGGCTCCCATGAACACAACCTGAATCAGACAGCTGAAACAGACAAGTTCCCTCACCGAACTACAGATGGCGCTAGTAATATTTTCTGGCACTTTTCGGCACTCCCAAACCTCCCACTTTAGTTTCCTGCACGAAGTAGTATGAGTAGTAAGCGGTTTCAGTGTTCAAATTGAAATCATACTTGACAGGATCTTTTCTGAAGTATGTATTTCACTTCTTGATTCTAACTTTCGAGTTTAAATTCACTACGATGACGAATTCTTATCAAGATCTCCTGAGCGTGAGGAAGATCACCGAGAACTTGGAATTACTGGGTTTACGGTGATCATCGATGATCGTTCAATTTGAGTTTTCTCAAATTGAGGGAGTCCTTGATATCTGAGTGGTGAATCAAATCATCTAACATGAGTAATAGATAAATGTTATCATGCATTCCATTACTAATAGAGACCCCGTTGAAGAGGAATAATCTTGATTTTGTATGTATTGCATTAATTATTGCAGTTTTTTTTTTATGATAATACAGTTATAATAATTATATCACTGCTATGAGTTTATAAATCTTATATAAGCTATTTAATTTTAAATTACTGTATTTTTTTTAGGATGAAGCCCACATAGGTCTGAGACCTGTGCGTGGGTTATAAGTTGGATGATGGTGATTGATAAGTTGGACCTCAGTTTTAGGTGGGTTCCGAACCACCGAGAAGTGATTTTACAGCAGAGAACCGTGTCTTTTTTGCTGGCCAATCTAATCGGTCACCGTTACAAACAGGACCTACTAGAACGCAGCTTATCTCTATCTGATTATACAGATACCTGCTACGGCTCGCGGCTATCACTTCATAATTTAATTGAAGAAATTTCGTAAATTATCTTGCATTGTTGTTGTTAGTTGTTGAATAATATGGAAACAGGTGAAGTCCATCATTTCTTTGGAGGAAAATCATACAATTATAACATTTATTTCTTACTACCAGGGCTTAATTTCAGCCGGAGCAGATCGGTACCTTTTAGGACGCTATCTAAATCGATAATAAAATCGTTTATTTTAAACCAGATCTGAACTAGCTTGTTATTATGTAATATTACATGTGCATCACTAACCATGCTCAAATGCGTTTAAAATGCATCAATTCAAGCGTTATTATCAAACATTTTCCGGGGGAGGACCCCCAGACCGCCTTTTTGCTGGGGGAGATTCCATACCCCCCAAAACCCCGGTAAGTCACAGCTCCGATTCTTCTCAATTTAGAAATTAAGCCCCGCTTACTACCTTACTACCTTATTAATATTCACTATAAAATATGAACTAAAAAGTATCTAATTTCACTGTTTATCTTGTTAAAGTCAAACCAACAAACATTTTAATCCATTTCACTGCTATAAAATTTAGTGAACCATCTATTTATTATCTATCGCCATGTAAAAATAAGTGGATAATGTTGTAAGGCTGTCACAGACAACGAGTATCAGATAAAACCGATCACAATAAATAAATTCTTTTCGTACATTATCCTATCACAAAGTCGCATACCGTTAACACTAATCTTGACAAAAAACGAAGAAAATCTCAGCTATTTTCCTTGATACAGATTTGGAATAGTTGTGTTATCTCACACATATACACAGATTTACTCACACTCACACCACATTTAAACTATAAACCGCATTTTGTCGTTGATATCAGTTACAAGGTCAATATTGTCTATCGATTGAATTTTTTGGGTTTTTGTTGTGACAGTGCGGTTCTAATTTTTTTTAGTTTAATGTTGAACTTTACTCTGAAGTGTGTTGAATTGTGGACCAACAAATAAGTGTTGAAAACTGTGTTCAAAGTATGTGAATTTGAAATTTTGCTGTACCGGTACTAAATTTTAATCTATAGTCTAATAACACACTTTACTATATTACAATATCCTCAATTATAATTCATTCTACTATAGCCTACTCACTCTTTTTCATAGAACTTGAAATATCCGTGTCATGAAATAGTACTTTTTGTGAATGTTGAATGACATATTTTTTTATAGTGTTCTAAATCAGCGGATATTCTATTACATTGTTGAGTGAATGCATCGTAGATTTTATTTAACCCAAATTGATGAATTTTATTGGAATCGTTTATCAGATCTTCCTATAATTAAGAAAGTAGATTTTGGGATTGACATTGCAGAACCTGTGGAATGATCAGAGTTCTCTATATTATTTAATTCTAGAAACCATCCGTGGAGTTGGTAAGTGAAGACCAATGATTTATATTTTTCTGTTTTTTCTTTCAATTTTATTTATATTGCTGATAACTTTTGCTTTGGGTTTATTTTTTGGTGATGAAGTAGATGATGACACAAAAATACCAGACCTTGTTCAGGAATCTAGCCCGGGACAGTCGGGTAAGCTCAAATGTTTTGACCTCTACATAAAGAAGTCAACTCAGGGGAAAATTTACCTTATGGGAGTTGATGAAGCTTACCTTCAAAGATTATACTAGATTAATTTTTTTCTGTCTTATTTGGATGTGGAGAAAGTGAAGAAACATGAAATAAAACAAAAGAGAGGAGAATAAATAAGTTAACCTTTTAGCTTAACCGATGCTGTCAATTTTTAATTAGGAAAAAGTATCATTTTACTCACTTTTCATGTGAAATTTAACGACTTGCAGTCAAATAATTAATAAAATAATTTTCCTTATTTGACTGCAAGTCGTTAAATTTCACATGAAAAGTTAATATTAACAACGCAGTTCGTCATGGAACAAGAAATCCAGGAATTTTACTCACTCTCTAGGCCGAACGTTTTCGAGTTATGGAAACTCATCTTCAAGGCATCCTAGATCGGCGATGTTGGTTTGTTGGTTAGAAGAATTGTGTCTTTTCCTTTTTCTCCAGAAATCCAGGAATTTAAATAAGTTAGGCTTAAAAAGAGGAAGCACACAAAAAAGAAAATAAATGTGAAGAAAGAGGAAACAGAAAATAAAGATGGATAGTGACAAGGAAGAACAAATAAGGAAGAGGAATTAGGAGATGAGAAAAAAGAAGGAGATAAAGATATAGAGAAGCAGGGAGGAAAGAGAAGTCTCCATTTGTGTTGAGAGAAGTTGGTAGACTGAGATATCGATTTGTGGGTCTTCTTTGTCTGGCTTCTCCTCCACCCTCTTTATCAGAAGTCTCATTTCCCCCATTTTCTATTGCTTCTTATTCTCGGTTTTGTTACAAAACATACAATATAGATAAAGCAATAATACTGCTCTAGCTTATACTCTAGCTTATAGCAGAGAGAGTAGTTGAGGCGTGATAATTTAAACTGCCTATCAAGTTACTTTTATCTTTACATCTTTTTTTACTTTTTATTATATTAAAAATAACCTTTTTTTGTCATTACACAGTCATTTATAATATATAGGATATTTTTTCTTTTTCTCGATAAGCTTCTCTAATAATTATTATGTAATTATACTTACCGTATGAACTTAGAAACTTATTTATTATAAAACAGATGATAAAATGCACCATACTTAGTAAAAGATTCTGTTGCACTGATTTTTTGTTTTACTGCAATAGGTTTTAGCCTGGCAACAATTGTCAATAAACAATCTATCTACTGAATGTACTAGACGTACTGTACAGCACAGTACCCCTGTTGATGTATTTAACAGCTTCAAATACGGTACTACAATGATATAATACAATTCAGATCAAATCAAATTATTCCCATTCTTACATTACATTCACAAATGTAGGTAGGCCTACTTCATTTCTAAACAGACTTACAATAACGAATAAAATAGTTATGAATACTATTGTAAACACAAACGGTAAGCCTATCTTGCATGATATGAAAACTAGCATGAGCCTAATGCTTGTGTGCTAGCGGTGAGTTGACAAAAGTATCTTTATATTTTTATTTATGCTGTGTAAAAAAAAAAACGATAAGCTCTTGATGAGCTGAATTGTAAAAGAATGACTCTTTAACAAAATTTTGGAAGGCAGAAACATAATTTATGAGACCACAGAATGAGAAAAAGTACAAGAATATTTTACATGTACAGTAAGAAAAAAACATTTAAAAAATATAAAACGACTTTTTTTCCGTAAATTGATAGTTTCTAATGAAAATCGTTATGAACCTTCTTGATCTTTAAATAATTTAAATAACCTTATGTTCTAATATCTGTGATGTTATATCTGTGATGTTCTAATATCTGTGATGTTATATCTTATTAATATCTGTGATGTTTTTCATGACAAAATACTTAATCAACAATCTTGGTCAACACTGACACTGTATTTCTTTTTAAATTATGGTTTTTACTCACTTATACTAGAGATACTGGTGGGATGCATTTTATTTCTATAGATAATCTTTATCAGCCCAGGCTGTGAGTGCAATGCGTATCTTCAGTATAAGTGAGTGAAATCATAATTTAAATGGGAATACAATGTCAGTTTTGATATTAGATTGATATTGATATTGTTAGCTTCCATTTCTTTTAAAGCAAGTATAAGGCAAGATAAGATAAGATATATTTATTTCCAATAAACTTGCAACAGTAATAGGCTAAGTCACAATGAAGTCATAATACACAAAAACAAACAAAACAATATAGAAAAAACAATTGTACAAGATGCTGTCGTCACAATTAACCCTAACCAGTCATATCACTTTCAAAATATTCCTCTATTGAATAGAGGGATTTGGATGTAATCCACTTGTCAACTACAGCCTTAAAACTCCTAACTGGAAGAACTCTAATTTCTTGTGTTAGCCTATTGAATAATTTTATTTGCTGATAGTGGCTTTTGTACGTTTTTCTTAAGCGAACATAAGGTAGTGTTAAATTTTCCCTATTCCTTGTTCTAAAATTGTGAGCTTGAATGGGTATCGAAATTGGCAATATTTTGTTTAACATAAATTCTGGTAAATAAAGTCATCTACTCAAGGATTTCTTAAGGAGGTAGAGCTAGTCATATTTGGGCTTCATTATTAAATGAATCTATCTACCCCAGGAAATGTATATCCTTTTTGCAGCCTATTCATTTTAACTAAAGTTAGATTGTGGCATTTTACTGAATATTGGGTCATTCATCCTCTTAATAGATGAATAACAGTGTTTGCTCTCAGTAATTCTATAAAAATCAGATCATAATTTATTGTGATCAGTTTGAATGTTTGTTTAGTATATTACAATATGTAGTACTGTAATAGATATCTAATACGCCCATTATTAAATATTAACAAGTAAGCTATAGTCAGCATTTCGAAAATGTGTTCAGGAATTTGAGTTAGGTTGATCTTTAGGCCAAATTCTAAATGAATACTATATTTATCCAATAAAAACACTTTGAAGTGCAAATGCTATATTTTTGAGCCTTGGTACTTTTTCTAGAAAAAATTGTTTTCTTCTCATTACATTATGAACACGTTCAATATAATAAGCATTACTCTTTCACAGTGTACCTTTATTGATCTAAAATAATAATTTTTAATTTGATAATACAAGCGCAGAATATTAGCATAATTGGATGTTGATGTTAGTTAGCATCACCTCATAAAATACTTGAATTTCTTGATCCATAACGATCTGCGTTGTTAATACTAACTTTTTATGGTAAATTTAACGACTTGCAATCAAACTGACCGCAAGTCGTTGAATTTACCATAAAAAGTTAATTATAAAATACTAACTTTTCGAGTGAATTCAACGACTTGCAGTTCAATTAGAAATCCAGGAATTATAAAATACCTTGCATGTTATATAAACCAGAATAGTCCTTATGAGTCAAGGAAGTGAAAATTATAGATTCTGTTTTGCTTTGATGGAAATACTTAAAAAGCAAATGATGCTCCATATCTTCATGGGAGGGTCGAGCTAAGACCTGCATAGATGTACAATAAATTGTAAAGATATAAATAATAGTACTGTATAATAAAATAATTTAAATTGCAAATGAAGAAAGATTTCACTAAGCCATAGCTAAAAAAGATTTCAAGTAAAAAAGAAAAAATTAAATTTCTTATTAATTAAAATAGTTATGCATGTTGTCTAGTTAAAAATATCTATTGTTAAGCTAAAATAACATCATTATTAATCTCAAGTACTGTACAACCGAATTTGAGCCTAGCTTTTTAAACCTTTATTGCAGTGGTTTTTTTTTCAAGTCGTTGAAACAAGTTAAAAAGGAAATTGATGATTTGCATGGAAGAGTGAATGAAATGGGTCATTACCTACCATAGACCACACCCTAGAGAGTTATGGCCTGAATTTGCAGTAGTTGTTCCCTGGTGTACTAGATCCTGTGGCCAATTCACTGTCAGGTAATCGATTCCCTGTAATTAATGGATTTGGACTAGAGTCTAGGCAATGGGGAGCATATAATCAATAATGAAAGGGTGTCAAGATAGGGGTTTCATACTCATCCAAATTCAGTTAAGCCTCTTGTAAATCTAATGTTGCTGATGTTTAACTCATAAATTTGAGCGTCAACCCAGCTCACCAAAATTTAGTTAAACCTCTTGTGAATGTAATGTAGCTGAAGTTTTACACATAAATTAAAAAATGGACTGACAATATAGAATGATAATATAGATTTGATAGTCATTCATGTTTTCTTGGACTGAAGTTTATTAGTGGATAAAATTTTTTAGTGTAAATCAACCTCAACGTTTTGGAGAATATAATATAGCATAGTCAAAACTTGTGAAGAGAATAGTTTTAGACTTCATTTATTGCATCTCTACTTCATTGTTATTCTGGCTATAAATCAATCAATAAATAGATGAATTAATTATAAATAAATATTCAATGATGAGCTTTGTAAATATGAATGTTTGTATGCTTGTATATAGTACCATAGCCGATTTCGACTGTAGGTGCCTCTTCAGACTTTAACGTTATGTTTTAGACTAAAAAATATATTTGTAAATACTATAATGTTGATAATTTCTTAAAAATTGAGTGCATGTGTGTGAAATATGACCTGTTTGCATCAAAAAATACTTATTTAACAATATTTTATAGAGACTGACAGTGTATATCACCATAAACGAACCATCCTAACCTAACCTAACCTAACCTAACCTAACCATACTCCCTAATCTGTGGTATCACTTAATAAATGAGTAGAATCAAATGATGTCAAGAAAAACGGTGAGGCTTATAGGAGACTGCAAAAATATTCATAAAAAAGTAGAATTTTAAATGATGATGGATAATTTAAAGGATAAAAGATAACTTACAGTAAAGAATAAATGATAATTTATTAATTAAAGGATAAAGGAATTTCAAAGGATAGATGATTATAGACGAATCATTTTGTGATGTTTCAATTGTTAAAGGAAATTGAGATTTCACCAATCATTGTAATTGTAGGAAGATTGAATCTATTGTACATGAGATACTGTATAAATAAATAAATAATAATATCGTGTGACCTGGCTGGCTCAGGTCTGGTGTCAGAGTTATCAGTTCGCACCTGAATAAGTTCAGGGCCTCTGACGTGACTTGACGACTGTTTTTAGGCAGCCGTGACCGACAGCTTAACGTGTCCTCCGAAACACGGGAGTGTAGTAGTATATATACTGTATTAGTATATATCTATAAAACTTAAGTTTTAATAATTCCTTACTTCATTGGCACAGTACATAACAGTTTTCAGGTTAAATATTATGAGATTTGACAATATATTTGAATTAGAAGATATTCATTCTGAATAATAAGACGAAGTGACACAACCACATTTATTGAAAACATTGAGCTACTAGTTCCGGTTGTTGCATCATTATCAATCTCAAACAAACTAAAACTAAAGTACAGAGTAGCTTAATATACACAAAACACGGAATGATACTATTGGCTGAGGGAGCAAGTGCATCTGATAGGCTGACCTTCATTGAAGGTCTTTGATTGGCTGAAGGCAAAAACAAGACACGTCCACCGGTGGGAGGAGCAACGAGCAAAAATAAGTTTTAAATTCAAGAACCAAAGACCGTGAACACATAGAAAGCAACAAACAAGAACACTGCACAAGTAGGCTAGAATAAAAAAAAATAAAAAAATGTAGCTCACTCTAATGCATTTATTCTAATACATTTATATATTTATTCTAATATATAATATAATTAAATAACTACACCATATTCCAAGTATTTGTGCATCTACTGGTAAACCACAGCACAGATAAAGTAAATAATATCTGTGTATTATGCATAATTCTAAGATTGTATTTATAAATCTGTCATCAAAACAATCAACTTATTTTGAATATTCTACTTATTGATTACTACCTTTTTAATTATTGTTTGTAATTACAGTACCTTTATAAATATTAATCCTAATATTATTATATTTTTCATTATATGAATATTATTGATCCTAATTTTTGTCTTCCAGTTTACAAAAAATCAATAAAGCCTTCACACCATCACAATCATCAAGTTAATATTAAAAATATTATTAAAAATTTCACTTTTTGTTATGTGAGCTGTAATTAAACTCTAATAATTTTTTTTGAGGATGAAGCCCACATAGGTCTCAAACCTGTGCAAGGGTAATAAAATGGATGAAGGTGATCAGTGAGTTGGACCTACAGTTTTAGGTTGGTTCCGAACTACCGGGAAGTGATTTTACAGCAGAGAACAGAGTATTCTTTGCTGGCAAATCCAATCGGTCACCCTTACAAAGAGGGCTCAGGAGTTAGAAGCTTATCTTTATCTGACTGAACAAATACCTGCTACGGCTCGCGGCTATTAGCATACTTCCCAAATAACTTTTTTTTGAGGATAATCTATTGATAAATGGCAAAACTAAAAAATAACCGACAAAACTATCTGTCAACCCAGATACGCCAGTGATCAATTCAGTGAATTGAAATAAACATCCCAGTAATTTCAAAAGAAGACATACTTCTGAAATTCATCTGAAATGAATCACTCAATAAAAGCGCAATCATAGTTTGACCTCTTCTGATTGGGCTCTTGACCTCAAAAGCTAATTTCCAATCGATAGCAACTGTGCAATCATTATAATTCCATCCAATTGTTCAGCAGTTTAAAAATGAGTTCAAAACGGTAGCACACAGCAATCATTGAAAATAACTGCAACATCTATTTTCTAAACTGCGGTCATTTTGAGGACAAAAAAAAAACGAAAAAACAGAAAAATAACTGAAATGAACACAAAATTGTGAGTAATAAACGAGTAAGACACGGTAGCTAATGGTTTGAGGTAGTGTCGAGAAAACGAAAATAGTCTGAAGAATTTTTGTTGGAAATAGGCTAGTCTACCGTTATCTGTATTAGGATTGTTACATATCTTTGTATTCTTTAGATACGTCTTTTTTCTTTTTATTTGCTTCTGTTTTCTTCTTCTTCTTCTTCTACTTTTTCTATTTCTTCTCCTCCATTTTCGACTTATTCTTCTGCTGTTTTCCTCCTCATCTTCATCCTCCTCCTCTTCCTTCCCCCTTCTCCACCAACACATCTCCTCTTACTAATTCCTTTTCTCTTCCTTCTCCTTCACTCCTCCTCTTCCTCCTTCTGCCACTCCTCTTCTTCTTCGTCTTTTCCTCCTCATCCTCCTCCTCCTCCCTCCT
>OX418226.1:23817818-23940280 GCA_948455865.1 Conomelus anceps | reverse complement strand
TCTTGTACTCATGCAGTGATAGACTATTTCTAAGGACTCTTCTCCTCTAAAAAGCACACACATAACAGCAGCTCTCTGAAAAACAACGTTGCTAGTTCTAAACAGAACAAGCAGAAATTCTAAGTTGTATTTTGTAGAGAAATAATGTAAATTTATCAGTTTCACATCAAGTATGCGAATCACGGCTGCTAGGTACAGAAGTGGAAAGTCATTAATTTATCAACTGACAAAAAATGTGTGAAGAAGGCTAAGTAGAACCGAGGAAGTTGAGAGAAGGAGGAGGAGGAGAAGTAGGAGGAGGTGAAGGACTTGGAGGAGGAGGATGAGGAGGTGAAGGAGAAGGAGGAGAAGAAGAATAAGAAGGAGGATGAAAAAAGGAGAAGGAGTGAGAGGAGAAGGAGGAGGAGGAGGAGGAGGAGGCAGAAGAAGAAGTAAAAGAGGAGAAAGAGGAGGAGGTAGAAGATTCAAATGAGCTAAGCTTAGAACTTGAAGTTCACCTGCTTCCATGGCCACATTTCTTCGTTTTAGAAAAAATATCTAGGAATTCGAAAACGTTCAGAAGAAGATAGGAGGACTTGGAGGAGGAGGATGAAGAGGAGGAGGAGGTGAAGAAGGAGAAGGAGGAGAAGAAGAACAATAAACAGGAGGAGGAGGTGGAGGATGATAAGGAGGAGAAGCAGGAGGAAGAGGAGGTGGAGGAGGAGTAGGAGAAGGATGAGGTGAAGAAAGAGGATGAGTAGAAGGAGGAGGAGTGGGAGGAGGAAGTGGGGAGGAGGAGAATGAGGAAGAAAATTAGAAAGAAAATAAAAAGGAGGAGGAGAAGAAGAACGATGATGAAAAGAAGGAGAAGGAGGAAGAGGAGGAGAAGGAGGAAGAGGAGGAGAAGGAGGTAAAGGATGAGAAGGAGGTAAAGGAGGAAGAGGAGGTAAAGGACGAAAAGAGGATGAAAGAAGAAGAAGAATAGAATGAGGAAGAGGAGAGAAAGAGGCGAAAAAGAAGGAGGAGGAGAAGAAGAATAAGAATAAACAGGAGGAGGAGGTGAAGGATGATGAGGAGGAGGAGCAGTTAGACGAAGAGTTGGAGGAGGAGTAGGAGAAGGATGAGGTGACGAAAGAGGATTAGTATAAGGAGGAGGAGAAGGAGACGTAGGAGGGAGTGGAGGAGGATGAGAAGAAGTTGAAGAGGAGAAAAAAGAGGAACAGAAGAAAAGGAGGAGGAGGAGAAGAAGGAGGACGAAAAGAAGAAGAATGAGGAAGAGGAGGAGAAGGAGGAAGAGAAGGAGAAGGAGGTAAAGGAGGAAAAGGAGGATGAAAAAAGAAGAAGTAGAAAGAGGAAGAGGAGGAGAAGGTGGCGTAAGAGATGGTGGAGAAAGAGGAAAAAGAAGAGAAAAAAGAGTAGGAGGGGTTGGAGGAGAAGGCGGATTAGAAAAAGGAGGAGAAGGAGAAAAAGAAGGTGAAGAAGAATAAACAGAAGAAGAAAAAGATGAAGGAATAGAAGAAAAATAGAATGAAAGAGAAGAAGAAGAATAAGAAGAGGATAGCTGTCTCTCTTACCGTTGAAGAGGAAACAAGACAAGATGGAGAAGCATGGATGGTTGCCTATACTACAGAAACGGCTAAAAAAGGAAGTAATCAAAATAGTTGAGCTAGCTGCGTTCATTGGCGTGCGTGAGTGGTTTAAATATCATTATTATTAACAGAACTGCAAAGTTGAGCCAGTTATTTTTTTCAAGGCCACTGTTATCTGAAACCTAATGCAATATGCATTACAATATGTGTGATATGATATAACGAACACCATCATTGCAATGTACCAATTAATAATGACAGTAGTCACGATCGTTACTAAAGAATGACAATTGAAAAAATCGTTAGCATTTGCTGTATCATTGTTTCCATGTCTGGCGGAGAGGAAGGTATCCAAAGGTTAAGATTCAAAATAATAATAAAGATAAAGTACTTTGATAGTACAATAACAAAGAAATAATAGGCAAGAGTGGGAGAAAAAATAAAAAATAATAATGTGTTGTGCCCTTGATTTTTCTATTTTTTGGGTAGACCTGGAAAGGTCCTGATAGCCGGAGTCTTCAAGACGTAATCTTCAAAAAGAAAAAATAATTGTTCAGTGATTGACTTGCGTTATGACTTTAGGTAAATTTCAAAGAAAAATTGTTTCTTTTCAGTTAATATTGTGAATAATAGCTCCAATTTCCATTCATTTGGGGATATGAATAACTCAATATTCTTCATTATATTATTGCAATTTATATTTCAATATTTTCAAATTTAGACGCTTGTTGCTCCTCCTACCAGTGGGCGTGACTTGTTATGGCCTTCAGCCAATCACAGACCTCCAATGAAGGTCAGCCTATTAGATACACATTCTCCCTCAGCCAATAGTATCATTCCGTGTTATATAATTATATGAAGCTACTCTGTACTTTAGTTTTTGTTTGATTGAGATTGATAATGGTGTAACAACTGAAACTAGTATCTCTCAATAAATGTGGTTGTGACAAGTTCAAGGCTTTATTATTCAACATTAGATATCAATGTTACTTTTCACCTCTACAAAAGGTCTGTCTATAGAGGCACTTTCTTCCTCAGCCAATAGTATCATTCCGTATTATATATATATGAAGCTACTATGTACTTTAGTTTTAGTTTGATTGAGATTGATAATAATGTAACAACTGAAACTAGTATCTCACTGTTTTCAAAAAATGTGGTTATAACAAGTTCAAGGCATATTATTCAACATTTGATATCAATGTTACTTCTTACCTCTTCTTATTTGATAATAATAGGCACATTAGATGATTGGAAAAATGTATGTTTGTGCTCAACATAATGTTGTGGAGCATAAGCACAACATAGCTTAGCATAGGCTGGAAGCGAGACCGGTGTTCCGCCCTAGTGGCACGGACGTGACAGAACCAGGCGTGACATGCGTAGCAGGACACTAACTGACGCGTGTCCTCAGACGAATATAGCTATACATTATATGCACCAACATCGATTTATATTACTATATATAGATATACCAAGGACTACTATTGTCATGCGTCACAGAGTTCAGCAAAAGATTGTGTTCCTCTACTTGCATTATCATAAACATTCTTATTCTCCTTTCTCTTTCACATATCCTTTTTCTTCATCATCTCTTCTTCTTCATTAATAATCTTCTCTTTTTCTTCTCCTTTTTCTCCATCATCACGTCCTCTTCCTCCCTCTTCTTCCTCCACCAACTTCTTCACCTTCCAGCTTCTTCTCCTCCTCCATCTCCTTCTCCCCAGTCTCTTCCTCCTCCTCATCTTCCTCCTCCAACTTCTTCTTAATAATAATAATAATAATAATAATAATTTCTCTGGATGATGGAAAACATATCCAGCGGAGTTTATTAATATAAGCTCAAAACATTAAAATAATATATTATTCAATAGAAAAAACTGATTGCTAATTTGAACCATCCATGCTTCTCCATCATGTCTTGTTTTCTCTTCTACTGTCTTCTTCCTCTTCTCCTCCAGCTTCTTCTCCTTCTCCTCCTCCTCCCCCTCCTCCCCCTCCTCCCCCTCCTTTTCAACCTCTTCCTACTCCTCACTCCCCTCCTCCTCCTCATCACTTTCCTCTTTTTCCTACATCCCCTATTCCTCCTCATCCTCATCCTCTACCTTTTTTCCTCCTCCTCCTTCTCCTCCTCCTCCTCCTCCTCCTCCTCTTCCTCTTCCTCCTCCTCCTCCTCCTTCTTCTCAACCTCCTCCGCCGCCTTCTTATCTTCCTTCTTTAGATTTTTTCTCCTCTACCACGCCTTTCTCCCTATTCTTCTTCTTATTCTTTCTCCTTCTCCGTCTCCTCCTCTTCCTATTCCTCCTCCTTTTCTTTCTCCTCATCCATATCCTTCTCCTCTTCCTCCTCTTCCTCTTCTTTTTCTTCTCCTTTTCTTCTCTTTTACTATAGGTTTAATCCTCATTGTCCTCCTCCTCTTCCTCTTCATCCTACACTCCCTACTCCTCCTCATCATCATCCTTTTCTTCTTCTTCTTCTTCATTTCCTCCTCCTTCTTCTTCATTTCCTCTTCCCTCTTCTTCCTCTCCTCCTTCTTCTTATTCTTCCTTTGTTCTCTCTTCCTGTTGGTTCTTTTTTACACTTTGAAGACAAAATAGTGAAAGGCTATCTGAAGAATAAGTAGATACTAGGCAGTAAAAGGAATAAGGCATGGTAAAATACATAAACATGGAAATCAGTGTAGTTAGTCTCTTGCCTGGAGGGATTTGAAAGTGTAATTTACTGGAAATACTTCTGATTAGAACAAGTTCCTTACTTTACTCAAGAATTGCACTTAGAATTACTCACTAGTTGGCGTACCTCCACACGCCTAATTAAAAGCAGTATTGCTGTAAGGAACTTGTAAACTCATAACTTATCTCTTGCTGTAATACTACTACATGGAACAATACAATTGTAATCAGTATCTTATCTCAATGTCCAAAAGATATTATTATGTTGTAGGACATTTCCTTGATTTCACATGTTAAATAGTTTTTTGTAAAGATTATAGTCTACTTTTCAATCTGATAGATCAATAATTAATATCATAAAATTTAAAATATTTCATAGTGAATACTATATTTGATACTAAGGGCCTGATTACTAATGGCCGTATTTACGAATGTTCCTTCAGTGTCCCTTGACACAAGGGACTCGTGAAATGTAAAGTATTTATGTAGGATTTCTATAGTCCCTTTAGTCAAGATACACTTCAAGATACACGTTTATAAATACGGCCCCAAATGTATTTTACATACAGTATAGGCCTATTCCTTCAATGTCTCCTGACTCGGGGGGTTCTTGAAATGTATAAACTATTTGTACAAGATTTCAAGAGTACCTCAAGTGTGAGTGACAGCCGAGTGCCGTTATCTGTTCAATCAAAGATAAGCTACGAAACTCCTGGGCGCACTCTGTAAGGGTGACCGATTGGATTGGCCCGCAAAAAACTCTGTTCTCTGCTGTAAAATCACTTCCGGTGGTTCGGAACCCACCTTAAACTGTAGGTCCAACCAGTGGCGTACCGAGGTTTCAAGCGCCCTGGAGCGGAAGTGTCTTACAATGCCCCCCCCCCCCAAAAAAAAATCAGTCTCACACTCAACCACCCGATTGGGCTGATATTAATATAGTGGTCATTTACTGAATCAGCGGTTTTTTCCTGCCTCTAACTACGCCATATTTGTCAGAGATGCGAATCTCCGAAGAATGATTTTTTGCCAGGCCAGATTCTGCTTTTATCAATTTCCAAACAGCTTGTTTTGGATTTTTTCACTTTTCTATAAATTTATTTGCAGTTATTTTTTTAGCATTTTGCATGTCATTCCTATAAAAAATATTTATATTTTGGAAATAGGATTCAAACGTGAAGTATGTCAGTCCTGTTCTTGTTAATATAAAAACCGTTGAAATTCTTGTGGATTTATTTTTCCAGAATAAATTCAAAGTCTTCATTCAATTACTTGAAATTGTTATACCTTTTGTCACACCAATTTAAATTGTTTTGGCTTTGCTACTTTCGACTATTTGCTTCTTTTGACTCGATCGTTTTGCACTCTGTCTGTTTGTAACGCATTTATGGCTAAACGCGTGAACCGATTTCTTTTAAATTTTACATGAATGTTCCTTTTAGTAATGCGCAGCGATGTATACATACGATTTTTTTAAATTGTGTTGCATTTTACCCTTTTGGCCTTCATTATATTAATACATTTTTTGTAAGTAAAAGGCAATTTTCTCTCAAGAACGGTGCGCCCCTCAGAGCCTTGCGCCCTGGAGCGACTGCTCCACTCGCTCCATTATCGGTACGCCACTGGGTCCAACTCATCAATCACCATCATCCAAATCATTACCCACGCACAGGTCTCAGACCTATGTGGGCTTCATCCTCCGAAACAAAAGTCAAAAGGACACTGAAGGAACGTTCAGAAATACGGCCCTATTTTAGATATACACCTTACTACTCCTGGCTTCAGGAACTCAGAAACACAACTTAAACAAGATTTTCACTTGAGACGAAAACAATTATAAAAAATTGTCACGTTCTCATGATTAATTCAGCTTGTGCTGCCTGTCTTTTGTGGTGTTTGGCATACGTGGAATAGACTTCTAGAACTTTCGTAATTTTTCGTAATATTCTGTTTCAACTGAAGACAAAAACTGTTAAACAGAAGCTGTTTAGAATAATAAATTTGGGTCAGAACTTGTGTCTTTGTAATGTGATTTGGCATATTCACTCATGCCACGAGGACACCTCTTAACTGGAGTCTCGAAGACGTAATCTACAAAAAAAGGACTAAACTGAATGAAGCTTGAATAATATTAAAATGTGTGCTGCAACCTACTAGTATGATGTGTACAATATACACAATATTATAATTATAAATAACTATATACAGATGAAAATATAACAATTTAAAATATAAATATTCGTATAACAGTATTTGAATAAAAATATAACAATATATTATTATACAATGACGCATACAAATACGATTTTCAGACAAGTCAATGGTTCTCCTGACAGAACAATACACTATTATTTATTTTAGATATTGAGACATTAATTTTTATTATTTTAGTTATTACAAGACATTATTATAGATTTTGAATAAATTAGCGTATGACTTTATTGGTGGGGAGACCCTTTCGGGTGGTTCCATCTCGCCGTTTGAGCCATGTTATGGGGAATATGGCAGAGTTTTAGGAGTTGGGTTCCATCATAGAATAAGAAATCAAGAATTCCATAGTTTATGGTTCCATTTTGAATATAACTTGTTGCTACACGATAAAAAAATAAAATCAATATGTATTCTATGTGTTCTGCAATATATCAATGTACATTTCAATCACTCATTAATCACCATCATCCAACTCATTACCAACGCACATGTCTCAGACCTACGTGGGCTTCATCCTCCGGAAATTTGATTGCACTCCCAGACCTTGTCTACACAAAAAAAAATTAAAACGAATATAAAGGCTAAAAGAAGTACAATATCGTCTGCCAAAAATGCACTTCCCATAGTCACATACGTAGCACGTGAGGACAATCATTAATTGGCCTTTGTGATTGGCCTGGCCAGTGCGGCATCCGCCAATTGATAGGGTGCGCCAATTGGCCTACTGGCCTGGTCCAATTGTCCAATCGCACATCAAAGCTCTGATTTCCATCCGGTTGTATAGGACATACACTGTCCTTTGAATATCAAATTGATGCGTTGACAAGAATATCAATTTGAAAGGTTGGCGGAATTTGTAATGTCAATGCTGGTTCCGCGAAATAGAACTAAACTATTCGGATGTTTTCTTTAACCTCTAATTCCCAGTTTCTCAGTGGTTCATTAAATAATTCAGTAGCTGTTGATTGAATAGCAGCCCTAAGGCTTGTTTCACACATAACCGGCAGTCAGGTAGCCGGCGTTGTTCACCCAGAATAATATTACATTGCTTCATATTATATGATTTAAAAAAGTCTAAACTTGAGCTTTCTTGTTCTAAACTTGAACTAATCTAATATTTGAAATACTAATCTAAACTTGACTAATATTAGTTAATCTTTAGTCAATAGGTGAAGATTTATTCTTTCACTGATGATTGAAAAACCACTAAGAAATCTGAATAAATAAACTGAATATTAATTCGAATTTTGTCCCTTAAACTTTGGTACGTTATGACAAGAGATTTAGGAAAGTGTGAGCCTTGGCAGGTATCTGTCCAGTCAGGTAAAATAAGCTACGAGCTCCTGGGTCATCTTTATAAGGATGACCGATTGGATAGGCCAACAAAAAAGATTCTTTTTTCTGCTGTAAAATCACTTCCCGGTTGTTCGGAACCCATCTAAAACTGTAGATCCAACTCATCAATCACTATCAACTAAACTCAGTTTACTTTAGCCTACGGTCAAGTGTTGATGAGGGTATCCTTGAATATCCTCTTCCAAGAATGAACGTTTATGTGTTCAAACTTCGCCGTTTCATGTAGATATATCGCAATCATAATTATTATCGTTATCAAATTGCATCTCATATTCATATCTTTGAATAATTCTTCATTGTAGCTTTGTAAAATCATAGAGCAATTACAGTACTTATATATTTTTAACTATCACAATCTAAAATCTATAACTGTGCATTTTGTAAACTACATGAATAAAGTAAATAATCTAATCTAAACCATTACCCACGCACAGGTCTCAGACCTATGTGTGCTTCATCGTATGAAGAAGAATTATCTGAACACGTCCATTTGTTTACAGCATTCACATATCCATGTTATATCATTTTCGAAGTCTGTTCAGTTTACAAAGATGAAACGGTTTTAACAGATTTTTAATCTATTTTAATCTGCTTCAAGTGGTGATTAAAAGACTCAAATTAAAGATTTATCTTTTATTTAGGTAGATATGAACGTCTTGTGATCTATAAACAAGGTATTTCATCTAGACGGACCTTTTGTTTAAACCAAGGTCCAAACATGTTAGTATGCTAGTGGTGTTTGCGATCAATTTTACCCAAAATTGAGACTTTTTTGTTAAAAAAATGTCCAATATCTTATGAAAAACACCGGTTAGGAGGTTAATAACTCCATAATCTACTTGTAATCCGAGAAAATTTGGAATTTGATGTCCAAGATTTTGTAGAATCTTTTTTCACGAAGCCCAGGCAACATGTGAGTAAGAGATTTGTATATGGGTAATGAGGTGGATGATGACACAAAAACGCAAGTCTGGAACGGGACTCGAGCCCGTGACCGATTTACACATTAATCTAATTAGAAATCCGAAGCTAATGAGGTGTGCAAATCTAGATAATCGGAATGATATAGAGAAGGGATTGGCATTGGAAATTCTTACCGTTTATCCACGGAACAGTTATATCTTTTATAATACTTTACCCATCTGGGAAGCTCAGGTTCCCTCACACTCACCCACTCTTATTCTCTCTCTCTTTCTTCTTTCTCTTATCCTCTTTCGCTCTCTCTCACTCTCTCTCTCTCTATCTATTTCTCCTTCTGAGAAAATCTAAAATTACCAAATCGTGCACATTATATTCACGGGGCCACACATAAACTGGTTTTGATTATTGTAATTGATTCACATTTCACGATTTCTTTATATTTTATGTACCACAAGAAACTCACTATTATATTGTCATTGCTACTTCTAATGATAATTTCAGCAACTATAACAGAACGTGTAGCCTTGTACCGTTAAATACGGGTTAAATTTTATTTTGAAAACGTTGATGCATTGTGGGAGAGCTTATATGGTAGGTAATTTCGGAGAAGATGTACTTTGAATTTGTTCTATAGTAATCCTATTGCCATGTTTTTGGGAGCCAAAAGTTGTTGACGTTTGATAGAAACGTTCCTTTTACAGTACTAATATTTTGAATCCATTTTTTAATGTGAATTGCGGATAATTCGTCTATTGGATTGAATAAATATAGTTTGAAGTCTTTATTGATGCAAATGTGCAATTGGCACAAATAGCAAATAAAAAGCACACAAACACAAATACAATCCATCACACTACTAGCCATCAAGAAACTGGATAGCTTAGCAGAGAAACATGGTTTTGTAATGGAGTAATGGAGATAAATTATATTTTCTACAACTAATAACGTTGATTCTTCTACAATTTAGATCAATTCTCTACAGGTGATAGATTAAGAAAATGGTATATCTTGTCTTGTTTTTGAAAGAAGAAAAAATAAAAATAAAATTACAGTAAGAATGGGAATGAATGTGTATAATCAAACCAAAAGGAATTAGTTAATCTTTCATCCTTTTCATTTTTTTTAACAACTTTTTTGTATTTTGCAATAGCAAAATTGTATTAGTATTGTAAAATAGTATTTCGACTTCCTCCAGCGGTTCACAAGAGTGTGCTGGAATGCATGTTCTCAAAAATTCTTTCAGTAAATAATATAATTTTGTATTCTTTATTTAGTTTCTATATAGCTTATATTTAATTTGTTTCTTCCAACTACTAATAACTGTAAGACTTTGAAATGTTCTTTTGTTGTAATTTATCTATTTGAGAATAAACTATCTATCTATCTTCTGAGAAATAATAGTAGTAGAATAAGAACAGCTAACATTGTTGAAGTTATGCTACTTTCATATAAAACCAGTAGGCTAACTAAATAAATGAGGATCTTGACAAATCTATTTTTGCTATTCTTGATAAATTAATTAAAAATAACTGAGTAGAATGATTACTGAATAATTTATAAATAATTTTTTGAAAAAAGTGACAATGAATAGAAATTTCAATTAAAATACGCGTTTTAATATTCGTTTTTTCACGATATAACGAGACATTCACTAATCAATCTTACTGAATTTATTGTAACGTTTGTATGCGAGCTACAATATAATTTATTAGTACTGTTTGAGCCTAAGAAAACACAAGAGGGAATCAGTAAAGACTCTGGGCTAAGGTTTGAAAAAGGGTTACAAAAATTATTGAACAGTGTTTCTGAAGTATTGTGAGAATTCTGGATAATGTTAAATATTAATAATTTTGAAGTGTCCTGATGAAATATTCATTAATAACTTTTTTAATAACTAATTAATAATTTATTGAGTAATAATAAAGTAAACTATATAATAATAATTGAGTAATAAATTTACACAGAGTGATTATCAAGTCGTACACTTTCAAATAAACGTTTCGTTGAATAGTAGTTTAATAGTTAATTTCGTTGAATAGTAGTAGAATAGTATTTAAAAAGTAGTTTCGTTGAATTAGGCTAAGTATAATGACTTCTGTAAGATAACATCCCATGTAGCAATGACAACAAATCTAGAAACAATTGAAATTGATGCTGGCTACATCAAGTCCGTAGTATTGTCAACAATTACAATACATAACTTGAATTTATTAATTTCGAATTCCTTTAATTGCTATTACTTTATACTGAAGACTTCCGCAATGGCGGATATTGACAACAGCATTGAAAAGCTGATGGGAATCGATGAATGCTACTGTACAAAAATATCAGTCACCACCGGGAATCGAACCACGGACCTCTCAATTGCCGGTTGAGCGCCTTATTACAATACTTTGTTACAATTACAATACTTTGTAATAAGTAGTTGTTAACAACTCGTTTTCTCAAAAGCAGAAAATCAAGCATGAAATTCATGCATTCAGTACCGAACGAGGAGGCAGTAATTTGAGCATTTATGTTAAAAATGTAAGTAATCTGTGAATATTATAGTAATGATAATTGATGTTTGTGAATATATTTGGTGTATTTTTTTATCATTTGATTACTTTCTGATGTGCGCGACTTAATGACCACTCTGTAATTTCGGAGTTGGTCTATGCATGACAAAATATCGTACTGTACATCGCAATATTCGTTGAATAATATGAGGAAGAATCTCTTGCATGCGATTAGATGCTTCAGCTACTGGCTGAAATAATTGAGCCAGTTGTTGCACAATTCTAACCTCAATCAGATTAACAGCCACAACTCGACGAGGAAAATTATTTCGAATTGATATCGATTAGAGAATGGTTGTTGCATATTTAAAAGAGTATTGCGGTAGTTCTTTCCGTAGAAGTTATATGATTCCTTACAGTATAAAAGCTATTACTCGTTGAATTAATGTAGAATTACAGTGGCTCTGGTAGCGCTGTTGGTTGGAGCGTGTGTCTGTGATAAGATAAGGCTCTGGATGGCTTCGTTTCCTGCAGCCTTGGGTTCGAATCTCATTCAGCCACGGATGTTTCTCATACAGTTACTCACACAGCCGCCATTTTGTTTTTCCACTCATTATTTTTTTATTCGAACATCTCTGAATGTATCATTTTGAAATGTTGTAAACAGCTTTATAACAATTTAAACAATCTTTAAAAAATCAATCAAACTTTTCCGACATCAAAAAACAAAATGGCGGCCATTTAAAATCCTAGAACAGGATTAAATTAATAATGGCTGATGATATCAAAATTTGACTAGAATAACGTTTTTTAGATATTTTTATTGCCAATCCAACGATACCTCATTTTCCGAAATTGGCCAACAATTAACAAAGATATGCTACTTCTTAGGGTGTGCGGTGGTTGAGAACGGGTTGCAGTTTTTCACTTCCAACCACTGCACACCCTAAAAAGTAGCATATCTCTGTTAATTGTTGGCCAATCTTGGAAAATGAGGTATTTTTGGATTTTCAATAAAAATATCTAAAAAACGTTATTCTAGTCAAATTTTGATATCATCAGCCATTATTAATTTAATCCTGTTCAAAGATTTTAAATGGCCGCCATTTTGTTTTTTGATGTCGGAAAATTTTGATTGATTTTTTAAAGATTGTTTAAATTGTTATAAAGCTGTTTGCAGAATTTCAAAATTATACATTCAGAGATGTTCGAATAAAAAAATAATGAGTGAAAATACAAAATGGCGGCTGAGTGAGTAACTGGGGATTTTAGAAAATTTTTATTACGATATTTATTTTTGTTAGTGGTCCAGAAACACTGCCTAGAAGTATTGGTAGAGAGTTCCGAAACACCCTGCATATATACAATTTATACATACCAATGCTATTGCTAGTACTGTAGTTGAATAAAGTAGTAGGATTAATGTACTTAATAAAAATAAATGCTTATGGCTTTTATTGGTGGGGAGACCCTTACGGGTAGTTCCACCTCACCGCTTGAGCCATGTTATTGGAAACATAGTGGCCCTACAATTTTAGGTGGGTTCCGAACCGCCGGGAAGTGATTTTGCAGCAGAAAACAGAGTCTGATTTTCTGGCCAATCCAATCGGTCACCCTTACAGAGAGATCCCAGGAGAGCGTTGCTTATCGAATCTGATACCAGCAACATAAAATATGCAGACTAATAAAATTGTAATGAGAGTTGTAAATTTGAAGATAATATATTCTAACACACAACAACACTCATCAAGGATTTCAGGAAACGCTCAGATATGAAAGCAGTTTAGTTTGCTCTAGGTTGTCACGGGCATGAATAATTCTCATGTGATACAGATGACAATATTACAGATCGCAGTTTAATTGAGATAACACTTTAGTTCGGATCCCACCTAGAATAGAAGGTCCACCATGTTCCCAGTAACATGGCAGGAAAGGCGATGTGATACTACCCGTAAGGGTCCACTACACCAATAAAGGTCATTCGCTTATTATTATTATTTTTGTTATTATTATTATTATTATTATTATTATTATTATTATTATTATTATAATTATAATAATAATTATTATTAATATTATTATTATTATCTTTGTGATAACACTGGTACGGTAGCATTTAATGACATACCGTGACAAGAATATTGGAAGAGTTCAAGCAAAAGTGGAAGAAAAAAGAGTGAATATTAAAAAAATACACAAAAGTGCTTTGATGAACTATAGGTTTATTTGTCAAGTAGGAATAATGAGGGGTTATGCCGGAACCAGAGCAATGCACTGTAGAAAAGATGAGATCATAGGGAAGAGAAAAAGAATAACACAAAGAAGATTATTGCCTTATTATTGCAAAGAAAAAATGTTGTTCACCCAGTAGTAAAAAATTCACCCAAATATCATGAAATTTGATTGTATTACATCAAAAACACAAAATGTGCACCGATTGATGGAAAGAAGAAGGGAAAGGAGAATGAGAAGGAAAAGGAGATGGGAAGGAGAAGGAGAAAGGGCAGGAGAAGAAGCATAAGTAAGAGGTAAACAGAAGAAGATGAAGGTGGGAAGAAAAACAAGAGGACTGGTGGAGGAGGAGGAGGAGGAGGAGGGGGAGTAGGAGGGGGGAGGAGGAAGGGGAGGGGGAGGAGGAGGGGGGAGGAGTGGGAGGAGGAGGTGAAAAAGATTGAAGAAGGGGATGAGTGAAGGAGGTGGAAGAGGAGGCTGAGGAATTAAAGATCAGAAGAATAAGCAGAAAAATAAGAAGAAAATAATGAAGAAAGAGAAGAAACAGACAAAGAGTCAAATTAAAAAAGGCAGGTAGAGAGTTAAGTGAAAGAAAGTGGTCATTTTGAAATAATTGAAGATAGCGTAAGCAAGTAGAAAGGCATGATTCACCAGAATAAGAAAGAGAAGAGGGAGAAGAAAAAGAAAAAGACGAAGCAGGAAGAAGAAGAAGAAAGAGAAGAAAGAGGACTGGAGGAGGAGGAGAAGGAGGAGAAGGAGGAGAAGGAGGAGAAGGAGGAGAAGGAGGAGAAGGAGGAGAAGGAGGAGAAGGAGGAGAAGGAGGAGAAGGAGGAGAAGGAGGAGAAGGAGGAGAAGGAGGAGAAGGAGGAGAAGGAGGAGAAGGAGGAGAAGGAGGAGAAGGAGGAGCAGGAGGAGAAGGGGAGAAGGAGGAGCAGGAGGAGAAGTAGGAAGAAAAGGATAAGTAAGAAAAGGAGAAGGAGGAAAAGGAGGAAGAAAAGGATAAGTAAGAAAAGGAGAAGGAGAAAATGAGAAGGAGGAAAAGGGAAAGGAGAAGAAGGACTTGTAGGTGGAGAAGAATAAGAAAAACAAGATGAAGAAGAAGAAGAAGAAGAAGAAAAGAACGTGAAAATTGGTAGTGATTTGTGAAAGAAATCTTTAAAATTACGTATTATTAAAGATAGCTAGCATGTAGAAAGGCATGACCATCAATATTCTTCTGAAGAAAAAGGAGGATGTTTTGAAGAAGAAGAAGACGTCAGTAGAGAAAAAAGAAGACGAAGAAGACGAAGAGAAGAAAATGAAAGACTCAAGAGTGACTGTGGTTGATTTGTCCGCCATCACCTTATGGCTAATTTATCAGTTTGTTTACTCTTGTAGGAACTAATTGATGAGGCCCGGTCTCAGCACCGGTCACTCATATCTCAATAATCTTGACAGCGGAAATAAACTCACTTGCACTGCTCATTAGCATTGAAGTTCAGTGGAAAGTTGCAAGTTGGAACGCGCTTAGTCAAGTGCCAACTTAATGAGAAACGAAGTCCGCAGACGAGTTAGGAGTGATGCCAAAGAGATGTTTTTGCCTTTTTCAGACAACACATCCTTCGGTTCTGGAGAAATTACTTGGGGAATGTATTACTTGAGGGATTATCTGTTGGTAAGGCTGGAATTGTAGAAAAATAGCATTGCCCAAGTTGGAGAATATTTTGATTTTTTTGTTCAATATTTGGTTCAATATTACTTTTTTGCTTGATATTTAAATATAAATAAACCGATACAACGTAGTGTTCAAGGACCCGACGAATTCACACATAATAAATAAATACAACGGAGTATCCAAGGACCCGACGAGTTTACAGAAAATAATCATTATTATTATTATCATCATCATCATCATCAGTTGTACTGATAGGCAGATGACCCATTCAACTAAGGTGCATATACTAACCTCTCTTCTAACCTTGTGATTCAATTATTTTGGGTTTTTTTTTGAGGATGAAGCCCACATTGTTCTGAGACCTGTGCGTGGGTAATGAGTTGGATGATGGTGATTGATGAGTTGGATCTGCCATTTTAGGTGGGTTCCGAACCACCGGGAAGTGATTTTACAGCAGAGAACAGTGTTTTTTTTGCTGGTAATCTAAGCGGTCACCGTTACAAACAGGACCCAGGAGAACGCAGCTTATGCTTCTATAAACAGAATATGCCTTCCAATTCACAAAAAAGCACATTGATAGTATTTGAAAAATAGTTTTGTTTCTTCTTCTTCTTGTTTGACAGATCTCACAAAAAATATATGTGGGCAGACCCTTATCACCTCACCGCTTAAGCCATGTTATTATAAACCTGGTGGACCTACAATAAATTTTAGGTGGGTTCCGAACCGCCAGGAAGTGATTTCACAGCAAATAATAGAGTCTGTTTTTCTGGCCAATTCAATCGTTCACCCTGACAGAGAGGGCCCAGGAGAGCGTTGCTTATCTAATCTGATTGAACAGATACCTGCTACGGCTCACGGCTATCACCTCCCCAGTAAATCTCATTACAAATCATGCATCAATATTTTCTGTTTTTTTTTTTTTAATTCAACGAAATAAAATAATCAAAGAAATGATTTCAACACAATAAAAAATGGTAACGTCAGGTTAGGTTACAATAAAAATGAAGCGGATTATTGGGCTAAGCATCAGCCTTCAAAATTTCCAGTGTTTTAATTATCAAATATAAACAACAGTTGCCAATGTTTTGATTTTCATTAACCTAAAGTCTTTTTCTTTCTTTTTTGAAGGATAGGTCTGAGACCTGTGCATAAGTAATGAATTGGATGATGGTGATTGATGAGTTGGACGGTTGGACCTACAGTTTAGGTGCGTTCCGAACCATCGGGAAGTGATTTTTTACAGCAGAAAACCGAGTCTTTTTTGCTGGCCAATCCAATCGGCCACCCTTACGAAGAGCGCCCAGGAGTTTCGTAGCTTATCTCTGATTGAACAGATACCTGCTACGGCACTCGGCTATAATTTGTTTTCCATAATAATTATTTTTATATTCCACCCTCAAACTCCAAACCAATAGCGATCTCACTTGGAGTATGAGGAAGCCAAGGATTTTTCAAGAGTCTCTATACCAAGTTAGAAGAGTAGAATGCTCCTTCCATGCGCTAGAGCACAGATGGACGGACTGACAAAACGGCACGATTTCAAGACCTTGTCCGGTCTAAATTAATAATTTTCCCACTGCGTTGTTACAGCATTATACAGTGAAATACATCAAAGCAATATACAATATACTTCCGTAAACAGAAAATTTGCTCTGTATCCCTAAAGAGAAGGAAAACGAAAGGAAAAAATTAGGTTGGAAAAGTACTTGTTCAAAATGATAGCTTGTTTTCTAGAGAGTTAAAATTGTCATAATGTGGGAGGAAAAAGTTGAAAATTGTCAACTAAACTTTACATTTAAAATTAATACATAAAATAATTAAGGATCATATGGTAAATTAAGGATCATTAAGGATTGACTGGTGAAAGTTAAAAGTAACAATTGTTGAGACCTAGCCACCTGGACCTAAACCTAGTGACCTAGATTCATTAATAAACAGCTGTAAAAGAATTTGAAATCCCCCAAGAATAAAATATTTTTCACGAGATTTAATAATAATGTTATAGGATGAGAGAACGTGTTTTAATGAATTGATGATATAAGATTTATAATTCCTTACCCAGTGGTTCGGAGCCCACCTAGAATGTTAGGTCCTTAATTTTCTCCATAACATGGCTCAAACGGCGAGGTGGAACTACCCGTAAAAGTCTCCCCACCAATAACAGTCATACGGATAATATTATTGACCACAAAGAAGTAGCTTGTACGTGTTTTCTAATAATTACGCAGAACCTGTGACCAATCTTACCTAACATATTAAATTAAGAATCGACAATATTTGTTAAAGTTCATTAGCTTATATTTCCTTCTGCTGTTTATTTCTCTCACTTCCTGTTTCTAACATGTTTTTTATTCTCTGTCACATGATTATTGTTCTGTTTCTGTTCTGCACGCGTTTCGTGATTAATTACCAGATGGCGGCGGCAGAGGTGTCGATCTCTTCTTCGTAAAATTAATTAATTAATTAGAGATCCTGTCGATCACACTTTCCTTTAAAACACACGAGACGGCTTTTTAATTACATTTCTAGTCTTCCGTCCTTCCCGCTGCTCATGTCTTCTACTCCTCTTCTTTCTTTTTCTTCGTCTTCTCCTTTTTCTTCTGTTTTCTTTTTCTTCTACTCCTTCGTCTTTTTTTCTTCTCCTGTCATTTTCTTCTCCTTCTTCTCATCCTTTTCCTTCTCCTCCTTTTCCTACTCCTACTCCTCCTTCTCCTTCACATTCTCCTTCTCCTACTTCTCCTACATCTCTTTCATCGCCTCCATCTCCTTCTCCTACTCCTTCCCCTCCTTCTTATCATCTCCTCCTTCTCCACCTTCTCATCCTTGTCCTCCTCCTTCTTCATCGAATTTTCCTCATCCTTCTCCTCCTTCACCTCCTCCACCTTCTTTTCCTTCTCCTCCTCTTTCATCTCCTCCTACTCCTTCGCCTATATTCCCTCCTTCTCCTCCTTCTCTTCCTCCTCCTCCTCCATCTTGTCCACCTTCTCCTCCTTCATCTCCTTCTCCTCCTCCTACTTCACTTCCTTCTCCCCTCTTTCTTCTTTCACCTCCTCCTTTTTCACCTACTACTTCACCTCCTCTTTCTCTTCCTTCTCGTCCTTCTCCTTTTTCACCTCCTCCTTCTTCACCTCCTCTTTCTTTTCCTTCTCTTCCTTCTCCTCCTTCTCCTTCTTCACCTCCTTCTCCTCCTTCTCCTCCTTCTCCTTCTTCTCCTTCTTTCCCTCGTTTTCCTCCTTCTCCTTTTTTTCTCATCCTTCTCCTCCTTCTTCCCCATCTCCTTCTCCTCCTTCTCTTCCTCCTTCTCCTTCTCCTAGTCTCCTCCTTGTCCATATCTTCCTCCTCCTCATCCACCTCCTCTTCCTCCTCCTTCTCCTCCTTCTCCTCCTCCTCCTCATCCTCTTCCTCCTGTATCTCCTATCTCCTTATTATCCTTCTTCTCCTTGTCTTTCTCATCCTGTATCACTTCCTTCCTCCTTTTACTTCTTTTCTTTGAATCTTCTTCTTTTTCTTCTTCTTCTGCCTTCTGTTGTTTCACTTTCTCCGCAATTCAATCGAGAGATTCCCACCTAAAACTTATAATAATAGCAATCTAATGCAGCACGTACGTATTTTAATAATTAGCACCTTGCTGACTCTTGATGTGTTTTCGATTCTGGCATCCTTCATTACCGAATCTGGTTTCTGTGAATAATATTAATTAAAGTGAGGAGGTAAATATTTTTTTCTGTAATTGAAGAGAGAAGGTAAGAGTTTTTTGTGCCACATAAGTTCTTCACACTTCACTGGAACTCTAGAAATTGGATTTAAGAATAATAATTAGCAAATGCCCAAATCAACTCTAAAGACTCGTCCCAACGGAGACATTTATTGCAATAGAGCACACACTTAGAGCAATCTCGACTTGAGATTGGCCCCTGTGTATGTGATTCGGCTTTGGCCAGATGATTCTAATAAATGAATCTATAAATTCAGTTCTTGAACGTTATGGAAAGAGAAACACCAACAATTTCCAGTACTCCCCAATACTGATTTGGAACAATCAATTTGATTGTTTCCGTTTTATTAATAAACTGAAACCAATTTCACACATTTCTGTCGATTTTCCTTTATTGTTCCACATGACAACGGCAATTTCCGATATCACTTTCACTGGCCCAGCAAATCATACCATTTCCTCCTGTAAAGATAAAGTATTGTTCTCCGAAACATCACAACGTCTATCTAGGAATTATTCTAAAAATGGATTGTATAAAAATTATTATTATAGAAATGGATTCGAAAGAGTTTCAACTGTCAATTGGTTTTGTATTGTTTTTTATATTTTTTTTATTCATTAAACATCCAATCGTTTTGCTACAACTTGTCTTCGATTCTTAATACACATTTATCATAAGTGAAAATCGAAGTAGAAAGTTCACCCTCAACGGGGTGCCACAAGGATATCGTGTTGTAGTCGCTCTGAAAAAAATGATAGAATAATGATTATGATTCCAGTGTCCTCTTCCTATGTCATTCTTTCTCCATCTCTCACAGTATTCTCTTTCTTTGTCTCTCAGTCACTCTCACACCAACTACCACTCATTCTTTCTCTCTTCAGTCTGTTTACACCTCTTCCTTTACTATTCTTTCTCTATCTCTGACAGTATTCTCTTTCTTTGTCTCACTCAGTCTCTCTCACACGCACTCTCTCTCTTCTTCTCTTCAGTCTTTTTACACTATCCCCCTCTTTCTTTTTCTTCATATCCTTCTCTTCCTTCCTCTTTGCTCTCTTTCTCATGTGTAGAATAATGATAATACCAAATATATTGTGTACACAGTATCTTTCTTTCCTTTTCTTATAAATAAATTAATTTCTTTCTTCTCTTTATTTCTTTTCTTTTTCTCTTTCTTTCCTTTTCTTCTCTCTCTTTCTCTACTCTTTCCCCTTGATTATCTTTTGTTTTTCACAGTATTTTCTTCCGGCACCTACGTTTAATTGAATGCACGTCTTCCCACTCTTTCTTGAATCTTCATATTCTTTCCTTGCTTCCTCTTTTTTTCCTCATGTATAGAACGAAGGCAGCGATCATTTTGTGTACACTATATCAGCGTCCTTTCCTCTCCTTCTCTTTCTTCCATTACTCTTTACTTTCCATTCTCGTTTTTTCCTCTAGGTTTCTTCGTTTATTTCTACTCTTTCCCCACCCCATTAATAAATAAATCACTAAATCAACCAAAAATATTTCTCCACAATAAAATAATCATTTTGCTACATTTTGTACACTGTTCAATCAGAGATAAGCTACGAAACTTGTGGGCCATCTTTGTAAGGATGACCGGTTGGATTGGTCAGCAAAAAAGACTCTGTTCTCTGCAGTAGAATCACTTCCCGGTGGTTCGGAACCCACCTAAAACTGTAGGTCCAACTCATCAATCACCATCATCCAATTCATTACCCACGCACAGGTCTCATAGCTATGTGGGCTTCATCCTCCGAAAAAAAGTCAATGTCTTCTCCACACGTCTTTCTCACTCTTCATCATTATTCCATTTCTCACTCTACCTTACTCCAACATCAAACCAATCCTATCACTCGTCGTCTTCTATCAATGGTTTTTTTTGTAGATTACGTCTTGGAGACTCCAGTTAAGGAGTATAAGACAAGTCAGATCAACAATTATACTTTTATACACTAGTTACCATAATTACTATATCAATTTGTTGGGGTGAGGCTTAATTTTGATGTGAAAGGAATGCTTGTACACTATAAAAAGCTTTATCAACTAAATATGTTTTCAATTGTTTTTCAAATATTTCTATATTTTCAAGACTCTTCAAAAACTGTGGTAGCTTGTTGTAGAGTATCCTAGCAATATAACTAGGTTTTTGTTTGAATAAGCTACTATTGTGACTCACCAAGTGATAATCTCCTCGGCTTCTTGTATTATAATCGTGTGCATCAAGATTTTGGTTAATATCAAAATTCGTTTATCAAATTTCGTTTCATCAAAAAAGTAGCTTCATACACGTATAAGCAGGGTACAGTTAGGAGACCAAGTCTCTTGAACAAAGGCCTACATGAATCTAAACTATTTACTCTTTCCGTACACCTAATCTCTTTCTTTTGGATCTTAAACACCCTATCAAGGTAGAGTTGAGTTGAGTTAAGTGGAGACTTCTCATTTTCCGGTTAATGTTACCGGTAGCGTTTGATTTACATTTATAGACGTAAAAAAATGCGAATAGAATGCAATCAGACGCTACCGGTAGCATTTACCGGTAAATGAAAGGCTCCCATGAACTCAACTATTGGTTTATTTAAATTAATAATTGAAAAATTGGAATAGGCCAATCAGACGCCACCTAGAAAATTCACCGGTACATGAGAAGGTTCCCATGAACTCAACCATTATATCTATCTCACTCCAGCACCACATCAATCCTATCACTCCTCACCTAATCACGTGAGCCTCTTTCTTTAACATCACTATCATTCTATCTCACTCTATCACCTCACCAATCCTATTGCCCCTCCTTCTCTATCATTATTATCAAGCACCTGGAGACACACTGTTAGTTGCTTTCTACCACCGCTAGAGCGCGCCGCAATCGCACAGGTAACCGCGGATACTTTCACAGACCGCAAGCCTTTCTTCATTCGGCTGGTGACGGTCATCAAGAACGGGTGATCAGTGATTGGTGAATGTTGATTCGCGGGTGATCATTCACCACGTGCTTCGTGTACTGTCTTTAGAAGTTGACTTTATTCTCTATTTAACACCTAGTTACATATACCGGACGTTGGATGTGATTTTAGGACTTTCCGAAATGTCTGTTATTAGATGGTGCGGTCTTAGATTCTAATAAATTCCGATTTCTTATCAATTCTAAATTCTTATGTGACAGTATCTTTTTAATGTTACTGTTAAAGGATAAATATAGCAGTCGTTGTAGACTGTAAAAGATCTGATTTCTAATCAATTAACATTCAATTTTGATAGTTTCTTATTACTGTAGGTGGAAATCTTGAAATTACAGCGCAACAGCGGTCGTAAATTATAATAATTTTATTTTCCTAATCAAATCTACATTTTAATATGTCAGTTTTTATTACTGTAACTGTGAAAACTTGATTACTAATGTAATAAAGTACTGAATCACGCTGTAGGTGTGAAATGTGACTGATAGAGTTGTGCAGTTAATGTGGAGTTTATTTTCAAACGTTTCTTCTTGAAAGTCAAACTGGATCGTTTCACCAAAAGTGCCATGGGCAAAATCAATTTGAATTTGGTGAGTTATAAATTTTTGATTGTTTTTTTCAGGGTGGAGGTTTTAAATTTGTTGGAAGAATGTTGATTGGATTAGATTACTTTATTCTTGAAAATTAAAAATTTTTTCGTATGCTTGTAAACGATTTTGGGGAAGTGCCGTAGCAGGTATCTGTTCAATCAGAGATACGCTAAGAAGCTCCTGGGCCATCTTTGTAACGGTGAACGACTGGATTGGCCAACAAAATACTCTGTTCTCTGCTGTAAAATCACTTCCCGGTGGTTCGGAAACCACCTAAAACTGTAGGTCCAACTCAGCAATCATCATCATCCAATCATTATTCACGCACAGGTCTCATACCTATGTGAGTTTCATCCTCCGAAAAAAAGTTATTACAAACATATCATTGTTGGTAGAGGTTGTATTTTCAACATAGTGTTAACAAATATGAATAAGGTCTTATGTGTGAAATAAACGATATTGAATAAAGTGAGGGATAGTTGAAAGAGATTTGTTAGAGAAAACTAATTGTTGAACAATTCTGTGTTTGGATATATTTTCTTTGAAACTAGAAATCCAGTGGTAAATGTAGAGCATCTTCAGAAGATTTGAAAGACAATTTTTGTTAGATTCAGTTACAATTAAAAAATATAATAATTAATGCAATGAATAATTGAAATTTTGTTACATGGAAATGAGTTATAATACCGCTGGAGAATGTGATATTTACACATAAACAAAAATATATAGAACGGTTTTTTAAAGAGTGGTATTTCAAGTCTAGTGTTTCCAGAAGTTGTAGTTGAAATTAGTGCTTATTTGAGCATTTCAAACATGTTTTTTAATTGAAAAAGAATTAATATTGTTTTAAAGCGATAATTTAAAAAAATCATATTCATGTCATTAATGCACTTTTGCATTTGCGAAAAATCTTCCAACAAACATTTGTCATTAATATTCATTGTCATTCAATTATAAATGCATAGATACAGTTGAACATGTATTGAAATATATCATTTAATCATAGCATTCGAACATCCTTATAATAATAATAATAATTTCTTCTGTCTTTCCTATAAAATCATATTAAAAACACATTTAATTTTACTCGCAGTGTCGGGGATAGCTTTTAAACTGAATAGGAGACCATATTGAATGGTCAAAATGTGTTTAAACCGTATTCATTAAACCTCAGAAACTAGAATGTTTAGGTGGAATCCCAACCACCTAAATAATCAATTAAAATTTAATAGCACTGATCAATGACTCATGAATGAGATCACGCCTAAAATTACTTTCTTTATCTATGAGCAATAATCCACTGCACTTAAAGACACTTAAAAACGCTTTAAAACAATTGAAAACAGCAATTACTGGAAAGTCAACATAAAGTTCAGTAACTCATCATACTTTTCCACCTATAAAACTTGGAAAATAGTAAAATTTCTTATCGTAAAACTAATGATAGCAAGAAATTGTTTGGATAACCTGAATTTGATGGTGATTTGATTTAGGCGACTGCGGAGTCATTACACAGCCTCTTCTAGCTTTACTATTAGGCTATACTAGGCTATTTAGCTTGGATGTTAGGCTATACTAGGCTACTTAGCTAGGCTATTAGGCTAGGTTTATTAGACTATATCGGCGTGAAAACCTCTTTTCCTGATTGTACAAAGTTGTTTAAAAATTGTCGTCAACTGCTTTTCTCACAGATCACATAATCTGATTTTTTATGACGGATTACGTCATAAGTTAACACCTTTCCTGTTAGGTGATGGGAGAAATTCTCTGTTGCATTTTTTCCTAGTACTATATTGTTTTTAATCAATCAATTTCCAACTATGCAGATTGCGTTTTTAAAAAGTTAATTCAATACACTAGTATTCCATGAAATATTTTTATTCCTAAAAAACTTCTTTTTTTTTTAAATATAGTGGTAGCTTATGGGCTGCGTGATAGCCAATGGCTCGTCTATCTAGTCTCGTGCTCTAAATGCTTACACACATTAAACACCACAAATAGAATGGAATAGAACAAAATAGAATAAAATAGTACAAAACTTACACACTGAATCTTTTATGAAGATTGTAGCTCGATTAATGCACGCAATACACATTCCAATTATTGAAATACCGTAATAGATTCATTGGATAATGCAATGATAATAAATTTAATTGCCAAATATATTACAACTAACTCTATATTTCGTTTTTAAACTATTAATATATCACTGAACATTACACTGGAAATAATTTTTTTATTTTTAGCTACCTAGATATTAATCATGTTTTGTCAGTCTCTCCCCCGTTTTGGACAATGACAGCAGGATTAAATACCTTATTGTTTAATGAATTATTGTTATTTAAACAATCATTATTGATGACTGATGAACTTCAAAAAAATTATTCAATCCGCTTTTAAACGTAGCAAAAGTATTTTTTAATTTAAATTTCTAAAATTTAAATCACATTTTTTTGTTCTGTCATGCTTTTCAGATCAATCTCATCTTCATTAATCTCCTTCATAAAAATCAATAAAAAATAAATTATGTAATCCGATTTCTTTGTTGCTAGTAGAATATTAAGAATATGTACATATCATACATTTAAAAGTAGAACATACAATACAGTTGGAGCATATATTTAAAAATAGAACATAGTAAGACTATCTTTAAAACACTTTTTTTCCACTTCAATTAGCACGTTTTCCATCCGCATACTACAAACGAAAGTTGCGCTCAATTTATTAGCCGCTTTTGTAACCATAAATTCCTATCAATCACAAATCCAATCGATATTGCATCCACAATCCAGTTACCATACGGTAATAATTATTTTATTCCATTACTCCCTTATCATTACCGCGGTTCTGCAATTAATGTACCTACAACAATTGTTCATGTAACGTACATTAACATTACATTCATGTCCATCGATCACTATGCTTTCGTATTGGTCAAGTTAGTTAAGTTGAGCTTAGTTGAACCGGTAGTAGGCTACTTAAGCCCGTTGTAAGTCCACTTTTACTTAACAGTTCATAACTCGGGAACTTGATTGCAACGTTAACAACGATTACAGATTATTCAAAGTGCCGCCATTTCAAATCGATATAAGACCTATTAATAGGCCTACACTGCACTATGCACCGTAGTGAAAGCATTACAGTAATCCACATGCTAGAAAATATTGTTACTCGCTTTTACAATGATAATTTAAGCCGCTAGCAAGAAGTGATAGGTAATTCTACAAATTTCAGAAATTTATGATCTATTATTCGCTCCAACTAGGCTTATATTCAAATCTACTTTCTCTATGATGTAATAGTATTTCAAGATTTGAATTTCTTGTGGTGTTTGGAAATGGTATGTATTTTGGTAACATAGAGCTTGGTGGAGATATGTATTATATATATATATTGATAATATATCAATAATATTATTAGGATATTTTTGGGTCATTTCTTTAGCTTCCAGGCCATAAGACGCTTCCAGTCTAAAAGACATATTTATGAACGATCCTTCAGTGCCTCTTGACTCGAGGGACTCTTCGAAATATAAGATATTTAATTTTAAAAGTCCATTTAGTCAAGAGACACTGGAGAAACGTTCTAAAAATACGGGCATTAGAATTTGGGAAAAGAGTAATATATAGGAAAACTGCTACTTCAAGATATACACAGAGTTGCATTGTTGGTTTTTGCAATAATGTTTTTATTTCATGTACGTTCATTTAATATCTAAATAAAAATAAAAAAATATAATATATCTAAAAAAATAAAATATCTAAAGAAAAATAATGTATAAAAGATTTATTTGACAATCACTTATCTAGCCTTTATATCTATAACCTGAGACTCATAAAAGCTGAAATAGTGTAAATTAGAAAATATTTATTTGAGGTTACTTTTGGGCTATTTCGCTAGCATTGGTGGCTATATAAATGCTCGACCCAAGAAATAATTAAGAAATAAATAATTTAAAAAGAACAACTTTAAAATAATGATGTAAACAATTCATCATGGCAGAAAATACCATGTACATAAACATACTGCAATGTCTTCATTGAATAACTTTCTTTTTTCTTGCACTCAAATAATTAGGTCCATGTTGAATACATTGATAATGAATTATGGTGAGCCTATATGATTATTTATGGACAATGCATGGAGCTGCATTCCAATGTGTAAGTTATTCATGTAGGCCTAATAGGATTATACTGGCGATGTTACCTGTATTCAATATTTAAGCTACTCGTATATTAGTTATTAATTAATATTGTTATTTCTATTTATAATTTATTATGTCAAATCACTAATAACCATTTATTTATCTAAAAAACTAGAAAATTTTACAATATTCATTTTTTAAGTAGAGTACAGTATTTTTTCATTTTTACATAATTTCTACTAGGATGATTTTCTTAATCGCTCCCATTTTGTCTTTGATGGTAAATTGGATTCATCGAACATTGTTATTTCATGTAAAAATTAATGTAGTATTTTCAGGTGGAATACAGAACACAAATCGTATTTTTAAAATGATTGTTACGAAATCAATGTTATGAATACTATTAAAATCGCTACCATTCTGTATCTTTTGAGAAATTCAATTTATCAAACATTATTTTTCTTTGTAAAAATGCCAAAAAAATTATGCCTCCTGTGAGGATCGAACTCACGACCGCTGGTTTACAAGACCAGCGCTCTGCCACTGAGCTAAAGAGGCTTCCATACTCTATTAAATGAATAGTGCGTTCCTCAAACGGGACTTCCTTTTTTTCCACAATTCACTCAAATTTACTAACGATCCGACAGGGTTTTATTAAAGACAAGATAATGTATCTTTTTCTTTGGTCTTATTGAAATTTTGCCGGCGTCCGTTCAACCTGTGGTCTAGTGCTTGAAAGCAAAATTGTAAACTTGAAACTGTATATAGCTTTCTCAAAGTCCAAAAGAGATCGCTATTGATTTTGGAGTTTGGGGTGGAATACAAAAATAATTATGGTGTAAAACAGATCGCCAATATAGGATCTAAATTAGTTTTGACTAGTTAAAATCAAAACGTTGGACAGCTGGTTCATTTTAAATACAAAAACAAATTGAAGAATATTACAATGGTTGCGTCTTAGCCCAATTGGTTTTTTTTATTATTCATAATTTATTATTACCCACTTCATTTCTATAGTGCAAGCGTTGACATTTCATTTTTGATTTTATGTTGAAGTCTTTTCTCAATTCATTTTAACTCGTCAAATTGAAAAAAAAACCAGAAAATATTGAGACATGATATATTATAAGATCTGTTGAACAAGAATTAGAACAAACAAAACGCTTTTTCAAGACTGCCAATGAGCATTTTTTTGTGCATCGGGAAGCAAATGATGTTTATAGTAATCGAAGCAGTTTAAGTTAGATATTGCTGGATTTCTTGTTCCATGACGAACTGCGTTAGTAATGTTAACTTTTTAAGTGAATTCAACGACTTGCAGTCAAATTTTTATTAAGAATAAGTAAAATTTACTTACTTTGTAGGCAGAACGTTTTCGAATCTTGGAGATCCAAGCCTCTGAAAAAAGCCTTTGACTGCAAGTCGTTGAATTCACTTAAAAAGTTAGTATTAGATATTGCATTTATGCCTAATAGCACTGAGCTATTACCTATTCTATGCCTAGTTCAATGCCTAATAGCACCACTGATCATAATTATTTCTAATTTATGTAAATTCCTTGGGTCCTTAGTTTCTCCGCCGTTGTATCGATTTCTTTTCTTTTTTAATTCCTAAAGTTCTTATTTGATCGAGACTAACGTGCTAGCAACTCTACGCCAAAGAAACAATTTTAATTTAAAAAAAATGAATAAAATAAAACGGGAGTTATAAATGTAAAGTAGGTTACAAGAGGAGCACTGACCGAAAAGTGGGTCTATGGAGGATGGGTGGACAAACATTTATCACCAAACCTATATGCATACTGCACTTGGCTGATGCACTATTCTTGTCTGAAGTCCAGTTACTCCTGTTCATAGCTCAAGATAAAAACCCGGCCACACCTTCTATCACTCTTGATAATCAAGGCATCAAGCTTTGCAAGTTATTGTGATACTTTCAATTCACCTTATTCTATTCCTTATATATTATAGATCCACAATAAAATTTCAAAAATGAATTCCAAGCTACAAAAGATGAAATAGATAAAGATAAAGATACAATATGGGTTTAATCAATTTCTCTATTCTGTCAAAAATCAACAAAATTATTTTCACAATATACTTAATCTACTTTCTACTAAAAATAATTTATACTTGATTTATGTATAAGATTACGTCTTGAAGAGTATAAAACAAGTCTTCAGATCAACAATTCTTGACCGAACGAAGAGAGGTCTCTGTTTCAAGTCGACCGTTTTGCAATTGTCTGTCTGTCTGTCTGTAACGCATTTACGGCTGAAAGCGTTGACAAAATTCAATGAAATTTTCAAGAAATTCCCAGCGATGTATGTGTAAGGATTTTATGAAATTTGCTCGCATTTAAAGTATATTTAAAAGGAAAAAAGTAAGGCTCTTTGGCCTTCTTCCATTGGAATATATGATTTTTAAAATGAGCTTCTCCATCATATGCTATTGGAATCAGATTCATAGATAGCCCTCGGGCTGTAACATTATGGTTGAGCCTTATTCATATCAATAAAGTTATCATTCATAAGAATAACATATTTGTTTGAGAGAAACAAATCGTTTCTAATATTTCAATTAAGTATATTAACAAGTAATTACTAAGTAAATGATATACAAATTTAACTGTTATTTTTTTGGAGAATGAAGCCCACATACGCCTGATACCTGTGCGTAGTTAATGAGTTGGATGATGGTGATTGATGAGTTGGACCTACAGTTTTAGGAGGGTTCTAAACCACTGGGAAGTGATTTTTGTTGTTTTGTAAACTTATTCATCAGCCATCTGAAATCTAATTTGAGCAATCAGTTGTCCCGCAAATAGAAAACACAGCCTCGTTGGTGTGATACAGAGTGACATTTTGTGAAAAACAGACATGAAATAGACTACGCGAATTGAATCAAGGGTTAGGTCTGATGGCTGTGTTTAAAATTTTGCGATTATTATGTTCCTCTGTGCAAGCACCCTTATTCTTGGGCGTGAGGTCCACTGTTCACAGAAATACTAGTATACAATACCACCATTCTTAATCACAATTCCAATTCTAATTAGTTGAGATGAGGCTCTATTTTGATCGTGTCTTTTAATCATGTACGTAATCTAACTTATTAAAGAGAATTTCACTAGTATCTACTAGGCCAAACCAACGTAGCTCTTTTTATACGTTTCTGTAGAGTAAAAATTGCAATGTGCATCAAAAGCTAAGCCCCATACAGTTCTTCAATTCTATATTGTAACACTGATACTATAACTATAAACTATAATTCCATATTGTAGCACAGATACTATAACACTATAATTCCATATTGTAACATGTAACACTGATACTATAACACTATAATTCCATATTGTAACACTGATACTATAACACCATAATTCCAAAATGTAACACTGATACTATAACACCATAATTCTGTTATGGGTTCTATGTCTAAAATAACGCTGGCAACACTTAAATTTATCACTCGCACTTTATTTACACAAATAATCACAACACTCACTGATCAGTAATGTCTTACAGAGAAAATAATCAATTTAAAACAGATAAATCAATATTGTTCAACTAATAAAGAGATTTAAATAAACTGTACAAAAATCAAACACTAAAAGTTAAAAGGCCGATCTAATATTAAATAATAACTGTACAATAAACTGTCCAATAATATTCAAAAAGAAACTTTGAAGAAGAACAATTACGTAGCACTAGTCCGTAATACAATAAACACTATTTAGTAGTTCACTGGTATGAATTAAATAGGAAAAATAATTATCTCTATAGGCACAGAGAAAGAATTATCACTATATAGGCACGATATATAGATAGAACTGTCACAACTTGTTTATCACGACGAATTTCAAACAATACTGAACTCGTTTCTACAAATGCGTTTGCCTTAAATAGGTTTTTCAACAATCGAGCAATTTCCACATTTTTCTATCATCTTCTAAACAAATAAATCAAGGAAACTCGAACTTTCCACAATATTCGATAAGACTCCATTAATCTCTAATCAATCAACTAGAACATTCTACAAAAATCCAAGTAAACACCATAAAAGTGTCAAAAGCAGAGTAATTAATTGCTTAAAAGTAAACATTTACATAGCAGATAACGCCAAGAACCACTGTGCCTTCTTTCTCTCTATTCACTCCAATTTCATATTCGCTACAATTCCATACTGTCACACTGATACTATAACACTATAATTCCATATTGTAACACTAATACTATTCTAACATTCCATATTTAAAAAAAACTGAAATAAAATACATAAATCTCTATGGAATTTCTAGAAGAGACCTATGCTCTTACTTGTGGCTGGTAACATGGAACACCCACAATACAAGTAGAAAGCCCCAGTACATGACTTGTGAGTGAAATCGAGCCGAGACAATGGCAGTTGTAATGAGAAGCAAGTGGAAACCGCTGTTTGAAATGTTCATTAGGGAAATGATTGAAGTGTTACTTGTTGTCCATTTCCATTTCCTCACAAGAGTGAAGGAAGACTTCAAATACTATGACAGGATGTTGAACTTGTGCTATTAGAGACATGAGATGTCTTGGTTGATAACAGAATATATATAAAACCACTTCCCCGTGGTTCGGAACCCACCTAAAACTGTTGGTCCAACTCATCAATTACCACCCATGCACAGGACTCAGATCTATGTGGGCTTCATCCTCCGAAAAAATAGATATAAATTATTTATGCAAATTGGAATTGCGGAAATGATCATTTAAATACTTCAAATGGGATTTGGCTTCCAAGGGCATTTAAGTAGAACATTAAATATTTTGAAATAAATTAATTAGCTATCGCTTGAAAATGCAAAAATTGTAAAAATGTAGAAGAAATTGAATTTGATGCAATCCCTCCGAGTAAATCAGAAATCTTTATTGAAAAAAATTGCGTAAATTGAGTATATTTAGGCCAACCTCGAAATATTCAAGTAATTAGGGGAGTGATAGCCGAGTGACGTAGCAGGTATCTGTTCAATCAGAAATAAGCTACGAAACTCCTGGGCCATCTCCTGTGACCGATTGGATTGGCCAGCAAAACATTCTGTTCTCTGCTGTAAAATCACTTCCCGGTGGTTCGTAACCCACCTAAAACTGTAGGTCCAACTCATCAATCACCATCATCCAATTCATTACCCAAGCCCTGTGCTCTGAGGTCTCAGACCTATGTAGGCTTCATCCTCCAGAAAAAATATTAAATGAATGAATTGAAACCTACTATATTATTCTATTAAGTATTTATAATTTTAACTGTTCAAGTGAATTCAACGATAAAGTTGTTGAATTCACTTAAAAGTTAAAATTAACAACACAGTTTGTCATAGAACAAGGAATCCAGGTATTTATAATTAATAAACACTCAAGAATAAGCTCGATAGTACCCCAAAAAAGAGTCATTGAATCGAGTTGATCCTCTAAAAAATGGGGAATCAAATAACACACAGTTACATGGGCTCCCAGAAAAATAAGTATTATTCCGTTATTAAAGTAATAAAGATTAGTGTAATAAGAGTGATTTATGTTGTGACAGTGCCCTTACATTTTGTATTTGCAAGTTTTGTAGTTGACTCAATTTCCAATTAGGCCTTACAGAGTAAAATTTATTATTTTTACTGCTTTTTAATTTATTTATGCGAAATTGACTAACAAGTTCCACTTAAAATAGTACTGTTTTCTATGGTTTTCAATTTGATAAGAGAACTATAGAATTTTGTGACGAAACGATCGTATAAAATATACTTATTCAAGTTGTGAATATACTTTCAGTTGAAGAAATTATTCTAAATTTTTCATACGATACATTGCATGTAATAATTTCAAACTTAACTTCTGTTTTTATTCTTGTTTTAATTCTTAGTTGTTAAACACCTATAGTGTTTTAAACCTCAATAATCTTACAAGTTAAAACTCTTATACTTTTTCCTGACTACCATCAATTACATTTACTACATTACAAATACTACAATTACATTTTTGTTGTTCAATATTGTACAATTTCATTCGGCTGTGCACAGAGAAATGAAAAGAAATACGATCAATTTCTCTCAACATAAGAACTAGCATAAAACGTATATGAGAATATTGTTGCTAGTGCAGTTCTAAACGCATCAGGTGATTTGCAGTATTGCAAATAACAAAACTCAACTACTTCTGCTCTTTTAGCAAGGAGAAGAAAAAGATTGAATGAATGAAAGTGAAATTCTGACAGTCATCGATCAAAAACTCAGCGAATTACAGGTGCTGACAAGAGCTGTGAAGAGTTTCTTCTTGGTGCTGATCTTTGATGAGCAGATTGGATGAAAGAATCAGGAACTACTCACTGGCTTGACTTTCAGTTTCTTCATTCAGACGTGAAAGAAGTCTCATTTCGTGTCAGGATTGTTTGCTTTGCACCGGTACTGTTATTAGCCTGTTGCTTTGTACTCTTTTTAGCCTGTTGCATAATGCCGGCCGTCCAAAAAACTGTGGGATGATTTGATGGTGAAGGGAGGACTGGAAAAAGCGGAATTGATAATTAATTTTCTTTTATGATTTCTAGAAATTTTGTTCTGAATAATAAATTTACCGTCGGGAAAAAGGTATATTGTAAGTACCGTATATCCTAAGTATAAAATCTTTAGAACTTTTTGATTCATCAATGTACGTAATAAAGTTATTTTAATAAGTCTCATTCTAGCTTAAAGAACACAGAAAAAGGGTTGTGGTTGTCTTCAAGACTGGTTTCAATTATAGTCTATTTGTCAGAAAAAGTTTAATATTAATGCCTTATGATTATTTTCTTCAATTAGCTCATTGTCAGACAGAGATTCTCTAAAGGAGTACAGGAGAATGGAAAGAAGAGATAGGGGAAGTGAAAGAATGGGATGGAAAAGTGGAAAGAAGAGGGAGAAGAAAAAGGGAAGGAAGGGAATAATGTAAGAGAAGAATTCAGATGGAGAAAATGAGGTATTGGAGATGTTGAAGGAGAAGAATTAGGGGAAAAGAATTAACAAGAGGAAGAGAAGAGGAATAGAAGAAGAAGAGAAGAGAAGAGGAAGAGAAGAGAAAGAGGAGAGAAAGAGAAAAGAAAGAGAAGAGAAGGAAGAAGGAGTAGAAGGGAGAAGAAACTGAGAAAAAAAGAAAAGAAAAAGAAGAGAGGTTAGAATATAGGAGAAGTAATATGGAGAAGTGGTGTGTGGTATTGGAGATTGAAAATCATATCAACTTCTTGTCATTGAAAATCAAATCAACTTCTTGTCATTGAAAATCATATCAACTTCTTGTCAAAATTTAATTTGACACTCAAAAGACATCGACTGATTGAACAAATCTTTACACGAACAATTTTGAACACGAATCAACACCGGAAGTTCCTTATCGCCGTTAAAGATTTTTTATTCTTAAAAAGTTCAGAGAAAGGAAATATCAACCGGAAAACAAAGATATATCACACAGCCGATATAAATTAGGTAAAAGACAAGATTAACCTGTTCCTAAGTGGGATAAAGCCATTAGACGAATGTGTATGTGAGTGTGCTTTTCCTAATATTCGCCAGTGCTTTACGACTTATCAACTTCCAACTTTTAACTTTGAAGTTCCAAGTTGTAGAAGATAAAGTTTCCTGCACTTTCCGGATGCATTAGATTGAAATGTCTGGACAGCTTTCTCGAATTGAACGATTGTCTTTGCGATTAGAACAAATGTGTCTAGTTGCTGTTGTTGTAGCTGTTGCTATTGTTGTTGTGAAGTGATATTCAGAGACAGGCATCAATCAGGGAACTGAAATGTTGACATTTTCACTAGCTATCAGTTTCTTGTTGCCACTCCTTATCCCTATTGGTAAAATATTGTCTTCTTCTAGAAAAATGTTTTCTAGAATGAAGAAATGTGGCCATGGAAGCAAGTGAACTTCAAGTTCTAGGTTTAGCTCAAACCTTAGCTCATTTGGATCTTTCACTTCTCTTTTACTTCTTCTTCTGCCTCCACCTCCTCCTCCTCCTCCTCCTTCTTCACCTCCTCCTTCTCTTCCTCATCATCCTCCTCCTCCTCCTCATCATCACCCTCCTATCCATTCTCCATCACCTCCTCCTCCTCCACCTTCACCTCCTCCTCTTCCTCCTCCACCTCCACCTCCTCCTCCTCCTCCTCCTCCTCCTCCTCCTCCTATCCATTCTCCACCATCTCCACCTCCTCCTCCTATCCATTCTTCACCAACTCCTCCTCCTCCTAATCCTTCTCCTTCTTCTTATTTTTCTTCTTCTTTATTTTTCTTCTTCATTTTTCTCTTTCGTTTTTCATTCTTTTCTTTTTCTTCCTTCAATTGTCCTCTCTTCTTCATCGTCTTGGTCTTTTCTTTTTTAATTCATCATTGTTCTTCTTCTTCCCCCTTCTTTCGTCCTCTTTCCTTTTCTTCTTCCCCTTCTTCTTCTCCTCCTCACTCTTCCTCTTCTTCTTCATCTTCGCTGTTATTTACTTTGATATTTTATGAACTATTGTTTATAAATCATCTAGAATTCGTATTAAACAACGTTACATTTTGACAATCATTTATTGGGAAAATCGTTAAAATTGTGGCATTATGTTCTTCATTTTAAGATATCTTATTACCCTTATAACAGTAGCCATTCATTAACGAACAGTTGTCAAATGAACATCAGTGTTATTCAAAATAGTAGGTAATTAAATGAGCAGCAATTTTATCTATCAGTTTTGTGTTGTTTCTGTTTCTTGTAATTTTGTATGTTTTCGAATTTGGTAGTTTGTCAAAGAGACATCACTAATAAATTATTGATGATGTAGTACAGAAGGCAGTGTGATAAAAGTATATACAAGATGAAAATGGCTTCAATAATTTAAATGACCACAATAATTAAAATTCCATCGACATTATTTTGGTTACATAAATTCGATTGGAATGTTATGTAAGAAAGAAAATGTTCAATTTACAGCCTCTTACAAAACTCCATCAAAGAAATAAGCAAACAAATTATTTGAACTCAATTTTCCAGTACAATATTCTAGTCCCAAACAGCAGTATTTTATTACAAAAATTCTATTTACAAAATTATGTAAGGAATAAATAAAAAACTTGAAGCAAATTTTGAAGCAACATCGTGCAGAAAAGCAATAAATGAACACATAATTTGGAACCAATAAACCTCATGCTTTGATACTGTTCTACTTCTCATGAAATAACGTAATAAAAAATAGAGGTTACCGCAACTACGGGAATTATAGACTATAGTATAGAGCATCATCATTGATAGATTAGAATTAGAGGAATATAAGAAAATTAAAAACTATGGAAGAAAGATGAAATGATAGATTGATGTCCAGCTAACCTAAAAATTAATCTAAGAGTGTTTAGAGCGTATGAGAAAGAGAGGGAATAAGAATAATTGTGAGGGAGTGAGAGAGAGCGAGTGATGGAGAGTGAAAGAGACAGTCAGTGAGAAAGAGAGAGAGAACGAGAGAGTGGGAGGGATAGAGATAATTTATGGGAGCATGCATGGCATTTCACGACCAATCGATCAATGACTGATAAAGTGTGTCTCAAGCCACTTCAATTCTTCCATTCTTTTACTTTCTCTTTCTTGTTCGACTGTAGAAGAATAGGAGAGAATGAAGAGACAAAGATAGAATACATGTTAAAAAGAGAGAGATAATTGCGTGGGATGAGAAGCTACATTTTTCATTATTGTTTCAATACTATAATTATTGTAAAAGTAAATAATTAATATTGTTTCAAAAATTACCACAGCTGTACTTAAGCTGAGGATTTAGAAATGGAGTTATGTGACGTAAAAGACATAGAGAATTTATGGTACAGTGGAACCTTGATAAATCGAACCTCAATAAATCAAAATCCTTGATAAATCGAATTTTTCCAATTCCCCTAGAATTTGCTATCTTACCACCATGTTATTTTACCTTTATAAATCGAAGATTTCATAGATATTACCTTGATAAATCGAAGTTTTTGGATCTATTGAGCTTTAATACTAACCTCTATAATTCGAAGGTTCGGCAGAAAACCCTTTATTATTCGAAGTTTTGCAGTATTTGAACCTTTATAAATCGAAGTTGTAATAAGAGAACCTTAGTAAATCAAAGTTGCATGCTTATTGGATAAGATTCTGAAAAGGTAAGTGTTTTGAACCTCTATAAATCGAAGTATTTCAAGATGGACCTTGATAAATTGAACCTCAAAAAATCGAAATCCTTGATAAATCGAATTTTTGCCGTTCCCCTTGAGATTCGATTTATCAAGGTTCCACTGTATAAACTTTTACAAATTTATAAGATGCAAATGAATAATATTATAAGTTAGTTTGAAATGACTGACAATTATCAAACTGACAGAATTTATTAATTTCGAATTCCTTAAAGTGCTATTAATTCATACTGAAGACTTTCGCAATGACATTGACAACAGTATTTAATAGCTGATGGAAACTAATGAATGCTACTGTACAAAAATATCAGTCATCACCGGGAATCGAACCACGGACCTCCCAATTGCCGGTCGGGCGCCTTAACCACTAGACTATGATGACCTTTCTGATGATAATAATATTATTATCCTAATAATTGAGGCCTTACTATTGTATAGATAAATAATTATAATTATTATTGTTTTCACCATTGAAAGAAAATGGCAAGAACACTTGAAATTAGAATTTATAAGTGAAGTTATGTGAATCAGAAGAATTCTGGCATAATCTGTTACAAAATTATTAGATACGAATGAATAATATTGTTACTCTATGTAAACTAATCTAAAATTTTGAATATTTAGAAAAATAATTGGAATAATTTAGAACACTACCTAGGTATTGATTGAATAAAAAATATTTAATATTGATTGAATAATTATTATATTAAACACTTAATCCAACCCCATTCGATTCAATTTTATTTATTTTTCATAAGAAAAATACAATAAAGCAAAGATACATCAGTCTTTTACCCGCAACCGCTTTCTTCACAAATTTACAACAATCCAAAAGTTTGAATATTTAGAAAAATAATTAGAATAATTCATATGATCTTAACAAAATATCGCTAGAAATCGTAACAAAATATTGTAATAAGAAATAAATGTATCTGAAAATTAAAAATTAGCCTATACAAAATACTTATGTGAATAAATATTGAACAGATTTTGCAATGAGTAGAAAATAATATAATATTATTCCTTGAATGATTGTTTTTACATGTAAAGTAGCATTGCAATCTATATAAATAAAATTAGAGTTTTGTCTGTACATTTATCAGAATTGTATATTTTTTGGTTATTTTTACGTTTTATACATTAAATAAGCCGAAAATAGTCTTATCTCACTTTCTGTCTGTCTGTCTGTCTGTCTGTCTGTCACGGCCGCAAAGGTATTTTTCGCGGCCTTCTCCTCAAAAACGAGAGCATCGATCGGGATTTTAGTTATTGAACAGTATTGAAAACATTATTGACAATGTCTTTAGCTATAAAAAACGAAATTAACTTTTTTTTAACAGAGTAATAAACGTTTAAAAACCAAGTACTGTGCGATTTTGGATACATTTTACGCGGCCTTCTCCTCAAAAACGAGAGCATCGATCGGGATTTTAGTTATTGAACAGTATTGAAAACATTATTGACAATGTCTTTAGCTATAAAAAACGAAATTAACTTTTTTTTTAACAGAGTAATAAACGTTTAAAAACCAAGTACTGTGCGATTTTGGATACATTTTACGCGGCCTTCTCCTCAAAAACGAGAGCATCGATCGGGATTTTAGTTATTGAACAGTATTGAAAACATTATTGACAATGTCTTTAGCTATAAAAAACTAAATTTACTTTTTTTTCAACAGAATAATAAACGTTTAAAAACCAAGTATTGTGCGATTTTGGATACATTTCTTCCAAGTTTTATTACCACATAAGAATAAGAACAAATCACGTAATTTATCATGATATATCAATCAGCTGTTCTCAAATATAAATGGTGGGCCCTTCGCGGCGTTATTTACGCTGTCTGCAGACTTGTGTAGTCGGAGCATTGCAGTCTTTTAGGAAACATATGTCTGGTGAATTAAAGCTCATCTTATGTTTTATCAATTATTTCTTTGTTGAAAAAAAACAAAATTTTCTAATTTCAATTTATCAAAACAAAAATTAACATTTTAAGAAGGTGCGGTTTGTGCTAGGCTCTTGGAAATTCGCCAGGTAGCACTATTATTACCACATGAGAACAACAACAAATCACGTAATTTATGATGATTTATCAATCAGCTGTTCTCAAATATTCTCTCTGATAACTGTAACTGAATTGTTTACGTCCTAAGTTGTTAACTAAGCTGCTAACAACTTCATGATCGTTGCTATCAAAAAAGCCGAAACATATTTAGTCGTATTTCTAAACATAATCCGTACGAAGGACGGGTAGCTGCTAGTTTGAAAATAAATATGTAAGTGGTGCACTGATAAAACTATAGGGGGTCTTATAAACAAATTGTGAAAAAAAATTCTGAATTAATCCAGTAGAAATATAATAGTGCCACAACTATGTAGCATAAATTTGAAAAAATTTTCAAAGCTGTTTGACAAGCAGTAAACAATGAAATTGTAATAAATAAACAATAGAAATCATTCAAAGTTACTCGAATACTTAATTCCTATAAGTAATAATAATTATTATTATTTCGTATAGGTAAGTGCTATTATTGAACAAGCGAAGCGAGTTCTTCCTTTTGACTTGAGGCTCGAGGCGTTGTGTGTTTGTGGGTAGTTCCACGATAACTTTTGAACGCCTTTATCAATCAACTTCAAATTTGAAACACAGATTCTTGGTATCTTTACACAGGTCAAGTTCGTTGGCCAATCAAATTAACCGACTCCTTCATCCTTTTTGAGGCGAATCAAATAGGCCCTTCATTGATATATATATCTATGTATCACTATACATAGAAAATAGTTGTTTCTACGATTCTACCATTATGATGGCATTTGCAATAGATTTCAAAATATATTTTGAGTTATTATCAGCTGTAGGTGAATATAAAAATGTGATCAGGTTTTTTATAGAATCTCTATCTGATACACTAATTTCATTGCCCTGATATTTGGATATAATTATGAACAGCTGTTTTTTATGTGGTAAATATATGTACTAAATATATTCCATTGCCCTGATATATAGGTATATGATTACGGTAGGTATTTTTTGTGGAAAATAAATCTGAGTATCAGAGCAACGATGAACTTGAACTTAAAGTGATATGTCTTGTGAATTTTTAAATAAGTATCTTCAAAGCTACCGTTTTTCGTTACTACCTTACCCCTACAATAAGCTTTCCAAATGAGTTTCCCTTTCAAAAATTAATTTTTTGCAAGCGAGTTCTCCAGCCCGTTGGGCTCACTAGTATAATTATTGTCTTCAAGTGACTAAATTGTCTTCTTGTAAAAACCAGTCTTCATAACAATGATAAAATTTTTTTATTTTAAATATATCATTTATATGTAATAAACTTATTCTGAATTTATTTTCTAGGAAAATTAGCATAATTTAAAGAAGGTGACCATATGGAATTGCTAATAACTGATAACAAAATAGAGAAAAATGTAAAAGTCAAAGATACAAGTAGGATAAAGTACCTACGCAAGATTCGGTCAAGGATTCTGCTAAAACTTCTCACGTTGTGCTTCTTTCCGAATCTCATTGAAAATCCAATAAACTGGTCTTAACTGATTAAATGAATTAATTAGCTATTAATCGTCGCATTAATGACGGTTAATTTATTCTTTAACAGTTGTTTCCAACTACATCCTACATATGCATGGCTTCCATACAAACGTCCTGCAGGTTTTATTAAGCCCTGTGAAATCTTTAATGGCTTTATCTTCATTCACGATGAATGTGGTGAATTAAGTTCATCATTCATTATAAATTCATCAAGGTTTGTAGCAATCTATGTCTGTATTAGGATCGCTGGGTCAATGGTCATGAAATTTAGCAATCGTAATTCCAAACATCTTTACTACTTTTGGTGTTTGTGAATGATAATCAATGCAGAAATTTATCACTCAATTTGCACCTGAATGTCAGTTTCGCGGATTATTATCAAATTAATCAGTTTTAGCATCTGATTTCAACTTATTTGCTAGATGGACTCACTGCTAGGTCTTGTTTCATGCATGAAATATAGAAGAAGAAGTAGAAGAAGAAGAAGAAGAAGAAGAAGAAGAAGAAGAAGAAGAAGAAGAAGAAGAAAAAGAAGAAGAAAAAGAAGAAGAAGAAAAAGAAGAAGAAGAAAAAGAAGAAGAAGAAGAAGAAGAAGAGGAGGAGGAGGAGAAAAAGGAGAACGAGGAGGAAAAGGAGGAGGAAATAATAGCTACGTTCTTGATGAATATGTATATAAATATAAATAATGTATGTATTGTTACGGGTTCTATCTCTAAAATAATGCTGGCAACACTTAAAATTAACAAATTGTACTTAATTACACAAATTATCCACAACACGCACTAATCAGTTATAATATCACTGATCTTACATAAAAGAAACCAATCAGAAAACAGATAAATCGATAATGTTCAGCTAATAAAGATTCGCTATATTACCGTGCAAAAATCAATCACTAACTGTCAAAAGGCCGATCAAATGTAGAAATGCGCCGGCCTCTATCTTGATATTCGGAAAGCCTATGATACCGTAAAACATGACATTTTAATAGAAAAACTGTACAATGCTGGAGTTAGAGGTACATGTAATGATTGGTTTAAAAGTTTTTTAACTAATAGAACACAACAGGTAAGGGTTGGGGATGCTCTGAGTGAGCGGAAACAAATAGATTCCGGAGTGCCTCAGGGGTCCGGGTTGTCGGCGGAGCTCTTCCTGGTCTATGTAAATGATCTCTGTAACGGTAATTTTAGAGGTTCTGTCACAGCTTTTGCTGATGACACAGCGTTAAGTTATTGTGCTCTGAATAGAGATCAGCTGATCCAGATGATGACTGAAGATTTAATGGATTTAAAGTTATGGCTGCAATTTAACTCACTAGAATTAAACGCAAGCAAATCTAATATAGTTATTCACAAGTTGAGGCCTGATGGATATGATATAATGGATTTGTCAGTTCATTCTATTGAATGTAAGAGTCCCATTAACTGCAAGTGTGAAAAGATTGTAGAGACAACCCATGTAAAATACCTAGGTATTATAATTGACGAAAAGCTTAGTTGGAATCTACAGTTACTTAAATTAAAAAAAGACCTCACATTCGTCTGCAGAAAACTCTTTTTTATTAGAAATCTGTGCCCCAAATATGTGATGGAATCTTTGTATTATGCGCTTGTGAACAGCAGGCTACAATATGGAATAGCTGTATGGAGGGGAGCTTATTTCACAAGCATTAAACCACTTTTCATTGGGCAAAAATATATTTTGAGAATCATAGATAAGAAACCAAGAATATCTAGTTCGATGCCAATATTCAGGAAATGGGGACTCCTTCCACTTAGGTATTTGTACTTCTTCAAAGTATTGACAATTTTCTTTTTTAGAAGTGGGCATATGAACACTGTAGACCGAGAATTTAATCTACGATCTGCGGGCAATTTAGTTACACCGAGACCGAACAAGGAGATCTATAAACATTTTTATTTATATATAGCCCCCAAAGTGTTTGATATAATTCCAGATAATATAAAAGGACAGGAAAAGCCAAGAAAATTCAAACATATGTTAATGAAGTGGTTATTGGAAAGACAGGATGTGGAGGTATGGTTTGCGAATCTAAGATGAAAGTAAAGTATGATCTCTCAATTAATAAATGAAAACATATAACTGTAGTACATAAAGTATAATAAGTGTTGTATCATTCAACTTAATTTTGTTGCTTCCTTTTAACTTGATTGGAAAACTAGTTGTAAGTTTTGTTTCAATTTAAAATATAAATGTATTTATTAATGCTACGAGTTTAGGATGTAGCTTATTAATTTCGTTTTCATGTTTGCAAAATGTATTTAAATTTCACAGCTGGTAACTCCCATAAAGGAATTCTCGGGAGTACCTAATTTCTCAAACAAAAATGTTTAATGAATAGTATTATTTAATATGTAACTATTTCTGTTTTATTTAAAAATTGTAATGTTCTTTTTGAGAGAAATAAATTTATTATTATTATTATTATATTAAATAGTAACTGTTCAATAAACTGTCCAATAATTCAAGACGATACGTCTAAAAAGAACAATTAAACTTACGTAGCACAAGTACGTATTATAATAATAGCTAAGAGTATGAGGCCACTCGTATAAAATTTAACAGAAGTCTCACTAATAAAGTCACAATACACTGCGATTATCACTTAAAAACAAACAGAACTGCCACTTGTTATGTCAACGAAATTCAAACAATGAATGAAACTGATGTTTACCTGAGCGCTCGCTTAAATAATTTTTTAATATTCGAGAAAGATGGAGAGGGCTCTATAATGTTCTATCAAATTCTAAAGTCAACAAATAAGGACTCCCATTTTCTAGTCGATTCCATAAAGATTTAAGTAAACATTTTAAAGGTGTCACAGATAAACTGCAAGGCGAGGAGAGTGCGGGGATAGTAAACAACACGCTGCTTAATGGTAACCGGAAAACAATATTGACATAGCAGTAATTATGCTGAAAATTACTTCCTGTTCTTCCATAACAATATGCATAATGATGTAGTAGCCTATATTCAAATGCTTAGAATAAAGGTGAGTCTATAGTTTTAGGTGATAGATCATAACAAATATTTTCCTTAAAAAGATCTGAGTCTGAGATTAGTGCGTGGTGAATAATGATACAAAGATGTTACGAATGGATTTGTAGTTTTAGGTGAGTTCCGAACCACCTTGTAAATGCTTATAGTGGAGGTAACGTCAAGTCATAGCTGCTTAGTCATCCATCCAAGTTTAGACCAATTATCTTAAAGTGAGGCCGATTAGAACGTTCCTTCAGTGTCTCTTGACTTCAGGGATTCTTGAAATATAAAGTATTTAAATATAAAACTATTTTAAATATTAAATAAATATATATTAAGAGATAATTAAATATATATTATATTAAAATAATATATATTTGAAAGACCCTCGAGTCAAGAGACATTAATAAATGTTATACATATGAATTAAATTTTATAAAAAGTTACACATTAATAAAAGGAACACGGCCTTTGTTAATGCTTAGAAACATGTCACAACAAACTAGTTTTATGAAAAAAAAATGAATAAAATATCTTCATCTTTCATCTCATCTCCTGTTCATCTGATTCCTCACAAGAAAACTGAATTCACTTGAAAGAACAGTCTATTTTTTAAATTAATTCCAAAAAGAAGATCTTGAAAGACGATCAAACTCAATAGAAAGTTTCCGATAGAAAACATCGAAATTAGTTCTACTTGACTTCGATTTGACGACAAGCAGCCCACAAAATTATAATTTACATAAATTTATCATTCCGCATCCTCACTTTCACACGTGCTTCGAAATCGATACTCCTATGTCGACTTGTCGATACAATATATCGAAAGTATATTAATGAGGCATTCTTCAAAATCGATGCATTAGTACAAGAAGTCGATGAGTTTATCACTAAAGTTTATTCGAACAAAAACCTAGTTATATTGGTCAGTTAATGGAGCGAGTGGAGCAGTCGCTCCAGGGCGCAAGGCTCTGAGGGGCGCACCGTTCTTGAGAGAAAATTGCCTTTTACTTACAAAAATATATTTCTATAATGAAGGCCAAAAGGGTAAAATTAGACACAATTTAAAAAACCGCATGTTTTTTACCGCACATCGCTGCGCATTACTAAAAGAAACATTCAAGTCAAATTTAAAAGAAATCGGTTCATGCGTTCAGCCGTAAATGCGTTACAGACAGAATGCAACATGGTCGAGTGAAAAGTAGCAAATAGTCGAAAGTAGCAAAGCCAAAACAATTTAAATTGGGTGACAAAAGGTATAACAATTTCAAGTAACTGAATGAAGGACTTTGAATTTATTCTGGAAAAATAAATAAAGAAGTTCAATGGTTTTTATATTAACAAGAACAGGACTGAAGTAAGACACTTCCGCTCCAGGGCGTTTGAAACCTCGGTACGCCACTGATATTTGGTAGCAATTTCTACAACAACCTGCTGCAGTAAAGAGTTTGAAAATATGTAGGCCTAAATATTTAAAAAACAATTGAAAAATATTTAGTTGATAAAGCTTTTTATAGTGTACAAGAGTTCCTTTCAAATCAAAATTAAGCCTCAACTCAACTAATTGATATTGTAATTATGTTAACTAGGGTATAAGATTGTGTATTATTGTTTTGTCTTGCATTCTTTAATCGACGTCTTCTAGACGTAATCTCGAAAAAAATCAAAATCTACTACTTGTTCATGCAATAGATCGTTACTTAATAAATGTCAATATATATTATTTTTTTTGAGGATGAAGCCCACATAGGTCTGAGATCTGTGCGTGGGTAATGAGTTGGATGATGGTGATTGATGAGTTGGATCTACAGTTTTAGGTGGGTTCCGAACCACCGCGAAGTGATTTTACAGCAGAGAACAGTGTTTTTATTTGCTGGCCAATCTAATCGGTCACCGTTACAAAGTGGACCCTGGAGAACACAGCTTATCTATCTGATTGAACAGATACATGCTGCGGCTCACGGCTATCACTTCCCTATATTTTGCCTTGCATGAAGCATACATAGAAATCGATACTTCAAAGTCGACTACTTGTTGTTCAGTCAATACTACAAATCGATATTTCAGGAAAAAATACCAATTCACCTTTCACATAGGTATGTAGAAGGCTGGAAGCTACTAAAATTATAATAATTTTTGTTTTAAACGCTATTCAAGTTTCTAGCAGGTCTTCTGTGGGAAACTGAACTGGATACTTTTTTAAGTTACAGCTTTTAAGTGTTAAATAGCGGTGGCTGTAGTTATAGTGAGTTAAGTACCGGCTGAATGATGCTAATAATACATAACAGCGTTGCCTCTTAATTTTCTTCGCTAGTAGCTAGTGTACAAGTCTGAAATCTGCATTGCAAATCTTGACGTTCTTGGAGTGTTCTTGGCCTGTTTAGAGTTCGAGCTACTCGTATTAGTGAAAGAAAATGATGTTTTTCATATTTGATGCCTTGTGCAGGTGTATTAAATTTAGTTAAAGGGTTAGAGTTGAAGAAAATTGTCACAGTTTTTTTAAAAAAATTGCAGAAAATTTTAGGACTTATTAAGTTTAAAATAGCTAATTGAAGATTTAGGCTCAGGAGTAGGCCTATTATAAACAACAATTATAAACATACAATATTACCAATCTTATGCTCAAGTTACCATAATTACAATATAAATTAGTGGAGGTTAGGCTTAATTTTGATCTGAAAGTAACTCTTGTACACTATAAAACCACTACCAACGAAATAATTTTTCAATTGTTTTTAAATATTTCTATATTTTCAAGAGTCTTTAAAACTGCGGTAGCTTGTAGAATTTCCTACTAATAAAACTAGGTTTTTGTTTCAATAAGCTAGGCCTACTATTGTGACTCACCAAGTGATAATCTCTCGCTGCTTCGTGTATTAGCCTATAATCATGTACATCAAGATTTTGGTACTACTCTAGATTCTGGTACTCTAATAACCCGATTTTCAAAAAAATCCTTTACGGAACATTTCAGAATACATTTCAGGGATCGTTTTTTACCAACCCAGTTACATTCAAAGTTTCTAAAATGTTCAATTGTATGCCTTTACCAATTAAATGCAGAAATTCAACATTTTCTATGTTGAATTATGTTAAAAATATATAATTTGACCTTGACTGCATTTCATTTAGCTTCAATTTTAAAATTAAAAGAAATTTAATTCTAGCCTACTTGTGTATTGTTCTTGTTTGTTGCTTCTTATGTGCTCACGGTTTTTGGTTCATGATTATGACACTAACTTATTCTTTGCTTTTTGCTCCTCCCACCAGGGGGGGTTAAAAGGAATGGCAATGTTTCAGTGTCGATGGATTTTCAGTGAGTGGGGGGGGGGGGGGCAAGTCCAATAATAAGTATGCCAATCCATGTTTCAGTATAATTTTTAGGTAATTTGACGAATTCGAAGAATAAATATCACAGGATTCTTGGAATATTAATATTTCAAATGGAATCAAGCAAAAACAATGTTTAAAAAAAAATTGTGAGTTTAAACGTTTTTTTTACCAAATCTATCTTGATTTTGGTAACGGAACGCGGCCCCTGGGCCCCTCCCTTAAATAAGTTACCCCACTGGAATGTTTATTTGTACCAATTCAATAAGATTAACTCGAAAAATGATGTCTAAAACATAAGAAAGCTGAGTGAATTTTTTAAAATTTTTCAAAGACCTTCCACTTTCTCACCTTAATTCCACCTTCTCAATTCAAAATTAAAAAATATAATATTTCTATGATATTTCCCAGTATTCTTCACCAAAACCTAGCTAGCATATTGCACTGCCTTCAATTCAATATTTTATCTTCAAAATTAGGAAATATTCCCAATATTCTCCACTAAACCCTAAACTTATTGCACTTGCTTCACGATTGACTGGGTGTGTGTGTGTGTGTGTGTGTGTGTGTCCATTTGATGAGTGTCGAACACGATTAGCATTTGAGAGAAGCGGCTCGTGAGGAACAGCTGGCTAGTGGGATCAGAATCGTGCCCGCTAAAGTAACGCTATAATAGCGTACCGCTAACGAAAGTGAACGTAACGTCTCTGCCCCAGGTGAAGGTCACAGGAGAGGCGCACGCACGCGTCTCAACACACACTCACACATATTTGATTAACCCATGTCTTTCTATATTGGGCGATGCATTGAAATATTATTAGCAACCTGCTGCTGGAACCTGCTGAAGCATTATTAGCAACCTGATGTTGGAGTAATTGTGACAAATTAGCGGTATTATTGTTTGAAGAGAGTCAAGGTGAAAGGTCTAGGGTGCTTGCACAGTGGAGCATCCAATAGGCCTACTTGATGATAATCAAACATGTTGGCGTTTGTTGAGTACAACAGATTTGAACAGTGTAAACATCACCAGTCTAAATAGTAATTTATTTATTAATGTTTTTGTTAACGTTCGACACTACTTATCAATTTACAAAGTTCAGAAAAATATATGCATATGTCTATTACATTATCTTCTCATGCAAGGACTGATTCTATTGACTAACAAAGATGGAAGCTTCTCATTGGCTGCGCATTGAGCCTAACTCAAATAATGGGAGGAGTCAACCAATAGGAAATCAGAATTTCAGAAAATTGCGGGGAATAAGCGATAAACAGTATTGATTTTAGTAAACATCTACGAGATAAGACCGAAAAATAATTAAAGAAGATGATCAATGAATATAATTCAAACAATTCAGGCAACAATTAAGGCTGACGAAGCTTCTTTTCAGAAGTGAAATGCATCTCCAATATAAGTGAGTAAAGACAACATATTAAATTGAAATACAGTGCCAGTTTTAATATTAGATAATTCACTATAAATGACTTAATTGAATAAAAATCAAGCAATCACTCCTTCCATCAATTCCTATTATATTGTAACATCTTTCAAACATAACTGGAGATTGATTACACATTTATCATTTTATTGATTGGCCTTCTTATTTACCGATAAATGTTACCGGTGGCGTCTGATGATCTGTTTAATTTTTTAACGTCTATGTATTTGAATAGACCAATCAGATGCCACCGATAACATTTACCAGTTACCGGTAAAGCTCCCAGGAACTCAACCAATGATAGATGTGTAATCAATCTCCTATCAGTTAAAATTCATAGACCAAAAAATTGAATAGACCAGTCAGTTGCACCGGAAACATTTACCAGTTACCGGTGAAGCTCTCACCTCTCAGGAACACCATTGAAAAATCACAAATCTGTGGTGTGATTCTTATGGAAATCCAATTCATAATATCCATAAAATTTGAATTAATATAAATTAGAGCGTAGAACTTCTGTATAACAAATCGGGTTGCAGTTCCATGTCTCTCCCATGAAACAATCGAATGAAAATTTCGATATCAAAATAATCAATATCTGTACCAAACCCACAGCTAAACTTAACCTTTCATATCAACTATCGATTCTCTTAGTCGATTGTTTCGTGGGAAAGATATCGAAATCGATTATCCAGACAGAAAATTCGTTCCAGAGAAGTATTTGTTAATGAGAAGCCGCCTTGCCAAGATTTCAATGTCAAGTTACATCATAAAAATTCTTTATTTGGAGGATTTCGTTGTCTGGAATTTTGTTGCATAGAACTTTGACTGTATTTTCCACAATCTCAAATCAAACCAAATTTATTTTCCTCCAAATGTACAAAAAAAAATTGTTTAGTAAATAACAAAATAATATATAATAAAATTTACGCAATATTTCCTTCCTAAAATATTTCAAATTAAATTTAAAGTAATCTACATGAACTTGGAGAAAAGTGAAGTAAATGCGTATGGTTTTTATTTGGTGGTAGACCATTTTATTTGGTGTTAGTTCCACCTCGCCGCTTGGGTCATGTTATTGGAAACATGGTGGACCTACAATTTTAGGTGGGTTCCGAAACACCAGTAAGTAATTTTACAGCAGAGGACAGAGTCTTTTTTGCTGGCAAATCCAATCGGTCACCCTTCGAGGGCCCAGGAGAGCGTTGCTTATCTAATCTCATTGAACAGTTACCTACTACTACGGCTCACAGCTGTCATTTCCCTACAATGAACATGGCGATAAAAAAAGAACTATGCCAATCAATAATGATTATAAAAACATTTGTTTATCAATCAATGAAAGTTTCGTTCCAAATCTGAGCTTGAAATAAGTTTCAAGTTTATAGTTGGAAAGTTGAAATGTGAAAGCAATCAAATTTGAAACGACTGTATTGTATAGTAGGCCGTAAAAGCCGGACACTATAGTCTGTTTATTGGAAGAAAGCAATAGGTTAGTGATGCAGTAGCCTACTTGCCATTAATAAGACAAGGTCATGGGGTCATTCTCAATAATTGGGTCATTAATTGATCACCTTTATCATGCCCAAGAGATAAACTGAATTATTGTATCAGAAAATAATTATCTCGATTTAATTCGTGAGACCTATCAATTCATTTCATACATCCAAATTGAAATGGAATTATCCAGCTGTAAGGGTGCTTGCACAGTGGAGCATCCAATACCCGATGAAAATCACCATCGCAAATTCTAACACTTGCTGTGGAATGGTATATAGCAGATCGGACCTGAACTGGCTACTAGCGTTTTGTACCGTCAGCAGATAACTCTTTGCTTTGGAATCAGAGAAACTATTACCCTTGAATTCTTTTATATCTTAGCTATCCTGAAATTTCTTTACACAATAATAATAATAAGCGTATGGCTATTAAAATGCCTATGACAGTCAACCAAACAAACAAAAATCTGAGTTCCTAAAGCAGGGTTATAAAAATGAAGAGGTGGTACCTCTCAAATCATTTTGTTGAGTTTTACTTTTGCTGGAGGTGCCATGACATTTATTATCGTGGACTTGTCTTATTTTTTATCATTTTTTATGATCTTTGTTTATTTATAAGTCAAGTTTGCTTTGTATTTTTATTTTTTTGTGTTTGGCAAAATTGATTGATTAAGTTTTATTATTGAGTTTACGGGTCTATTTGGCGGAGATTCACATTCATCATTGGAGATCCACAACGTTTTTATCTTTTAGTTGGTTTCACAATATAATAAAGCATATTTAGTAATTATTGTGTGTACATTGCATGCTGTTCCCCGAGATAATACAATCCTTTACGATACCTTCTACCTTTTACGATCTTACTATCCTCCACCATCTTCACAAGATAATACCTCGAGACCATACCTTCAATATATCAAAATTATATCCCCTGCTGAAGCTTTAGTTTTGAACTTTTCCTAATTGATGAACCTTCTCTAAAACTTTGCACTGTTCTACCCACTTTTAAAAATTTAATACGACTTCCATCATACACTTTAATCATTTTAGACTATATATTGACTGATTTTCTCCTTCAAAAATAAAAAAAAATCTTAAAACGTTGTTCTACCACTGTGGGATTTTTAAGAAAACCTGACATTATGAAACTTAGTTTTTTATAGTTATAAACAGAACAAATTTGACCCATTATCTGGGTCAAAATCGCCCAGAAGATGCAAACTTGAAATCCTGAAAGTATCAAACTTGTACGGTTTTTCCACCACACCAATAATTTGTCTCTTTAGGGGTCATTGAATGACCCATGTAGTATATACTCTAGTGGTGCTACATCATAGATTCCGCATTCTCTTGATTGAAAAAAATTATAGTAAGCTTATGGTTTTTATTGGACGGGAGACCCTCACGGGTAGTTCCACGTCACCGTTTGAGCCGTTTGAGAAACATACGGTTTTAGGTGGGGTTTGAACCACCGGGTAAGCTTGATTGTAGAATAATAATAATAATAATAATAATAATAATAATAATAATAATAATAAAATAATAATAATATAATTCAATATAATAATTTTATATTCACATTAATAAAGTGATTATTAAAGCAATAATTTAATAATCCCTTCCCAATAACACCGTTGTACTTCCTTGAACTTAATTATTAATTTATTAAAATTAACGTAGTAGGATGAAGAAAAATACTGCGACTATAGTGGGATTCGAAAACCAGCCGTGTTTACACTATACAGACTCAGCGAACAATAGTTATTTTTATGTGAATTTCATGTTTATTTAATGTGATTTGCACGATTTCCTTGTCGTCAACGACCTCTACAGGCGGCGAATGAAAGTAAAGGTCAAATACGCAGCCCAGATGATGATGATGATGATGATGTGGATGATAATGATTTCAAGGTGGTGACAGAAGTTTCTGTTGATGATGATGTTGATGATCAGTGGCTGTCAGATGTCATCTTGTGATCTTGGTGATGATAGGCCAGCAAGATGTCATTGTTCGAAAAGATAAACGAGTTTAAAATATACCAAGCAATCTTTTACGATCTTTCATGGTTCTTCTTCTTCATCTTCTATGTTGTTTTCTTCTTCTTCTACTGTCTTCATCTTCCTGATCTTTTTCTGTACTTTTCTTCTTATTCTTCCATCTTTCTCTTCTTCTTCCATCTACTTCGTCTCCTCCTCATCTTCTTCCACCTACTCATTCCCTTCCTCCTGCTCCTCCTCCTCCTCTTCCTTCTTCTCCTCTTTCTCACTTTTCCTCCTTTTCTTCTTTTTCCTTCTCCCCCTCCTCCTCATCTTCTTCCTCTGCCTCCTCCTCTTCTTCCACATCCTCTCCTCCTTCCTCCTGCTCCTCCTCCTCCTCCTCTTCCTTCTTCTCCCGTCTCCTTCTCACTTTTTCCTCCTCTTCTTCTTCCTCCTCCTTTTTCCTCCTCCTCCTCTTTCTTTTCTTCTTCCTTCTTCTCCACAACCTCCCCTCCCTTCACTACATCATCCTCTCTTTCCTCATCCTACTCCTCCTCATCTACATCATTCTCCACTTCCCCATCATCATCCTTCTACTCCCAATCTTCCTCCCACTCCTTCTTTTTCCATCACTCCTCCTCCACCTCCTCATCATCATCTTTCTACTCCTCCTCCTCATTCTTCTTTTTCTTATTTTTCCTATCCTCTTCTTCTTCTTACTCTTCTTCCTTTTCTTTCCTGTCTTCTTCTTCTGCATCTCCTTCTTTCCCTTCTTCTTTTTCACTCCTGTCTCCTTCTTCTTTCTGTCCTATCTTCTTCTTTTTCTCCGTCATCGTCGCGTGATCTTTCACTTTGAGCAGCATGATACTCCTCTATCAGAGATCAGAGATTGTCATCAAATTGTCTTTGCTTGCTTAAGATGCCGCCAGTTAAGTCTGTCTTCTGTCAGATGGAAATCACATCAGCTCTGGAAATGAATCTATTACTATGTGGGGCCAATGACCTTTAGCTCTACACGCTTTATAGATTAAATGATATCTGTCACAATTCTAGTCAATTAATTAGAAGCGAATCTTAGAACTTTCATTATACTCCGCGCTTTGAAAGGAGAAGTGTTCACTCCTTCTATTCTTTGAATACAAAAAATACAGAGAACATACATCATACATTATCAAATTGAATTTTTTTGTATAGTGTTTTATTTACAAATAAATACATTCTTCTACTGCTACTACGTACTTTTAAAACAGTATAAATTGATTGTTAAGTTCTAAATATTGTAAAAATAATCTTTCATAAATTTTTATAAAAAAAAATTTGATTTGTTGTATTGAACCTTGTCAAGCAACCTTGCAGGTTAGCTTAAGGTTATGTAATTTTGAGCGAATAAAAGATTTTTCTATTCTATTCTATTCTACTACTACTACTACTACTACTACTACTACTACAGAATACAATAACATGGATTACTCATTCGTGAAAGTTTGTGCGTAATTGAATTGTTTTGTTTTGACAGATTGGTTTCTACTTTGTTGCAGTTTTGACGCCTAGTGGGATCGGACTCCCCGAATTATCTTTTTATAAGCGTTTGATTTTATGTTGGGTTTATTTCTTTACGGGTAAGGAAATAAGGACGACCACGCAAAAGATGACTGGATGATGTCGGGGAAGATCTTTGATTCTTGAGTGTTAGAATATGGAGACAGCGAGCAACAGATTTTTGGAGGAGGCTTGTGGAGGACGCCAGGTCTCTACAGGGTCTTAGTGTCTTTGTCTTTAAGTTGTGGTAGTAGACCATAACGGGTGGTAGTTGTTAGCCTAATACAGTTCAGAATAAACTAGGACTATACTAGTAGTTCTGTGAACAGTGGATCTCACGCCCAAGAATAAGAGTGCTTGATCTCGATGTACTCAATGATAATCACCATGGCAAAATTAAACATAATTCAATTCAATTTGCATAGTCTATAATATATATAGAATAGAATAGCTTTTATTCAGATAACAAATATATACAATTTATAACATATTTTTAAAATTCACGCTTACAAGCAATTCACGCTTACAAGCAATTCACGCTTACAAGGTCACAACCTTTCAGGGGGAGTCGAGATTTTACAGTATTGTTTATAATGAATGTCTTTCATAAATCTTTGCATTACCAAATTGATATGAGATGTGCAGCAATAATTATTATATAAGATAGAAAATTCTAGTGTGAATTAATTTTTTCTTAAATTTTTTTAAGGTAAGGTTTTTGTTTTATCACATTTTGCCCATTTTCACTGTTTGTGCAACATTTTACATTAAGTATTAAATTCCGTAATTAAAGAATATCTATAGCTCCAAGCATTCTGGCAATATGCACTTATTTTCAACTAATTAGTACCATTTAAATATGGTTTTAATTCTTCTAATGAAAGCATTGACTTACCAAAATACTTCCATCTGAATTTAGTGAGAACTGGGCATCTGGTAATGGAATGTTCAATATCTTCCTCCTCTTTTCTGTTACACAAAGAGCACAGTTTATTGTTTATTATCATGCTTGAACTAATATTTATTATTATTATTAGCCGTAGAGCTCCCGAAGTGGAAGACGCTGAGCAAAATGATGATCACTTATTGGACTTCGTGCTGTTCCTCCTGTTCGCGCCCACCAGCTTTTCATTTTCTGAGAAAAAGCAGCTTTTCTTACTTCACTCCATCTTGTTCCGACTCTTGGAGCTCTAACCTTTAGAATAATTTCCCATTTATTAATTTTTGTTCTAAAGTTATTTCGATTGGAAATGTCATTATCAGTAATTTTTGCCAGAGCTAGATCTTTTTTAACATTTTGAATCCATTCTCCTCCATTGGCAAGTGAAGCTACATATTTTACCAATTTTTTTGTAATTCTATGATCAGGAAGCCTCATGATATGACCATAAAATTTAAGGCGTCTTTTTCTCATGTCTGTTGCTATATTTGAATGTTCTTCAACTATGGTATTTTTCTGTAATCTATAATCATTTTCAGTTAATGTTGGACCAAGAATTTTCCTAATTATTTTCCTTTCCTCCTTCTTCAAATTTTCCATATTGGCTTTCCTGTTGAGGTTTAGGGTTATTTATTTAATAATATTTAAACGAATATTTATTTAATAACACAATTTTCGTTTCTTGCCTTTGTGGACCACTTGATGAGTCGAAAGTCATAATTTTGGAAGATGTACTCATTCCAGGCACTGTACATCTTCCTAGCTCTCGCCGGAGTGTATATCTTTGGCTGCCTACCACCTGTTGTGCTTGTTGCTCCCGTAAACGTTCTCCAGTTGTCAAAACTAACCGGTTGATATCTAAAGTACCTCAAAGGCCTTACGCTGAGCCCCTCTAGAGAAACTCCAAATGCTTCTTCCAAAACCCTCCACTCCTCATCCATAAAAACCTTTCTCTGAGCCATAACTTGCAAAAGGAATTTTGGGTACCTGTGTATTGGTAATTTGAAGCATCTCCTAACAAAGCACAGATGCAGCTTGACTATTTGCATAGTCTATTTCATGTCCGTTTTCCACAAAAAATCTCTATTGCACCACCAAGGCTGCGTTTCTATTTTCCAGACAGATGATTGCTCAAATTAGATTTCAGAGGTCTAATGAATGAATTTATAGAACAATATAAATTAAATTTGTATAATTATCATTTATTTAGTAATCCCTAATTATATTTTAATGAAATATCGGAAATGATTTGTTTTATTTGAAGACTCAAACAGATGATTAAGAGGGCTATCTTGAAGTTAAGTTACAAAATTACATATGATGGAGAAGCTCATTTTAAAAATCATTTGTTTCCTATAGAAGAAGGCCTTTTCGAGGGATGAAGCCCACATAGGTCAGATACCTGTGTGTGGGTAATGAGATGGATGATGGTGATTGATGAGTTGGACCAACAGTTTTAGGTGGTTTCCGAACCACCAGGAAGTTATTTTACAGCAGAGAATAGTCTTTTTTGCTGTCCAGTCCAATCGGTCACCTTTGCAGAAAGGGCCCAGGAGAGCGTTGCCTATCTAATCTGACTGAACCGATGCTACGGCTCGTGGCTATCACTTCTCCCAAATGCATGCAAATTTATCTTTTAAATGCATGCAAATTTTGAAAATCCTTATCGCTGGCTATTCCATGAAAAATTTCATAGATTTTGGTCCACGCGTTTAGCTGTAAATGCGTGACACAAATACAAAACGGTCGACTTGAAACAGAGACCTCTCTTCGTTCGGCCAATTATGTAGTTCACAGTAGAAATCACATTATTTCATTTTACACTAATCATACTTCTGCTGCTTCGTAATTCATAAGTTTTCAAATTTAAAAACAAACTCGTAAATCCTGGGAATGATTATGATCCTACCGGAACATCAACAGAACATAAACATTTTTACCGTACTAGTGATGGTGAATTATTTTTTCAATTATACATAGGCCTACAATCGGTGACTGCGGTCAGTTCAATGCTCATTTTTTGACCTCTCTATTTTATTTCGCGGTCGTTGTTCAAACAGGAGGTCAGTGGGACCTTGCGAAGGAGTCTCACAGACCTCTATTTGTCTGAACTGTGTCGATCTTATAACGGTCGCCGCTCTTAGCCTATCACCGATCGTCTCATAACCAACTTCCCTATTACAGACACCAACACATTATCGTCAATATTATCCCACTCACGTTCACTACTCTACACACTCAGTTATAACTGTTTCCTTTGTCGTCTGGGAAAAGAGTGGGCAATTTAAAAAAAGAAATGTTGAGAGGAAATTGGAATTTTACAAATCCGATGAGTTTTTAAATTTATTATTATTTTAGTTTATTTTTTTGATTATTATGATTACTATTATTATTATTATTTTTTCGAATCACCCACTTTGGGGTACGTGGAATCAATCATTTTTTGTGGATGCTTCCTTGCGCTTCCTCCAATACTCCCGCATTCTCACCGATGTTGCCCTTCTCTGTTCCTCCGAGACTACTGTTCTTCTTCTAGTTTTAGGTTTTTCTTGGAATCTTTTATTCTCATCTTTTAACAACTTTCTCAAAATTATTTTGTTTCCAATTATATTCTCTGAGATATCCAATTCATTCAAATCAAGTTCAACTAGTCTAAACCAGTTGCACTTTGTTTTCCTGTTTTAAAAAAAGTCAAATATTTGTTTTGTTAATCTATTTTTCATTCATTCTGAATATGTGGCAGTAAAAACTTATTCTTCTTTTTCTCATTGAGACTGAAAGCTGCTCGATTATTATTATTATTATTTTATTATTATTATTATTATTATTATTATAATTATAATAGTTTTTATATTTCAAGGGAGCTCTTCCAATGAACGAGAAGGTACTTATCTGATCTATTAAACTCGAAATAAATAAACTTATTAATCTGATGTTTTAGTATCATACTACTTTCTCACTTTATATTTAAAAGCAAAGTAATAATTATTTAAAATACTTTTCTAGTGAATTCACTGTATCACACTTACAATATTATAATATTGTTATGGAAGATGAACGAAGTAATTACTGCTGTGAAAAAACGTCTTCTGTTGCAATAAGCAGCGTGTTTTGTTTGCTGTTTCCCTGTTCTCCCCTCTCCTTATGGTTTATCTGGAGACCTTTAGAATGTTTACTTAGAACTTTATGGAATGGTCTTGAAAATGGGAGAATGTCTTATCTGTTTACTTTAGAATTCGATAGAAAAATATCGAACCCTCTTGATCTTTCTAGAGTGATAAAAATGTATATAAAGCAGAAGCTCTTGTAAACATCAGTTCAGTTGTGATACGAATGTTACTGTGATAAAGTGGCAGAAATGACAGTTCCCGTTTCTGCTCATACAAACCGCATTACCCGTGAGCGCTAATACAAACTGTGTTATATGATCGTTCTGTGTTAAGTGATAAATGCAGTATACTGTGATAGATTATCATTCAGGCTTCCTTAACAGTTTATACTGTGACTTGTAAGTGCTTGTAGTGTTTCAACTGTTATGTTTTAGACGCTTTTTCTTGAATTATTAATTGTTGTACAGTTTATTGAACAGTTGTTATTATTTAATATTCGATCGGCCTTCCAACATTTAGTGATTGATTTCTTTTGTGTGATATAACTGATTAGTGCGAGTTGTCAAAAATCTGTGTTAATAGAGTGCAAGTGCTAATTTGAAGTGTTGCCAGAATTATTCTAGAGATAGAACCCTTAACAATACACTTACAATATCTGTGTGATGGCCATTTCGTATTAATGTAATGCTTCTTCAGGCGAGGCTTGGGGCCAACTCAGTAGGCAGTACGCCTCCAGCCGTGTCTGAGGAAGCATCACAACAAAGTGAAATCTCCATCCCACAAATATGTAAGTGTTAAATTCGCTAGTAGAGTACCGTATTTTAAATATTTATTTGCTTAAGGAAACCATACAAACAAACTTCAGTTGACAATATTGAGAAGTGAAATTATCACAAAAATATGCAGGCAATGCATTCAATGTTATCAGAAAATAGTACAATTATTTTGAAAATATTTAGGCTCTTCAACTAGGCTCACATACGATTGTACTTATTCCCAAGGCCTTCAAAACAGATTAAACAATACCGTACAAAAAATAGAAAAACTTTATTTTGTGTCAATAAGTGTATGGAAATAGCTATTTGTGTAACTAGAGTGCAAAATAGCGTTTTTCTGCATCGAGAGAAACAGTTTTTTTCACGAGCCGAAGGCGAGTGAAAAAAGTTTCTCGAGTGCAGAAACAATACTTTGCACTCGTATTACACATTACATTTTTCCTACAGTAATGTAAAAAGTAATTTAAAGAGAACAAAACAGGGCATACATAACCTGACAATTCCTTACATAACCTATTTTCGAATCACATCGATTTCAACAACAACAACTACAACAACAGCTGAAGCAGAGTAGCCAACCTATTTTTAAATGCAGAATAGGGAACCTGTGTATTAGATGCTCACTATTTTGTGTTGTTGGGTTGCAAATTTGGAGTGCGGAAAAGTTCTTTCCCGCACTGGTGCGGGAATAGACTATTTTGCGTGCTACAGTTAGTGCAAAAATAGGCACTTTCTCGAATCACTGTAGGAAAAAATATATGCTTCTGAAAATGAATCATCACGATTCGAAAACGTTTCAGCATACTTGAGTAAATACTTATTCATTCTCTATTAAAATTGACTGCAGGTTGTTAAATTTACCATAAAAAATTAATATTATGGATGAAGAAATTCAAGAAATAATATGGAGCTTTTTTAATATGAAACTTATTTGTCTTGAATAAGTATATAATGTAAATAAGTGGAAAATTGAACCAGTAAAACCAGTGGTGAACAATGATGTCAAGGTGGCTACTATACAAACACACGCATTAGTCTAGTGGTCAAGAGACAGACCATATAGGCATGCATATATATATATTATTATGGATATAGATGGACCAATCTAGACAGTGTAGTTATACAAAGTATAGATATAGAAATATATATAGTTGGACCATATATAGAAATACAAAGACCTTTAGATAGACCATATATAGACAGTTGCCTATCCCTGAGCAAGTGAACAGAACCATTTAAGGCAGAAACTACTCACAGCATCTGGAAGACTGATTCTATAAGTTTTGATTTCTCTTACAGAATAGTGACAGGTTTGGAGCATTCCTTTAAATTACATCTTCATGGTGAGAGATTACAGGAATTAAGAAGGAAAGTGAAATGAGTAGAGTAATGTTGACTTATTTATTAGGATTTCCTCCAACGGAAACTTGATGCAGAAGGATAAACTAATGCAGCAAATTAGCGAATTGTCAAGTGATCCTAACTTAAAAGTGCTGACATTTAAATGAACAGATCTGTGGTTATAATCTAATGTCGATTCAATTACATTTCATTTTTGTTTCTAATTTTCCTTAGAACAGTTCTTTAATAGTGTTGAGAATATATTTAAAAATGAAATGATGCTTTTCGCATTTCAATATTAATTTACATTTGTTATTATATCTGTATTTTATTTAGTGTTGTAACTTGATTCCATTATAGGTTTGTATTTTGATTTATTAAATGGTCATCTGTAGCTTGTTGAATATTGGCTTGATATTATAATCAACTGTTTTACTGGGTCAATCATTGAAAGTAAACTGACTGAAACAAATAACATAGTAAGAGCTCGGCCAGCTTCTAAGTTATTCCTGTAATAGTTCCAGTTCAATTTATTTTGTTGGGAAATAAAAAGACATATTTTGCGGCAAATTGATCAAAGCGCTATTCCATAGTAAACTACAAAGTATAGCCTAAGTACAAAAATTGCAGGTAAAATTTTTTATAACAGTCTGCAGTAACTACAAGCACAAGTAGTAGAAAATAAATTTGTATTTGAATGAAACAGGCCCTTGATCTGCTGCTATAGTTCAACCTGTATCATTTTACAAATAAGGCATCTTTATCATAAATTTGGAAGTTATGATAAACCAATATGATTTCCCCAAGAATTAACTGTTATTTAAGATTTGTTTCCATGTCATCTAAAGTTTAATCTCTCAACAGCATGTAGACTCATGAATTTTGTAATGTATTATTGAGGCTCTTAGTAGAAGCGCTTGTCTTCGATTAGATAGTACTCTGGCTGGCTTTGTTTCCTCCAGTTTTGGGTTTAATCTAATTCAGCAATGGATCTGACTCATCAGTCTTTTTTCTCAATAACTTTTATCCATTTTTCTTCATCACTACATACTTTAATCAGTAACTAATCTTACTTTGTTGGTATTTAATTTTACTTCAACTGTTATTTTATTTTACTACAACTAGTAGCCTATTTTGTTTCATTTTGAACAGTATTTAGTATCTTTCCAGTTTATTTAGCTAATTAAAGGGTTACTTGACAAAAGACATATTTGGGTATTTATCTGTTGCCTCCATTTGTACTACAAAATAAATTAATTCATTTTCCTCATTACCCACGCACAATTCTCAATAGTCATGTCGGCATTATCCAACTAAAATAAGATCTTCATTATTGTTATTTTATCTTGGTTCGGAACCCACCTAAAACTGTAGGTCCAACTCATAAATCACCGTCATCCAACTCATTACCCACGCACAGGTCTCAGACCTATGTGGGCTTCATCCTCAGAAAAAAATTTTTTTTTTATCTAATTCTCTGCCTTCATTTAATATAAAATTCATCCTTTCTTAGTAATGGCGAAGGTGATAATGTGGAAGGTATCCATAATGAATAATAAGACGAAATTGTCACAACCACATTTATTAAAACTGAGTTTGATTGAGATTGATAATGGTGTAACAACCGAAACTAGTTTCTCGAAGTTTTAATAAATGTGGTTGTGACAATTTCGTCTTATTATTCATTAAAATTCATCCAGTATTCAATTTCTGTCATTTTCTATTTCTCTAATTTCTCCTGTTTGTCTATTATTTCTAGGCTTTGTGCCCTAGAAATTATCAGTATAAGTATAAATATTATTAGTATTTCATTTGATTCTCTGCCTTCTTCTTACACAATTTTTTTCATCATCAATCTCTATCACTATCTATTCGTTTCTTTTCTCTAATGTCTTCTCTTTGTCTATTTTTTCTAGGCTTGCTGCTCTAAAAATTATCAGTATTATTATATTATCAGTATTTTCATCTAATTCTCAGCCTTCTCTCTCATACAATATTATATCTCTATTCAATTTCTCTCATTGTATATTTGTTCAATTTCTCTTCTTTGTCTATTTTTAGGCTTGGTGCCCGAGGGGTGGTGAGGGAGGGGTTGGTGGGGGTGCTTGCCTGACCACGCTGACTGACAGCCTGTCCTCGCTTCACCCCGCAAATTGGAGCTGGCCCTGGTCCAAATCACTCAAAATGCCCGCGCTCAGGGGCCGCAAGGGCTGGTGCGGTTGTCTGCAGGTAAGATCAGTTTTTTTTGGAAATTAATTTTCCTCTAACTAGGTATAGTAGTAGACAATGGTAGGAATAGAATTTTTTTAAGCAGCGGGCCGCTTAGCGCAGTTGGTAGGGCGTCGCAATTTCAAGTTTCTGTAGTTTAAGCGGTCGTGGGTTCGAATCCAGCTCCTCCGTCTGGCATCCATGTGTCATCATTCATCTCATTACCTACGCACAAGTCTCGGACTCATGTGGGCATCATCAGCAATAAAAAAATACATTACCATTTTCGTAAAAAATAAACAAAAACAAAAATTCTCTTTCAAACAGATAAAATTCAATACAATATACAATCATGAAATTAAACAATAAAAAATTAAAACCTATTTAAATTTGATTACGATATTGTTACCTCACCAATTTATTACCATTATGGCTCAAAATAAACAAAAACAAACATCTTCTTGTAAACAGATACAGTACAATACGATTTATAATCATAATTTTTTGGGGGATGATGCCCACATAGGTCTGAGACCTGTGCGTGGGTAATGAGTTGGATGAAGGTGATTGATGAGCTGGACCTACAGTTTTAGGTGAGTTCCGAACAACTGAAAAGTGATTTTACAGCAGAGAACAGTGTATTTTTTGCTGGCCAATCTAATCGGTCACCCTTACTAAGAGTGCCCACGAGAAAGCAGCTTATCTCAATCTGAATGAACAGATACCTACTACGGCTCACGGCTATCACTTCCTATATTATATCATCTTTATTATAAAAAATAATGAACACCTAGCAAATTTGAAAATTGAAAACTTTATTTGTGATGCAGTTGTGACAAAATAAATTCTTTCAATGATGTAGATTTTAAAAGACAGAGAAAAAGTTTTTCTTGTGTTTTATAATTATTTATTTATAGCTATAACTGTTAATAATTATGTTTAACTATAATGATATCTATGAATATAATTATTTATACCTATTGTATTCTTTTTACCTGAAACGCTTTTCATAAATTTCTAGCTATGTGCTTAATTTTGTGCTCAAAATATATATATATTTTTTTCAAAAACGGCTATTGCAAGTTGAGCAATGCCAAGTTCTAATATTATACCTAGCTATTGTCAGAATTCAATTGGATTTACCGTAATTGAATTTAAGAGCAGGTTTAAATTTCATCTGTGAATAATGCAATCCGCAGTAGGTTGAATCAAAGAGCTAGGCAGCTATTTAAAAGTTTATAACTGCTAAAACGTCACCAAAACTTTCTCCATTTACCAAGATTCGCTCACTAAAATTTAATTTGTGGAGTCCATTATTATTATTATGGTAATTATCTTCAATGGATGTAAACAGATAAAAATTCTACAATAATTATTTGTTACTAAATATTATTCTTAACCATGATCCATTTTATAATCCTAATACAGTAAATTCAAATACAATAAAACGAATTAAAGAATCACTTTGAACAACAGCTCGAGAAAACTCCGAAGCACAAAGTAAGAAGAGGAAGAAGAAGGAGGCATTATAGCAAAGAATAAAAACGGTTGTTCATTTATAATTGCAATTTTATTGTCCCACATAAATTTTTATGAGTGAGATTACTGTAACATTCATCAAACACTTGAAAAAGGTTCAAAACTACTAGTACGTTTTCTATAGGCAATATTGAATACTGTGTGAATTGAGTTTGCAATAATATTTATATTTATACAATTATTTCATTTCACATAAATTTTTTAGTAGTAAGATAACCTGCTTTCTTGAAATTAATAGAAAATAGATAAAATAAATGATTAACTGTAACAATATAATATCAAAACTGATACTGGATTTCTATTAAATATATGATTTCCATTCACTTTTCCTGGAGATACTGGAGGGATGCATTAAAGAGAAGCTTCATCAGCCTGCCAGGGGTCATATTTCGCTGAGGTTAGGATGAGCGGCCATTTTATAGTTGAAAATTGCGTTGAATTTTAACAGTGTTTGGTCATTGAATAGGTTGGTTCTGTCTTATTATGTTTTTTTGAATATTTCGTATTGTTCCAGTGTATTACAAAATATTCAAACACCATAAACAAGACAGAACCTACTTACTCAATGACCAAACACAGTTCAAATTCGACGCAGTTTTCAATTATATAATGGCTGTTTATCTTAACCTCAACAAAAAATTACCCCCTGGCGGCAAACTGATGAAGCTTCTCTTTATAATTGAAATGCATCTCTCCAGTATCTCCAGTAAAAGTGAGTGTGAATCATATATTTAATAGAAATACAGTGTCAGTTTTGATATTAGATTGTTCATTAAGTATTTCTTCATGGAAAACATCACAGATAATTACTGTAACTCACACAAACAAGATTTACTACAAAAACAAACATAACACAAGTAAAGGTTTAGAATTACTAGGAGGCTCTGCGTAGCATATTGTGATTGATAGCTTGTGAATTTTTGATGTGTCCAAACATGTGACTGAATATTTTTTTGGAGAATTGCCATGCCCGAAAGCCTTGGTTCATACTACGAAAAAGCATCTGATTTATTATACAGGTGTGACATAAGAAGGGCATGAAATGGTGAGAGAACGCTCTAAGTGGGTAAGTTTTAGGAAAAGGAGGTAAAGAGTGATGAAATATGGAAGAGTTTGGATAATTCAGTAGACGAAAGTGGATGGTGATGGTTTGAGAAGAAACTTGACAAGAAAACTTTAGGAAAGAAAAAGAAAAGAGAACAGCGAATAAGATTGAAAATTCATGAGAATGTCGGGGAGGGGTGAGAGGAGGGGATTAAAGGAATAGTTCAGGACAGAGTAGCTAATGAATTTGTAAAGAGAAGAATATACAAATAATGATATGATAGTCAGTTACAATAAGAATAAAATAGAGAACAAATAAGTCTTAATCTGAAATTCATGCCAAGACTTTTTCAGTAATAATAATAATAATATTAATAACAACAATAATAATAATAATAATAAAAATAATATTATTCTTAAAAATAATAATAAAGGCATGGCTTTTATTGGTGAGGAGATCCCCTTACGGGTAGTTCCATCTCGCAGTTTGAGCCAAATTATGGGAAGCATGATGGACATACTATTTCAGTTGGGTTCCGAACCATTATGTAAGCAGGGGTGCCCACAGGGGGGGGGGGCTATGACGCAGACTGCGTCATTGAAATTCTTGGGGGGGGGGTTCCAAAAAACGTTTTGGGGGGGCGTAAAGTTGATTGAAACCGTGTTTAACGTGGCAACATTCAAAAATATACTACGGAGTCACCAGATAGAATGTCAATTAATGAAAATATATTTATAATTATTATTATACAATTGAATATGAATTAGCTAAAATAGTTATGTTTAGGATTTGTGCAGGAAATTATTATTCAAACTTAGCAGACGCTAAGCGAGTGCTCTGAAAGTGGTTTATACAACTTTACTCTCCTTAACAGTTACTAGTTAATCAGCAGAAAGAGCAATAAGTCGATTTAAAATAATCAAAAACAGACTCAGATCAGCTATGGGAGATTCATGGTTGTCCAATCTAATGGTTCTAGCTGCAGAAAAAGATGTACTTGAGTCTATTTCTAACGAAGAAATAATTGGAAGGTTTTCTGTTTCCTCATCCCAAAGACAAAAACTTCTATGTGGGGTTTAGAAAGATAGATTTAACAAGCTTAGAAGGTGCCTAGCTAACTTGTAGATGGTCACAGCCTACAAATTTAAAGTGCTTGACTTCAAACTGTTGATGTTTTTCATGTATTTTACGATAACTACTTACTAATAAGTAAGAACTGCTATAGCAAAACTTACTAAATACTAAAAATTCAGTAATTTTTTATAACTATATGTCTTTATTTTGTTTTTGAAAGACACTTCTTTCGATTGTGTGTTGTAAATAACTATACATGAAATGTGTGCCTTCTATGTACTTCATCCATACATAAATTCTCCCAAGATACTACACTAAGTAAATAACCTGTTGTTCAACTACTGTCCAATAAATGACTTTTGAATAAATAAATGTTTGTGTTTTACAAATGAAGTTATTAACTCATTGTTTTCACTTTCTTTAAAGGAACAACTTTGTAGAATTATTCAACCTTAATGTAATTGGTACACCGAACATAAACTTATAGGTATTTCATTTTTATTGAACATTGTGTATTTGTAATATTTTATTGTTTAAAAACCATTTAAGTTCAAATTCTTATTTAGCTATTTTGCAATTAAGTTTATCGAGCAGAAGTTCATAATATATTCATTTCATTGATATTTCTTTTTTTACCTTTCCAAAAAAATGTTACCAAGGAAAAAATCTCAAGAAATGTACATACATTTTGTATATTATCGACTGGGTTTGAATTTTTCAATAGTTATAAAAATCTTCTTTTAGTTTTAAAAAGAATACGGGGGCTTTTTTCGCATTTCTTTTTTGGGGGGAGCCTAATTTATGGGGTTTAGTGCTAAATTTAGAGGGGGGTGCGTCATGAGGCTTAGGGGGGGGGGGGTGGGCACCCCTGATGTAAGTGATAATAAAGCTTATAACATCAAGTCATTGAAGCAGTGTAAATACACTGAAGTGAAATGAAGTGAAATGTGAACATTTACTTATTTTATTGTTCCTTACATTCACAACACTAACTTGATAATGTTCCACACATAAAACAGTGTAAATTTACACTGCTGTAGAGTTTTTGACGATGAAACGACAAAAATAAATCAACCTCACTAGATTACTAGAATTTACTTAATAATATAAGGATTGGGAGATTTGTAATATTTCTAACATATTATTTTTGAATCAGCACAAAGAATACTGGATAAGTAGCTTCCTATTGCTATATTATAATGAATAAATAATTGATGTATTGTATAATACATTTATTACTCTTGCAAAAAAGAACCACAAAAGATTTGAACAAAAGCTTGGAAATTAAACTGACCACGTTGAACAGTACGTGTAGCCAGTATACTAAACAAATTAAAGAGTCTAGTCTCCACAGCTATCCAATATCACAGGCACTGCCTGTAGCGTTACATGATTAAAAATTAAAAAAAAAAATATCTCAGTTCCTTTTTTATCTTACACAAATTACGCAATGACAAGAATTAGAGCAATTAAAAAAAATTAAAACAATTTCAAACACCTGTGATGTTTTCCATGACGAAATACATAATGAACAATCTAATATCAAAACTGACACTGTATTTCTTTTCATATTATGATTTTCACTTACTTATACTGGAGAGATGCATTTCATTTCTAAAGAGTAGCTTCATGAGCCTTAGTGATGAAGCTTCTCTTCAGGAGTGAAATGAATCTCTCCATCATAAGTGAGTAAAACTTATAATTTAAAAAGAAATACAGTGTCAATTTTGATAGTAAACTTTGAACATTTGAAGATCTATAAGTATGGATGTAGAATGAAAAGAACAACAACTTTTTTCTTAATGAGCACAACTTACTACAGTTGTTGGGAATAATATAGTAGAGAATTAATCTGATAAATTAGAGGTCCAAGCTGGAGTGTTTCAGGGAGGGTGCACTAGTAGGTATATAAACATTATATCAACCTTGATATGCACTATCATTATGAAGAAAGTTTCATCTATATCTTGTGACTCAGTTATTGAATGAGAGGACAACATTGATAACAGAAAGAACTATTAGACATACATGAAGAAATGGACCCACAATGTGTTCTAATCTACAATTGTAGAAAAACACCCACATGAGAAAGTTACGCCTCCAGCAAATTGAATATGGAAATAGTAACTCGGTCGTCCATAATTCAAATCGCAGAAATTCATTTCCTCAACCTCATTCTGTCGCGAATTCATCAACGATGTTCATTAAGGGAACAAATTATATACAATTGGTCCATAGTAATAGATAACGCATGCAAAAATTATGAGGAAAAGTAGGCTAGGTGGTTTCCAAGCACCTCCGGGTTGTAATGTATGTGTAATTCCAGTTTTTATACATGCTATTTAGCTACAGAACATGACTTGCATAATAATTATATTTTTTGGTCACGTGATTCTATGTGCGTTTTCCTGGCATTCAAGGACATAGATATACCTATATATAGATGATACATATTGTATCTTTACATACTGTTTCCATATCTATACATGAATATTGATAGAAAAAGCTTGTAGCTAATGGGACTATTTTAATAACTATTAAAATAACCACTAGAAACAAAGAAAGAAACAAACCAAGAAGATCAAAGGGAATATTGTTCATGGTTTAAATACAAATGTTTTATACAATAGGAGTTTGGAGAAATGTTGACATCAATTATTATTTCTGTTCTACTTTAAAATACAGTGTTCTACAAAAATTATAAGATTCTAAAACCTCACATATTTTTCGTGTAAATAATTCAAATTTAAAACGTTTCTAATATCAAAAATAGCACTGTATTTCTATTTAAATAATAATTTTACTCATTTAAATTGGAGGAGTGCATTTTACTTCTAAAGGAGAAGCTTTATTAGCCTGATCTATCATCAGCTTTGGCTGATGAAGCTTCTGCTTAGAAGTGAGATGCATTCCTCCAGTTTCAGCGAGTAAAATCATAATTCAAATAGAAATACTGTGTCAGTTTTTATACTAGTTTGTACATCAAGTATTTCATCATAGAAAACTTCACAAATTAATTTTTTTAAATCAATGTACAGCAAAATTATTATAAATTAGCAGCATAATATGATTAATTTCATTGATGTTATTTTATTTCCTAGATTAATGAAACAAAAAATTATAACGTAACACAAGGCAAGGTATCACCTAAGAGTCAAACTATGTTCTCGACAATAATTATAAAAGATATCAATTATGAAACTCATTATATATGACGATTATTTGTCATAACTTTTGTAATTGATTTGGGCTTCATACCTATAATTAATTGTGGCTTGAGGTGAATTCCGTTTTTTTCATCTCAGATATAACTAAAGGATACATATCAATTGTGTTGCTTTCCAAACGTCTCTGTCGTATGCTGACTTAGACGCAGAAAGTAGCTCAGAGGTGTTCTAGATAGTATACACACTAACCTGTGCAGCCAGACCCGGTGTAAAGGTGAGAGTGGGCTGTTAAGCATAGAGCTTCAGAATTTGTTACGGTGGGCTTGGCTTAGGAACAACTCTGTTAGCTCAGTGAGGAAAGCAATCGCAACCTTCCTCACTCCTCGTTTGTGTGTAGTACGCTCTTTGTACAAAAAAATTATGGTGTAGTCTGAAGAGTCACCTACAGTCAAAATCGGCTATGGAACTAAACATTTTTTTGAAGATTACGTCTTGAAGACTCCGTTCAAGGAGTGTAAGACAAGTCAGATAAACAATCATATTACCAATTTTATACACTATAGTTACCATAATTTATTTCAATATCAATTAGTTGGGGTGAGGCTTAATTTTTATCTGAAAGGAATAACCATACATAATCAATAGAAAATTTCTATTTATTCAACAAAAATATCAATATTTATCAACTTCCAATTCATTTTTTACAAACATGAAATCAAATTAATTCACGATCTTTCTATTTTCTTTGTTGCATAGCACACCTGCATAGCTAATACATCAGGAAATGTACCCGCATTGTTATTCAAAAAAATCCACCTTACAAGGGAACGCAATCAAAAAAATGTAACTTTTCAACTTACGTGAACGATCATGTCTAAATTAACATATACATAACACATGTGACCGCAAATATATTGATCAAATCAGCATACAAAACACGTGATCCAAAAACGTGAGTTAAAGCATGTCTGGTCAAAAAATAAAATTGTTCAAGGTTATTTGACAGCCAGCCAAGGCATTCATTTCAAGTTTGTCTACTACAATAAATATATACAGGTTGAGGCAATAATGATCTCTATAGCACACCAGAATATAACTGTATATAAAGGTATGGAATGTGTGTGTGTATATATATATATCGTCCTGATTACACATGTGTAATATGAGTTTAACGGTAGTGGAAACATGTGCAACTTTTGTTCATTATCTGGTCGTCAAAGGCTTGCAACCTATGATAGACATATAAGGCATGCCTCATATCTAATTTTTGGAGATTACGTCTTGAAAATTATTATGAAGTACAAGACTCCAATTTTATTTATATAGATAAAAGACGAGTCAAGTCATATCAGAAATTGCACACAATTTTTGCATTCTTATTCACTAGTTACCACAGTTACAATTTTAATTAGTTGAGGTGAGACTCAATAAATTTTGATCTGAAAGGAACTCTTGTACACTATTAAAATCTTCAACAAATGAATATTTTCTCGATTGTTTTTTAAATATTTCGATATTTACAAGACTTATTAGAAACTGAGGTAGTTTTCAACAGAGCTTCCTACCAAGATAACTAGATGTTATTCGAATGAACAATGAACTACTATTAATTGTGGCTCACCAAGTGGTAATCTCACCTTTGGTTTCAGGTATTATAGTCATGTACGTTAAGTTTATGGTTCTTATCAGTCTTTTTTTAACAATCTTATATAAAAAAATGACACTGTATTTCTATTTAAATTACGATTTTTACTCACTTATACTGGATATATTGGAGAGATAAATTTCACTTATAAAGAGAAGCTTCATCAACCTCTCTTTAGAAGGGAATTTCTTCCCTGCAATATATCTCTAGTATAAGTGAGTAGAAATATATATTTAAATAGGAATACGCATTCCAGTGCCAATTTTGATATTAGATTGTTCATCAAGTATTTCGTCATGGAAAACATCACAGACTCTTTTTTACATACCTTCATTCCCCAGATTCAACTTGGGTAATGATGAAAACTCAAATGTGACAAGAGGTAATAGATTGATGATTAATGAATTGTTAGTATTTAGACTGTTATTATCATTGTTTAGACTGACTATTATTATAACTGTTGGTCCTCTTGACCCTACTTGATCCTTGAACACTTGACCCTATATAAAAACAGGTAGAACCCTGTATAAAAGAGGTACAGGACGACTTGCAAGAGAGGCAAGTTGCAAGGAAATTGAATAAGTGTTGAAAGCAATTAAGTAGATAACCTTCTCAACGATCAAATTTGATAGAGACCAGTCTACTAAATTGAGAACCACATCTGAACTAACCGAAGTGCGAAGTTATAATAATTATTTTGCTGGTCAAGTGGGTTTCAAGTTATTATAGCGAATTTGAGAATGATTGAGATGTGTTTCTAATGGGTTTTTTTATTGTACCGGTATGTAATAATTTAGTTTATTATAATATAAGTAGGGCCGGATTTGGGGTGTCTGCCGCCCCTGTGCACAATAATTTCTTACGACAACCCCCACCCCCACCCCCACTTATCAGTATAGGCCTAACCTGTTTTTGATACTTATGATGAAGTAAAAAGCCCAGTCAACTTTGGCAAATTATACAAGGTGATTTTTAAGTATGGAAACGGCTTTATATTGCGTAACTGAGACGTTCTTGGCGAAAGATGCTTAGGCGAATCCGCATTGTTTTAAAAATCCAAATTTTTGCTGGTTTTGACATTTTTGTCCGCTATATTGGATTCACATTTATTTTTTTAAATGGGATAGTGTTCATATGACACATCATTTCAGTGTAAAATTTCAAGAAAAAAAAACAATGGCGTAATAGTATATTTCGCACCTAGGGCCGAAAATGTGTGTTTGCCGGCTCGAGATCGCGGTTTTCAAGTTCGAGACGAAGTCGAGAACTTGAAGCGTTTGAGAGCCGGCAAAACATTTTTGCCCGTGTTGCGAACGCTATTTTTCACCACACTACGAAAAAAAAACAAAACAACAATGTTAAGATGGAAATTTTGAAAGCGAAATTTTAAGGCTATGGTACTTGCAAGAATACAAGGAACGGCTATCACCTTTTTATCCAACCTAGAGCGCTCTGGGTGGGCATTTTGTCAACTACTACAACTGTTCACCAAAAGGTTATGGGTTGATTACATTGGAATAGTTACTCGCTAATGGGTTGATTACATTGGGATAGTTACTCGCTAATGGGTTGATTACATTGGGATAGTTACTCGCTAAGCGAGTAGGACGTTACTGACCGACCGTGCTACAGCAACTCGGCATACCAAGCCGAATTATATTAAAAGTTTATCTTCCAGAATCATCCCCATACTATAGAATTTCTAAGACAATAAATAATATTTCAACACAAAATTAAAATATAAAGTTTACCAACGATTATTCAATAAAATTTCATCAAAACAATATACAATATATCTCATCTGAAGTGAAATGCTGGCAGCCTGCGTGATCAAGTATCGGCTTTGGCCACAATAATATTGTATTTTGGTGTTGGCTACTCTGCCAGAGAGTACAAATGTGACCAAATTCAAAGTAGACAGGCTCTCAACTTTGAATTTGGTCACATTTGTACTCGCTGGCAGAGTAGCCAACACCAAAATACAATACTATTGTGGCCAAAGCCGATACTTAATCACGCAGGCTGCCAGCATAACACTTCAGATAAGATATATTGTATATTGTTTTGATGAAATTTTATTGAATAATTGTTGGTAAACTTCATCTTTTAATTTTGTGTTGCGATATTATTTATTGTCTTAGAAATTCCATAGTATGAGGGTGATTCTAGAAATATTTTTTTAAATATAATTTGGCTTGGTATGCTGAGCTGCTGTAGCACGATCGGTCAGTAACGTCCTACTCGCTACTCGCTTAGCGAGTAACTATCCCAATGTAATCAACCCTTTAGATGGTTAGGTTTTTTATTGTTATTCCTGTTCCTGATTCGAAACCTGCATAAAACAACCAAAAACCTAACCAACTAACCTTTCTATACCAACAGTAACCTTTACCAACAGTTGCAGTAGTAGTCAAAATTCCTAAAAACAAAAAACCTAACCAAGCAACCTTTTGGTGAGAGGTTACCAACATTTGTAATAGTTGACAAAATTCCCACCCAGAGCTCTGTAGGTTGGATAAAAAGGTTCTATTGTTTGATATCAAAACTACAAAATAATACATATTAAGTTATAAAAAGTGATCATTTTTGACATTTTAAATACTACGTACATATTAAATTATAAAAAATAAACATTTATTGATGGTTTAAATATTTTTGTTTTACATAAAAGTTGGAAGGATTCATTTTTACAATCATGACTGCTGTATCCAGACACGATCAGCTGTCATTCAAGGTCATTTTCTTTTCCGCCCTAGGGCGGTAAACGTTTACAGACCTCGACGGAAACCAAACACTTTCGGCCTCCATATGACGCACGAAAAACAGCTCATTACGTCCTAGTGTGGCGAAAACCGTTTTTCAATAGATGCCTTTGTTTTCGATTTATAAGCATTTAAATTTGCATTTTTGCATGGGAAAATTGTGTTAGCAATGAAAAAGGTGGAACGCACTGCATAAAACATTTTATTGAATTTTTCATTCATAAATTATCTAATAACTAAAATGTAATTCATTTTTAATAATACCAACATCATAAAACATTTTTTCCCATAATTTTTTTTTGTTAATGATACCTACTGGCTGATAGCTGATACCACCGGTAGCTGAATTATGGTTGGTAAAAGTAAATTCGTATGGCTTTTCGTGGTGGGGAGACCCTTACGGGTTGGTGAATCATTTGGTGAATTATGGTTGGTGAATCATTTACATAGCCATTTTTTATTTTGATGCATTATTTACTTATTAATTATCAAGTCTTTTTCGTTTAAACTTAGTTATTAGCGTTTAAACTTAGTTATTAGATAATTTAAGATTGAAAAATTCAATAAAATGTTTTATGCAGTTCGTTTACCTTTTTTATTGCTTATTATTTTCCCAAAATTGCAATTTTAAATGCTTATAAATCGAAAACAAAGGCATCTATTGATAAAAGGTTCACGCCAATGTTTTTTTCTTAAAATTTCACACTGAAATTATGTGTCATATGACCACTATCCCATTTAAAAAAATAAAGTTGAATCCAATATGGCGGACAAAAATTTCAAAACCAGCAAAAAGTTGGATTTTTTAAATTATGCAGACCCGCTTAAGCTTCTTCTGCCCAGAACGTCTCAGTTATCTATATAAATAAAATTAGAGTTTTGTCTGTACATTGTATATTTTTTGGTTATTTTTACGTTTTATACATTAAATAAGCCGAAAATAGTCTTATCTCACTTTCTGTCTGTCTGTCTGTCTGTCTGTCTGTCACGGCCGCAAAGGTATTTTTCGCGGCCTTCTCCTCAAAAACGAGAGCATCGATCGGGATTTTAGTTATTGAACAGTATTGAAAACATTATTGACAATGTCTTTAGCTATAAAAAACTAAATTAACTTTTTTTTTAACAGACTAATAAACGTTTAAAAACCAAGTACTGTGCGATTTTGGATACATTTTACGCGGCCTTCTCCTCAAAAACGAGAGCATCGATCGGGATTTTAGTTATTGAACAGTATTGAAAACATTATTGACAATGTCTTTAGCTATAAAAAACTAAATTAACTTTTTTTTCAACAGAATAATAAACGTTTAAAAATCAAGTATTGGGCGATTTTGGATACATTTCTTCTAAGTTTTATTACCACATAAGAACAAATCACGTAATTTATCAATCAGCTGTTCTCAAATATAATCTGAATGGTGGGCCCTTCGCGGCGTTATTTACGCTGTCTGCAGACTTGCGTAGTCGGAGCATTGCAGTCTTTTAGGAAACATATGACTGGTGAATCAAAGCTCATGTTATGTTTCATCAATTATTTCTTTGTTGAAAAAAAAATGTCTAATTTCAATTTATCAAAACAAAAATTAACATTTTAGGAAGGTGCGGTTTGTGCCAGGCTCTTGGGAATTCGCCAGGTAGCACTATTATTACCACATAAGAAAAAATCACGTAACTTATCATGATATATCAATCAGCTGTTCTCAAAAAATATTCTCTCCGATACCTGTCACTGAATTATTGTTCACGTTCTAAGTTGTTTACTAAGGTCCCGGCCATGGTCCCGGCCCGTTCACACGTTACAGTTTTTGTGCGGTACAGTAAATTTGCTGTATCAGTTATTTTGCAGTGCTTTCGTTTGCATGTACATTTCATATTGTATGTTCACATAATACTGTTTCGACTGGATCCAGTAAAAAAGCTGTTCTAGCCGATTTCTACATTCGGCTTTGTCTTCGAAAACTGTATCGCTAAAATCAGCTGTACCGCAAAATATCTATCCGTATTCGGTGGCACATGTATTGTACCGGTAATGGATATGTTCAAACGATACGCTTATTATGCTGGAAGCAGTCTTCAGATCGTCAGCATTGATCTCCTTCATTGATATTCTTCAGCATTGATCTTCTTATTAGTGAATTCCAGTGTCCAGAAGTGGAAGATATTAATTGTGAAAATTTAATTTCTCTAATATATGAGAGACCCGCCTTGTGGGACAAGACTTAAGATTAATATAAAAATAAAGAGAGAAAAATGTGTGGAATATTGAAACCAGAATTTGCGTACTTTGATCAAAATTTAAGAGAAACCTTCAGTAAGAATCTTATTTGAAAAAATCTTACACAAATAAAAAAAATCCTGGACTGGAATAAATAAATCTGAACTGGAAGCTCAATTGTAGAAGGAGGAGAGCACAGCAATAAGCAGCAAAGCCGGACCGTGTGGACATCACAGTATACAGTTGACGCCGTACAGTAAAAAAACCGTACCGCAAAAAAACTGTATCGTCTGAACGGGGGGGCCTAAGCTGCTAACAACTTCATGATCGTTGCTATCAAAAAAGCCGAAACATATTTAGTCTTATTTCTAAACATAATCCGTACGAAGGACGGGCACAATAGCTAGTACAATATAAAGCCGTTTCTATACTTAATATTAGTATTTGAAAACACACTGTTATCTTAGGCTATATGATTTTATACAATCTTCAACTTTCATTACTCCTTCTTCTATTATTTGATACAAATTATCTCTTCTATCGTTATTTTCCATTTTTCCGTTCTTCATCCCAATTTTCATCTAGCAGAGCATAAGAATTTAGAACTAAATACTTAGTAATAATCCTTACCGTACACTTAAAAACAAGACAACAACCTCCCAAGTTTACCTCATAAGTTAATCACTTCCCTGTAGTTTGGAACCCACCTAAAACTGATATCTGTTCTATCAGATAAAGATGAACAACGAATCTAAGCCCTGTAAGCCCTGTAGCTCTGTAAGGGTGACTGATTGGTTCGGACAGCAAAAGTATTCTTTTTCTCTTCTTGGATTTCTTGTTCCATAACGATCTGCGTTGTTAATACTGTATTAACTTTTCGTTGTAAATTTAAAGACTTACAGTCAGTTTTAAATAACTGTGAATATATAATAATATATAATATTAATATATGTGAGTATATATAATATATAATGTGAGTACATTTATTATATATTCACAATTTAAAACTGACTGCAAGTCGTTTTCTTTTTCTCTGTTGTAAAATCTCTTCCCGGTGGTTCGGTACCCACCTAAAACTGTAGGTCCAGCTCACCAATCACCATTATCACTAATTACTCACACACAGATAGGTCTCTGTCTTATGTGGGCTTCATACTCCTACAAAAAAAAAACCAGTTTGAAATACACCGTCCTGACTTGAGCGATTAGTGAGTGAGTCATGAGTTTGTCAGACAGTAAATATTATTTGAAAGTTTGAAAGATTATTCTGGTCACGGTGCATCATTCTAAATGCATAGATTTACAAGTGCATCATCTGACAAGAGTGCATTGAATAGGCAGTTCAACACAAGCGAGAAAGTAGGGCCACTATCATTGGACAATGCCTTCTTCTAATACTCCTCCACCACTTCTTCATTTCACTTCTTTTTCTTTTCATCTTCTTTTTCTTCTTCTTATTTTTATTATTTCATGAGTCCTCTTTCTTCTGCTTCTTCTTCATTCATTCGTCCTCTTTCTTCTTCTTTTTCTTCCTTCATTCGTCCTCTTTTTCTCCTTCTCATTCTTCTTTCATCGTCCTCTTTCTTCTTCCCTTTTTTATTCTTTCATTCGTCCTATTTCTTCTTCCTTTCATCATATTCTTTCCTTCTTTTTCTTCTTTCATTCGTCCTTTTTCTTCTTCTTCTTCTTATTTTTATTATTTCATGTGTCCTCTTTCTTCTGCTTCTTCTTCCTTCATTCGTCCCCTTTCTTCTTCTTTTTCTTCCTTCATTCGTCCTCTTTTTCTCCTTCTCATTCTTCTTTCATCGTCCTCTTTCTTCTTCCCTTTTTTATTCTTTCATTCGTCCTATTTCTTCTTCCTTTCATCATATTCTTTCCTTCTTTTTCTTCTTTCATTCGTCCTTTTTCTTCTTCTTCTTCTTATTTTTATTATTTCATGTGTCCTCTTTCTTCTGCTTCTTCTTCCTTCATTCGTCCTCTTTCTTCTTCATTTTCTTCCTTCATTCGTCCTCTTTTTCTTCTTCTCATTCTTCTTTCATCGTCGTCCTCTTTCTTCTTCCCTTTTTTATTCTTTCATTCGTCCTTTTTCTTCTTCTTTTTCTTCCTTCATTTGTCCTCTCTCTTCTTCTTCTTCTTCCTCTTCTTCATCACCTTCTTCTTCTTCTTATTCTTTTTCTCCTTTCATTTGTCCTCTTTCTCCTTCTACTTCTTTTTCTCATTTATTCATCCTTCTTCTTCTTCTTTCATTCGTCTTTCTTCTACTTCTTATTCTCCTACTCCTGTCTTGTCAATTATCGGAAAATACCAATTATTGTCATAGAGCTAGACAGCTAGATGTTGTCTAGATTAGTGTTTGTTGTACATTTGTCTAGACTCTAGATCAAATCAACCTGCTGTTTGTGATTTGAAATGTTTGAGTTTTATTCATAAAAATACGTTAAAAACTAATATAACAGAGCATCCTTGGACCAAACGAATTAAAATAAAAAATAATTATTATTATCAGTTCTGCTGACATGTTTTTAATTTTACTTGCTAAAAATAACCATGAACATAAAATCTGTTTCACATTAAAATTATTGTTATTTTAAACCCTCAAACTCCAACATCGATAGCTATCTCACTTGGACTATGGGGAGCTATATTTTAATTTATTGATAATTATTAAATGATCTAAAAGCTAAACTCAAGTTCTGATTACAATTGAACCTTAGCTCCAAAATCCTTCGTTATTATGAGCGAACTTTTATTATTCTTTGGTCGTCTTCGGATGGTGAACATCGATGGCATTAAAAACTTCGGTCTCGTTTTAATATAGTGTTACGGGTTCTATGTCTAAAATAACGCTGGCAACACTTGAAATTATCACTTGCACTTTATTAACACAAATAATCTACAACTCACACTGTTCAGTAATTTCTTACAGAAAAAATAAGCAATTAAAAACAGATAAAACGATATTGTTCAACTGATAATGAGTTTTCAATATTACCATACAAAAATCAATCACTAAATGTCAAAAGGCCGATCTAATATTAAATAATAACTGTACAATACACTGTCCAATAATATTCAAAAAGAGACGTCGAAAAAGAACAATTAACTTACGTAGCACTAGTCCGTAATACAATAAAAACTATTTAGTAGCTCACTAGTATGAATTAAATAGGAAAAAGAATTATTACTATAGGCACAGAGAAAGAATTATCACTATATAGGTACAATATATAGAACTGTCACAACTTGTTTATCACGACAAATTTCAAACAAGACTCAACTCATTTACAAAAGTCTCCCTCTATTTATATAATTTTCCATAATTGAGATATCTCTCGATTTTTCTATCAACTTCTAAATAAATAGATAAGGAAACTTGCACTTTCCACAATATTCGATAAGATTCCATTAATGTATAATCAAACAACTAGAACATTCTACAAAGTACAAAGTAAACACCATAAAAGTGTCAAAAGAAGAGTAATTAATTGCTTAGAAGTAAACATTTACATAGCAGATAACAAACCGAGAACCACTTCTTTCTTTCAATTCTCAATAGGCTAAGATGTGTGACAATGTCTACAAAAATATCTTTGTATAGAGAAGAAATAAAGTTTTCGCCACACTAGGACGTAATGAGCTGTTTTTCGTGCGTCATATGGAGGCCGAAAGTGTTTGATTTCCGACGAGGTCTGTAAACGTTTACCGCCCTAGGGCGGAAAAGAAAATGACCTTGAATGACAGCTGATCGTGTCTCTGGATACAGCAGTCATGATTGTAAAAATGAATCCTTCCAACTTTTATGTAAAACAAAAAGATTTAAACCATCAATAAATGTTTATTTTTTATAATTTAATATGTACATAGTATTTAAAATGTCAAAAATGATCACTTTTTATAACTTGATATGTAATATTTTGTAGTTTTGATATCAAACAATAGAACCTTTTTATTCAACCTACAGAGCTCTGGGTGGGAATTTTGTGAACTACTACAACTGTTGCTAACCTCTCTGGTTGGTTAGGTTTTTTGTTTTTAGGAATTTTGTCTACTACTGCAACTGTTGGTAAAGATTACTGATGGTATAGAAAGGTTAGTTGGTTAGGTGTTTGGTTTTTTATGCAGGTTTTGAATCAGGAACAGGAATAACAACAAAAAACCTAACCAACTAACCTTTTGGCGTACAGTTGTAGTAGTTGACAAAATGCCCACCCAGAGCGCTGTAGGATGGATAAAGAGGTGATAGCCGTTCCTTGTATTCTTGCAAGTACCATAGCCTTAAAATTACGCTTTCAAAATTTCCAACTTAACATTGTTGTTTTGTTTTTTTTGTGTTGTGGCGAAAAATAGCGTTCGCAACACGGGCAAAAATGTTTTGCCGGCTCTCAAACGCTTCAAGTTCTCGACTTCGTCTCGAACTTGAAAACCGCGATCTCGAGCCGGCAAACACACATTTTCGGCCCTAGGTGCGAAATATACTATTTTTTCCTATTTTCTGATCAATTTTCAAATTTCTGTAGGCTATATATGTCTATAGCAAGTACATTTGAAATCTGTTATTTTATAAAATTTAAAGTAAACATGCTGCCTTCAATATGCCCTAGCCATGAATTTTTCAATTTATTCAGCCTACTTGATATACACGTTTAAATATTGATAAAAATAAATCTAATCATTGATTTAATATTCAAAGATCTCAGCCATCTTTTATTTCGTCTGCAGCTAATTTCAGGGTGTACATGAATATTTGTTTGATAATGGAATGCTATTTAATTTCAACTTTTTATGGTAAATTTAACGACTTGAAGTCCCCATATCATAAAAAAGTTGATTTTAACAACGCAGATTGTTACGAATAATGAAATTCAAGCTATTTGATTCTTTGTGCATGAAATTTCTGAATTTGTGGGAAAGAGGTAATTTCATCGTTTAAATTGAGATTCTTGTGCAACATTTGGTATAAGGTGATAATAATTTGGTATTGGGCAAAGGTTTATAACTTATGAGTTTTGTCCATTTTTTGTGAAGTTTGATTGTCACCAAACTACTAGGTACTTTAGTAGTTGGTTATCATCAATACCATAGGTTGGAAAAAACAGCAAGAATGTAGGCTACATTTTTGAAGATATTAGTCATTACAAATCGTGAAAATAGGTTGAAAAACATGGGGATTCACATGAGGCTGTACGCAGGGTTTTTGGTAATAATTTTTTTTCGAAGTTTATTGTATTGGATATTATTAAGGTATTGAAATGTTGACTATTTCCATGATAAATTATTTTTTTTCAACAAATATTTCATGAAATATGGGAGTTCAAAGTTGAAATTTTTCGGTTTTGGGGGCAATTGATCTCCCCTACAAGTTATTTTAAACTTTTGATAATTTTTTTTTAAATGAAAGACACATTGACGAATAAAATGACATATTTTTCACTCCGATCAAACAATTAGTTTTCTCAAAATAAATTTTTTAAAACATGCAAAAATTTTCAGTTTTTCAAAAAATTATTTTGAAAAGACCAATTGTTGAATGGAAATAAAAAATGTGTCATTCTTTTCCCCAAGGTGTCTTTCAGTTATAAAAAATTATCAAATGTTTGAAATAACTTTTAGGTGAGTTCAATTGCCCCCAAAAACCAAAAAATTTCAACTTTGAACTCCCATATTCCATAAAATATTTCATGAAAAAAAAAATTATCATGGCAATAGTTAGCTTTTCAATACCTTAATAATATCCAATTCAATGAACTTCGAAAACAAATCATGACCAAAAACCCTGCGCACAGCCTTAATGCCCTTGATTGAGGGTAAAACATGTATTGAATGAATAATGAAGCATAGTGTCCTACTTGTCCTAGACTGTTGAACAATTGTTGGTTTCCCAGGCAGAGCTGCTTGGTCACTCAACCCATACACGCATAATTTATAATAATTATACTTGCTTGATTATTAAGCTGACTTTAATAATAAAAATTTCCAACACATTTTGGATAATAAATTTAGAAATATAAAAACCCTCTCAACTACCATTGAAAATACGTTGCTCATAAGTTGCTTTTAGTGTTGTTTTGAAATTTTGGAAGCCAAATTGCCTTCTTCACTCCCATGGTTTGCGCCTGGTTTTGGAGGGTATATAAAAGTTCTCCACCCTGATTTTGGCCAGCAAGCCGCCATTGCTTGCCTGGCCGGAACTTACTGTGGCTCAGTAATAATCTAAAAATAGATTTCGAGATTTCTCCATGCATTGGCGAAGTGGCGGTGAAGGCGTATTGGTGATAAAAATGTGCGTCGAAAGAAAGTGGCACAGAAAACGAAAGCACTGCGCGCATACACTGATTATATATCTATCCACGGCCATTTTATAGCGCACGTACGCGCAAACACGTCATTTTGACCGGTCTCTACAATTTAAGTTGGCAATCTCCAGGATTACGATCAGTACCCTTCTATTTTTCTGTGCAATTTTGAAAATGTATTACACTTTCTAGCTATGACAATTTGTAGAAATATTCGTTTTTACTAGTTTTCTTATTTCAAATGTATTTCTTATACACACCTGGCTTGTAGATCCGGGAGAAGAATATTTATTTTTCGAGATAAAAGTACAATGAATTTGACATAAATTTAATTTGCGCGGAAAAGGCATGTTGGACTCCCCATTAAGCTGTGATCAAATAACCCAAAGGTCTGGGGTCGATCATAGTTCAAACCGATATATTTTTCCGTCGGCCACTCCAGTGTTTCGGAGGACACGTTAAGCCTGTCGGTCCCGGCTGCCTAAAAAACAGTCAGACTCACGTCAGAGGCCCTAAAGTCATTCAGGTTCGACCTGATAACAATAAATAAATGAATAATAATTTTATTTCCATTTTTCAATATACAATACAAAGAATTTTAACCAAGTGGTTCAATAATTATTTTCAGGTAACAAGATACATATAATAAATGAGACATATATTTTGGAAATCATCCTACCCCACTATGGCATGCCATGTTCTAGAGTAGGTTTTAGTTTTCCATTTGTAATCCAGGGCTTGATTTTCCTTTTATTATGTGTAATCTTATTTACTTTTTTACATTCTTTTCTATATTTATCCAGTAATATTACAAATTCATTCAAAGCATTCATTCAATAATACCAGACCTGAGCCAGCCAGGCCACTCGATATTACATCCTTTAATTATTGTTATTGTACTCGTGTACATATCACAACAAAAACATTAAACTTCTAATGCCCACTACATTTATAACAGGAGAGAGTAGCCTGATTGATAACGAGATTGAATGAGGGCATAACAGGATTACTGATAACTGTGCTACCTTTTCTTTAATTATTATGCGGCCATCTTGTATGTCCATTAAACGCCAACAGTGAACTTTTCTTTTAATTATTCAGTCGGTCAGCATGACAGTGGGTGATTTTTCAAAATGTTGTCTGAAACAAAAAGAATGAAAATAAAAGACGGGTTCGAGAGTCGATTAGTGGTTTGATTGACGCCCCGACATCTAGTTGTAAAGAAAATGGGCCGTTAACAAAACAAAAGATGGCGTTTATTAATGATAGTCATGCAGGACAAGATCCGGATGATAGGTGGACGGACGGACGGTCAAGGACAGGAGAAAGTGCGGAAGAGTGTGAAGGAGAAGGAAAGAAGAAGAGGATGGAGGTAGATTGTGAGGGAGGCACGCGTTGTCGAACTTGAAACTGCTTTATAATAATGATAGTGAGGACAAGGGCAAATAGCTTTTGCCGAGTCAATGGAGTCTTTTGCATTGTTCAAGCTATTGAATCTATCGTTGACTCGTCGTGAGCTGAATCCATTGTTGTCAGTTACGAATCTTGGTGGAGTCATAAGATTCATACACCCATACACGTGAATTTGAGGCTGTAAACTCGATTTTCAACATAAATTTCCCTCTTTTCCTTGGTTTGGAACTATAGATTGGATTACCGAGTCGAGTCTTTTGTATACCGGTAGTTCAAACTATTGATTCTATCGTTGACTCGTCGGGAGTCGAGTCCATTGTTGTCAGTTACGAATCTTGGTGGAGTCATAAGAACTTGTGGCTGTAAACTCGATTTTCAACATATTTTCCCTCTTGGTTTGAAACTATAGAATGGTTACCGAGTCGAGTCCTTAGTATAGTTCAAACTATTGATTCTATTGTTGATTTGTCAGGAGCCGAGTCCATTGTTGTTGTCAGTCATGAATCTTGGTGGAGTCATAGAAGAGTTATAAGATTCATACACGTGAACTTGTGGCTGCAAACTCGATTTTCAACTTATTTTCCCTCTTGGTTTGAAACTATAGAATGGTTACCGAGTCGAGTCTTTTGTATAGTTCAAACTATTGATTCTATTGTTGACTCGTCAGGAGCAGAGTCTTTGTTGTCAGTCATGAATCTTGATGGAGTCATAGAAGAGTTATAAGATTCATACACGTGCACTTGTGTCTGCAAACTCGACTTTCAACTTATTTTTCCTCATTTTCGTGGTTTGAAACTTTAAATTTAATTGAATATTATCCTTTGCACTGGGGAAGTTATTTACATCAAGTTTTTACATCAAAGCTACTCTTTCATTTGCTGGCTTTCCAGATCTTATCTGATCAAGAAGTGATATCTGAGTTTTATTGATCTAATCAGGCAAATTAATAATGAGCGAAGAAATGATTGATTGTAACAAATGCTTTTCTCAAGGGTGAAGTTAAAACTCAAGATCCTCTCTACCCCTCAAGTCTAAGACCGCCTTTAAGTGAAAAAGAAACATTTTATTATTTTTGAAGTAAAGTTTTTTTTCCTACAGTGACCCGAAAAGTGCCTATTTTTGCACTAAATGTAGCACGCAAAATAGTCTATTCCTGCACCAGTGCGGGAAAGTAAATTCCAGTGCGGGAAAATACTTTTCCGCACTCCAGATTTGCAACCTAACAACACAAAATAGTGAGCATGTAAAACGCAGGTTCCCTATCCTGCATTCAAAAATAGGTTGACTACTCTGCTTCAGCTGTGAAATAGTTGTTGTAGTTGTTGTTGTTGAAATCGATTTGATTCAAAGATAGGTTATGTGAGGAATTGTCAGGTTATGTATGTCCTGTTTTGTTCAGTTTAAATTACTTCTGTTTACATTACTGCAGGAAAAATTTAATGTGTAATACGAGCGCAAAGTATTGTTTCTGCACTCGAGAAACTTTTTTCACTCGCCTTTGGCTCGTGAAAAAAACTGTTTCTCTCGATGCAGAAAAACGCTACTTTGCACTCTAGTTACACAAATAGCTATTAGTGTAAATTAACCTCAATGTTTTGGACAATACGGCATATTCAAAATTTGTGAAGAGAGCAGTTTTGGGCTCGAGTCCATTGCATATTCACATTCATTATAATTTTGTCACAATCAATAAATAATAATGCGGAGTAAAGCCGGATTTATAAAAATGACAGGTTTTGTTAGATATTTTGCAAATAATACTCCTATTAGGATAGAATTTTTTTATTGCCATTAATGAAATACAAAATTCAAGTAACAAAAGATGTACACAATCTTCATAATCAAACACTCCACTGAAATATAATAAAAATAAATATAAATTATTTGAAGGATTCATATTCATTTCCCTTTGTAATTTCCACTATTGAAAGTTTTCGAATTTCAAACTTGTTCACTCTAACAACCTTACGGTAGACAAAATGAAACATAATGGATTATTGAATAAAGCTTAAAAATTTGTTTCGGTGAACTTGGCATAAGTTAGATACATATAGCCTAACTCAGTGAGGAAAGTAATCGCAACCTACCTCACTCCTCGTTTGTGTAGTACGCTCTTTGGACCAAAACATAATGTTGAGGTCTGAAGAGTCACCTACAGTCGAAATCAGGTACTATACTATGAATTTGAATAGAACAATGAGACGCCACCAGTAACATTTACCGGCTAGGTTCCCATGAACTCAAACAATAATCATGTAGCCTAATGGAGGGGAAGATGTAGAAAAAATTAATATTAAATTGAATTTAATACATACACTAGAGAATCAACTGCAGATATATTAATATGTTTGACATGTAATGTTTTTTTATTTTTGAATAAACTGAAATTGAAACAAGATGAAATAAATTGAAATTGATAATTAAATCGATGTTGAATGCCTTCAATGCTTTTTAAGACTGTACACTGGGTTTTTGGTCATAATTTTTTTGAAGTTTATTGTATTGGATATTATTAAGGTATTGAAATGTTGACTATTGCCACGATAAATTATTTTTTTCATCAAATATATTGTGAAATATGGGAGTTCAAAGCTTAAATATTTTGGTTTTTGGGGGCCATTGATCTCCCCTGCAAGTTATTTTAAACTTTTGATAATTTTTTTTAAATGAAAGACACATTGAGGAATAAAATGACATATTTTTCATTCCGATCAAACAATTAGTTTTCTCAAAATAATTATTTTAGAACATGCGAAAAATTTGAGTTTTTCAAAAAAAATATTTTGAAAAAACCAATTGTTCAGTTGAAATAAAAAATGTGTCATTCTTTTCCCCAAGGTATCTTTCAGTTATAAAAAAATTATCAAATGTTTAAAATAACTTGTAGGTGAGTTCAATTGCCCCCAAAAACCGAAAAATGTCAACTTTGAACTCCCATATTCCATAAAATATTTCATGAAAAAATAATTTCTTGTGGCAATATTTAGCATTTCAATACCTTAATAATGAACTCCAATTCAATGAACTTCGAAAAAAAAATATGACCAAAAACCCTACGCCCAGCCTTGTTCAAAAAGTATATTAAAAAAAAGTATGGAGCATTTGGACTCCATGGTTGACTTGGCTAAAATTTCTTTCATCTGTCAGTGTTTAGAGTCATATAAGTTACTGCACAGCATGATATCACGTGATAGCAACTGTCTGACTGACCAAGCTCAACAACAAATCAAAATCTCTTCTGTCGGCTGAAATGGAGGTTAGATCAACACGCAAAATGTGGTCCTGCTCAGTCAGAGTCCGGGAGCCTATATCATTAAACAAATAAAAAGAGAGAAGAGAAAAAGAAGGAAAGTGTGATAAGGAGAGAAAGGTGATATCTCAAATCTGACTCACCCGTGTTCGAAATCGAATACATAGTCAGCTACCGATTGAAGTACGTGATAAATTTTGAATACTTGTAGTGAAAACAAATACAGAATGCAAAATATATCGTCTACAGTCATAATCACTTGGGGAAGTGATAGCCGTGAGCTGTAGCAGGTATTTGCTCAAAAATAAGCTACGAACTCCTGGGCCTTCTTTGTTAGGGTGACCGATTGGATTGGCAAGAAAAAATACTCTGTTCACTGCTGCAAATCACTTCTCACTTCCCGGTGGTACGGAACCCACCAAAACTGTAGGTCCAACTGAGATCAAAAGAACTACCTCTGGACTGAAATTAATTTTGAAAAATTTGATAAATCGTTATTTTTTCTAAAGTTTATGTCCTGAAATCTAGTTGACTGAAATTGATGGTTAGCTTTTTGAGAACTCAACCTATAATTTTTATAACTTTACTCCTTATACTGTAAATACACATTATATGAATGTATTACTAAATGAGGAATGAAGCGAATCCTAATGGAGTAATGTGACTGCCCCCCCCGGATTTTTTTATATTTATCATTTTTATAATGATTTTTGAGCATTTTAAAGTAATACGTTTTGTAAAGTTGCATATTTTAAAGTAATTTCAATTAAAGCACTTATTAATTTGAATAAAATATATCTCCGATCCTGAAGAGTCAGTGACAGACACCACTCGAAAACACTGCATTGCCACATTGCCACTGTACAAGCCGCGGTAGGGTAAGAGTCCATGATAACATTTTATACTTTTCGCGATTCCCGTGGCAAATTCTTGAGCTAAATAAAGCTAAGGTTTATTTTTACTGTTTCAATTTAATATGTAAGTTATTAGTTTTGTGAAAGATTACTTTAACAATTCCGGGGGGGGGGAATTGTTTTATATATATATATACTGAATATATACTGATATCCCTCCCCCTGGCTACGCCCCTGCCTCTAGCGAGCAGCACATAAAGCGTGAAAAGCAGGAAGAAAATACAGAAACTCGTGTTTGAATTATAATTAGAACTGTTACATAATAACAGAAACAATTGAGATTATTATGCAAAATAAGCGAGGAGCAGGCAGAACGCGATCACAGTCACAGTTCTTGTAACAGTTATTCGAGTGAGATAATTATTATCAACATTTCTATTTAATTCGTTCATCAAAACCGCCGCGCCCTTAATTCACTTTCATTAAATACAGTATAAGTAGTATTCATTATGATGTAAAGAGTAAAGTAACAAATTACTCACAATGTAAATTATTTTTGATTCTAAAGTACTGGAGTTATCATTTCCTGGATTATTATTTGAGTATAAAGGAGGTATTGAGTTTTCAGAAATTGTCTAAATAAAAATTCTTGTAAGTGAAGACAGCACCCTTTAAATTTATTTAAGAATCCTAAAGTTCAATCTCTTAGAGGCTGACCTTAAATTTTTTATTTTCATGTATCATTTCATTTTGCTGACTAAAATACATCATTATTACACAATTTTTACTGACTAAAATTGATCATTATAAAACAATCCAATCATATTTTACAATTATCGTTCCCACTTATGATAAAATTGAGAACGTTGGCATTATAGAGGAAAGCAGTTTTAATATTTCTTTCCATGTGTTCCAAAATTATGATTATAATACACAAAGCTGAGGAGACAATCACTTGGTAAGTAACAATAGTAGCTTAATTGTAGAAAAACCTAGTTGAGTTATATTGGGAGCAAATTCTATAACAAGATACCGCAGTTTTTAAAGAGTCTTGAAAATATAGAAATATTTAAAAAACAATTGAGAAAATATTTAGTTGATAGAGTTTTTTATAGTGTACAAGAGTTCCTTTCAGATCAAAATTGAGCCTCACCTCAACTAATTTTTTTTATTGCTGATGATGCCCACATGAGTCCGAGAATTGTGCGTGGGTAATGAGGTGAATGATTACACATAAATGCCTGACGATGGAGCGGGATTCGAATCCACGACCGCTGAAACGACAGCAAGCTCGCCCCAACTAACTGCGCTAAGCGGCCCGCCAAATTAAATTGTGTTAACTAGTGAATAAGATTGTTAATAATTGTTGATCTGACTTGTCTTGTACTCCATAACCAGAGTCTTTAAGACGCAATCTTGAAAATACATTTTAATTTTCTATTATTCCAGAAAGTGGACCAATCTAAACTGAAATCTGATTTTTTATCCGCCTTTTCGAGACAAGCTTGTTACTGGTTGCCAAATACATATATAAATGAAGTTTGGACTACTGTATATATCTATGACGGTATCTCTTGTTTATCATTATTAGTCTATGAACCTTATCATCATTTTTCTAGACCTAGCAACAGCTTTCGATAGCGCCTGGCCAGTAATGGCATGGAATGGAATGCAGTCCTCCCACTTTCGTCTTTTAACACACGATTAGGCAGGCGGCCTATACTTGAAAATTTGCTGCCGCTAAGATCAAGTTTGTTGTATAGTGAGTGCACTGCACAGAACATACAAGGTCTTGGCATTCACTTTCATCTCGACATGAGATCAGCCTACTTCTTCTTTTTCTTCTTCTTCTTCTGTCTTCTTATTTTCATCCTTCTTCTCCTTATTTTTCACATTCTTGCTTCTTCTCACTTCTACTTCTGCATCATCACCTGTCATCTTCTTTTTACTTCTCCAGTCTTCTGCTTCTCTATCTTCTCCTCTCATTTCTTCTTGTATTTTTCTTCTCCTGTCTTCTTCTTTTACACCCGACTTCTATCTCCTGTCTTCCTCTTCCTCCTCCTCTTCCTCCTCCTCTTCCTTCTCCTCCTCCTCCTCATTCTTCTTCTTCATCTCCTCCTATTGTCTCATACTTCTTATTTTCGTATTCTTCTTCTTCTTTTTCTTAATCTCCTGTCTTGTTCTTATCGATCCTTTCACTTCTTCTTTGTAATCTTCTGTATTCGTCTTCTTCTTCTCCCGTCTTCTTTTTCTTTACGATTTGCTGTCTACTTCTCCTTTTTTCTTTCATCCTCTTCTTCTCCTCCTTCTCAATCGTCTCCTGTCTTCTCCTTGCTTTTCCGGTCTTCTTCTTCTCCACCTTCTTCTGCCATTTTTTCTTCTTGCTTCTCTTGTCTCCTACTTTTGTTGCCATTTTTTTCACCATCTTCTCTTGGACCCATCTTCTTCTTTTCTCAATCCTCTCATGTCTTCATCTTCTCACTTCTTCTGTCCTTTTCTCGGCCATTTTCTCCTCCCACTACTTCTTCTTTTTCTAATTGCGTTCCCTGTATTCTTTTTTCTTCTTCTTCTTGAATTTCCAGTAGCTTCTTCTCCTGTTTTCTTTTTTCCTGTTTCCTTCTTCTCCTGTTCTCTTCTTTTAATTTTCCCTTGTTCTCATGCTTTCTTCTTCTCCAGCCTTTTTCTTAGTATTCCTTCTTTTCCCGTCTTCTTTTCCAGTTTCCTTCTTCTATTTCTGTCTTCTTCTCCTGTTTTCTTCTTCTTTTCCTGCTTCCTTCTTCTCCTATTCTCTTCTTTTAATTTTCCCTTCTTCGCATGCTTTTTTCTTCTCCAGCCTTGTTCTTCGTATTCCTTCTTTTCCTGTCTTCTTCTTTCCCAGTTTCCTTATTCTCCTTGTGTCTTCTTCTCATTCTTCTCCTGTTTTCTTCTTTTCCTGTTCTCTTCTTTTAATTTTCCCTTCTTCTCATCTCCAGCCTTCTTCTTCGTATTCCTTCTTTTCCTGTCTTCTTCTTTCCCAGTTTCCTTATTCTCCTTGTGTCTTCTTCTCATTCTTCTCCTGTTTTCTTCTTTTCCTGTTCTCTTCTTTTAATTTTCCCTTCTTCTCATCTCCAGCCTTCTTCTTCGTATTCCTTCTTTTCCTGTCTTCTTCTTTTCCTCTTTTCTTTTACTCCTGTTCCCGGGTTCGATCCCAGTTCTGACCGAAAGTTTTTACCTCGGGCCACTCCCGTGTTTCGGAGGACACGTTAAGCTGTCGGTCCCGGCTGCCTAAAAAACAGTCGTTAAGTCACGTCAGAGGCCCTGAACTTATTCAGGTGCGACCTGATAACTCTGACACCAGACCTGAGCCAGCCAGGTCACACGATATTATTATTATTATTTTACTCCTGTATTATTGTTTCTCCTGTCTTCTTCTTTCTCTCCTCCTGTCATTTCTTTCTTTCCTTTTTCTTTCCTCTACTTCTCATTCATCTTCTGCTGTCTACTACTTGTTCTCTTCCCACTCACAATCACTACATCTATCTTCTTATCTTTCTCCCTCTATCCTTTCTCTCTCAACAACTCTCCACACATATGCATATACAATGTACACCTTCCTTCCTTCCGGCGGCCTAGGCCTACCTGCCATTTAATAAGCGCAAAATGAACCCGCTGACCTTTGTGCCGCATTTGTCCCATATTTTCACCCACACCAAACGGAAAACTGAATGTTTTCGATTTCGTTCGCCTTTGCATACAAGACACGATGATATCATCTCTGTTTTTCTTTTCTTTTTTCGTGTGTCCGCGAACCGGACAAACTGCTCTTTCTCTTTCACTTCTGGCAATTTCACGTTCGTTTCTCAGTCACCTTTCTTCTTCTTCCTTTCGCCGGGAGATCTGATAACAATTATTATTCTAATCGCAGTAGTAGTTGTTTCGGATGGTCAGGTCCGCAGAACACTATCAAGGTTAACGGATCAGAACAGCTGATCCTGGATTTCTTTTTTGTATAATATAAACAAACAAGAATGAGAATGGGATAGCTAGTCCAATAATTTATGTATGCACATAGCAATGTTAATAGAATAAAACAAAAAAAGAAAAAAGAAACTGATTTCAATGAAATGATGCTCAAAATTTAAATACTCACGTACTAAAATGTTCAAAATAAAAAGTTCATTTACACTGGGAAAATTCTTAATTTAATACAAAATACAAGTAGCCTTTTGAAGTCGGCGCCAAATTTTCCATAAACCTCTGTAATACAGTATAACATAGAATTTGTTACTTGGTATAGAACAAGTATTTCGGGCCGACTTCAAAAGATTACTTGTATTAAATTTAAAATTTGCGAAACTTGGATGGGGCCACTGCTAAATGATGTTCTTTCATTAAATAAAATATCGAAATCGGCCCAATACTTCGACTAATTTATGTACAAACATGGGTAAAAACATAAACAAATAGAACAAGAAACAAGACAAATAGTTCAAATTGAGAAACTCCTTCTGGAAGTCGGTTAAAAAATGTTGTTCTATAACTTCCTCAAATTAGCGAAATAGGAAAGTCATGGCGTCACTCTGTTCAGAATAGCTGGAAATTTCCGTAGCTTGGAAATTTCAACTCTATTCGTGCACTTTTTCAGTACAAAAATGATAATTTTCCCTTGTCATAGATTTGAATCTAAATCTTGATTAGATGTCAATGATGTGGGTTACTTGATTACTTAATGCTACTAAATTCTACTGATTGCTACTGATTTGAATACGTAATATCCCCACCATTTCTCTAGTTCTCAAAAAACAGAAAGACCTTGTTTTTAATAACCTTGTTTACATCGTACTCTCGGACCCCAAATTTATGTTTTAGTCCAAAGAGCGTACTACACAAATGAGGAGTGAGGTAGTTTGTTATTGCTTTCTTCACTGAGCTAACAAAATTGTACAATACAGTCCCAATTTTCACGAATAAAATTTTAAAATAGGTCTAAATGACATTTATCAAGTTGATTTATCAAAATGTCAGAGGCCCTGAACGTATTCAGGTGCGACCTGATAACTCTGACACCAGACCTGAGCCAGCCTGGTCACACGATATTATTATCATTATCAAAAGGATTTCTTAAAGATTCGAATAGTTCTACAGGCCTAGCAGACTTGAACTAGAGAATGAACAATGTGTCAATAGGTTCCTCCGAAATGATCTAGCTGGTTTCAATAAGTTGTGGAACTTGATGGAATTAATTAATTTTTAGCAGGTCTATGAGGTTAACTCCAATCAGTCTTAGTGTAAACTGAGGAAAAACTTGAATTGCACTCTGAAATTGCACTCTGTGCAATTCCCTACTCTTCCAAAATAATAGAAAGTCACAATTTTTAGTTGGTCTATGGAAATGGAATTGAATTCAATCTTAGGTGAACTGATGAGGTAAAACTTGAATCTTGACTTTTAGTACGGTACAATTAGACCAAAAAACGGCCTAACCTCAACATCCAAAGTAAAAGTTTCCCTCCACCTGCAAATTGTTCTATATGGTCCACATATTGTTTGGTAAAAAGTTACACCATTTTCAGCGTCGGGTTTAGGGGGGAGGGGGGTTTAAGTGGGTGAGTTTGTAGTTGTTATCAGTTTTCTCGAATATTTAGAAAACTATGCGGTTTAGCTAAAAACGTGTCCTATACAAAAATTATCTACATTAAATTGTGAACAAAAATGGTCTTTGCATAATCTTGCTAAATTGAACGGTTCCAGAGTTACGGAGGGTGTAAAAGTAGGCAATTTTCGTATTTTTCAGATTTTTTTCAAGGTGGAATAGCTCTGAAATAGCATTTTTCATGTGCCAGAACGTAATGTACTATAAAATATGCAACCTCTTAATTTGGGAAGCCCGTAGCACGCTTGTGGTCAGTTCTACAAAATAAATGCATAGGATCATTATTGTACAGAATTCTGTCCCATTCAACTTTCATAGGAACAGAAACTCATTTTGAATTATCTTTACTGATTTAAAAGCAAAAAACTAAAACTTTGAACCTTTCAACTCCCCCCCCCCCCCCCCATTCAACCCCTTTAATTGGGTCTCACCCCCCCATGCTTGGGGACTTTTGGTATATTGTAAGAGGGAGCGATTGGCGAAAAAACACATTCCTTCTATCAATTGATCCTTTCGATGACCATATTTTTGTCTAATTTGACTGGGCTACTAGGCCTGTGGAAGCTTCTTTCCACTTTAAAAGTAGCACCCCTAAGAGAGGGTGTTGAGGTTGTCATTTCTTCAAGGACTTATCACTGGTAACCACTGGCCACCAAAATTGCAATTTGCATTTATAATAAACAATCCAGCATAAAAAATTAGTTTCCATAACGGTAATGTGATATTTTTTCATAAAATCTAAAAAATACGAAAATTGCCTACTTTTACACACACCGTAACTCTGGAACCGTTCACTCTAGCAAGATTATGCTAAGCCCATTTTTGTTCGCAATTTAATGTAGATAATTTTTGTATGAGACACGTTTTTAGCTAAACCGCATAGTTTTCTAAATATTCGAGAAAAACTGATAAAATCTACAAATTCACCCACTTAACCCCCCCTCCCCCTTAAACCCGACGCTGAAAATGGTGTAACTTTTACTTTGGATGTTGAGGTTTATGTCTAATTGCACCATACTATATAAGTAATTCCCATTTCCTCCGAACAACCGCCTTAAATTGCAACGTCACAATCTTTCTGTTCCCATCTTGAGAAGTTCACAATCTTTCAAACTCCATCTTGAGCAATTTCGAAATAGAGAATTTTGTCATTTTTTCAATTTCCTCACATGAAACATACAATTTACAACTTCAAGCACACAATAAATTTGAACTCGAAGGCGATCTTCTCCATTTTTTACAACCGGTAGCACTTTTGAAACATTTCCAAATAACCGCGTTCCTATGGGAAACTGTCTGACTGTATGTGACGAAACAAGAATTTTTATTGGTCGATTCGATGTTTCGGAAGTAGACATTTTCCCTCTTTCTTTTTTCTTCTTCTTAAAGTTTGTCCGTCTGGTTGTCTTAAAATATACCACGATTGACCGTCAGAGACACAGTCATTATTATTACGACATATGCCTACAAGCGAGAAGCTCTATCTATTGATTGAGCAGACTTATTACAACATAAAGTCACTCACTATAAATGTACATATAAATAGCCGTCAAGCGTCAACAGATATATATATATATATTACAACGTAAAAGAAGTCAATAAACTGGCTATAAATATACCTATTTAACCGCATATATATATTAATATAAACAACAGAAATGAAGTCAATAAACCAACGAAGTCACCTTTTTACGAGGACTAAACATCTAACACTTCATTTTTTCCTGTTCCGCAATAACACTGGACTCATACTGCCTACTTATTGACATTTTTGTCTATCTAGAAATAAAATCTTTATTTTCTCTATTTCGTTATTTTGTTGTCGTTCTTGGCGACATTTCTAAGTAATTTCTTCGAAGAATGCGGTTAAAATAATGAGGCAACTTATGAGATCTGATCAAGTAGAATAAACCTGCTGAAAAATAGTTGAAATATATGTGTGAACCGGCTCTGTATTTCACAATGCTAGATGATGGATAAAAGTCATAAATTATACATGTTGAATTTTTTTGTCTTTTCTAAATGCAAGTGTATTTCTAGTGATGCTTTTCAGTTTCTTACTCATTTTTCTGGCTTGTTTCGTTCGTTTAAATTTCGTCATTTGAAAATCTTGTAAGAAAGTGACACATTTAGGCTACTCACTTTTATCATTTACCGTCTTATTTTTTATATAGAATATGCAAATGTGCCAAAACTCAGAGTCTATGAAATATTGTCTGTAGAAAATGGATCAGTGCCATGATCCATCTCAATGCTGAATCTTGCAAACAGTGAAGACCTACCATTCTCTTTCTTGGATAGACTTCAATCTCGTCAGAATGAACCAGAAATTTATTTGTTTCAATAAATAAATTGCACAAGAATTGACGTCAGATTTCACATTCAGTACTTTTTGTTATCTTGTAATTTTATCTTCTATAATTTGAACAACTTCCAAGGTAAAAATTTTTGGATCTAGCAGGAGAATATTTGGGTTTACTGTTTCAGTCTTTCGGTTCTATTTCTTCAATATTCTGAGTTCCTAATTTTTTTGTTTTTTGTTGCCTACTACAACTATTATTGTTTTATATGGATTTTGTTTATAAAATATTGAATAAAGTAGGCCACCTGAAGCCTTCAAGGGTCCAAGTATGAATATATAGGTTGTATGGAAATTGGTGATTGGTTGTCTACTAATTTTTGAAACCAATTTTGGACACTGATACTGATTTTCTGTTTTCAAAAATCTGTTTTAATTACTAATAAGAAAAAATTGTTTATCTTTTTTTTTCAATAAACACAATAAAGCCAACTCTTCTCTCTAGAAACCAAGTTCTAAAAATATTTAGGCCTATCCCTTTCAATTTTTTAAAAATACCTAAAGCCAGCTTCTATTTCGTCCAGATCTTTTAAAAATACAATAAATTTAAAGAAAACATTCAGCCACATCTACATAAATTATCTGTTGTTTAACTAACTATTCTGTTGTGTCTACATTCTGTTTACATCTGTATATCTATTTCGTAAATCCATGGCTAGACCACATGTAGATTACGTCATTTTGTAACTTGAAACTTAAAGAATAGAAGTGAGCCTACTGTATATCTAAGCTTATATTTGAAAAATACAGATAAAGGCATAACGTATAATATGAGCGTCTGGCGTAAAAAATAGTTTTAAAATAGTTGGAAAGAGTAGATTATGGCGATAATTTAGAGTTAGAAAGTCAAGGCGATAAATTCAAAAATAAAGGTGAGAAGAAGGAACCGATAAAAAAAGATTTTGTCACACAATCTTTTACTATTGAGCAATAATTTCGAAATGTAATCGGCGGCCTATTTCAAAAGTGCTGCTGGTGGATAGGAAGATGCTACCGCTACTACTATTCAAGGGTAGTGGAGCTCACACAATAATATTGAAAAAGAAAGTGAGAAGTATATGTGGACGAAGGAGAAGAGGTAGGAGATGGAGAAGTGGAAAAAGAAGAAGAGGAGAAGGAGGAGGAAGAGAAAAAGATGAAGGAGAATGAGGAAGAGGAGAAGAAGGAGGAAGAGGAGCAGTAGGCGTTGGAAGAAGAAGAAGAAAAATGAGAAAAGACGAACAAGAAAAAGGAGAAGAAGATGAGGTGGAAGAGGAGGAAGAAGAAAGGAGGATAAAAAGCATCAGAAGAAGTGGAAAAATGATGAGGAAGAGGAGAAGGAGAAGGAAGACGAGGAGAAGAAGAAGAAGAAGAAGAAGAGAAGGAGAACGTAAAAAAGAATGAGGAGGAGGAGAAGAATAGGGAGAGAAGTAAAGAGACAGAGGACAGCAACAATGAACAGACAGAAAAGTTGTGAAGAATTAAAAAAAAAAAGTGAAAGTATAAGAAAGAGGAGAAGAATAACTAGAGAGAAAGGAGAAGAAGGATGAGGGAGATGAAAAAGAGGAGGAGGAGGAGGAGGAGAAGGAGTAGGAGGAGGAGGAGGAGGAGGAGAAGGAGTAGGAGGAGGAGGAGGAGGAGGTGATGGAAAGCCGAAGAAGAAAAGGGTGAGAAGTATATGTGGAAGAAAGAAAAGAGGAAAAAAAGAAGAAAAAGAAAGAAGATGAGGATGGAAGGAGAGGAAGAAAAAAATATGGAGAAGAGTGGAGAGATGGAGAGGGACAAGAAGTTTGAACGGACAGAGAAATGGTAGAGAAAGATTAAAAATAGAATTATAGCCAGAGCAGAAAAAACAAGAAAGAGAAAAAGAATAACTGAAGGTAAGAAGAAGAAAAAGAAGAAGAAGAGGAAAAATAAAAAGTAGAAGATGGAGGAGAAGGAGAAGAAGGAAAAGAGGAAGGAGAAGGAGTAGAAGGAAAAAAAGAAGACGGAAAAAGGAGGAAAAAAGAAAAAGAAGAAGGAAAAGAAGAAGAAAAAGAAGAGGGAGAAGAAGAGAGAGCAGAAGAAGAAGAGTGAGACGGAGGAGAAGTAGACGGAAGAAAAAAAGTAAAAGAGAAAAGTAGAAAAAAATTATAAGAAAACAACTGAAAAAGAATGAGGAATGGAAGAGGAAGAGGAGGAGGAGGTGGAGGAGGAGGAAAAACAGGACAGAAGAATTGGAGGATTACGATGAAGAGCAGTAGATGAAGAAGATGAAAATTTTATTTAAGAAAATTTGATTGATGGTGGAGGATGAGGAGAAGAACTTCTGGGCCCTATTTGTAAGGGTGACCGATTGAATTGACCAGCAAAAAGGACTCTTTTCTCTGCTGTGAAATCACTTCCCGGTGGTTCGCAACCCACCTAAAACTGAAGGTCCAACTCATCAAACACCATCATCCAACTCATTACCTATGCACAGGTAATGTGAGCTTCATCTAGGGTAGGCCAATGTGAGCTTCAGGATTAAAAAAGGAAGTAGAAAACCATTAACAGCAACAAAGCCACAAGAATAAAGAAAGATGTTGAAGAAGAAGACGAAAGGCAATAAATATCGTTTTTATCGGTTGGGGGTCAAGGGATTTATGATTTAAGTTCAGTGTTGTGTATCTTCCCTCGTATGAAGAAGAATAGTGGTCCTAAAACACACTTATATAGTTACACAACACACATTGGAAATTAATGGAGATGGTTCAACTTATGCTATTCTATTTGCTATTGAATTGTACAGCAGTTGTGCAACAGTCAAGACGTCCATTTTATCTTTCTCCGATTACAAATAATAATAAATGAAAGAATGGTTGAAAGGTAGGTGAGAGTGAGTAAAAAGACCTTGGAAGATGCACGCAGGAGAAAAGATTGAAGAATATCTCTCTTCAGAAAACTTTAGAGTGGTAATCCATTTACGAGTGGCCTGTAATTCGATTAAAATTGGTATCCATTTCGAATCAAGAACAAAAATGGTGTGATATAACAGGCCTAGCAGTCAAGAGCATTGAAGTTAGGTTACTACAGCTAGCAGTTACTACAAATAATGAAATTTCATAATGTTACGGGTTCTATCTCTAAAATAACACTTCAAATTAACACTTTCACTTTATTTACACAAATTAGGCTACTTCCAACTCGCACTAATAAATCAGTTGTCCATCAACATAAATCAATCAGAAACAAATAAATCGATAATGTTCAACTAATAATGAAATTGCAATATTACTGTTCAAAAATTGACCACCAACTGTTAAAAAGACCGATCAAATATTAAAAAATAACTGTTCAATAATTCAGAAAGAAACGTCTAAATCATAACAGTTGAAACACTTATGAAGCACTTACAAGTCACTGTTTAAACGGTTAAAGAAGCCTAAATAATAATCTGTCACAATATACTGCATTTATCACATTAACATGTTAAACGTTCGTATAACACAGTTTGTATTAGCGCTCACTGGTTTGTATGATCGGAAACGGGAACTTTCGAACTGTCACTCTGCCACTTTATCACATTAATATTTGAATCACAACTGAACTGAAAGTTTACGAGAGCTTCTGCTTTATATACATTTTTAACATTCCTGAAAGAACTAGAGGATTCTCCATTTTTCTATAAAAATCTAAAGTAAACAGATAAGACCATTCAGGAATTCTTTAGATGGACCGCAAGGCGAGGAGTGAACAGGGGGAGCAAACATAAACATGCCAATTATTGCTTCCGGGAGTTACTATTGACACAGGCAGATAACGCTGAAAATTCCTGTCCTTTCTTCCATAACAATAACGAAAATTATGATGTTCGGGGCACAGGTAGACAAGTGCATGGAGTCAGGCGCACTTAGACTTTTGGTTGGGGGGGGGGGGGGGGGGCAAGATTAGCCCTGCCAACCTCCCTGTCCACTTTCCACCCCCCCCCCCCCCATCACAGTTTTCGCCCAAAATTCACTTCCTTTCATAATTTAGCGATTTTTTAGCTCATCTCTTGAACAATTTCAAAAGTTGAAATTTTGTAATGTTCAGGTTAAGGCCTGACCCGTGGTGAGAAAGGGTTCTAAAGTTATATGCCGAAAACTGTCAATGCTTGTAAATCTGGTAATTTTCAATGTTTGGTCCAGAAATAACTATTTTCAAAAATTTAGTTGATTACCGTTTCTCAAGAGCCCCGTGACCTAGGAAAATCAGTACCGTATTCAGGATCATCTAGGACCAAGTATAGCTTTCAAAATTTCCCCCCAAATAGTGCAAGAATTAATAATTTAAAAAATGTTATACAACATTTCCCATCTTTGGGTTCAGTCGGACAGCTGCAAACGAAGAGAGCATGCTAACACAATTGTTTGAATTTTTCGCGTGATGGTCCCGGACTAGACTAAAAACAAATCGAGCATAGCTAGTTAAAAACCAATCTTCCCAGCAAATTTTTCCACCATTTTGCATATTTTGTAGCATACATCAACAACTACTGTAGTTGACGACTAGTAATAGTTTTTCTTATTTTCCAGTCCACCATCAAACCCATTCAGTTCAACACAAGAATGTGATGAATTCAGAATCACTAATTAATAAAGTTTCCTGCAATAATCCGCTCTCTTCGCCTTTCCGCTAGTAAAATTAGACTTCAATTTTTTTGTAAATCTTCAAAGCTGCTAGGCCTCTCAGTCTATATTTTCAAACGCGGTATTTTTTCAGTGTGGCTAGAGATATCTGGAGGGGGGGGGAGGTATACTTCCGCTCTATCCCCCCTGAATTGGCATCTGATTGTACTATAAAATTATTCAAATTGAATTTGTCTTGAATTCTACTTGTTTTTGTTTAGATTACTTTTCCCAAAGAATTAATATCAGCTATTCGTATAATAGTATGCTTAATAGCCTACTATTTTAAATTGATATTGTTATATTTTTGTTTCAACTTCCCATCTAATAATGGTTTAGTTTGTTGAAATATGAATAAAAGTAAGTGAATCTTATAAAATAGTGAAAACAGCTTATTTTTAAATAATCGAGTTCCTGGAAAGAAAATCTAGCAAAATAACATTAAAAAGTAATAGTTTAACTGGGTCATTTCAAAGTGAATCCCACAAAGTGATAAACAATTAGTAGCTTATTGACTTCATTTACTTACTTTTATACTTTATTAAATAGTATCACTAATTATAAATAATTGGTAAAAAAATAGCAGCCTAAAGACTCCATTGATAAAATACTATAAATAAGTAACCCTACAGCATTATAAATAATCAGTAATTTATCAGCCTACTCCATTAATAACAGATTTTTTCGAAAGTGAATCTTAAAAAATGAACAGATGATAACAGATGAACGGCCCTGCTATCCATAGCTGGAAGCAAATGTCATGCTTCTCGTGTGTTTTATTCATGCTGCAATCTCTAAAACGGCACAGACGATGAACTTTAGATGATTCAGATTATGAAGATGATTGTTATTCTATTTGCCTGCATGGTCATTACCAACCGCCTATTGTGGGGTATCGTGAACTCTCCATCCTTTCTAAATAATTACGGGACTAATATCGTACCGGTACTACACAACACAACCGTATCCTAATCTGGGCTCTGAGAGTTTCTTCATTCGATTTTTGAATTACAAATTATCGATTATTACACACAAAATATGAGGTGAATGTTGTTTTTTATCGACGTATAATATTACGTTTCTCAATCATTCATATTTGGGTTTTATGGTTGGTTTTGTGTTGAAATAAGAAGGTGGGTTTGTGTGTGATATGGTACTGTAATGGAAATGGAATGTTTCTTCATTCGTGGTGATAGTTTGAGAATAGATGTGGGTTTTTCTAATAGATGTCATTAAAACTAGTCTTGAACACTCACCATTAACGTTTTTGTGTGATGTGAGCTTCTATTTATTATTTTTTTGAAGATTACGTCTTGAAGGTTCTGGTTCTGAAGTATAAGAAAAGTCAACTCAGATAAAATATTACCATTCTAGTACAGTACCACAATTAAAATTTGAATTAGTTGAGGTGAGACTCAATTTTGTTCTGAAAGGAACTCATGTACACTATAAAAAGATATCTACCAACAAAATATTTTCTCTATTGATTTTTGAATATTTATATATTTTTAAAACTCTTTAGCAACTGCGGTAGATTATTGTCGATTTTCCTACCAATATAACTAGGTTTTTGTTTGAATAAGCTACTATTGCGACTCACCAAGTGATAATCTCCTTGACTTCGTATATTGTAATCATCCTTGAACCAGAGGCGGATTTGAAGATTTGCCCCCCCCCCCCACATTTTCTTATTTTCCACAACAATGCATGATTTAGTTCTATGTTCATGTTCTATGGGCGAAGGTCACAAGACAACACAAGTTACTTCAAAACCGTTTCCTTCTTGATTGATAAGCCTCTAACAAATCAATGATGTCATCATAATTTATTTTTTCTTCATGTCGGATTCGATCAACAAAACTGCCGACCAATTTAAACGATCATGTGACATTGTTTACAGATAATTTTTTCGAATATTTTTAATTTTTGGAATAATTTATTTTTTACTTTTTTACCAAAATGTTCCGCCCCCCTGGGAATTCATCCCATACGTAAATCTAGCCCTGCCTTGAACACCTGACTTAGGGCCGTATTTATGAACGTTCGCCTAGTTTCTCTTGACTCTTGAAATGTAATGTATTTAGAATAGAGGCATTTTAAGAGTCTTTTAAGTCAAGAGACACTGAAGCGACTTTCATAAATACGGGAATAAGCTTGTGTTTCTATTTGGGCCAGACCCAACTGCCAGCTGGCTTGGTAAAATTCAGTAAATCTGTATAAATCATCATAATTTGAACTACATTTTTATTTGAACCATAATTTTAATTTTTTCAAAATTTTGTCTTATCCAGGACGACGAGCCCCCCGAAATCACGTACTGTGTGGTGGACCACACGGGCACCCTTTCGTTACAGACGCTCACACCCACGCAGCCTATGCCAGGCGAGGAGGAGCTCAATGCAAAATTCGCCGAACTGGTGGAGGAGTTGGACCTGACCGCGCCCAACCGAGCAGCCATGATGGGGTTACCCGCCGAAAAAAAATGGCAGATCTACTGCAGCCGCAAGAGGGACCAGGAACAGACTACCGATCTGTCACAATTGCCTCAGGATTATATTGAGCGGCTGGATGCGCTGGCACAGGTTAGTAACAGAATCGCAGTCAAAAATGTCTGTAAAGTACCATATTTTTTCAAGTGAAACTGCGACAGAAAGCAGCGGGCCGCTTAGCGCAGTTGGTTGAGGCGTCGCAACTTCAGTTTACTGTCGCTCCAGCGGTCTTGGGTTCGAATCCCACTTCTCTGTCTGGCATCTAATTGAAAACATCACAGATCTAATTGTTAACATTCACTTCATTACCCAAAAGTCTCGGATCATGTGGGCATCATCTGAAAAAAAGAGAGAAAAAACTGATCACTTCAGGAACTGGTTTTGAACCTCAAACTAGGAGAGTATTTTATTTAAACATGTCTTCAAACGCTTCAGGCCAGAAATAAAATTAGTTTAATATAAAAAATGGCATTGTATTTTTATTTAAATTGAGATTACACTCACTTAACTGGAGAAATGTATTTATTTTCTAAATAGAAGCTTCATCAGCCTTCATCATTGCTTCTCCTCAGATGCGAAATGCATTCCTCCAGTATAAACGAGTAAAAACCATAATTTAAATAAAACTTTTTATACTAGATTGTTCATCCAATATTTTACCATGGAAAAAAGGTTACAGAAATATAATTTTGTCAGATTCACTTTCAAGGAATTATTTCTTATGAGATTTATTTCCCAATAATAACTGGCTATTAGCAATCTAACATTAAATCATTAAAACTGGTATTGTTTTTTTTTTTTTGTTTTACTTAACTCATTAGACTACTAATTCTATATTTTGATATCAGACACATAGAATCGTTAAGGAAGGTAAATTCAATAGTATGTGACTGTTAAAAAATTACTGGTTAGTCTTCAAGACTAGTTTTAATGTCATTTATCAGAAAAGACATAATTTTCAATTTTCATGTGTGATCGCTACAATATTCAGTAATTCAATCACGTAATGCAATGAGATAATATAGTATTGCATCTATGAAATCTTTCACTTTCTCCTCCATTTATGCTGGTGGAGCCTGGTCTAATTATAACACTTCAGTTCAGCTCTCCTCAATATTATGTGGGTGATTTCTTATGTGTGTAATCCAATTCCATTAAGCCTGAAAACACGAAACATTGGTATTAAAGTTAGCCTAATTCATTCAGAGCCCTCATGATGATAAATCATGAAAATACAATCTCTTTAATTTGAATGATTATGAAGAAAAGAATGATGATCCGAAAATTGATACCAATTTCGCATTATAAATAAATAGCTAGGATGTGAATAGGATAAAAAATATCAAGAGAATATAAGTCCAATGTCATCAATCACCATCATCCAATTCATTACCCACGCACAGGTCTCAAACCCATGTGGGCTTCATCCTCAAAAAGAAAAAAAAATGTAATCTACCAGTCCAGTCCAGTGTAGTCTGTGCTGGTTGAGTTACTAGTTGCGTTCCAGAAACATATAAGTTACCATTTATTTAAGAATCGACAAATTTGTTAAATACCACATAAATCTATGTAGTTCCCTTGTTATGATGTTTTAAAATAAGTAGATTTAACTGGGATAGGGCCGAGCGATTCTGGAGTTCGATAGGATAAGATTTTAGTTATATTCTATCTATTATCTATGTATCAGTTCTACACAACTTATGTATGTCATTTTACACTCTTCATGTATAAACTTATTAATGACTCACCACATTTAAATTTTGTACTACTCTGTAAATATTCATTCAAGTCTAAATTTTTTTCTCATCTGCACAATATTATATCTTACTCTCACATATTATAAATTACTTGCACAAAAATTTTATCTTGTTACTGATTTTTTTTATGTTAGAAGGATTTAGTTTTTAGTTAAGCCCAAGCACGGCTGCTCCTTCCCCAAGCTCGAGCTTGCTCTTTTGGGGAAGTAGTTCCTTATGTTTTAATTTGTATAATTGTGATTATTTCATTTTTGCTGTGTATTTTTAAAATGTATTTTATATTTTGTAAGGTGTTAAAGGAATAAATAAATAAATAAATGAAAAAACTATCAATACATCAAAAAATTAAACTTGTGAATAAGTATCAGTGCTCAGGGTGGAACAAGCAGTTCAGGAGCTTGTAATATTACTAATATTACGAAGAGAGGTCTCTGTTTCAAGTCGACCGTTTTGCGTTTTTCTGTCTGTCTGTCTGTCTGTTTGTAACGCATTTACGGCTAAACGCGTAGACCAAATTCAATGGAATTTTGGATGGATCTTCCTGTAAGGAATGCCTTGCAATCTTTGTGTAAGGATTTTCAAAATTTTGCTTGCATTTAAAATATATTTAGAAGAAATAAAACCAAGATACTCAGGCCTTCTTTTATAAAAAACTTATTCATCAATTTATTACAAGAAACACTATTAAATTCCTGGATTTCTTGTTCCATGACGAACTGCGTTGTTAGTATTAACTTTTCATGTGAAATTTAACGACATGCAGTCAAATATTTGTTAAGAATAGTATAATAGTACTCGGCCAGTTTAAGTGAGTTATTATACTTATTCTTAACAAATATTTGACTGCATGTCGTTAAATTTCACATGAAAAGTTAATAAAACACTATTAAGTTAAAACATACAACAGACACAGCCCACTACTGCTTTTTATGATTTTTAAAATGAGCTTCTCCATCATATGCAATTATATTAGAAAAAGGCAATTAATATTGTTCTATAGACATGTAGACATGTTCTATAGACATAATATTGTTCTATCAATAGACATGTGAGATATCATCTGTTTTGAACAATCAGCTGACTGGAAAATAGAAACACAGCATTGGTGATGAAAGACAGAGTTACTTTTTGTAGGAGATAGACATGAAATAGACTACCCAAATTGAATTAAGGGTTTGGTCTGATGATTTTGTTTAATTTTGCGATGGTGACTATCATTGAGTACATCGAGTATGTTCCTCTTTGCAAGGGCTTGAGGTCTACTGTTCACACAACTACTAGTTATAAAGATTGATCATATTATTATATATCATGTATATTAATCATCAACATTTCACATTTACTTCAACTGAATTTTCTTTCCATTTCTTGATTCAATAACAAATAAATTGATTAAGAGCCAGTTTGCTTTCCGATTCTAACAATCTTTTCCCAATTTTCCAGCTGGTCTCATCAGGCGAAGGAGTCGAAGACTCTGAGATGCTGAGTCGTGGACGGACGTTGGACTCGCTCAAAACGGCCCTGCGCACACAGCCTCACAGCTTCGTCCAGCATTTTGTCGAGTCGGACGGACTCGCTTCTATTCTAACCTGTCTCTCGACTATGGACTACGCCACAGCACAAAGCCCCGTTCACACTGCGCTAATCGGATGCGTGAAGGCGCTGATGAACAACTCGACAGGCCGCGCGCACGTGCTCGCCCATCCGACCGCCATTAATACAATTGCTACCAGTCTGTGTACGGACAACGTTAAGACGAAGGTCGCCGTGCTTGAGATACTGGGCGCTGTTTGCCTGGTACCAGGCGGACATAAGAAGGTTCTAGATGCTATGACCAACTACCAGGCGTTTGCTTTCGAGCGGGCCAGGTTTCAGGTAAATACAGAACCCCTACAATTCAATAAGACATGATGTTGTCACAACCGCTTTTATTATTGAAACCCTAGATGATAGATGCAATTTTGGGCAAACCACTCTGAAGATGACGCTTATTTTAACCTGAACCATTCTATACTTCTACTTGCTCTAAAAGCAACATGCTATAGAGCAAGCTGAGACAAAGAGTGGACAGTTTAGAATGAGCGTGAACCTAAAATACAGAGCAGCCTCATTTATCACATTGACTGCCATGATAAAATTGGTAAACTCTTCTCACGTGCAGCTCAGAGTGTATAACCTGTCCTGAGGCCCATTCATCCACACTATATTCTGTCACCTGACATCAAATCATTACAAATTATAGATTGTGATTTGGGCATGTAATTGAAAGAGGATTTCAAGTTGAAATATTAGTTTTTATCTTGTGGATATTCCTAGACAGTTTTGCATAACGATTTCTCAACAAATTTCCCCATTATTTGAAGGATTTTGACCTTAATGTATTTTTTTTTCAAATCTTTATGGCTCATTTTGAGCCCATTTTATTAAGTAGATGAGTTCCTATCATTCCGCACCTTGGACTTGATGCTTCATGGAAACAAAACTTTTTCACTCGATATTCAGCAGTTTTATTCAATTCTCTGTATTTTTGGTTTGATTGATATTAAGAATCAATTCTGAATTTTGTTTACTCTATTATATTTCATCAATTTTAAATTTCTCTACTCATCCTACATGGGTGCTAAATTAATTATAAATTAATAAGTTTCAAAATTTTGTTAATTCTATTTATTTTTCATCAATTTAAGTCTACTCTACCGTTGCTATATGAATGCTAAATCTATCTTAAATAACCAAATGAATTATTATCACTCAATTTTTATTTTCATTATATTCTTTACTTTTTTAGACGGTGATAAACGATCTGGACCGAAGCACAGGCGTGTACAAGGACGAGGTAAGCCTTAAAACGGCGATTATGTCGTTCGTTAACGCCGTGCTTAGCTACGGTCCCGGCCAGGAAAGCCTTGAGTTCCGACTACACTTGCGTTATGAGTTCCTAATGCTGGGCATTCAACACATCATCGACAAACTGCGCAAGCATGATAATCAAACGCTTGATAGGTGAGTACAAAAAAATTAAAAAATATAATAAAAAATTAAAATAATTTTATACTTTTCAAATATGGATAAAAATAATAATATAAGATAGTATAATTATATTTTCACATAGACGCCTTGCAGAATTATTTAAAACAAATAAGACATGGAATTTTTCGTTCTCACTTGAGGCAGAACATGTTTTGAGGCAGGATGCCCATTCTCAGTGCCTGGTTGGACCTACAGTTTTAGGTGGCTTCCGAACCACCGGGAAGTGATTTTTTCGTAGCTTATCTCTTATTGAACAGATACCTGCTATGATACTTTGCTATCACTTTATTCGATAAATTAATGTCAATTTTAAGATACACTGTAGGAATTTTTCTCTCAACAAAGGAACAAGTTGCGTGGAATTGTAGTGGGGTACAAATTTTATAATAATGAAGATGATTTATCCGATACCAATCCCAAATCTTGATGAAGATTTTAAAAATTTCAATAAAACTAGAACGGGTAGCCCGTTTGACAGTAAGTCAATATTGTTTATTTACTTAATTTTATTTAATTATAGTCATCTGTGATGCTTTCATGACGAAATACTAAATGAACAATCTTACATTGTATTTCTATTCAATTATTATTTTCACTCACTAAAACTGTAGGGATGCATTCAGCTTCTGAGAATGTGAGATAATGATTGTTTATCTCCATTTAATAATAAACAACAAAGGATTTCGTACTGGCCTCATATTATGCTAATGTTTATAAATCTCAAGATGAACTAAGTTAAATCAATAATTATGAAATGAAATTTATTCCTCCACAATTATTATGATACATAATTCTCAATTTTACAACTCAGGAATTTTTTTGGCCACATTTACCAGTAATCTTGACCAAAGCAAAAATGAAACTAAATAAACAAGAAAACTAAAACTAAAAAAAAAAAAATGAAAAACACTTGAGTAATGAGTCAAAACTCGCATAAATTTAAAAATAACTCGCATTCCATGGCGTCTGTGAAATAAAAAGACTTACAAAAAACCTTAAGCCAACAAGAATCTAAGTGGTTTCGAAATTATATAATAAATTGAAAACTACAATTGATCAAGAACTAGATTGTAATTCCCATTCGCCATACAGAGAGTAATCATAATAGACTATGTTAAGGAGTAATTAAAGAAATTTAAATCCTGAAAAGTGAAAAGCCAATTCCTAAGTTACATTAAAAATAAGTTTATATTTCCAGACGATTTAATATATAGGGGCAGTTGATTAAAATAATTAGGAGCAATATATTGAAATAGTTTGTCTCTGATGGATTTTGTTTTTAAATTTTGCAGGCATTTGGACTTCTTTGAAATGGTTAGAAACGAGGATGAAAAAGAAGTGGCCAGGAAATACGAACAGGTAAATTGATAGCATTCTGTTACTCTCAATCAAATGTTTTAATAATAATAATAATATCAAATGACCTGGCTGGCTGAGGTCTGTTGTCAGAGTTATCAGGACGAAATGTTGTTATAATAATATTATTATTGATTGAATTTTGAAATAATAAAACAAACAGTATATCACAGAATTATTCAATAGCATCTACAGTATTTGAATAGAATCTCAGATGCGATATTTCAAATTGTTATCCATATTTCAAATGTAGAGCACTTAGAAATAAGTTTGAAATGCTGTATTCACTTGGAAATAAATTGGGATTCAGTGTATATTATTCAAAACTAGATTGGAATGGTAGCAGGCTCTCACCTTGGTAATAAAGGAAAAAGTGAGTTTTAGTAATTTCAAAGAAAATGTGATAAATTCTTTCTTGAATCCTAAAAGTGAGCCTGACTTTGAATTCAGTATCTAATGAATTCGGTTTTGGCTTTTCAAAACATTAGCTTATGGAGAAGGGTAAGGAGACTAGCTTCTTGGTTCAACATGTCTTGATTTTATGCCAGAACTGTAGAATAAAAATACTCAAATGAGCATGCATAGGCAGTAATAAGAATTTAGTATCAATGAGATGATAGATCGAATTTTGTTTTCAGGAGTCAGTTGATACAAAAAGTACAACAGCAGTATTTGATCTTCTAAGAAGGAAACTCAGTCATACAGCCGCTTATCCCCACCTATTATCACTTCTCAACCATTGTTTGCTTCTACCTCGTAAGTATAAAAAATCCGACTACACAAGCGATCTTTTCACATTGGTTGATGTAATTACAACAAACACGAACTTCTCGAACGTTCCGGTGTCGTACTTGGAAGCAGTCGAATAACGTGTAATTCATTGATGAAAACTTCCTATAAAGTAGTAACGGTATCGCGCATGTAGTCTGACCCTGAATGATTTGAACCATTGGGGTTTAAAAAGCATGTGTTTACGTAATCTGACCCTGAAAAGATTAATTAGCACTAATAATATAGACTTTACTGAATAAGACAACATAAGAAAAATTACAACGGGGGCAGAATTTCGGGTTGGAACACGTATAAAACTGGATATTATTAATGTGAATGTTCCATCAGGTCATACATTTTGTGATACAGTGTTCAACTGTTCATGATGTTTTGGATTAACGTACTGGAAAATCTTGAATTGAACTGCAACAATGCATTCGTCGTTGATAATGTTGCCTCGAGGTGAATTATTGAATAAATAGTATTTCCACTGTATTAGAACCTAGTAAAGTCAAATTAACAGGTACAATTTCCTTCAATCTTAAATGATTCAGACAAGAAATGTATAGAATTTTTCCCAACATTTCTAGAGCTAGTTGAGAGAGTATTAAGGTTCGCAGCTTCTTCAAATTGGCTCACAAAGATTAATAATTACTCAATAATACCTTTTTACATTAGTCTTTACTCTTTAGAGAATCAGAACAAATCTGAGATCAATATAACTGGGAGCACAATCAGCTAAATGAATCTCCAGTAAAATCTAGGTATTTCATCAACCAAAACTAAAATTTAGAAAAATCTTTGAAAATGTAAGCAGAGCTTGATACCGGGAAAATTATATTTCTAATTGGGAGTTTATTTGGTTGAATTGAATGAGTTTTAGATGAAGTAAATTAGTTTTTCTATTGAATTCATGAGTTTATATCTATCAATTGAAATTTTTGAATGTTTTATAGTGGACTATGGCAGTCAGCCCCAGCACTGGCTGTTATTCGACAGGATAGTTCAGCAGATTGTTATGCAATCTGAAAACGGATCAAATCCAGATGCGTCACCATTGGACATCAATGTCAAAGAAATTGTCCACTTGTAAGTAACCAATTTATTCAAAAATAATTAGTAAATAATTTAATATTCACCTAGGCTGAATATTGTATTAATAGAATGTCTATTAAAACAGGTGAGAGCCATCAGTGTATGCTTATAAGTAAATGAAAAAGATTATTCACCTCTTTTTCAGTAAATAGGCCTACATTTTACAATATCACAGCTGCACAATAAGCGTGAATGTGAGTGTGAATATGTATCTTTTTTTGTCTTTCTACTAGTATAATTGAACTTGACCATTATTATTATCTTTTGTTTTGGTTTGTATTACTGTATTATATTCATTGTAATTCATGGACGTGCTTAAGTGGGAGAGTAGTCTTTTCACTAAACAGTCTAAACTTTGCCATATCAAGGAAAAATAAAAAACTATTCTATTCTACATTACTTCGTCACAGTTCTTTCACATCACTGAATACTTTGTATTTGTGTTTTGTGAGATAATCATTGCATGCTTTTGGCTTGCACCCATGTCTACTTTTTCTTCATTTCTTTTATTATTTCTTCTCTTCTTTTTAATTTTTGATTCCTAAACATATTTTATCATTTTATTTTTGTCTTGAATTAAATTATATTTTATTGTTATTATATTATCTTTAATGATCTTAATGGATCAATCTGCGAGCTCTTGTACAAAAATAAAAAAAATTAAAGGAAAATTTAAATAAATACATAATGATGTGGATAAATAAAGATCAACATGTCCAAGAATTTGAAAATTTCAAAAACTAAGTGGTACAATATACAACAAAAGTTCAATATTATCTTGTGAGCTATAACTAAGATACATCAAGATGGACTAAATGAATTATAAGAGTTGGATCTTTTCCGTATAAGTTCTGGATTATGAGTATGAGTATCTGGATTACTGAATGAGTATTTGGATATGAAAATAAGTATATGGATAACTGGATGAGTATCTGGATAACTGGATGAGTATCTGGATAACTCGATGTGTATCTGGATAACTGGATAAGTATCTGGGTATGATAAGTATTTGGATAACTGGATGAGTGTCTGGACATTATAATAAGTATGTGTTAACTGAATTACTAAACATGGATTACGAAAATTCAATTTATTTTTCAAGAATATTAAATGAAGCAAGATACATTAAAATGTGTGTATGTTCAATACCATAGCAAATTTCGACTCTTTAGACCTCAAAATTGCGTTTTTGTCCAAAGACACACGCAAACGAGGGGTGAGGTAGGTTGCGATTACTTTCCTACTGAGCTGACAGAGTTGTTCATATGCCAAGCTTACCTAAATGGACTGGATAAATTACAGAAATTAACTCAAATACTGTCTAGGATTGTTTGTTATTCTATCTACTTCATTCAACATGAATTTCTTTAAAATAGCATATTTTTTCTTACAGATTAGCCAAAGAAGAAGAACTAGTAGCGGCCAGGAAGAAAGCCGAAGATCTGGAGAAAGATAATATGCAAATAGCAACAGAACTGTCAAAGAAAGAACAAGAACTCGACCGTAGAGCACAAGAAAAGGTAAAAATTAACTGTTGAATGGTAGAAAGCTGTTTATTAAAAATTAGTATTTCAAAAGACCAATTCAATTTTCAATTTAGGTTTTATCTCATGTCCATGATAAGAGAACAAAAAAAAAACATGAGAAAAAATCATTATTGTTGAGAATAATTGAGCAATCTAAATTATAATTATTAGTAGATTTTTCTTTGAAGGATGAAGCCCACATAGGTCTTGGACCTGTGCGTGGGTAATGAGTTTGACCTACAGTGGGTTCCAAACCACCAGGAAGTGATTTTACAGCAGAGAACTGAGTCTTTTTTGCTGGCCAATCCGATCGTTCACCCTTACAGAGAGGGCCCAGGAGAGCGTTGCTTATCTAATTGAACAGATCCCTGCTACTGCTCACGGCTATCACTTTTCTAATTATGAGTGACTCAGGAAACTGATGAACGGGGTCTGGATGAATACTTAATGGAATATGTATGATCCACACACATTTTCAAGAATATCAAGACGTTTTCAATAATTTATTCCTTATAATACTGTTGAGGCAAAGTTCAAATGAACCTGATTCAACAGTATCGTAAAGAAACTACATAAGATGAACATTAAACAGGAATTTATTGTGTACGACAGATTTGATCAGCGTGAATACCACCATTACACAGCACGTATTTATTTTAGGATGGTGATTATCCTCGAGTATTACATGCTCAAATTGACTGTAAAAAAATCCTTACACTTCTCGCTTCAAGATAGAGAACGTTAATCACTAACCTGACAAACGTTAATCACTAGAATTGATTTTGAGATAACAGAGAATCAGATGGAAAAATGGTTAATTAAGATTAACAGAGATCTCTCAAGAAATGTGTTAGGAGATAAAATTGGTTTCTGCAATGAAACATGCAAATAGAGTATAATATTCATACAACTAATATGCTACTGTTATTATCAATCTAGTATAAAAACTGAAGAAGTATTTCTATTTAAATTTATGTGGAAGTGATAGCCGTGAGCCGTAGCAGGTATCTGTTCAATCAGATAGAGATAAGCTGCGTTCTCCTGGGCACTCATTGTAAGGGTGACCGATTAGATTGACCAGCAAAAAAGACACTGTTCTCTGCTGCAAAGTCACTTCCCGGTGGTTCGGAACCCACCTAAAACTGTAGGTCCAGCTCATCAATCTCAATCATCCACTCATTACCCACGTACAGGTCTCAGACCTATGTGGGCTTCATCCTCAAAAAAAATTATGATTTTCACTCACTTATATTGGAGGGATGCATTTCACTTCTAAAGAGAAGCTTCATCAGCCTCACGTCTCTTTAGAAGTGAAAAGCATCCCTCTAGTATCACCAGTATAAGTGAGTAAAAATCATAATTTAAACAGAAATACAGTGCCAGTTTTGATATTAGATTGTTCATCAAGTATTTCGTCATGGAAAACATCACAGATGTTATTATCAATCTACAAAGTAAGATATTTAACATATTGTTATTCCAGTATACAATATTCTGATAAAATAACAATGATATCCTAAATCTTGAAACTGATACTGATATATATTAGGGGCCATGGGTATGAACGTTTCTTCAGTGTCTCTAGACTCGAGGGACTCTTGAAATACCTGTATAAACACTTTAAATTTTAAGAGTCCCAGGAGTCAATGGACTCTGGAGTAACGTTCATGAATATGGCCTTAAGAATCTAAAACTAATTTTCACATCTTTCTCATTCCAGTCTACAATAACTCTGATACAATAAACTTCCACAGCACTGATGATATTGTGACATTATGGATCTTCAAACCAATTGTTAACTCTGTTCAATTCTGTGATGGTTTCCATGACGAAATACTTGATGAACAATCTAATATCAAAACTGACACTGTATTTCAATTAAATATATGATTTTCACTCACTTTTACTGGAGATACTGATATTAGATTGTCTGTTTAATTCCTTTGTCAACAGGAAGACATCGAAGCCAGTCTGCTGAGAATAAAGGAGCGCTTGGAGAAAGAGACAGCTGCACATTTGGAAGCAAGACAGAAAATATCCGAACTGGAGGATAAGACCAGTGAACTGGAGTTGAGAGCGTCTTATGACGAGAGCGAACGTAAACGACTAGAAGCGCTACTCAGTTCAGGAAGTTTGCCTGATGATGCTAAGGTCAGTACATCTTATTTGTATTTAAATTTTATTTTAATTGAACAAAAACCTATTCAATTGTAATTCTAAGATTAGAAAGAGATTGAAGAGTATTAGTACTGATATATGTCGTACCATAGATTAGGGAGTAAGTAAGTGATGGTTCGTCTATGGTACCACAGAGTCAAAGAAAATTTCAGTCTCCAAAATTGCTTGAAAACCTACTGAAGCTATTACTCGCTAGCACTAAGAAAGGGAAGCATAATGATTTATTTATGCGTTAGATCGAACAGTTCTGGAGAAGGTTATATCTATTAAATACTTGAGTGTAGTAGATGATCAGCATCTCAAATTGACTAGCCACATTGAACACTCGGTATCTCGTCTAAGAAATCTGGTTTATCATTTTTATAAATTCAATGAGATAAGACACTTAGATATCTTCCACCCAATTTATCGTACGTATGCAGAAACGCTTTTTCAGTACTGCATTGAAGTGTGGGGTGGTGCTATGTATACACATATTAATAAAAGCTATCCACGCTTCAAAAGCACATAATTAGAGCGGCTTTTGGTAGACCCAGACTCTATCCAAATAAATTAATATTTGAAGAACTTGATGTTATGACTTTAAGGCCGGTATATGTAACAAAAATAGTGTTCTACACTCGTGTGAATGAACATTGATTTATCTAGACAAGCTTCTTACAAATAAGACCATTTAACAATAGTTACATTTCACATGTCTATAAAAATATCTGAAGACATCAAACTCACTTTATGTGCAGGAGGTTATTAAATATAATTCCGATTCAATTTTTATCAATGACAGTATAAATAGAGCTTCATTTGTAAAATTTATTAGATAGGTGAAAAATATTTTTTTTTATTAGAAAATTGGTAGATTAGCTTGATTAATATTAAAAAGGATCTATGTCAACTATTTTAATGATTCCTAGATTAAGAAATTTGATTGCACTGTTTTCATTTATTTTTTCTTTGACTTAGATATATTTTGTAACGCTTATTCAACTATGGTTATGCTGTCCAGTGTCTAAATGGTATACCTCTTTATTGTTATGAAATATACTAAAAAGCAATTCAATAGAAAATTGTATCTGTGCACAATAATGCTTTACTGATGCATGTTTAAATTAATTACAAAATATGATATAGAAGTGTTCTAAGCTGAAAATATGTATATCTGTGAATTTATTGTATTTTTTGAGCAGAGAATAAATTTAAATTAAAAATTGGAAAAAAATTATCAATGAACATTTTGGAGTTTCGTATGTTTGGCTCTGAGGTACAATTATGAATACTCTACTATATCTGATGGAGCACAATTCAAATTAAGATTCAAATGTGCTTTATTCCTCTTTTTCATACAAAAAATTAATCTGTCGCGCCATTATTTACATTCGAAGCAAATTTGACAAATAGATTCAGCATATTATGCTGAACAATAAATGAACAAACTTTTGTAAAAAGGAAATTAGTCCCCACATGGACAGCAGGTCTGTGACCAAGGACGAGTTCATGATCCAGGAGGCCTACCTAGATAAAAGCAGTCGGGCAAAACATCTAATTGACAACTAAAATGCCTAATTTACAATAATTCGACACAATATTCACAATACCAGTGCAAACTAAACGCTTTCTTTATGAGTGTAGCGTATGAGTGAATCACCGATTTCACATGAGTTAATTAGCCAAACGATGTAAAGTAAGCATTTGCGAATGGAACAAAAAAATATGGACGAGTCACAATTTTTCTCTTCAATACTCTCTTGCTCAAAGGATTAGGCTATTGAGTTGTAGTGCAAAGCAAGACTTAATGTGGTCACAACCATATTCATTATGAAGAAACTTTATTTAAAATATTGTGTTATGAAGAAAGAAATATTGTTCAAACGATATATATATTAAATTTATTAATTTTTTTCCAGGTGGTCGGCCTAACCAGGTCGGTGGACTCCAATCGTCCCTCCCTTGCAGACACCAATAAACCCGTTCCACCCCCTCCCGCCTTACCCATCGCACCACCCCCACCACCCCCTGGTCCACCAGGACCTCCTCCCCCTCCCCTAAGTGGACCCCCCTCAGTAAGGGGGCCTCCCCCTCCCCGTGCCACCGCAGTCAAAAATGTGCCTCAGCCATCTAACCCCCTAAAATCGTTCAACTGGTCCAAATTGCCTGACACAAAGGTGAACGGCACCATATGGACCGAACTGGACGATACTAAACTGTACACGGCCATGGAGTTGGAGAATATCGATAGGTTGTTCTGTGCCTATCAGAAGAATGGGGTGCCGGTGAGTTATTAGATCTACATTATTAGTTATTTGGAATTTTTATGACATATAATTGCAGTGATTATTGTAATAAATTGTAAATAGACGCCATTTTATTCAAGAATATCAACAAAATTTTCTGTGCCTATCAGAATGGAGTGCTGGTGATTCTATAATGTTTTACATTTTTAGTTACAGTATTTAGATCTCTATACATTTTAGTTACCGTATTTGGATTTTTATACATTTTTAGTTACCGTATTTGGATTTTTACACATTTTTAGTTACCTTATTTGGATTTTTATACATTTTTAGTTACTGCATTTGGATTTTTATACATTTTTAGTTACCGAATTTGGATTTTTATACATTTTTAGTTACTGTATTTTGATTTTTACTGATATATAACTACAGTGATAATTGTGAGCGTATAGATTTTATTGGTGATAAGAGCCTAATGCCCGGTTTCTGAGTTGTTCATTAACTTAATGGACCATTAAACTTAATGAACAACTCAGAAACCGGGCATTAGACTCGTATTTATAAACCCATCATGATGGTTCCTTAGTTTAAGGAAAACGTGAGAGGATTTTTGAGGAAGGCTTTTTCAAGTTACACTTGAGATAAGTGAAGACTATGGAAAATATAGAAGATGAGATTCTGATAGATATTTTTAATACATTGTTCACACAGATATGGTAGAGGCCTTTTCAGAAAAATACATTTAATACAATAAAAAAATGCTTTTGCTAACAATATGCTTTATAAATGCAGTAGACTAGATTCCTTTTGCAAAGGTAAAGGATTGCTCTACTCAGTTTGACATGGCCTGATGAGAGAGAGAATCAAGATACCTGAAGACACAGATAAGGGATATTCATACAGCCTTTTATGGTCTGTGCTGGATATATTTTTCTTAAGTAGTTTACACTGCACAGAAGACGCAATTTATTCATAGCATGAAGTAAATTAACAGGCTCTCACCTTAACTTAGTAAGAGAACTCCATGCAAAATATACAATAAAAAATATTTCAGAATAATCTAATATCTAAACTGGCTCTGTGGGCCGTATTTATGAACGGTTCTAATCGAAGAAAGACTTGGATAAGTCATAGAATTTCACAAATTAAAAAAAAAAACCTTTCAAGTGGAGATTAACTCGGAGTGTACTGTGGGTCATCTGACGATGCTCTTGACGACAGAGTGAAACGGCCGTCACGCCATAACGTGAGTTAATTTCCACTTGAAAGTGCTTTTTAAGATTTTATTACATATTAGTGGAAAAAAAATGGATCTTCAACATCATACATCTTACAAATTAACAAAGTGACAAGCCAGCGAGCAGCTGTAGCACTAAAAGCCAAACCAGCTCCCCCAACAAAGGCCTGACTCCTGATAAATAATTTAACACTAATAATTCACATTAAACAACACTAATTTACACCAATATAAGAATTTACACTACATAAATATTGCAGTGACAACTGGGCCGGCTTGTAACCTGACTTGTCAGCTAGTATAATCAATGCTTCAACTTCAGTTCGTATTTAAGAAGATCAATTAAAGATCTTCTTAACCTAAAAATAAGACTTTCTTAAAGTAATACGTAACAATAAAACTGTGTGACTCGAACAAACAAGACACTGTATTTCACTTTTATATATTGTTTTACTCACTTATATTGAAGATGCTTGAGGGATGCATTTCACTTATGAGCTTCGTCAGCCTCTTTTCAGAAGTGAAATGCATCCCTCAAGCATCTCCAATATAAGTGAGTAAAACAATATATAAAAGTGAGATACAGTGTCAGTTTTAATATTAGATTGTTCATTAAGTATTTTGTCATGGAAAACATCACAAAATTTACAATTGAAGCTACCAGAGAAATTGTACCAAGAATTGTACCAAATAGAAATTGCATTGACAAGCTACCATTTACATTGATCATTCTATAGACATATTATTTGTATTGAAATTATATTGTGCTGATACTGAATAGATTGTTGTTTCTGCAATGTATTTAATGATTATAATGATTGATGATTACAGAATGATGGCTCAATCGAAGACTTGACCAAGCTGGGAAAGAACAAAACAAAAGTGCTCTCTGTGATAGACGGACGTCGTGCCCAAAACTGCACCATTCTGCTCTCCAAACTCAAAATGTCTGATGAAGACATTTCAAAGTAAGTCTGATAACAAAAATGTTGGAAATGTATGTTGAAGATAGATTAAAAAAAGGAATTTGGAATTCCAACTTCGTATTATTCCACGTGAGCTTATTCTCCATAATCATAATATATTTTCAATAAAAAAACAACAAATAATAATAATAATAATAATAATAATAATAATAATAATAATAATAATAATAATAATAATAATAATAATAATAATAATAATAATAATAATAATAATAATAATAATAATAATAATAATAATAATAATAATAGGCCCAGATAATAATCTGCAAATTAAGAACGTGCTAGCTGCTAACAACTCATCATGAGGGTTACAACTTTTTACATTTGATTTTCTTACAAATAATACTTTGCTAATGGAATATGTAAAGAAACGTGAATAGAAATATAGCAATATTTATTGAAATAGAGGATTGGAACCAATATGAGTACGGTTAAAATAATAGCACAATTCAAAAGTATAATTGCAAAAAGTACAATATTTATTGAAATAGAGGATTGAAACCAATATGAGTTCGGTTTAAATAATAGCACAATTCAAAAGTACAATATTTATTGAAATAGAGGATTGAAACCAATATGAGTTCGGTTTAAATAATAGCACAAAGTACAATTTATAAAAAATTTACTACTTTTTACAGTTTAAAGTAATTGAATAGATTTTTTAAAAACCCAAGCTATTAACCATTTTTTGAATACATTCAATAAATAATTTGAGCTTCGAGCTTGAAATGCTATAGTTCATTCTAAAATCAGATATTTAAGAGTTGTATTGGATTTGAAAAACTTTAGGATCTCCCACTTAATTATTGAGAACATTTCATGAATTTCAATTTTAAATAAAATTCTCTATCGCGGCTCAAGATTGTAAAACGATACAAAACTTATTGACAGACTTTTTTTGACAATTGGATAGCATGTAATTCTTACATTGTTATTCAACAGACCCCAGCTATCACCCGCTATCAGCATTGATAATACGCTATCAATGATTGTCTCCATATTTTATGACTCAAAAAAGTCCAAAAAGTTTTGTTACACATTTGCCTGCATAAATGATATTATCCTTTTTCTTATAATCATGCTACAAGTGACGTATGAGAAAACTACAACAATTATCTTCCCACTCTTTAAAGATAAACCATTTCCAAATTGAACGAATAGATACAGCACAATTAATTATTATATTGTTATGAAACGCAAGGAAGAAAAGAAAATATTTCTGAGCTGCTCATTGTGTCAATAGAACTTCCGTTTAAATTGATAACTGGCACTTTTTGCTTATTCTCCTCCACCTCTTCCTCTCCCCCACCCCTTTGCCTTGCTTACTCTCAAATGGTCATCTAGAATGTTCCAGACAATATTATCTGTATAAATAGAGAGATTTAGAAACCTTTAGAGATTTCGAGAGTTTCCTGGTAAAAAACCTATAAAAGCGGATGCTCTTGTAAACAGCAGTTTATAGTGTGATTCAAACGTTTGAATGTGATAAAGTGACATTCATAGTGGCAGTATAATCAGACTTCCTTTACAGTATACACATACGTAGTGCTATTTCTATGAATGGTTATTACGTATATCAAATACAGTAACATACTGAGCTTCGTAAGTGTTCCATTTCTTTATTAAGTGTTCAACTAATTTTTTGGCCATTTCTTTTAACAACATTGAACAGTATATTTTATAGTTATTTATTAAATTATTGATCGACCTACTGACAGTTAGTAATTAGTTTTTGTACAGTAATATAGAAAATTCATCATTAGTTGAACGTTATTGATCTATTTAATTCTTATTGGTTTTTCTTGTGTGATATAACCGATAAGTGCGTGTTGTAAGAAATTTGTGGAAATAAAGTTCAAGTGTTGCTAGCATTATTTTAGTGATCGAACCCGTAACAATATATACATTGTAATTTATTTATGGATTTGGCTCTGATAACTTTGCTCATCAATTATGATATTAATTCATGAAATTGTCTGTTTGCAGGGTGATTTTGAGTATGGACAGCCGTGATGAGCTTCCTCTCGATATGGTTGAACAGCTGTTGAAGTTCACACCAAGCGCAGAGGAAGCAGCTCTACTCGAGGAACATGCTGAAGAAATTGACAATATGGCAAGAGCTGATCGGTTCCTCTACGAAATTTCCAAGTCAGTGCATTACATAATATTATTACAAGAATATGATTATTATTTGAACCAAATCTAAACTCTTGTTTAAAGATTTGGATTGAAGTATTCAAATAATCATGGGCCCTCTATGTAAGGGTGGCTGATTGGATTGGCCAGCAAAAAATAGTCTGTTCTTTGCTGTAAAATCAATTCTCGGGTATAAATATGATTATAATCTAGAATGTTTTCAGGTACTAGGCCAATATCAATGCACTGATACATTTCCATAATGTATTGAAATTCTTGTAATAAATGGTATTCAAATAAACATTCAAGATCTTTGATGGTATTAGTAAACTGGATTTTATTTTTATTTTCTTATAGAGTTGTTACGTGAGCTATCGGCTACTTTGGATAGTACCGTCAATGCATATAAACTTTTATGAAAAACAGAACTTACAGAAATTAGTAAGTAGACTGATAATGTAAGAAAATTTCATATTTATTGTCTTCGGTAGTATTGTACGCGTTTCAGGACCTGGGTCCCATGCTCAGCCAACAGTGAGCAGCAAGTTATTTATATGCAGGTATACTTACTGAGCTGCAAGTTTAGGCTAAATATATATATATGCTTATGCTATAAAAAATAGATCCTACTATTATTGTAGGGTAAATGTGACTGTTGTTTCGAACGTGTTTCAATCTTTTGTTATGTTTTATCTTTCTTAGAATACCGCACTACGAACAACGCCTGCGTAGTTTGCACTACAAGAAGCGTTTCACAGTTTGGGTGGCCGAAATTGAGCCACGCGTTCGAGCCGTCATGGAAGCGTCACGCGAGGTTTCAAGGTCACGACGGCTACGACGCCTATTGGAAATTGTACTTGCCCTGGGCAACTACATGAACAGGTAGACCAATCTATCATATATGAATATTTATAGTTATTTGCAAGTAAATTAAGTTTAAACGATTTTCATAGAGAAAATTTGTAGTTTTTTAGTGTATTCTATGAAAAAATATTTATTTATTGCACCTACCAAGCCGAATACTCACAATTGCCGAACATTCTTTCCCAATTTTCAAATCATTCAGTGTTTGCAATCATTCTGCATTTGTTTTTTATTATAATTTCAGGTCATAAAAACTGAAGTATGTTTGTTAAGCGTAATGTATGTATGTTAATTTGGTTAACTAACATATTCATTTTGATCAAGTTTCCATTGTAAACTTTTGCTTCCATTGTTTCTTATTCTTATCTTCTTGGAAATTGATTTCCAAGAAGGTATAATGTCAGTTTTTTATAGAAGATGGTTCAAATATTATTTTGTCATTGAAAACATCACCTATTCTATTTTTCGTCTTTATTAGAACGCTTCTTCAATAGATTAATACTGATTTAATTCCATTTCCGACAAAGGGGAGCACGTGGTAACGCCACCGGCTTCCGTCTAGCCTCCCTTAACCGTCTCGTAGACACCAAATCCAGCTCGGCCAAGGGCACAACCCTGCTGCACTACCTGGTCGAAATAGTCGACAAAAAGTTCAAGGACATCTTGAAAATCGAAGAGGACCTTCCACACGTGCGAGAAGCTTCGAAGGTCAGCCTGGGTGAACTGGAGAAGGACATGGCTCAGCTGAGAAATAATCTAAAGGAAGTGGAGAGGGAGCTGGAATTCCATCGTGTGCAACCTGTCGCTCAGGGCGATCGCTTTCTGCCCGTCATGAAGGAATTCCTGTCATCAGCCACCTGCCGATTCTCGGAGCTCGAGGATCTCTTCCAGGATATGAAAACTAGGGTCAGTGCAAATTTAGCATTCATTTATTTTTTTTGTTTGTTTGGTGTTGAGCAGGGACTAAGCGGCGGGACAAAAAGTATTTGGGAGGGGTTTTTGGAGGTCCAGACCCCTTCCCCAAAGGCGCACCCAGGATTTTGCTTCGTCAGGAGGGGGGGAGGAAACAAAGCCGGGTAGTTGGAGGGGTTTCAGGACATCATCCTTGTCATAAGCACTTTAGTTCACAGCACCAAATTAGGCGGCTCTGAAAAATTGCTGTGTTGCCAGATATGTGACCATGCCAGCAGCTGATAGTAAAGAATCACTACCCTCACAATTAATAACACCGTACGGTGTTACCTAGTCTGAAGCTAGCAACTTCATTTAAATCCTCTCTACTATTGACTGTTATGCTTTTATGCATACACAACAAAGCCAAGCAGTTAGGTACAGTGTTTGGGTTCTAGGACATTTGGTACCAGGACCATTTGGAACCAACTCAAAAAGAGTTTGTTTCCAACTCTCGGTTCTCTACCTGAAACGTCCAAACCCTAGATTTTTTATATATTCTATGATTTATTTTAATTTAATGGTTTCTGGGATATTAATCACGACTAACCTGTAAGATCCTTTCAGATAAAAATTGTGAGGCTGACCATAACT
>OX418226.1:23660249-23817618 GCA_948455865.1 Conomelus anceps | reverse complement strand
AAAAAGAAATTAGTAATTTAACATTGGTACATCGATTTTAAAAGCCCTTCACATTGATACTCATTTAAATTCATCAGCCAGTTTGTTATCATTCGCTTATACTTGGAAAGACTATAGGCACCTGGCCGACTTATTGATGGTGGAATATTTTTCATAATGACGTGACACAGATAGGAGATATTCATATCACAGGCTGTGCGATGGTTACGTGGAAGGCCAGAGTGATGAAAGCGGGCGCCTCTTGTAAAATAAGGGGTGGTTAGTCTCTGAATTGAAATGTATTTCATTTTTGTACATGTACATCAGTACTGTCTTGATAAAAAGCTACTTTATAGTCTAATAATCATTCAACTCATTACTCACGCACAGGTCTGAGACCTCAAAAAAATAATGCATTCATCAATCATTTTTTGAAGTACTTTCGACCGGTTTTTATAGTGGATAGAACTCTGAAAGCGTTTAACTCCTCGAACTTTTTTCTACATTATTTATTTATTAATGATGGAATTCCTTAACAAAATTAACTTTGTTGTTGAGGACTTAAAAACAAAATTAATGCGATGAATTTCAAACCCACTCATCTTTAATCAACCATTCTGTTTTTTAGACTTCTCACAGCTAGAACAATTTTTCATTAAAATTGTTTTGGAAATAAGCTATATAGAATTATTGATTTTTCTTCTGAATATTTATCACAAAGATAACAATAAAAACATTTTTTTCAATCTCTTTTCAACATCAATCAATTATTACAGTTATTATTGCAATTGAGCTTTGATCATACAGTACTTTTCTGGAACTGACCTACATAGAAATGAAGTTTTCCCTTCATAAATTCAAGCCGAAACAATCACATCAACACCTTTAAAACGTTTTCATCACCAAACAACCATTTTAGTGACTAATTTCATTATGATTTCTCAAAACTAGAACAAATTGAGGAGAATTTTCAAACAGTTGGCCAGAAAACCAAGTCCAGCTCCAAAATCAGACGAAGATGTGCCGTTAAAAGCAGAAAATAAGACGGATGAAGAACAGTGGTCTGTGACGGACCAACTGTGCAAAGAAATAAACCGTTGGACGTGATATTCTGACGTCAGAAGGTCCCGATATGTTTCGGATTTCAATTACGAGTTGAAGAGGTACCGTACTAAACATCTACATGGCAAGGATCGGAATCTGCACAAAAAAAATCACCTAAATTCAAAAACTAAATACACACAAAAATCAAAGGCTACTCACTGAAATCAAATCTACACAGAAATCTCAAAATCAGCACATCAAATTCTTCAAAGTGTTGTGCTATTTTTGTTGGGATGGGATAAGTAGCACTTTAGCGATTGCAATATTTAAAAAAAAAATTTACACACAAAAATCAAAATCTACTCACAAAAATCAAAAACTTTTCACAGAAATGAAAATCCACAAATGAAATTCTACACAGTCTTGAGTCTTCTGGTGTGGTGGACAGCATATCTAAGTCTACTAGTGGTTGAGATTACGATTGATTGTGAAAATCAAAATTTTCTTCCTTTGGAATCAAAATTTACTACAAAATGAAAATTTTCACATGAAATATTGTACACGGTTTTGAATTTTTTGTGGGGTGAACACTTTCCAATCGAATGCAATTGCATTGTATTTTGCACTATTTCAAATTATTTTTTGACACTATCACGAGCGAATGCCATGTAAAAAGAGCGGTTGAAGTGTGTGAAACATATTTTCACGATTCATTTTCTAATGAAACATATACAATGTGAATTTTATATTCATAAGGTGTTAGTTGTCATCATAAAAACATGCATGCACATAAATGATTTATTACATGAGAATATACTATAATAATTTTCAGCTTATGCGATAATGAGCTGGTTCAAGGTTCCAAATATTATTACTTTTCATCGTTTAATGAATAATTTCCTGCCGTAAATAATTTTAAATACACGTGTGACGGTTCTCTGGATAATAATTTACTCTATATTTTATTCTCATTAGGTTGCATTACATTTATCATGAAAAATGTTCATGCATCGAAAAATTGGAATATTTTTGAAACATAAATTTTCAAATTAAATTAATTTACCTGGGTTCAGGATTCAAACAATATATTTTTCTCATTGTGGTTAGAGTTTTTTTATTACAATGTTAATAAAGTTTAAATTCATTGTTCTGTATAGCCGGGTTCTCCTGGCTCCGCACTTCTTACTGAGCGCACTGCACACCAATGTTGTCAGATGCAAGCCAAAGAAGTGTGGGAGATTGGCTCAAAATTACCGTACGTTTAATTGTTACATACGGTAATGTATAGCAAAAATCCCCCACAATCATTCAGCCTTCGTCTGGCAATACTAGTACGCAGTGCGCTACACAAAAAGTGCGAAGATAGGAATACCTACAGTGACTTTAAAGAGACAGTGTGGCCATTGCATCCTATCCCCTCCTATTCATATTGGATTGTATATCTATATAGGCTAGATATTAGATATCTATTATAATTATAAGTTTTCTACATGAATGTGCGGCTCCAACTACACAGTACGCGTGTAAACCTCTGCGTAAAATAGCCTGAATAAAATAGGATATTATGAGGTATATACTGCTAACTACATTGACTGTAAAAAAAAGTCAGTCTCAGTCACTGTAGTGAACACTTAATTTGGACAACAAATTGCAGATTGGCCGAATTATCCAATCAGAAGTGTGACATCCAATGGCCAAACTGTCTATATAAAATCACTGTTGGAAATGTTGCTTGTGCTTGAGCTTCAAAAAAGAATTCTTTTTCATGAATGACAACTGAAATAATGCAATGCGCTAGATGTTTAATGTGGTATGAAATATTATAGTTTTCATAAATATGAATTGTCTACTTTGTCGTTATGGCAAGGAAAGCAATACAAATCATGTGTGGCCTTGATGCTATGGATGTATGTAGATCAGCTTTTGTGAATAAAATATTATGACACTATATCTACTTTTTCTTTACCAAAATTTAGTATTTGTTAAACAGAATATTGGTAATTTTGATACCCATTCAAGTTAACACAATTTTGGTACAAGGACTAGGGAAAATTGAACTAAATTATAGTTCGCTTGAGAAAAACTTACAAAAACCACTATTGCCAGCAAATAAAATTGTTTAACAGGCTATCATAAGAAATTAGACTTTTTCCACTCAGGAGTTTTAAGACTGTAGTTGGCAAGTGGATTAGCCTACATCCAAATCCCTCTATTCAGGAGTTTTGTTTTGAATGTGATATGACTGGTTTTTAGAGTTGAATTGTGATGGAAACATAATATATTTAATTATATTTTTTATATTGTATTCGTTTATATGAATAGTAACTATATTGTGACTGCCTACTGCTTATTGTACAATTCTGTAATAATGTAACTTATCGTATCTTACAGCTCAAGAAACGCACAATGGAGCGTAAAAATAGTCGAACGACAGAATCGAACGGACTTCTAGTCAGCAATGGCGCACTGCGGAACGGAGGACTGAAAACGGCGGAAAATGGCGGCGGTGGCGGTGCCAAGGGCGAGTTTGATGACCTCATTTCGGCGCTCCGAACAGGGGACGTGTTTGGCGAGGATATGGCCAAAATGAAGCGGAGTCGCAAGTCGCGTCTCAACGGAAATTCACCACCAAGAAGAAACAGTGCTAGCAGAGAGGAGAGTCGGGAAAGAGTGCTGAGGAGACAGTAGATTACGTCAACGATGACGTCATTCAACGGAAATTCACCACCCAGAAGAAACAGTGCTAGCAGAGAGGAGAGTCGGAAAGAGTGTTGAGGAAACAGTAGGTAACGTCATTCAACAATTTGAGTCTGATTCGAAATTGATCTATAGTCTATTGCACAAGAGAATTTGCAGAATTTGAGGTACTTGCAGGCCTGTGGCTAAGTTTCTGTAGGCCCGGGGCAGTAAGAAAATTCGAGGAGCCCCTTTCTTTATGTGTATGACCTTTTTGAAAAATAATCCGGGGACCCCAGGGCAGGGAAGTGAATGGGCCTTTTTCCAAGTTTAAGCCCTTTGGGCTCCCAAAGTCGTGGGCCCGGGGTGGTGCCCCGACTGTTCAATCTCTACTCTAAACAGGCCCTTTTTTTCAATTTTAAGCCCTTTGGGCCCCATTAGTTGTGGGTCCGGGATGGTGCCCCGTCTTTTCTAGCCCTACTCTATACAGGCCTTTTTTCCAAGTTTAAGCCCTTTGAGACCCCCTTAGTCGTGGGCCCAGGGTGGTGCCCACTCTATCTAGCCCTACTCTACAGGCCTGGGTATGTGGTGATACTGAAACAATGTAATTCTTTAGCATTAGTTCCACCTATATAAATACTTATCTAAGATTTCTACAATTTTATACATCACTAATTTGAAAAATTCAATGGATAAAATACTTAAAAGTCTGTATACAAAAATACATCATGAAAAAGGAATAACAATAAGACTTATTTTGAAAGATAATATTATTTTTCTTCGTGCTTTGGTTTAGTTTAAATAAGTCATCAACTGTAGGAATGAGAGGAATGAAGAGGCGATGTTTCAACTTTGTCAAATATTGTTTTAACTCATTCGAAATGGGATTTATTAGTTATGTCAATTGAATTTCAGTTAAGACTTATCAATAGTAGTTGTAGGCTATTTAAGCTATGAAAATAAAATGTAACAGCTTGCAATTAACAAGCTTTATAAGTGATAAAAGTAAACTTAAAGAGTATTAGGAAGCTACTCTAATAAATTTCTGTCACAGCATTTTCCTTCCACAAAAAACTGCCAACGAATATTTTTTTGATATAGCAAAGAGACTGGTTCTATCAGGTTCGATATGCTGAAATTTCTTAGGTATCTAAATTAAATAATTGGATTTGTTATTGAAATAATTGAAAATCGTCTTTTTCGAATTCTCATCAAGTTTTTCCATGAAACGTTGAAAGTATCTTACTATAAGTTATGTAATTTTGTGACGAAAAAAGGCTGTAATTCATCACATTGTACAATGTGTAAGAAAATATAATTTTATATAAATTAGTATATCTGATACTTTATCTCATAGCAGTTCTAAAACTACTACTAATTATAACGGAACAATGAATTTTATTTAAATATAATCAATTAATGGAAGATTGAAATGATATTGGAGAATTTTATTACTTCAATTATAATAAATTGGTGAAAGATTGGAAAAATATATTGAAATACGCAGAGTAATCGATTAAAAAGATGTGATATTTAAATGTTTTTAAAATTATTGAGTAGACTATACACTAGCTTTTTATCAAGAATATCGTCTGTGTTAGTTTGCATGTTAACTTTTAAAGATAATGGAAGTAAGTTATTTCTATTGGAACAATAAATTATTGAACAGATACTTCACGCTTATAACTCATTTTTATTGTCAAAGATTCTTATTAACTTGAATATCTTATCTATTCTATTATTAATTTAGCAACTAGTTCATCACTATTGTGCTAAATATTTCAACTGGAAATACTTTTATTTTCTGGTGCTAAATGTGTTCATTTTTTTTAAATATTTTTGTTGTATTTACAGCATTTTCACTAATCCTTAGCGATGATTACTGAATTTAATCAATTTTTCCTTCAATTCTGTTAGAGATTAATTTTATCAAACCCTACTACTAATAATTGTTTCATCATAAAATTCTATGAGAGTGGAAATAATACCTTCCCCGGCTTTCCTATCCTATCTATCCTATACAAGACTAATGTACCTATAAAACATGATTAACACCCTGTAATTTACATCACTAAAAACAAATTTCATTAGCTGAAATTCCATTACTTGATGTTGTATGTGGAATTTTATGAGAATTATTAATGTCCGTATTTATGAAAGTTCCTTTAGTGTCTCTTGAATCGAGGGGTTTTTGAAATGCCTCTATAAATACGTTACATTTCAAGAATCCCTTAAGTCTGTAGGAACGTTCACAAATACGGCCCTAAATCTTGACTACTATAATTCAGAAATTTAAATTCGTTCAATTTGCGACCAATAACAATTGAATATGGAAGAGTAGTTCAAAACTTAGTAATTGAATTTCAATTTAGATTTTTAATAAATTGCTTTTGCAATGTAAAGTGCTATAATATTGTTGCCAATTAGTATAAAGTATACACTTGTTAATTACACTTTCTTGTAGAGGTATCTCAATTATTCATCAGCAATGAAAAAAATATGTTTTAAATATAACAATTAATTCTATGTTAGTGATAAAAATTATTAATTTCACCATTAATGTTGTTTGATACTTTTGTACATTTATACAAATTTTTGACAAAATATAATTCTACTCACTGTTTTACAAAGTGGAAACTTGTGTATTAAATGGTCCCCCAACTCCTGAGAAGATTAATGTCTATGTAAACTGAGTTTGATATAACTTGTATATATTATTGAATTTGTACCAGTCATTTTTGTATATTATATATGTATAGAATTAATAATAACAATATAATTACAGTTAAATATTAGTAATTGTATTATGTTGCTGAAAATCTATATATCAGGTACTGTAATTTTGTTGAGAGATAAATGTTTAATAAAATAAATTATATGAAATGTATTGTGTTTTACTGAGAACTAACTGCTGATTTGATGTTGGTTATATCACGTTAAGCCTGTCGATCCCGGCTGTCTAAAAGCAGTCGTCAAGTCAGGTCAGGTCATACGATACTAGCTGGCCCGACGCGCTTTGCTGCGTTCTCATAAAAAATTCTTGATTTTATTATTTGTCACCTCCCACTGAGGTTACATTTCATATTTCAACCTTCTAGGACTATTAGGGAAGAAGTTAGTCCTAGAACTCTTCCAGCTGATCAGAGAGGCCTCCTTCGTTGTTTTCTTACACAGTAAGACCTTACTCACCACCTCTCAATGAACATTTCAAATTTAAACCTTCCACGACTATTAGGGTAGAAGCTAGGTTTTGTATTTTATTATTCGCGACCTCCTACTGAGAATACATTTCAAATTTCTAGCTGCATTGGTTAACAGATGTCATCAACCCGGCATAATTACATTTCATCATACCCAGTCATATGTTTCCTACATACTGCAAGGCTCCGACTGTACGGTATCCTACATGCAAAGTTTTTGCGTTCCAGACAGCGTAAATAACGCCGCTAATGGGCCTGCCATATGATTAAAAACTGTTGACTTCTATCAGCTGTTCCTTTAAGCTGTTTGGCCGGCAAGTTCAGTAGGTTAGGTGAATGATGATTTGCAAAACACACAAACAGCTTGTCCATCGAAACAGCGTGTACAGCAGATCGAAAAATTTCAAATTATTTTCCATATGATTAAAAGATCCCAGTAAGCCATGTACCCTTGCTTTGCATAGGCAAAACTTTAACCCCCTAAAAACACCCCTAAAATTGCGAATTTTGAAAAATCCTTTCTTATTGCACGGTGAAATCCTATAAGGATTGTTCATACGAAATTTCAAGTTCATAGGCCTAGTAGTTTTGGCTCTGCGTTGATGAGTGAGTCAGGGTATCATCCTTTTATATCATACGATATTATTATTATTATTTAAGGATATCTTTATATATACCATCTTGTTATTTATGATAAAGTGATGCTATTGTTACTGTAAATTTACACAGCTAATTTGTGTTTCTACGTATGAGTTTAGCCCATATACCAAGCTATATAGGGAAGTGATAGCCGTGAGCCGTAGCAGGTATCTGTTCAATCAGATGGAGAAAGCTGTGCACTCTTTGCGAGGGTGACCGATTAGATTGGCCAGCAAACGACACTGTTCTCTGCTGTAAAATCACTGGTTCGGAACCCACCTAAAACTCTAGGTCCAACTCATCAATCACCATCATCCAACTCATAAAAAAAACAGCTATGATATTGTGTCGGTCTGAAAATTATAAAATTTAATCTTCAATTAAATTTATAATGAATTTAATTATTATAAATTAATAATAATTTTGATTATTTGAAAAAGAATACGCTGTAAGATCTCTGCTTAAGCAAACAAAGCTCAATGACCTGTTGTAAAAACCACTTTGATTATTAAAACACGAGAGTTTTCAGTTTCTACTGTCACCACTTTTTCATTTTCTGTTGTTTCTTCATTTTAATTGTATTTTGGTATTGATAAATGAAGAAATCTCAATAAACTGCCAGTCAAAACTTAAGTATCTCGTGTGTTAAATATTAAAGTGGATGTGATAAAATCAATCTTACTTGCTATGAATATCTACCACAATATCATCACCAATACCAGAATACAGAACTCACTGCTTTTTTGCGTAGTCCCTTCCATAACTAGTGACGGTATGCAGAAATCCCCATCAAATAATAGCGAGTAACTAAGTTAACGTTAATGCTAACCTGACCTCTTGTCTAACCTAGCATCTTGCATTCAGCTCAAGCAGATTCATAGTTTTCACATTAGGATTAGCGATTTTGTTAAGGATAGCTCGTGAGGCGAGACATGAACTATGAAGAATGGATGCGCAGTTTGGATGCACAGTAGACTGTTAGCCAACTAGCAGTCTCATCCCAGCAACAGAGTGCTAGCCATTGTGCAACGAACTCTACTGGATGATACGGAAAACGCCGCATGTGTATCCAGCATAAAATGCGTTCAGACGCTCAAACAAGACCAAATCACACGAATGCATTGCCTATATGTTGTTTGGACACTCATCTGTTTATCAATAAATAACATAAAGTTATGCATGGAATGCTTTACCATGATTGTATAATGATGGCTTAATTTGTTACATTTGCATCTATAAATAATAAATACGCATCACTTGTCAATGGAGGAGAATGGATACGAAATTTGAAAAAAGACCTAAGTTAGTACTGGCAAGAATAACCAACAAAGAAATTTACAATAGAAAAAATTCAGAATGAAACTTTATAAATGGGAAGTTATACCAGAGACAAAACCTCCAAGAGTTGGAACAAAATGGAGTGAAGAGAGGAAAGCTGAATTCGCTCAAAAAATGAAAAGCTGGTGGGCAAACAAGAACAAGTCCAAAAAATGAACCATCTTTACTCAGCTTCTTCCACTTTGGGAATTTTACATCTAATAATAATAAATGCTCAAGAATATAAATAGTTTACAATATTAGTAGGCCTACATTGATTTAAAAGTAATAGGGCATGCATTTCTTGATGTCTTGTTTAAGCTGATGATTTTATGAAACGACTTCCAACAAGGAGGAGGTTCTAAATTCGACCTTTTTTTATTTTATGTTTGTAGCCTACATCAATTATTCGAACACTATTAAACCGATTTCGAAAAAAAAATTATTAAATAGCAAAGATCAGCGGTGATCCCATCCAAGTTTCGCAAGGATGGGGCCAATAGTCTACTTAGCCCAATATAGAAGAAAAAGGAGCATTTATCGATGTCTTCACTTCAATTTTGTTTGAATAGGATAGTTTCACACATAGCCGCCAGTAGGATAACCGGTGTCGTTTACCAGGCTGATCATTGTATCTTACAGAGCGCTTCACACCTACCCGATTTTCGGAATCATATGATGCAATATAATTATGCTGGGTAAACGACATTGGCTACCCAAAGCCGGTTATGTGTGAAACAAGCCTACAATCTCCTGTTTTGGCAAATCAGGTAAACTATACAAATTAAAAGGTACGAGCATCTAAGGCGTACGAGCAATGGCTGAGGAATATTAACACATGGCAATTTGAATTAAGAATAGAAAAACTATGATATTTTTGTTCATATGAATATTGTAAACAATTTAGTTTTCATTTTATAGAGTCGCGGTTGGAATAAGTTTATACCGATTCAATCATGAGGTCTCGTCTCTCAAAATGTAGTTTTGTCCAAACTATTTTACACAAATTAACTAGGGTATTTCTTTGAATTTTCAGAATACACTACACAAATATTGCTGTATAAAATTAACATTTATTGTTGTATTTATTTATTTAGAGATTACCTTCGTTTAACAACAGTCCATCCAGGATCCTCCTCAACTTCTTCGGGTTCTTCAGGTATACCAGCATTACTAACACCACTGTCTTCACTCATTGCCACACTGTTTGCTAAAGCAGCGCCCTGTGGCGCCATCTGCTGGACGAATATCGAACTACAAACTGGAAACCTGCTCAGCTGATCGGAGACTTCAAGGTCGCTTCCAGCGGCCAATAGTTTGAACAGTTCACAAATGTGAGCGGCTACTTCGTTTTCGGAAGTGTCCTCCAATAGGGTGTCGAATTCGTTGTCCATGTAGTCGGCTAGTAAATCGGCCAAATCGGACCAGTGCAGGTTAGGATCTGCCGCAAATAGGGACTTCACCTGTGAAACGCAGTGAGAAAAAAATGTAGAATCAACTAAAACTAGTAGTTGTGTGAACAGTAGACCTCACGCCAAAGAATAAGGGTACTTGTACAGAGGAACATACTAAGTTAATGAACTCAAATATTTATTTATTCATTCATTTAACTAAAATACAGTCAATATTAATTCAACAGGCTATTGCACAAAACTGATTTTCACAAAATTTTAAAGTAGGATCAAAACCTTAGGTTAGGTCGCTGTTTTACTTGAAATTTCACCTTGAAGCACAATAATTAATCTGAATCACAAGTCTTTTGCAGATAAAGAATATTATTTTTTTCATTTTAAACAAAGCACTATCACAGTCCAAAAAAAGATGATATAATTTGGAATTTTGCCATTTTTAAGTCACCGTAAAATCTTCTCACCGTATAATCACCATCCGAAATTTAAACACAGTCATCAGACCTAACCCTTGATTCAATTTGCATTGTCTATTCCATGTCTGTTTTCCACAAAAAATACACTCTCTATCACATCATCAAGGCTTCATTTCTATTTTCCAGACAGTTGATTGTTCAAATCAGATTAGATTTCACATGTCTGATGGATGAGTAGGCCTATATAGAACAATATAAATACAGTTTGTATAATAATCATTTAAGTTACTTGTTATTATACTTAATTGAAATATTAGAGATGATTTTTCCCCCCGTGCATACATATAATTCTTATGATAACTTTATCCGTATTAAGGCTCAACCAGATGACCCAAGGGCTATCTTGAAATCTGATTGTATTAGATGTAGAAGCTCATTTTGAAAATCATGTTTCCCTGAGTGCCTTCCTCTTATGTCCTTCTAAATATCCTTTAAATGCAAGCAAATTTGGAAAATCCTTAAAGGAAGATCCATGCAAGATCTCATGGAATTTTATCCACGCATTTAGCCATAAATGCGTTACAGACCGACAAACGCAAAACGGTCAACTTGAAACAGAGACCTATCTTCATTCCGTAAAAATTGGAATTAAGTTAAGATGGAATTAAGTTTTGATCGAAATCAAAACACAATCTATAAAATAAAAGAAAATTAAGTTAATCCTAATGAATTTCTACTGCAGCTGTCATCCTTCAAGTGAACTGTTGATTATTAAGATGTCATGTCATGGTGATGTATTCAATTCAATTCATGTATGTTAATATTATTTCGATGCTAATATTATGAACACGCATTTGAAATTTAAATTGCTTTATTTTTACATTGAAATTGTACACTACAATTATGGCAATCGTCAAAATTAAAATATCCAAAACTAACACAACAAAATTCAACAAATAACGTAGGCCTAATACATACAGTAAATATATTGTCAAAGGTGAAAATATCATTACAAAGTCCTGTGTGTTTGTAATTCTCAGTTACATTAAAACAGCCATATTACAATGGAACTCATTGTCAGTAGTCCCATTTTTAGCGAACAGGATAAATATAGAGTATGTATTCTGTGTTAGCTGAGGATGGGAACCAGGTCCTGAAACGCGTCTGATATTACTTGCAAATGTGAGGTATTTTGTGAATGCAGTTTATAGCTATAAACATCGAAAATTAATTTTTTTTCTCAATTATCACATAGCCTAGTAGACATGATGACATCATTATAAGTTGTGTTGATAAGCATTAATTATGCACTATTTAACTTCTTTGTTTCCTATAAACATCATATTTGCTCCCCAATTCTCAAAAAATGCACATCGGTAGTTCTGGAAATAGTGTTTTGTTTTCTTTCTTCTTGTTCAATAGATCTCATATAACATCAATATCATGCCTCAATATTTTCTCTCTTTTTTATTTCAATTTGAAGATTTAAAAATACTGTGTTTAAGAAAAGATTCAACATAATAAAAAATGAGAACGTTAACGCTGCACTGTAAGTATAATTGGGCTACTCAACAACCTTCGTAGAATTCTTCATTTTTTGTATTAAAAAATCAACCAGCTGTGCAATGCTTTGATTTTCACTAGCCATAACTATTCTAGAGCTGCACAGTGGCGATCTGTTTTCCATCAGAATCATTTTTGATGTTTTGAACCCCCAAACTTCAAAATCAATAGAGATCTCTCTTGAACTTAGAGGAAGCTATATACCAGGTTTAAAGAGTCTGGAATCTTCCTTTCAAGCGCTAGAGCACAGATCGACGGGCGGACAACGGCATGTTCTCAATATGATTGGGTGCTTAATAACTATTTTGATGACTGATAATAAGAGAATTCATTATGTGAGAGGAGTAAGTAATGTACAGGTGGAAAAAAGCACTCAATAACTCGAATCGAAAGCCGGCCAATTTCTTTCTACTTATAGTAATATTTTTCAAAACAATTTTTTTCTATGCCTACCTCACTCAGAAGTGCCATTAGCTTGTTATGCGCTGTAACAGTGTTGCCACCTTGACCATGCTCCAGGCACAATTTCAAAGCTGTCCAGTTATTGAAAACAATTCCAACTGCTGTTTCAAACTTTTCTTCAGTACTTTGTGCGGATTCCATTGTGTTACTATTTTTACATCCAGGTGAAACCCACTTTCTATAATGCAGCTGTAACAGAAAAATGAACAAATGATCTGAAGCAAATTACAAGAGTAAAGCTTCCAAATATCAATGTAGTCAAGGTAACTATTGTATTATTATGATATTTTAATATATTATTAACATTGAGTAGCTATTTTGTATAACTCTAGGTAATTTTTTTATTTTTTTTTAAATTTTTCACATTTATTAATTTTGTTTAATTACATAATATTCACTAACTCAATAGATATTGATGAATTCAAAGGTTAATTAAAGTCTTACTGGGGGAGCTTACACAGCGTAGTCAGCCAGTCATGGTCACACTATACTCGATGATGATCACTATCGCAAAATCAAAGAAATGCTGTGTAATGTCGGTATTCACGATGCTAAAACCTGCCATAAAGCAGTTTACAACTTCTATTTGACTTTGCCAAAGTTATTGTTGGATGCTCCACTGGGCAAGCACCATAAGAAACATAGATTATCAAATAAAAGGTGATAAGCTTCTGATAAAAGTGTTAGGTTACCAAAAAGTACATAGCGAACTTATTATTTGTAATGATTAATAATTATTGATCATGCAATATCAATCAAGCCAAACTATAATTCGTTCTGATAGGTTTCACTGGTAGTTTTGCCAAGTAGTAAAATTAATTAGGAAGTCATAGTAAGAAGTTCATTTTGTTCATAACCAGCTCCTGAACAGAGTTTGTATGATCAGTTCAGCTGAAAACGTTACATGAAAGCTGCATTATTTTAAATCAGGGTAGTTTCTACAATCACTTAATTTATTTTGTGAGACTTCAACCAAAGACCATAACATGCGTGAATGCTTAGTCTATGCTTCTATCTAGGCAGCAGCTGAGAATTATCGAATTATCGGAATAATATGTATTAGAAGAGAGAAACTCACTAAGATTAAGTGATGCAGGAATTATGATGCTTTATCAAGATAGTGATGCAAATTAAAATAACATTACAACTATTATAAAGAGGATAACACGTTTTTAACCTCAAAAGTCACAAGCAGAAAGCAACAATTGCAGAGATCGATGGTGATATGTTCGACCTAAAACTGTCGACGTACTGAATATCGATAGTTGGAACGGCTTCCATATCGATATCACAACTTCGCAACTCTAACCTCATTTTCGCAGTTCACGACTTCTTTATTCGCTTTAAGGTATAAATTTGAAGAATAGTTCATAAATTCTGATAATTCAGTGTGTTTATCTCTTTAAATTGTTTCTGTATTCTAATTGAGCTACAATTGTCGCTACAGATGGACAGTGAAAAGTTGACGACTCAGATATAACCTATCTTATTCGACAGACATTCAGGTTTTCTTTATTTATTAGTTTAGAACGTTTCCGATTTTATTCAAACAACTGTAGTGTGGTCTGCTCATGACGGTTTATTGATTTAGACATTTTTGGTGCCTTATTATTGCTATAATTGCAGCGAAACATGGGCTCCAAAGAAAAGGAAGACAAACAGTACGGCCTAATTTTATCCAAGAAAAAGACTTCGACAGAAATCAAACGAGCTGCAGTTTTCAATGTTGATAGTGATTCTGATGCATCAGACTCAGGGACAACTGATTGGATAAAAAAAGCTTATCGTAAACAAGTAGCAGCCAACAGCGGTAGAATTAGTAGACAAACTCAAATCGATAGGCAACGAGCGCTAGAACAAGATGCGACCGTTTATCAGTACGACGAAGTATACGATGAAATAGAAAAGAAAAAAGAGGAACAGACCCAGACAAAGAAGGAAGAAAAGAAGAAGCCGCGTTACATCCAAAACCTACTGAAGAAAGCAGAAGCTAGGAAAATTGAAAACGAAAGAAGAGTCGAACGTCAAGTTCAGAAGGAACGTGAGGAAGAGGGTGAAGAATTCAAGGACAAAGAAACATTTGTTACATCGGCTTATAAGAAAAAATTGGAAGAATTTCAGAAGCTGGATGAAGAGGAAAGAAGACAGGACATGTTGGAAGACATTTGTGATGTTTCCAAACAGCAAGATCTTGGTGGATTCTATCGGCATTTATACCGGCAAACTGTTGATATAAAGAAGGAAGATACTAAAATTGAGAAAGAAGATGTCAAGAAAGATGCTGTTGATAAGAAAGAATGTAAACAATCTTCAACTAAACGACAATATCGGAAAAGAAGAAATTCTCCTGAACCAAGCTCTGCCGAAGAAGGGGAACGTCTTGACTCAGATACAGATTGTTCTTCTTCGTCTGCTTCAACTAAAATTTCATCAGGTTCCAGTAGTAGAGCTAGTCGTAAATCAAAAATAGAAGGAACAAAACACAGTGAAAATGAGATGAAAGTGAAAAAACAAAAGTTAGATCGGGAAGCTGCGAACAAAAAGGACAGAGAAATACCAAAACCTAGTAATCCAATCTCAGATGATAATGAATCTTCGGAGAAAATGGACAATACAGCAAAAGAGGAAGAAAAGAAAATAAGTGAACCAAAGAAAGAGGTGGAAGTGAAACCGAAAATAAATGTTTGGCAAAAAAGGACTGTAGGTACAGTGTTTGACGAGGCGGTTAAGAGATATTTTGAAAGAAAAGCTTTGAGACAAGGTGGTCATGGAAACTGATTACTTCATGCCTAATTTGTTTGAATAAAATTTGAATATTCAAAAATTTATTAGTTTTTTTCTGGAGTTCCTGATGATACAGATAGTTTCACGGTGCATGGCGTCTCGATGGAGCATGCGCGCTGAGCGCTTTCTCCCACTAGCGCTAGCGGTACAGTTAAGTTCAAATATTCTCCAAGTCCGCAACCGCTAAAAAGTCCAGCAGTGAGTGTATTGGACGCGACTGTACTTGACGGCTGGAGGGGAAACGTGGTGGGAAAGACTTTCTGTCTCTCTCGCACTGCCTCCCCTGCCACCAGCGAGACGCCAAGCACCGTGAAACGGTCTGTACCTTTGGGTGAGTATATGAATTTACACATCTTTTATTGATGATGAAGCCCACATAGGTGTGAGACCTGTGTATGAGTAATGATTTGGATGGTAGTGATGGATGAGTTGGACCTACAGTTTAAGGTGGGTTCTGAATCACCGGGAAATGATTTTACAGCAGAGAACAGAGTATTTTTTGCTGGTCAATCCAATTGGTCACCCTCAAAAAGAGGGTTCAGGAGTTCGTAGCTTATCTATATCCTACTGAACAGATACCTGCTACGGTTTGACTATCACTTAACTTATTGTTCTCAATTATTTGAGTAAATATCCTGGTTGGAATTACTACAAGGTGGAGACAGAATCTTTTTCATATGTGTTATTCCAGAGATGAACCAGGCGCAAATAGAAACGCAAACTTGGTGATGTGACACAGTTCTTCTGAAACACAGAAATCAATGAAACCTCGCCTCACTTCTGTTTGAGCTGTCTAATTCATTTCTGTGTTCTACAAAATGTCCTTTGTCTTGTCGCCAAGCCTGTGTTTCTGTATGCTCCGGAATGTATTGTGGTAGCCTATCAAAGTGATAATCAGTCTTCTCTTATCAACTATTACTTACTCCAAATTGAAATATCAATTCCAATACTCTCGATAACTAAGTTACTACCCGTAAGGGTCTCCCCACCATTAAAAGCCATACGCTTATTATTACTAAGTTACTTCCGTATTAAAATAAGAATAAATAAAAATGTTCTACTTTCATTAAGAATGAGCTAAATTAGTTACGGTATCAGTTTTAAAAAGGGTGCTTGCACAGTGGAGCATTCAATACTCGAGGTTAACCACCGTCATAAAATCAAACACATGCTGTGGGATGGCGGTATCCATGCTTCTCCAATCACAGCAGACCATTGCACAGCGTGTTTGATTTTGCGATGGTGATTATCCTGGAGTATTCACACTCTTAAGACTGAAAAGGAGATTCTATAGAAAAAATCAATATTAGGATAAAATCATTTTTCATATTTTTACACTAACTTATACCATAGACCAACCATCAAGGACTTATTCTACGCTTATACCTGCGACTTATTTTACTACGAGTTACTATTTTTACTAGAAAATGTAAAATCTATTCACTAGAATGTTTTTCAACAGTTAAACTGGAAAAGTTCTCATTATGTTATGGGAATAATAACTGAAGTAATTAGTATCAGTGAAAATGGATGATAGATACATCGCAGTTCGTTATGGATCAAGATAGGTAAGTTTTCAAATAATTAATTTTTGAAATTACAGTTCCAAATATTTGAAGTTTTTGAAGAAGTTCTCTCTAGAAATATAGAATAATTAATTTATTATGAGGTGGATGATTGTTATTTATTCTACTCTGATAATAAAGTAATTATTTTCTGCATGAGAATTTCTAGTAATTTATTCTCCAATATATATGGAACTTTTTTATAACAATAATTGAAATATTGCTACAGTACTTTCAAAATTCATTTTTGAGTCAAGAACCATGATTTTTTTGAAAATCTGATTATAAAAGTCTCACAAATTGCTAAATCATGGTCTTTGCTCATAATTAAGTAGATAAAATAACAATATTTCTAATTGAAATAAATATACATTTTGGTGTGACAGCCGTTTCGCTTTATTGATTGAGAATCTTCGGCTCCAGTCAACTGAATCAGTCATCAATGTCCGAAGATGCTCTAAAAATATAGCGAAACGGCCATCACAATACTAACTGTTACCAACTACAGTACTAAGAAGATTTGTTTGATTTTACGATGGTGATTATTGACCATGAGCACCCCTAATTACTTCATTACTGCAGTGTTTATAAAAAATTGCTTTGAATTATTCTACAAAATAAAGAGACTTCACTGTCTTTTGAATTGTATTTTGGTTCCAGCTGCATTCTATCGAGGTACTCTAAACTTTTTTGGAGGATGAAGACTTGTGCGTGGGTAATGATTAATTGATGATTTGGACCTACAGTTTCAGGTGGGCTCCAAACCTCAAAAATTTCTGAGCTCTAAATTTTTTTTAATTAGTGGCTATATAAATAACTTACTAGTTGTCCACCAAAGAAACAGGGAAAATTTATCAATTAATCAGATGCATGCTCGGTTTCTCAGTAGTTAAGTAAATAAACAGAATTTATTAATTTCGAATTCCTTTAATTGCTATTACTTTATACTGAAGACTTCCGCAATGGCGGATATTGACAACAGCATTGAAAAGCTGATGGGAATCGATGAATGCTACAGTACAAAAATATCAGTCACCACCGGGAATCGAACCACGGACCTTTGCTCAATTGCCGGTTGAGCGCCTTAACCACTAGACCATGGAGACCTTTCTGCACAGGAGCATTCATTTTCAACTTGGCCATATCGGCTCGTATCTCACAAGTTAGTTTGAAGTGACTGACAATTGAATAAACTGACAAATATATTCGATTCCCGGTGGTGACTGATATTTTTGTACAGTAGCATTCATCGATTCCCATCAGCTTTTCAATGCTGTTGTCAATATCCGCCATTGCGGAAGTCTTCAGTATAAAGTAATAGCAATTAAAGGAATTCGAAATTAATAAATTCTGTTTATGTATATTTGTCAGTTTATTCAATTGTCAGTCACTTCAAACTAACTTGTTAAGTAAATCATTCAATAACGGCCCTAAGGCTTGTTTCACACATACCCGGCAGTTGTGTAACTGGTATAGTTTACCCGGCCGTAGAGACATTGTATCATATAGAACGCTGCACGCTTTTTGAAATCATATGATACAATTCATTATACTGGGTGAACTACACCGGTTACCTGTCTGCCGGGTATGAGTGAAACAAGCCTTAGAGCCGCTATTGACCAATAGCTACTGAAGCCGGGAAGCAATCAACTAAATTATTTAAAATGGAAAGCTCTCAAGAGAACTATCATGATCTATCAAGAAAATGAGATAATTTATTTAAAAAAATATTGAATGGTAATCATATTTTATTACAAAAATATTTCTATCACTAGAATTAGGTACAAAACAAATCTATACAGTAATTATAATTATTTACATAATTGTAGAGTCAATATCCTATGGAGAAGGCTCATATTCAAGGGTTACTATTTTTGGCAATGCTAAGGTAACTTAAAGTCTGTGAGCAAAAACTGGTTGTCCACTGTCAGATCTGAAAAAATGTAAATAAAATTGTTAGGATGTGGAAAAAACAATTTTCATGTAATTTTGGAGAACTGTTCACAAATGTGCCGTCAAATCGTGTGTAATTCACAAAAAATCAACTTACTAGTAAAATTGCGCAGTTTTTTGAATTACAAAACTTTCTAAGATTAAGGAGAGTAAATATTGTGAATTTTCTGGTGTCAGCTCAGTTTTCCACAGTCCAAAAATGCTAAAGTTGATTTTGTCAGAACATCAGAAAAAACTCCTAAATTTCTACTTAATTTATAAAAATTATAAGCATAATTCACAACATAGTGTGATGAATTCTAAATAATAGCGACCCAAACGCATTATTCTGAGTTTATTGAAGAGAATGATAGTGTTTTCAATATTTAATATGAATTTTCTCCCATAAGCTTTAATAATGTACTTATTGCAATATTGAATTTTATTTAAAAAAAAAAACTAACGCTGTAGGCCTATTTCTTCTTGAGACCTTCTTGTGAAATAAAAGATTCCATTCTTATTCAAGAAAATATGGTCAATATTAAGATGAATATAGATGCTTTATATAATAAATAGAGATCATATCATAACAATATAAATATCTTATAAAATACTTTATTTCTCATGATAAGATACTCATTGAAATATTGAATTTATTCAATATTATTTTTTATTCTATTTTTCCTTGCATTGATGTATCAATTAATTTCATTACTCAAAATTCTTATTTGGGTAAGAAATGCGCAGAGATGCTTAGCTCCATCCTCTAATTATTATTAAATAGTTGATACTTGATAATATTGAGAAAGACAAGATATATAACAGATATAAACAGTATACAGTATATACCGGTATATGTATGTGGGGTGATAAATGTGGCATTATTCAATGTATTGGTGGCATTTTCTGAATTTTAAACAATATTTCCATTGATTTTATCACTAGCACATCTTTTTTAGGTGAGACAGAATTAGCTAGCAGTGCTTGCAAAGTGGAACATTAATATAATCGATGATAATCACCATCATAAAATCAGAAACATGCTGTGGAATGATATATCACAGATTTTAGGAACTTGAATACCACTATTTCACTGCTTGTATTTGATTTTGCAATAGTTTATCATTGAGTATATTGGATGCTCCACTGTACAAGCACTACGAGCTAATTCTGTCTCACCTAGATTAGGTGTTCTGGTACTTTTAGTGATAAAATCAATTAAATATTCAGAAACAGAATTTAATAATTTCGAATTCCTCATATATATTATTCATATATATCCTACACATATATATTATTATATAATTATTACTCATTGTATATTTGTTAGTTTGTTAAATTGTCAGTTACTTCAACTAAATTGAATATTGTTAAAAATTCAGCAATTGCCACCAATACATTGAATAAGGCCACATTCATTGTGATCATCCCTAACCCTAACTTATCTTGTCTTATTCAATATTATCAACTATAAAATGATTATTATTTAATTTGGGAAAATGAAGCCCACACAGGTCTGGGACCTGTGTGTGGATAAGATATTTTGGGTCTGTAGATAGAGGATTGGGATGTATATTCACGTGAATTACAATTTTATTTTAAAATTAATAAACATAATCTGTATGCTCACCATAAATACTCTGTCCCTCATCTATGGTATCCAGAGAGACCACTCAAACCATAAGGTAACCCATATGGTGAGGAAAATGGTAGATGATTATGGTGAGCGATTGGTTTTGACACAACGACCGGATATGGATGTGGAACAGGATAAGGATGTGGAACAGATACTGGAACAGCATGAGGAACTGGAACAGGTACTGGTCTTGGAACACTTACTGGAACGTGTTTGGTAACAGTAACTGGATATGGTTGAGGTACAGGGACTGGAACAGGTCGGGGAACTGCTACTGGAACGGCTTGGGGAACTGGAATAGGTACTGCTTTTGTAACAGTTACCGGGTAGGGTTGTGGAACTGGTACTGCTATGGGTTTATGGATTGTGTTGAAAGTATGGGTGGGTGGGTAATGGAATCCATATCCATGGTATGGGTAGGCAGGATAGCCTCCATATGGATGATGGTAGCCGGTGGTTCCAAAGTCGACAATTCCTCTTTTGATTGGTTTTCTGAAGGTTTCTTTTGAGACTTCTTCTTCTTCTTCTTCTTCTTCTTCTTGTTCATGTACTGGTGAAGGGTCCGCTGCCTTTCCTTTCATTATCAGTACACCTATCTGAAAAATTCCAAAATTTCAGAGCTTGAATTACTAGTAGCCTCATGTTTATAATTACATCCTATAGCATAGCCTCTTTCGGGACATTGTATTTCTATTTCATAGAAAAAGAAATATATACAATAAGTAAATTCATAGTAATATTTTTCTTTCATTGTAGTGGTGGATAAGGTGATAATGTGGAAGATATTCATAATGAATGATAGACGAAGTTGTCACAACCACATTTATTAAAAACGTAATATACTAGTTTTGGATGTTACTCCATTATCAATCTCAAACAAACTAAAATTATAGTACAGAGTAGCTTAATATATACTAATCACGGAACGATCCGGAATGATTAGCCAATAGTATCATACCGTGTGTTTACCCCAGTGGGTGGGGGTAGTAGAATTGCACCCACAGTATCCCTGCTTGTCGTAAGAGGCGACTAAAAGGGCAACTGTCCGTTGACCTCATTATCCTAGAAACCTATCCTTTATCCTGCTCTTCATCCCAGCCCCTCCCTCCACCCTTTCCTCTATCTAACGGTGCCTGCAGGACACCAGGCGACCTCCTGCAGTATGTAGCCTTGCCCGGGCATGCGGGGCTCTGTCCGGGTTGACTCCACTTCCCTAGCTGCTCGTGGGAACCACATGAATTTCCAAATACGAACCAGAACCAAACCTCAAGGTAACTCCAGAAGTTGCCTTGCCCTCAAACCTATCAGGATCCACCCCATCAGGGCAGGTTCCTCGATTTGAATCAACAGTCAAGGACAATGCCCAGGGTCCTTCAGATCAATTTACATCACAGTAAAGCAGCCTCGGCTGCTTTCTGCCAGTTCTTCCTCAGAGAGGGATTTGACCTAGCAAAAGGCTGCTAGCAGACACAAGCTCCTACTTCACCAACTGGCTGGTGAGGCTGGGTAGAGGTCAGGTCAAGCAGTTGATTGCTCTGATAACTGGACATGGCCACTTCAGGAAACATCTCCACACAATTGGACTCAGAAATGAAAGTCAGATGTGTAGGCTTTGCAATCAGTCTGAAGAGACTGCCAAGCATATCATACTGGATTGCGAGAGACTCGGGGCAAGGAGAAGGGCTCTGTTTGGCTTTAAGCAACCAGGTGATGAATGGGACGTTAGCATAGGGAAAAAACTCCTGGATCTTGTAAAGGGCACAGGTATTGGTTTGCCCAACTAACGTACTAGGGACACACAATAAGCTTTGGTTGACGTGTGAGGATCTTTGAATCTTTGGATCTTTGAATCCGTCCCTTCATAACATAACATAACATAACATAACTTCATACCGTGTTTAGTATATATTAAGCTACTCTGTACTTTAGTTTTATTTTGGTTGAGATTGATAATGGAGTAACATCCGAAACTAGTGTCTCACTTTTTTAATATATGTGGTTGTGACAACTTCATCTTATTATTCATTATAGAAATATTTTTATTACTTATTTACTCAAACAAAATAAATAGATTTCATAGAAATAGAAATAGAAGTTCGTTATGGAAAACATCACAGATCATTCGATCAATTATTGAACTGCAATTTTAGTTATAGATATTGTTAATTTTAATTTTTTATGATAAATTCAAGACTTGCAGTCAATTCAAATTCAAGAAAATAATGTTAATTTTCAAAAAATGAGTGAAATATCTTATAGTTAAAATAATTACATATCTTCCTTTATTTGAAAAACGTTTATAGGAATTAATATTTCTTTCTTTTAGTCGGATTGACCCTCATGAGTCGTCTTGAGACCTGTGCGTGGGTGATGAAGTGAATGATGACAAACACACATGCCTGAATGAGACTCAAGACTGCAGGAAACGAAACCAGTCAGAGCCTTATCTAATCACAGATAAACGCTCCAACCAAATGCGCCACCAGAGACGGCGATATTCATAGTTCTTCATATTTATAATAATTCACAATTGAATAGTGGAATAATTATGTATATGCAGTAAATGCAGTTGAATAATAATAAAGTAAAGGTTAAAATTGCAAATTTTCAAAAGCTCTTATCTCCTGAATGAGATCGAATTTCGTCAATCTGATTACATATTCATGAAGGTCTCATTGAGGACTACCATCCACCGCAGAATTTACAATTGAAATTTTTCAAATATTTCTTAAAAAATCATGATGTGCGTTTTTAGACAAAAAATAAAATTCTCTCAGAATCAGTTCATTGTTGTTCCATGGATAGAGCTTGGCCTGAGGAATTTCAACAACTATTCATGACAAAAAATAAAATATTTGTTTTATAAATATTATAAATACTTTACCACAGGCTTATTAAATCAGATATATAATCAATATTCCTGTACACAATACTTTAATCTCAGAATATGTATAATATAATACATATTTTTTGTTGATTACGTCTTAGAGACTCCAATTATGAGTATAAGACAAGTCAGATCAGCAATTATACAATCTGTGATGTTTTCCATGACGAAACACTTAATGAACAATCCAATATTAAAACTGACACTGTATTTCACTTTTAAATAATGTTTTACTCACATATATTTGAAATGCTTGAGGAATGCATTTCACTTCTGAAAAGAAGCTTCGTCAGCCTTCGTCAGAGGCTGACGAAGCTTCTTTTCAGAAGTGAAATGTTTTCCTCAAGCATCTCAAATATATGTGAGTAAAACATTATTCAAAAGTGAAATACAGTGTCAGTTTTAATATTGAATTATACAATATTATACACTAGTTACCATAATTACTTTATCAATTATTTGAGCTGAGGCTTAATTTTGATATGAAAGGAACTCTTCTACTCTTGTAAAAAACTCAATCAACTAAACAGTTTTCAATTGTTTTCAAAATATTTCTATATTTTCAAGACTTAAAAAAACCTGCGCTAGCTTGTTGTAGAGTTTCCTTCTCTTTTTGGAGATTACGTCTTGGAGACTCCAGTTGCAAGTCAGGAGGTAAGTCAGATCAACAATATTATACAATCTTATACTCGTATACGCTAGTTACTATTATTAGTTATTACTCTATCAATTATTTGAGGTGAGGCTTAATTATGATGTGAAAGGAACTCTTGCACGTTATAGAAAACTTCAACTGAATTTTATTCAATTGTTTTAAAAATATTTATATATTTTTAAGACTCTTTAGAAACTGCGGTAGCTTGTTGTAGAGTTTCCTACCAAAATAACTAGGTTTTTTGTTTGAATAAGCTACTATATTGTGACTCACTAAGTGATAATCTCCTCGGCCTCTTGTATTATAATCGTGTACGTCAAGATTATGGTTAATATCACTCTTATTAAATATAAAGTAGTTTCATACACTTATAAGTAGTCTCCTGAACAATAACGGCCTACATGAATCAATATCATAAATTATGTTCTTGATTTCTGGATTTCTTGTTCCATGACGAACTGCGTTGTTAATATTAACTTTTCATGTGAAATTTAACGACTTGCAGTCAAATATTTGTTAAGAATAAGTATAATAACTCACTTAATCTGGCCGAGTACTTTCGAATCTATGAGATCCATCTTCGAAGAACGACTGCAAGTCGTTAAATTTCACATGAAAAGTTCTTGATTTCTTGTTCTATAACGATCTGCGTTGTTAATATTGACTTTTTATTGTAGATTTAACGACTTTCAGTTTTAATTGTGAATAGAAATATTATTTATTCACAATTAAAATTGACTGCAATTCGTTAAATTTACAATAAAAAATGTTAATATATCATGAATTATTATATGAATAGTTCCCTTTTCTTTGATTTAATGTATCCTGCTATAATAATAGGCCTACTCATTTATAAAGGGATCTGCCACCTGTTTTTATTTTTGATAACAAACAAGAGTAGCCTACTCTTTGAATAAAATAGTTTAACATTGAAAAGTAAAAAATAGCCTACTTTGATTTCCTGGAATGTATACATATTAATAGGTTTCATTTGGTATTGAAAATAATATTCTGAAATTAAGTCACATTGTGTTTTTCCAATATCGCAGAAAATGAATATTTTTTTTTAATAGCATTGGCATTATTGTGGAACCTTAAAGAAAAGTTAATTCGAATTCAGCTAAGTGCTTTGATGTTTTTTAAGCAAATATGATGCAGTAGCCTTTGTAGAATATTCTTCATAAACCACTGAAAATTTGGTGAGGCAGAAGTACTGTTAAAGCTTGTATCAGCTATTCAGGCAGTATACTTTGCAAGTAAAATATCTCAAATGTTGAAATATTGATTTAGTGTCGATAACACGGAAAATATACAAAATCGTCAACCAATAACCATTTTAAAAAATGACTCAGTAATTAATTAATTTGTTAATAGGATTCATTTCATAGAAATTTTGAAATTTATCAATTGACAAATGCTCAGTTTTGGACGATAGCATAACCTAGATTTGGAAAAATTTATTTGGAAAAATATCTTCTGTTAAGATGGATCACGATGTCCCCATAACATGACTGAACGGCGGAGCTACACGTATGGGTCTCCCCACCATAAAAACCCAACCGTTCATAATAATAATAATAATAATAATAATAATAATAATAATAATAATAATAATAATAATAATAATAATAATAATAATAATGATAATAATAATAATAATAATTCATAGAATATGTTCAAGACTCTTTAAAAACTGCGGTAGCTTGTAGAGTTTCCTACCAATATAACTAGGTTTTTGTTTGAATAAGCTACTATTGTGACTCACCGAGTGATAATAACCTCGGCTTCTTGTATTATAATCGTGTACGTCAAAATTTTGGTTAATATCACTCTTTTAACTCTTTAACTCATTCATATGTCAGTAAAAATTATAGTTTTTTTTATCACCGGCAACAAATTTACTTTCCCATTCATTGCGTTTCACATACTTTTTAAACTCAATTGACCAAAATAATTCCTACTGCAATTCAAACCCAAAACTACAAAAAATAATAATAAATTTACAATATAAAAAATAACAAATATTCTACTCACAACTAGAATAAACAGGTAGTTCATTTTGAAAACAGATCCAGTTGAACCAAAGTGCACAAGAAATTACAACTACTTGAAGAGTGAAAAGAGTGCTTTTTATAAGAGCGCTCTGATTTTTTTCGGGAGGGAGAATAGCACACACTACCTGACCACAAATGTATTCATGCATGTGTGTGCGTGTGTAAGTATGCCTAGAATGGTGTGTGGGTGTACATTTTAACTCCCCCCCCCCCCACCACAACAATGAGGATGACACTTGAGACCTACATTGCGCGACAATTGTAAACTCTCTCCTGTTTACCTTTTAAGAAGAAGAAGAAAATGGAAGGAGACAGGACAAGAAGAAAAAGACAGGAGAAGGACGAAAAGGAGGAGGATGAGAAGAGAAAGAAGAAGAAAAATGCTTTTTGTGGTCTGCTCGAGATTATGCATCCGATAAAAAGAATGATAACCCGCTGGAAGAATTGGCTCTATAACAGAAATATGATAGAATTGGACTGTTCTATATAATGTATAATTTATCTATATTCGTATATACTAGGTTATGTTTTACTGTATAACTTATATTACTTATATATAGTAGACCTATACAAAGGTATAGCTAAGAACTAGATCAAACCAACATGCCAAATATCTCAGACTATATACTCTACAGCCTACATTTACATAATATGTAGCTCATTTTACAACATGTTTACTTACTTCTACGTACTTATGACTGTAAAAATTACGTCAAGTTGACTATTATGATATTATGCTCGTATGATGATATTCGGCCTATTAATATGTTCTAATTTTTGGCCTTTTCCGGGTATTTTGGTTATAGTTTACGCAACTTGTTCAAATATCTGATATTTTAATCACATATCAATTTTATTCCGTGTAGCCTGATTAGGCTTTGCATCAATAAAATTATATTATTGAGTTCTCACTCGACGTTTGATTTTAATATTTCTATTATCAATTTCATGCATTACAGTTCCAATTGTAACTAATATTGATGAAGGAGTATTGGTTAATTGACTATAATTATAATTGTATCGCCTATTGTAAAACCTATTGTTCTGGAAAAGGAACATTTTCTCAACAGTAAAATATGGGAGTTTAAATAATAATTTCCAATTCGTGCAGAGAATTTTTTCCTCTGATGAAGTCAATTTGTACAAATTTTCAAGCATTAAAAACTTAAAACAAACTAAAATTTCGTAGGTCAAAAGATAATAATGGGATAAAAGATTTGACTGCAAGTCGTTAAATTTCACATGAAAAGTTAATATTAACAACGCAGTTCGTCATGGAACAAGAAATCCAGGAATAATAATGGGATTGAAGAAATTACTAAATTAGTATGGCTTTTATTGCTAGGAGACCCTTACGGGTAGTTCCACCTCGCTGCTTTGGCAACGGTATACCTAAAAATTCAAGTGGTTTCCGAACCACTGAACTTGGAAAATTTTTTTTTTTTAATTTTTACCATGAAAAATAAAAAAAGGTGGAACATTCTAATTTACAGACAGTAGATTCTTCATTTTGATTGAAATTATAGTTACTTGTGAATTAAATTAGTTTTAGGTAGCCTTGTAAAAGAAAATGGAAAGTTTTGAGTAGGCGTTAATAAAAAGTGGCCTGTCAGAGTTGCAGTTTCAACAGGTGAACAAGGAAATAACACTCAACCGACGATTAGAAATAGAGAGATTTTCGCTATGGAACTAAGAAAAAGAAACAGATGAAGTTCAAATAAAGAAAAATAAAATAATAACAATAGAATAAATTTAAAAAAATATATTTTTCTTTAAATTTTTTTCTGAGGAGAAGCCCACATACGTCTGAGACCTTTACGTGTGTAATTAATTGGATGATGGTAATTGATGAGTTGGACCTTCAGTACAGTTTTAGGTGGGTTCCGAACCACCGGGAAGTTATTTTACAGCAGAGAACAGAGTATTTTTTGCTGGCCAATCCAATCGGTCACCCTTACAAAGATGGCCCAGGAGTTTCGTAGCTTATCTCTGATTGAACAAATACCTGCTACGGCTCGCGGCTATCACTTCCCTTATCTAATATCAAAACTGCCTCTGTATTTCAATTAAATATTTATGATTTACACTCACTTTGAACATGACATGGAAATTCTACACACATTCCTAAAAAGCCACAAACTAAATACACTGGAACAATATGAAATATTCGAAAACCATAAACAAGACAGAACCAACTTACTCAATGACCAGACACAATTCAAATCCACACAATTTTCAACTATATAATGGCCGCTCATCCTAACCTCAACAAAACATGACTCCTGGCGGCAGGCTGACGAAGCTTCTTTTCAGAAGTGAAATGCATTCCTCCAGTATCTCCAGTTAAAGTGAGTGCAAAATAAAATTTTAATCGAAATACAGTGTCAGTTTTGATATTAGATTGTTCATAAAATATTGTTATAAGTATTAAAGTATTGTTATACTTATGTTCATAAAGTATTTCATCATGGAAAACATCACAGAGAACAAACTAATGTGTTGCTTAGTCTTGAGACATGGAGCTTATTTGGACCATAATTATAGTGACTTATAAGAAAATCAAGTTAACTTTTTATTGTAAATTCAACGACTTGCAGTCGATTATTAATTGTGAATAGATAATATTGTACTCACAATAATTTATTCACAATTACTAATTGACTGAAAGTCGTAAAATTTACAATAAAAAGTTAATATTAAGAACGCAGATCGTTATATGGAACAAGAAATCCAAGAAAAATCATGTATCAGCTGTTCTATGAGCTTCCTGCATCTAGACCAATTGAAACAGTAGGATACTGTCCATAAGTGAAATTTGAACATCAATTTTGAAAGGTCTTAAAGGAAAATCAAAACTCGAGCTTCGAGGGTCACTGAACTGAGTTTAGAGCAAGCTTTATGCCAAATTTAGTATTCCAAATCGCTGCCTTTTTTTTGAAATTCATAAGACTGGCATACACACCCCTACTCTCATTAAATAATAATTATATAAATTATATTACCTATTACAGACAGAGCCTCCGATTAGAGATTACCTTTATAAATGAAAGACTTCCTTTAATTTTATGATGGTTTCAAACAATTTTCATGAGGTTTGAACTTTAATTCTTCTTTTTAAAGTAATAATAGAAGGGGGTATCTTCACTGAAAGCTTCATCAGCCTTCTTTAGAAGTGAAATTCATCCCTCCAGTATGAGTAAAAATCATAATTTGAATAGAAATGCAGTGTCAGTTTTTAAATTAGATTGTTCGTCAAGTATTTCGTTTTGGAAAACTTCAAAAATATTATTTACTTAATAAATTTGGGCATTTCAAGTATCAAATAACTTATATTGTATCTCAGCTATAATTAAATACAAAACATAAATGGAAGAATAAAAACGCACAAACGCTGCCTCCTTGACGCAATTAAAATAGATCAACTAAGGGTATAAATTAATAAAAATAGAAGATGGTAATAAAAAATCAGAAAAAATAACGATAAAAATTACGTGTTGATATGAATTCAACATTGATAACAATATAAAATGAATGACGAAACCAGGGGTGCCCACAGGGGGGGGGGAGCTATGACGCAGACTGTGTCATTGAAATTCTTGGTGGGGGGGGTTCCTAAAAACGTTTTGGGGGGGGGGGGGCGTAAAGTTGATTGAAACCGTGTTTAACGTGACAACATTCAAAAATATACTACGAAGTCACCAGATAGAATGTCAATTAATGAAAATATATTTATAATTATTATTATACAATTGAATATGTTTAGGATTTGTGCAGGAAGTTATTATTCAAACTTAGCAAGACACTAAGCGAGTGCTCTGAAAGTGGTTTATACAACTTTACTCTCCTTAACAGTTACTAGTTTATCAGCAGAAAGAGCAATAAGTCGATTTAAAATTATGAAAAACAGACTCAGATCAGCTACGGGAGACTCATGGTTGTTCAATCTAATGGTTCTAGCTGCAGAAAAAGATGTACTTGAGTCTATTTCTAACGAAGAAATAATTATTGAAAGGTTTTCTGTTTCCTCATCCTAAAGACAAAAACTTCTATGTGGGGTTTAGAGAGATAGATTTAACAAGCTTGGAAGGTAACTTGTAGATGGTCACAGCCTACAAATTTAAAATCTTTGACTTCAAACTGTTGATGTTTTTCATGTATTTTACGATAACTACTTACTAATAAGTAAGAACTGCTATAGCAAAACTTACTAAATACTAGAAATTCAGTAATTTTTCATAACTATGTCTTTATTTTGTTTTTGAAAGACGCTTCTTTCGATTGTGTGTTGTAAATAACTATACATTACATGTGTGCCTTTTATGTACTTCATCCATACATAAATTCTCCCAAGATACTACACTAAGTAAATAACCTGTTGTTTAACTACTGTCCAATAAATGACTTAGTATTTTGAATTTTTGTGTTTTACAAATGAAGTATTTACTCATTGTTTCCACTTCCTTTAAAGGAACAACTTTGTAGAATTATTTAACCTTAATGTAATTGGTAAACCGAACATAAACTTATAGGTATTTTATTTTTATTGAACATTGTGTATTTGTAATAATATTTTATTGTTTAAAAACCATTTAGGTTCAAATTCTTATTTAGCTATTTTGCAATTAAGTTTATTGAGCAGAGGTTCATATATTCATTGCATTGATATTTCTTTTTTACCTTTACAAAAAAGTGTTACCTATGTGAAGAATCTCAAGAAATATACATACATTTTGTATATTATCGACTGGGTTTGAATTTTTTCAATAGTTACAAAATTCTTCTTTTAATTTTAGAAAGAATGCTTTTTTCGCATTTTTTTGGTGGGGGGGCCTGTTGATAAATTCAGGGGGGGGGGGGGCGTCATGAGGCTTAGGGGGGGTGGGCACCCCTGACGAAACCCAAACGATGAACACTAGTTGGAATTGAAGCAACTGACAATTTGATATTAACAATAATAATTGATACCACTTCGAGGAATTCAAAGTGAATAAATTACGTAAAGAACACTTTTTGAAATTTAAAATGTTCAGATTTTAAAAACACTTGATGCTTTGCTCACGTTTATTGTCTAGTTGCAATATTCATGAAGCGTAAACAGAGTAGTGTTTTGTTAGTGTTCAGGCCATCCAGGTATGGAAGGTGATCTTTGGAATGAGTCCCTTTATTGATGGGAGAGCACTGATAACAAAATTGGGTCACAGTTCACAGAGCATCGTGCCATTGGATCGTGTGGCGTCAATTGCAACTCGTGGTCAATGCGGTACTTAGGAGGCACTTACTCGATCAAGTCTAGCATTTGATTATAGCTATTACTATTTACTAGACAAATAGCACTGAGTAGTCCTATTTACTAGACAAACATGACCTAGGACAAATATTTTCTGTTTGTTTGTTGTTCATATAGTTCCGAATACCTTGGTATGAACTGCGGTGAGCATTAGCTATTACTAAGGCAGGGGTGCCCACCCCCCCCAAAGCCTCATGACGCACCCCCCCCCCTAAAAATTGAGCAACAGCCCCCCCCCTAAAAATTGAGCAACAGCCCCCCCCCTAAAAATTGAGCACCAGCCCCCCCACTAAAAATTGAGCACCAGCCCCCCCCCCCAAAATGCGATAAAGTAAACCGCCTCCCCCACCCCCCACCAAAAAATGCGATAAAATAAGCCCCCCCCCCCGTATTCTTTCATAACTAATACCATGCCCCTCACTCTTAGCTCTCACGTCTATATCTCGCTATGCTTGAATAATAAAATTGTAAAAACCGGCAGAGAAATATATTCCAGACTCCCTTCCACACAAAGGCTTAGGCCTTCGTGGACGAGTCGCATGTATATTTATAATAACAATTGCATTATAAGTTATGATTTTTTTATATTTTATGGTATGTGCTGAATTTATGTGATTTTATATTTTGTATTCTGTTTCATTTTCATGCAAATAAAAAACAAATTTGATTTGATTTGATAACTTCCTGCACAAATCCTAAACATAACTACTCTAGCCAAGGGCGTACCCAGGATCATAACGGGGGGGAGGGGGCATGGTCGTTCAGGTTGTAACATTTAACTACAGAAAAGATGGATGAAACCAACATTTTAAGAAATTATGTATTATTACAGTAGTGCTTTATCAACTAAGATGTTACAATTATTTGCTTGAAAGAAAGCTTATTCTTGTAACATGTCTTGTATTTACTTATACTATTATCATTTTTCTTAGATTGGTAGAAAACTATCTTGTCCAAAACTCTCGTTTGAATCCTGACCGGATTTTCCTCAAAGAATTTCCTCAAAGAACGCTCATCAAACACAACCCAGTCCATCTGTCCTCTCCCTTAGTACTTCTAAGCCAGGTCTTTACCCTTCGAAGGGTACTGAAAGATCGTTCAACAGTAGCCGTAGTAGATGGGAAACCACTTAAAATGAGGAGAGCATGTCTTGTTGCGGGGAAAAATATTAGCCTCCTCCAAAAGGAGGCATTGTTTGAAAAAACACTAGTAAACAACTCATTTGTTTGTGGTATTCTTTTTCTGTCTTTCTATAGAATAATTGGGTACGATAGAATGATAATTTGGATTAACAACAGAGTAAAGATAAATTATTTTTATTTCAAGAATTGTAATAAATTCCAGCAACTAAATTTAATAAATATTTTTTCTGCTTCCAGGGGGGGGGGGGGGGGCAGCTGCCCCTCCCTGCCTCTCGCCCATGGTTCTAGCTAATTCATATTCAATAGTATTATAATAATTATTATAAATCTATTGTCATTAATTGACATTCTATCTGGTGACTTTGTAATATTTTTTTGTTTGTCGTCACGTTAAACACTGTTTCAATTAACTTCACCAACCCCCCAAAAACCTTTTTTTGGACCCCCCCCAAGAATTTCAATGACGCAGTCTGCGTCATAGCCCCCCCCCCTGTGGGCACCCCTGACTAAGGACCCGACAGGGCCTTATTGAAATCGTGTCGTTGCGCGTCCGTGCTCTAGTTTTTGAAAGGAAGATTCTAGAATAATGAAACTAAATATATAGCTTCCTCATAGTCCAAGTGGGATCGCTATTTATTTTGAGAGCTTTGGGGTGGAATATAAAAATAATTACGATGTGGAACAGGTCGCCACTTTAGCTCTAGGTTGGTTTTGTCTAGTGAAAATCTAAACATTGCATAGCTGGTTCAATTTAAGTAGCCTACAAGAAAAAGCAAAAAAGAAAAACAGAAGAATATTAAGAAGGTTGCTGCTCAACACAATATTATCCACTTCATTTTTACAGTGCATGCGATGACGTTTTCATTTTTGATTGTATTGAAATATATTTTTAATTATTTTAAATCTTCAAATGGAAAACAGAGAGAAAATATTGAGGCATGATTATTATGAGATTGATTGCCTTGATTTTTTTTCTGGGAGGGCGAAGTTAGGGCGCAGCCGGCCCTCACTTACACTTAACCCTCCCATACAGTTCTAAATCATATAGATATACTGTATACATATAATATATACATGAGATAAGAAAAAATAAATATACTAGTTGAGGAAAAAAAATACATATGAGCAAATTTCGTAAGAAAAAAAGGGAAACGAAATAAACGATTAAAATTTGAGAAAATAGTGCAATAAAAAAATACAACAAATGTAACAAATCTTGTGCAATCATCATAAAGAAAAACGTATTGGAGATCTGTTAATCGAGAAGGAGAAGAAACAGAACTATTTTGAAAAAACTGCCGACTTGCATTTTTTGTCAATTGGAAAGCATATATGATGTTTATGGAAATTGGAGTGGTTGAATGGTGCATAATGTTGCCTATCAGTACAACTGAAAACTATTATTATGTTATGTGAATTGAATTCGTCAAGTCCTTAAATACTCGTGGTAACGGTTCATTTTAAATAAGGGTTGTCCCCTGATGACTAACAAGTGCGACAATCCTATAAAATAATATTATGTAGCCTTCATCTATCTATGCAAGCAGGACTTTGGGGCTTTGGCCTAAATTAGATACTTAGTTTGCTTCGTCGTGACCATTCGTTGATGAAAGTGAAACTGGATTGATAAGAAGGCATAATATGGTTCGTGCAAAGCTAGTATTGAATTTATAGTGAACGATGTGGTATGCATAACATCACACACCGCATGCATCGCCTTCTATGCGACTCCATTTTAGAATAAATGATCTAATCTAAGATCCTGTAACTTGCTTTTTAAATGCCACGTGATTCTTCGGCTTTGTATTGGTAATATAGAGATGTTTTGATAGATATCCATAATAAATAAGACTGCTCAATGTTGTAACCATTATAAATTATTTTATAATAGTAATAGAAAATTATAGTTTTGGCAATTACATAAAACGACTACATTTCAATTTTTTCAAATTGCTGATAATGCCCACATGAGTCTGAGACTTGTGCGTGGGTGATGAGGGGAACGATAACACACATAGATGCGGGAGGAGCTTAATTCGAACCCACGACCGCTTAAACGACAGCAAGCTGAAGCTGCGACGGCCCAACCAACTGCGCCATGCGGCCCGCCAATTCCACACACATATACAAATTTAAATCAATATTTTAAAATATGTTAGGCTATCAAATAACACACAGAGATAAAATACAAATCTACAATATTACTTGTTCACTGGAAATATATAAAATAAAATTACCATTAGGCCTACCATGTGGTATTTCCAGAATAAGCATTTGCTTCTGCTAGTAACCATCATTTAATAATTATAACTCTAGAAATAAAACATAAACAGTTATTATTTCATCTAGTTTAAATGGACTTCGGAAATCGTTGTTGAGGAAGGCCAACTTAAAAATAATGCAATGGAATTTTGGATCTTGGATTCGGTTTGTGAATTATTATGAAAAAATCATGTTTACCATCGTCTTGTGTACCAAGAGAGAGAAAGAGAGAGAGAGAGAGAGAGATATATATATAGAGTGAGTGAGAGAGAGAGAGTGAGTGAGAGAGAATGAGATTGAGAAGGGAGCGAGAGAAAATGATAGAGAAGTGGCCAAATCATGTAGGACACAAAAAGAACTATAAAATGACGTAATTTTGAATGCTACTTGAACTTTCTATTCTTTTCCTGTTGAGACTATGTCATTCGAATACTAGATATTTTGAACTACTGATGTAGGCTACCGTACCAAGAATTGACCTAATTTGAGAATAACTGTGGTGCTATTAATGAGTTGTGACCTATTAATTTCAGAATCAATTCCTTTTGACTAGAACATATTGATAAAAACTGATAGAATCGATGGTAAATGATTATAAACTTGGTCTTGGTTGATACTATTTACATTTTGTTGGAAAACTTTATTTACAACAGAACTTACTTTCATGCGTAGTAGCCGCTATGCCCAATTATCCACTTTATTTTCTCAGTGCAAGCGTTGAAGTTTTAATTTTTTTGTGTTGAAATCTTTCCTTAAAATAATTATTATTTTAAACCGTCTAATTGAAAAAAAAACAGAGAGCATATCGATACAGGCTCCGTGGACTTTAATACGAGCGTGGACTTTCCTATGAAGCAAAATTCAACCGTGGACTTTCCTACGAACTGCTCCTTGCATTCTGTTGTGTATGTAATATGTAAGTAAAGGGATGTATTGAGATAGCTAAGAAGTTGATAGGGATGAAAGTCCTAATTGTATATTTGTTTTAAGGGTTACAACATTGGAGGATTATCTTATTGTTAAAAAGTAACAGAATAGAAATTTAGCATATGGTATATTGTTTGTAAGGAAGTCCACGCATGAAATGTGCACTGCTAAATTACGATATGACACCCTAAATTACTTTGTGAGAAGTGTCACTAAAAGTCCACCCACCTGCTCCATACAAATAACAGTAACAGTTACATTACTGGACAGATAACAATAATAGATACAAGTAACAGTTCGTAGGAAAGTCCACGCCACCTCGATACATGATATAGCCTATTATGAGATCTATTGAACAAGAAGAAGAAACAAAATTTTTTCTCAAGAACTGCCAATAATGTGCATCTTTTATCAATCGAGAAGCAAATGATGTTTATAGAAATCAAAGAAGTTAGATGGTGCCTATCAGCCAGCCCAACTGATAATAATAATAATAATATTATTTTATTTAAAGTAGTAGGGTCCTTGGATATAGGCTACTCCGTTGTATGGGTTATTTATTTATTATTTTGAAAGTGCGATTCATAATAGTTGAACTGTATTCTTAAAAATATTCAACGAACAAAGCCAGCCATCTAGAACAGAATCCTGAATGGTTTTTATAAAAGAAAGGATTTCTATATGATCGTGCTCCTGCCCACACATTATAATGCCACTAAGGTCAATTGGACTCTAACATGAAATTAATAAATTATTGTAATTTACGTACAATGCAATAATCCAGTTTAGTATCGATATATCACTTGATTTCCGTCATGCAATTATTGTATAATTCTAGTTTTTTAATTGGAACTGTTACAAAGCACTTATCAGCCGGATAGCAGGTGTATGTGTAGGATGTCTGTACTGAAGGAGAATTTTGAGACACAACTACATTATTATAATTTACTAGCAGGTTGCCCGATTCAATTGAATCTAAATTCCAAGAACAAAAATTCTAAAAAATTGATATTCAATCGTCTATTTTCTCTTTTCCATTTTCTTCTTTTTTTCTCGTCCACTGTCTCTTCTTCCGCTACTTTTCTTCTTTCCTCCACCCTTTTGTTCTTCTCCTCCTCATTTACCGTCTTCTACCCCACCATATTCTACTCCTCCTTCATTTCCTTTTCCTCCACCTTCTTGATCATCACCTCCTCTTCCTCCACCATCTTCTACTTCCCCTACGTCTTCTACTACTCCACCATCTTATCATTCATCTTCTACTTCTTCTTGGTTTTTTTTAAAGATTATCACTTGGTGAGTTACAATAATTATTGTAGGTTATTCAAACAAAAACCTAGTTATATTGGTAGAAAACTCTATAACAAGCTACCGCAGTTTCTGAAGTCTTGGAAATATTAAAAAAAAATACAAAATATGTAGTTGAAGCTTTTTATAATGTACAAGAGTTTCTTTCAGATCAAAATATATTAAGCCTCATCTCAACTAATTGAAATTGTGATTGAGGTAACTTGTGAATGAGAATGGTGATATTGTATATTTATTTATTCACATACAAAAGCTCACAGAATACTCCATGGAGAGCCTTATTGACTTACAATAACAATAAAATATTGAAAGTTAACTTGGAAAATAATAAAAAAGCAAAATGATTCCTCAAAATTGAAGTTAATTAAGAAAAGATGATATATAATTACGATATAATAATGATTGGCCTCACTCTCACTTTTTTTTTTTTTTATTGCTGATGATGCCCACATGAGTCCGTGACTTGTGCGTGGGTAATGAGGTGAATGATTACATATAAATGCCTGACGGTGGAGCGGGATTCGAACCCACGACCACTTGGACGACAGCAAGCTGAAGTTGCGACGCCCCAACCAACTTGATCAAGATAAGCTAGCTAGTTATGCTGCCTAAGTATTATTATGAATGGTTATAAGTATTGCATAAGTATTAGTGGTAATTGGTATAAAAGTATATGTGCAGATAGAGTGTTTGTTCCTACTACTGCAGGCTACTAAGCTTATTCAAACAAAAATCTAGTTATATTGGTAGGAAATTCTACAACAAGCTACCGCAGTTTTTAAAGAGTCTTGAAAATATAGAAATATTTAAAAAAACAATTGAAAAAATATTTAGTTGATAAAGCTTTTTATAGTGTACAAGAGTTCCTTTCACATCAAAATTAAGCCTCACCTCAACTAATTGATATAGTAATTATGGTATCTAGTGTATAATATTGTTGATCTGACTTGTCTTATACTCCTTAACTGGAGTCTCCAAGACGTAATCTACAAAAAAAAAACTACTACTACTACTACTAGACAGTATTCTGTCTTTGGCAGCTCTGACAGCCTTTAAAATTTGATTATTATTTCTAGATAAGGTGGTCTTTGATTTGATAAAAAAATTGATATTAAAAAAAAGGGCTGATTAGAATTTTTCAACATTTCAATTATTCTAAATTGCAGTTTGGAGTTTAGATATCAGTTACCGGTACAGTTAGTTCATGTTTCAATAAAAAGTTTCGTTTCTTTAGAATGACCGTTTGTTGAGTATTATTTCATTGTTCACTTGTTTAAAGTGCACCTATATTGTATGCTATTTCTCATTTTATTGAGAATACTTTCTCAATAAAGTATTCTCATTTCAATGAGGACACTTATTGAGGAAACTTCTTCTCTATCTTCTTATTCTCTTTTACTAAGCTACCTCTGATTTTGGGTCATACATTCCTTAGTGCAATAGCATCCAATTCAGCCATATTTTTCCTCTAACCGTTCTTATCTGTGTTACAAGGTAAAGCTTCTATACCAATGTCTGTGATATGTGAATAACAACTGTACGTACCGTTTAAGAAAAAACAAATATTATTCTAACAAGAACTTATATACCTCGATTCTAGAATTAGATCAATGCCTCCGTGAGTTACATAAGTTTAATTGTGTAATAGAATCTGTGTGGTTTTCCATGACGAAATACTTAATGAACAATCTAATATCACAACTGACACAGTATTTCCAATTTAATATATTGTCTTTACTCACTTACATTGGAGATGATAAAGGGATGCATTTCACTTCTGAGTAGACAATATATTAAATAATTGAAATACAGTGTCAGTTGTGATATAAGATTTTATAACAGAAGTGAACTTACTATTCATATGTATTATCTTGCTGTGCAGAACTGACCTTTTTGAGTCGCGGCGGACGCGTTTCGAACTATGTTGTTCTTCTTCGGCCCTTGGTTGCAGACTGAGTAGTTTTCTAGTATGTAAGGTCTGGTGGTCGTAGGACCTTCTAGGTCGTAGGTCTTCTCCCACCACCTTCCTACGACCACCAGACCTTACATACTAGAAAACTACTCAGTCTGCAACCAAGCGCCGAAGAAGAACAACATAGTTCGAAACGCGTCCGCCGCGACTCAAAAAGGTCAGTTCTGCACAGCAAGATAATACATATGAATGGTTCTACTGCAGTTCACGAAAAATGGATAACCACAACAATAATGAACTTACTAGTTTTAATTCTCTTCGTTCCGTAGACTGATCAAGTTAGTTCATATTTTCCGTAATAATTTTGAATGAACTTTACTTATTTTTCATCGTTTTCGTAATAATTTTTAATTTTTCCGCAGGATGAAGCCCACGTAGGTCTGAGACCTGTGCGTAAGTAGTAATGAGTTGGATAATGGTGATTGATGAGTTGAACCTAGGTGGGCTCCGAACCACCAGGAAGTGATTTTACAGCAGAGAATAGAGTCTTTTTTTCTGCCCAATCTAATCGGTTACCCTCACAAAGAGGGTTCAGGAGTTCGTAGCTTAACTTTATCTGACTGAACAGATACGTCTCTATTACGGCTCACAGCTATCACATTTCTAAAATTTGAACTCGTGAGCAGGAAGAATGATTTATTTCAAATTTCATAGGACTAGATTCTCCTCATGACGAGAATATAAGATAAGAGATCAGGAGAAAAAATAAATAGAATTTTTAAATAGGTATGTCAGGCTCCAGATCCCAGATTCAATTTAATCGGGCAACCTGCCAGAAATTTGCAATTTCAGGGGAAGTGACGATAGCAGTGAGCCGTACAAGGTATCTGTTCAGTCAGATAAAGATAAGCTACGTACTCGTGGGCCCTTTCTGGGCTAACTTTCTGGGGGAGGGGCATATATACCACTGGGGGGTTTAGGGGATATGCTCCCAACTCGAAGGGGTTCGAGCAGTGGCGTAGCCAGGATTAGATTTCGGGGGGGGCTCACCAAGGGGGGGGGGGTGTGGGCAGTGGCTTAGCCAGGATCAAATTTCCGTGGGGGGGGGGGTGTTGGGGGGGGCTCACCAAGTCTGGGGTATAGGAGGGTCCGGATTTTTTTTAAATTTAGTGGTGTGAAAAGCTAATCTAGACAACTTATTAGGCTCTAAAGTTCAAAAGAAAGTTTTGAAAAATTACTACCCAAGAACCTAGGTGGCCAGGTTTGAAATGATAAAGTTTGATATACCGATATCTGTGACTATTTTGAGTTAAAACCCTTGAATTGGAAACTAATCATACTTAACTTATGTACTGAATCTCAAAATTAATACTAATTATTATAAGTTTCATATAATTTATGTCATTAGCCTAAAACGCACCCAACCCAAAGTTCATGAAATCGGATTTTTTTTTATCATAGCACACCGATTTTACACGCTTGCATAGAACTTGCACTTATTTGTGTGTTTTCATTTGTAAAATCCCGATTTTATGAACTTTGGGTGCGTTCAGGCTAGTGGGTTATACTGAATTTTAACTTCAAAACTAAATTTTCTACAAGATGAGTTTATTCAAAAAGGTGATTTATTAATAATTAACAAAGTTAATCCACTTCAAACTTGAAAATTGCATTTTATTTAATGTAATGAATAAATAATTATGGTAGTCACAGTTTTCTAACATGTTTTATTCGATTTCGTAGCTCATTTTAAATCAAAATTATCCATTTGAGCACCTAACAAGTTTCTATATGAGTAAATATTGAGGAAAAATTTGAAAAATGCATTAATCTGACTATAACTGTAGCTATATTCCATTACACAGACAGGGTTTCTGTAATCTGTTCGTTATAATACAACAAAACAGATAGAACCCTTCGACTTTAATAAGTCCTTATCTATTAGTTATTTGAGAATTTTTTATTTCGGGGGGGGGGGGGGGGCCCGGGCCCCATGGGCCCCCCCTGGCTACGCCACTGGGTTCGAGGGTTTTTCCCCCAAGAAAATTTTGAAATCATTTGGTGGGTTTTTATAATATTTGAGTATCTTAAATATATTTTTTAAGTTCATTCTACCTAACATTTAAACGTACAGTTTAAAGCAAATTGTGAGCCGTAATAATTAAGGAATTTGAGGAACATGAATATTTAGACACTAAGTATATAGTATCAGGTTTTATTTTTACATGTAAAGAGGAATGGACGGACACAAAACAGTGAGTTAGTTGTATGATATATAAAAAAAAAGATAGCCTTGTTAGATCTAGCCTATGACTATTTAAAAAACAAAATTCTGACTTCTGTCTGTTGGTTCGATCTGCTATTTTTCTAACGATATTTTTGCAAACTGAAGCATTACAACATTTACAAAAAAACCTGATTCTGATATGGCCCCCTTTCTGAAACAGTCCCTGCCTCTTTGTAAGGATTCCATATTTGTGTCTTTGAAAAACTCACAAAGTCTCTGTGGTCAATGAGGATTGTTTTGGCATTAAGCTGTAAGCCTCTATTGGTTGTGAAAGTGTATTTATTCAATAAATAAAGTCTGAAACATATTCCATAAGCTATTGTGAAACAAAATAAACTTACTCACAGACAGGTCTCAGACCTATGTTGGCTTCATCCTCAAGGAAAATATCCCCAGTGGGCTAGTGAGAATTGTTGTTTAATTGTTGATCAGTGATGAAACCCATGATCAGTGTTATGTGGGCTAAATAGCGCTTCCTTCTATAAATTCATGAAGAGAACTCTTAGCTTTGGCATCTGTTCTGACCTGATTTATTATATGACTGCACAAAAGTACCTATTAATAATTGACTGGATTAGATTGGATTGGACTTAGCTATGCAGGCTACATGCCTGACACGTAAAGCATGTTACAGAAACGTTTACATAATAAAAAGTTGATGAACTGCCAAAATTCGAGTGTTTGGACCCTGCCAAAATATTTTATTGTAACATCCTTACAGTTAAAAAACTTACACATGTCACTTGAGAACATTATTTTTGTTACATTATCTTCCTACTACTGCTGAGGTCTTGTTCCTGCACTACATTTGGAACATAGTCCTCTTATATTTATTATTTTGAAGCAACAAATTTGTTAAAGTTTCTTACTCTTGTTGGACTCTCTTGGAGCAGCCGTAGTGGTGAAATCAGTTGGTGCGTTATCTCTGATAAAGCTCTGACTGACTTCTACTCGATTCCCGTTGGTCAGCCTGACATTTTCTGTATAATCATCGTTACTTCATTGCCCACGCACAAGTTTTACAATCATCTGGGCATCATCAGCAGTACCAAAACAAAGACTTCAAAAAATATATAGCCTACTTTTTATGGTAAATTCAACGACTTGTAGTCTCAACTTTTTGTTGAAAATTTAACTTGACTTGCCTTTAACTTTGACTTGTAGTCAATTTTAATTGACGATAAATGATATTTTTACTCATTTCAGGTCAAACGTTTTCGAGTCGTGGAGACTCATCTTCAAAGGCAGATTGAAAACGCAGATCTTTATGGAACAAGAATTGAATTGTTTGTTTTGACAGATTGGTTTCTGCATGCTTTCTTGCAGATTTGACGCCTAGTGGGATCGGACTCCCCACATGAAGAATTCCAGGAATTCGAAAAATAGTCGAAAATAGCACACATCTTCAACATAATTAAGTTTTTCTCATTTTTTTGTCGATTTCTTCTTGAAGACTTCGGTCAAGGAGTATAAGACAAGTCAGATCAACAATCATTCATACAATATTACCAACCTTATATACTAGCTAATTACTATAGCCTATCAATTAGTTGAGGTGAGGCTTTGATTGTAAAGGATCTATTGTACACTATAAAAAGCTTTATCAACTAACTATTTTTCAATTGCTTTTCAAATGTTTCTATATTTTTTCAAGACTCTTTAAAAACTGTGGTAGCTTGTTGCGACTTTCCTACCAATACAGCTAGATCTTTGTTCGAATAAGCTACTATTGTGACTCATTAAGTGATAATGTCCTCGACTTCTTGTATTAGAATCATGTACGTCAAACTTTTGATTATATCACTCTTAAGGTATTAAAGAAGGAGGAGGCGGAGGAGAAGGAGGAGCGGAGGAGGTGGTGGAGGAGGAGGAGGAGGAGAAGGAGGATGAGGAAGAGAGGAAGAGGAGGAGTGAAGGAGATGGAGGAAAAGTATAGGAAAAATAGACTATTAAAATAAATTTGTAATTAGGTTACCATGTGTAACATTATATAGAACTCCTGATTCAATTGAATCTGGCAGACTGCTAGTTTGAATAGTGTTCTAATGAAATAAGTTTCACTGACAGTAATACTATCACAGTTCAAGGAAAGTGTAGACTACCAATTTAAATTTATGTTTCATAATTTTCAGCAACCAGAAATAACTGGTCCACCAAGTCTTAGTCTAGCCTAAATTCACTTTCAATAAACGATTAATTTAATGAGATGTTATCAGTGGTTGCAGTATTAATAATTGTTCAAGTACATTATTTCCTCTCAATAGTTTTTTGTTTTCAATGAAAAAGTCGTGCTAACCTAGAAGTTCTATATGCATAGACAATATTTACTGCTTTTATTTCATGTCCCAAGTTCTAGCATAACTTTCACTATCATTGGTCATGAATATTATATATATTACTAGCTATATCCATGTATAGTACTAGCTATATCCATGTACTATTATGATCTGGGAGTTTTGCCAAGTAGAGGTTATAGTAGGGTAAGTGCTCCTGTTGTATAACACTTTTCAAGGTCGTGTGGTCACTCTCTCACTCATTCCCTCTCCCTCCCTCATTAATTCTCGCATTCACTCTCTCTCCCTCTCTCAATACACATAGGATTTTGATATGGGTCTTATAAATAATACAATAATTCAAAAAATATGAAAGAATAATAGAATAATTTATAAAATACAATAATTAAAAAAAATATGAAGGAATAAGATGTATGAAGCCAGAATAATGAATGACTACAATAATTCATTACATACATAAAAATTAATTAAATTAAAAAAAATTCATTGCATGAAAATGAAAGGCTACAATAATTCAACCTACAGTAATAGCATGATGTAATAATAGAAATCTGTTGAAAAAAATAATAAGAATATGGCTTTAAAAGGTGGGAAGACCCATGTGGGCTAGTTCCACCTCGCCTTTAGAGCCACATTAAGGGGAACATGAAGGACCTTCTATTTTAGGTGGGTTCTGCACCACCGGGTAAGGGAGGGTAAGTAATAATAAAGCATATAACAAAAAGCCATTGAAGCACGATCACCCATCCAAGCGCGGTCTTGAGCGATCATGACTGATCATTGCAATCACATGAGCACCACGCTCAACGCGTGACCAATAACCACCCTAAATCTGCTGAATGCTGAATGAATGGAATAATATATAATACAATAATTCAAACAACATGAATGAATAAGATGCATGACTTAGGATTAAGAACAAAGCAATAAACAAGGCGATAGCCAATGAATAGGTTTGAAAGTGAAATAGAATAAAAGTTGAAGTATTGGTCAAGTTGCCAAGATAACAGCTGATTCCGTTTGGCGGGACCGGAACTTCCTAAACGCGCTGTGATTGGTCGAAAAAGGCGGGCTTGTTCCGTAACGTAAGCCACTGCCTCATTGATATTACAAGTACGCGTCTGATCGAATTAACACATGATAAGCTATTGTCTAGATACCGGTACCTATTATATCTGTACGTCTTTAGTCTATATATCTATAAAATATTGTCTAACAATCTTTTCCACAGGTGGAACTACCTGTGAGGCTCTCCCCACCAATAAAATCCATACGCTTATTATTATTCCACAGGTGGGGGAAACGTTTACCAGGGGGAATGTTTACAATAAATGTAGGGAGGTCTTCAAGTTCCCCCCAACCATTCTCTGTCATCGTGAAGTCTGCTACCAATAGAAAGTAATAATGTTCAAACCTAATATCCTGTTATCACTTAGCCAACTTCTGTAATTATTGCACCTGGTGTTAAATAACTGGCGTAAATGGGGTAGGAGGGGGAAGAATATATAGACAATGATAATCCGACACAGTGCAGTCCATACACAGGGGATTAAGCGTTAAGCCTTTCAATTTGTGATGATGGGCACCATGAAAAAGTCAACGGTAAGTCAAAAAATTCAATTTACTCAAAAGGTTGCATGAAATTGTTGGACTTGAAAATAAAATTACCACAATATTCTTGGATTTCTTGTTCCATAACGATCTGCGTTGTTGATATTAACTTTTTATTGCAAATTCAACGACTTGCAGTCAATTTTAATTGTGAATGAATAATATTTCGAAGTGAGTAGAAATAGTGAATAGTAAGCCAAAAGTGAATAGAAATTTTATTCATTCACTATTAAAATTAACTGCAAAAGTCGTTGAATATACAATAAAAAGTTAATACCACAATATGTAAAATGGTTTGAGTAAGAATATGGAAATTCAATTAAATTTGATGATTACTTGAGCTTGATACAATAATAAACATAAGAATAAAATTACCAAAGTACATTACATGATTTAAATAGAAGTAAACATTTAATTTACTGTAAAAAAATTTGCTAAAAAATACAGCCTAGAAATGTTCTATTTTTGATAATGAGTGAAATTTATAAGTAGACATGAAAATTAAATTTTTGCACTAAATATTGAATTATTTATGCCTAATTAAGTTAAATTATATAACAGACTAAAAACAACAGGGTCAAGCCTGTTACCTGTGAAGCATAGCACATTTTCATTGATGTAGATTACAGTGTTCCATTTGATCCACCACAGTGGATTATAAAACTAGAATTCACACACTAAAGTAATACTAAACACTTGTCACTGAATAAATTTCATAATGGAATAGAAACACTATATTTGAGCAATTTTTATTTCAAAGAGGTCTCTCTTTTATAATCCTCTCAGGAAAACCTCTCTCTCATTGACATTGACTAAATGAAGATTTTGCCTATTTAATTTAATAGAATTTTCAGAATTTCATAGAATAGAATTAGATTTTTCCTCTAAAATTGAATTAAATTATAAAGAAATTATTACTATTACTCTACTGTCAATATTATTGTGACCAACCATATTACTTCTATCTTATCATGCTCGAGGTTCTATTATCATTTGTTCAGAAATCGTCTTAGAAAATTGTTATATTCATTAATCCTTTCCTGGCCTAGAACTTTCTTTACTATATTCATATTTATTCTGGTCTGGATATTATTTTCCCAAAAGATCAGCCTCATTTCTTTGCATTACATGATTCATCAAACAAGAGACAGACTATCAAAATATTGTCTCCAATCTTACATTGCGTCAAATTTTTTCAGTAATCAGCTTTCATAAGTATTTTTTTATTTGCATGATTCATCTAATATTGTTAGAAGAATGTTAAATATCTCAATTCTTATTCTTTGTTATACTGTAACTAATGTGAAGTGCAAGAAATATATTGATATATTTTTTCCCTATCATCTTCATTTTAAATTTTATTCCTGGATTTCTTGTTCCATGACGAACTGCGTTGTTAATATTAACTTTTCATGTGAAATTTAACGACTTGCAGTCAAATATTTGTTAAGAATAAGTATAATAACTCACTTAATCTGGCCGAGTACTTTCGAATCTATGAGATCCATCTTCAGAGGCTCTGAAGATGGATCTCATAGATTCGAAAGTACTCGGCCAGATTAAGTGAGTTATTATACTTATTCTTAACAAATATTTGACTGCAAGTCGTTAAATTTCACATAAAAAGTTAATATTAAATTTTATACTTAATCATCTTAATCTTACTCATCCTTGTCCATTATTCCTGATTCTGATCTGTTAAACAATCATTGAAGCACAAAGTTGTTTCCATTTCTGTAAGTATCTTACTGATAGGCTTTCCAAATAATCATGTCCCAATTTTCACTTCATTTTTATTGAAAACACGTTTTTATATGTGAATTTGATCTATTTACGCATGAAAAAAGTATCCTCTCTTTCCTTGATAGACGTTAATTTATTGCCAGATATTCTCCTAATTTTTTCACTACACTACACTTTTATACTACAAGATATGTAGCACCAACCGGCAAGGCTATGTGATTGTGATGCCATGAAAAATCGGGGGAAAAAGCCAATGGGCCAATGCCAATTCAGAATGAGAAAACATTCAGCAATATCTTGCTATATAGTTTCTTTGCATTAAAGCGATATAGTTTTACCCGATTTTGTAGCAGTTTTAGGCATAACAGCAGATTCTCTAGTCACTGATCTTGTAGTGTAGAGAATTATATCAATAATCCTGACAGACAGAGTGACAGAGAGTGTAAATAGAATATTTAAACAGCTCTTTCATTGAGTAATAAGTTCAGCGTGTTGTGAATTTGAAGAGATGCAGTAATTCCGATCACAATCACTTTCTCCCCATTTTTTGTCACCAAGAAAACGATTCACAACACGATTGAATGCGCTGTAGTTCAAAATTGGTTCGACACATCAGTTTCGGTGCGTGTGAAAGTTCATAAAAATAATTGAATGTTTCGGTGCATGTGAAAGTTCATAAACTCAATAAATGAAAGTGTTTTATTATTTTGGAGTGAAGATACGGAGCGGAATCCTTGCGTGGTGATAACATTTATCTATTGAAAAAACAAATTAATCATGGAAAAATAAAATCATTCTGAAAGTGATTCTTATCTGTGCAATAACTCGCTTATTATTAAACATATAAAAAATTATTATTTAAACATGTTAAAGTTCGCAAATTTTTTTCAATGTAATAAGTTTTGCTGAGATTATTAGATCAAATATTCTAAAATATCTTCTCCAAAATAAATAATAATAGCTAAATATAGAATAAATATGAAATAAAATCAAATAATTAAGATTTATATTATATGAAAAATGTAAATAAATATTAATTAAATATATACTTTTTATTGTTAATTTAAAGACTTGCAGTCAGGTTTGAATTGTGAATATATAATAATTGTACTCACACCTGGCCGAACGTTTTCGAGTTATGGAAACTCATCTTCAAGGCATCCTAGATCGGCATTTAACAATGTCCATTAATATTAACAACACATATCGTTATGGAACAAGAAATTCAAGAATTAATTAATATTAAAATAAATGATAATAACTGAATATTATTGTCTGTTTTTGTTGTGACGTAGTTGATGTATCGAACAAATTGATTAGCGTTCAAAATTGCTTTTTATTCTGTAGATTATTATGCTAAAATTACATTTTCCAAAATAACTGCAGCTGAATTTTTGTACGCTTTTATTAGGTTGTAGCTGATAAATCAAACAAGGAATCAAACAAGTGGTCATCCCAATATTTTTTATAATTCTATCTATCAGAACTTGATATGATACTCTTTTTCAGTTGTGTCATTAAATAAACAATATCATGGAATACTCCTACTTTGCCCACTTTCCAATTTTATCAAATCTTCACTTGATATTTGTGTATCAAGAGGAATCAATAAATAAGCAATATAATAAATAAATTTCACTTTCTTCTCATTTAATCAATTTTATTTACAAAATTAATGCAGATAAAGGGTCCTACTAAACTTAAAGTTAATACGAATGCCCATACAAACATAATCATTACAACAGAAAACTATGTTTTTCTTTTCTAGGCTTTTCACTTTTCATATCTCGTATTGTTTTCTGTTTTTTTAATTTTTAAATTAATTGTCTACTTTTCTAACGCATATATTCTGGTGTGATTTTGACTGTTATTATATCAGTGATATTTTTGAAAAGCCTATTGGTTTAGAACAGTGGCGTACCGAGGTTTCAAGCGCCCTGGAGCGGAAGTGTCTTACGATGCGCCCCCCCCCCTCAAAAAAAAAAAAACAGTCTTATACTCAACCACCCGATCGGGCGGTCATTTAATGAAACAACGACATTTTACCCGCCTCTTACTACGCCGTATTCTTCAGAAATGCGAATCTCCGATGAATAATTTTTCGCCAAGCCAGATTCTGCTTTTATCACTTTTATCAATTTCCAAACAGCTTGTTTTGGATTTTTTCACTTTTCTATAAATTCATTTGCAGTTATTCTTTTAGCATTTTGCAAGTCATTCCGATAAAAAATTTATTGTATTTATCTTATAAATGCCTAATAGGATTCAAAAGTGAAGTATTTCAGTCCTGTTCTTAGTAATATAAAAACCATTGAACCTTTTTCAATTTATTTTTCTAAAATAATTTCAAAGTCTTCATTCAATTACTTGTAATTGTTATACCTTTTTCCACCCAATTAACATTGTTTTGGCTTTGCTACTTTTGACTCGACTGTTTTGCATTCTGTCTGGTTGTAACGCATTTGCGGCTGAACGCGTGAACCGATTTCTTTTAAATTTGACATTTTAGTAATGCACAGCGATGTATTCATACGGTTTTTTAAAATTGTGTTGCATTTTACCCTTTTGGCCTTCATTATAGTAATACATATTTTTGTAAGTAAAAGGCAATTTTCTCTCAACAACGGTGCGCCCCTCAGAGCCTTGCGCCCTGGAGCGACTGCTCCACTCGCTCCATTATCGGTACGCCACTGGTTTAGAAAGATCTTCATTGTATCAATTTTTCAAATAAATTGATTGCTTTTATTCCAAAAAGAGCAATGATAGGGAGTGGAGGATAGACCAGAAATTGAAATCAGAATGACTACTGAAGAAAGAGAGAGTTACTTATAAAAAAATAATGGATAAAGAATATAAAAAATAATCTCTTCTATACTAAAAACGTATTAGTTTCAAAAGTGATTAACGCTTCAAAACTTGAAAGTTTCTGTGCTTTTTCACTCTTGCTACATTCACTTTTCTTTGAAATATATTTCTTCTTCTTTATCGTACCCTCCTCCCTTGCAGCGTCGGGATTTCGGAAGCCTCCGTCCAGCTCCTCCAACTGTTCCTGTCTTGACTCATCCTTTTCATTTCACTGTAGTTCTATCCTCTTTCCTCTCTCCTGTCCCACCCTTTCCATATACTATTCAAAACATATATTTGAAATGAAATATATATACAATATAAACTTAAAAAAACACTTTTAAATGGAAATTAACTCACGTTATGGCGTGACGGCCGTTTCGCTCTGTTGTCTAGAGCATCGTCAGATGACCCACAGTACACGGCCGTCACGCCATAACGTGAGTTAATTTCCATTTAAAAGTGTTTTTTTCAAGTTTATATTACATATTAGTGGAAACAAGATGGATCTTCAACATCATAACGAAATATATACATTTATGAAACATATTTAAACCTTTTAAATCACACAGAAAATACTGGAAGATATTGTGAAACGCGAAATAAATCGTCTCAATTAATTAATCATGAAATACATTATCATCATTAAATAATTGATGAGCTCTGTGTGTCAAATATCTAACCTAAATTGAGTCAAATTTCTTCTAATTAATTTATAGTAGGACTGTTGAAAACCTGTTGATCTCATAATTTGGACTCATATTAATGAATCTACTGCGAGGCTATCTTCAACTCAAGGGATACTTGAGAAGCATTCACTCGAATGTCTATCAAGTATTCTTCAAGCTTTCTAGGTGAGCCTTAAAATCGGTTCATGAATACGAACGGACCTTGAATGGTACCATACGGATGCAACTTTCTGCATTAAAAATTACAACATAGAACATTCTATATGGGAAATATTCAAATTGACACCAACAAAATCATTTTATATGTGAAAACGTTCTTAGTAATGGCGAAGGTGATATTGTGGAAGGTATCCACAATGAAAATAAGACGAAATTATCACAACCAGATTTATTAAAACTTCGAGAAACTAGTTTCGGTTGTTACACCATTATCAATCTCAATCAAACTCCATGATTTGTTTGATTGAGATTGATAATGGTGTAACAATCGAAACTAGTTTCTCGAAGTTTTAATAAATGTGGTTGTGACAATTTCGTCTTATTTTTCATTATAATTATGTGAAACATTAAAATTGACACCCCAAGATCCTTTCTCAAGATTATCACTTTCAAAAAGTATCCTTCTCTTTGTTTTTTTAGTTTATCCTGTGCATACTCTTTGTGGCTGCAGTCAGATCTCAAGAGAAAGAATCACTTGATGAAATAGAGACAAAGAACTCTGTTGAAGAAAAAAAGGAAGCAGAACCTGCTGATAAGAAACAAGATAAGCGTCACATTTACGCCTATGGATATCCAGGAGTCTATGCTGTACATACACCCACCTATCACTATCCAACTGCAGTACTAAGTCCACCAGTGGTACATTCTCCAGCAGTGGTACACATTCCAGTCAAATATCCAGCTCCAGTACCAGCGCCACATGTTCCAGTGGCTCCAGCCCCACATGTTCCAGTGGCTCCAGCCCCACATGTTCCAGTGGCTCCAGCCCCTGCACCAGTTCCTCACTCACCTCATGGAGTTCCAGGACACCGTACCTTCATCCACACAACAATAACCAAGGAAGTTCCAGTGCATATTCCAGCTCCATACCCTGTCACAGTTGAAAAACATGTTCCAGTACCTGTTCCAGCTCCCTATCCAGTCCATGTACCCAAACCGTACCCGGTACCAGTTCCCCAACCTTATCCAGTTCCAGTGGAGAAGCATATTCCAGTTCCAGTCGACAGACCTGTTCCAGTACCTGTTCCACAGCCAGTACCTGTTCCAGTTACTAAGCCGGTAGCAGTTCCTTTTACTGTGCATAAACCTGTTCCAGTAGCAGTCCACTATGCCAGGCCTCATTACGCACATGCGCACTACTCGCATCCTGTTCCTGCTCCTGCTGTGGAGCATCCCTGGTAGAGGGTGTGGAGATACACAAGTATCAAATATGATACAGGATGTATCATTGTTTGGAGGTGAGTTTTCAAGCAAAGTTTTTTCTTCATTAGATGTGATTGCCACATAAGTCTGAGGCTTGTGCGTGGGTAATGAGGTGAATAATGACAAAAAATATCCAAGGCTGAGCAAAATTTAAACTCGCAGCCACAGGAAAAGTGATGTGCTAACTGATAGTGTCATTGCAACACTTATGTAATAGATTTATTTTATTGTATCAATATTGTAGTTTGAATGAAGAGTTCAAGAAAACCGTTTTGCCATCTATTTTGTCATACTATTCTAATGATCTGAGCACCTCATCACATGAGTTGAATATCAAGTAACACTGAAATACCTAAAGAATATGAGTAAACATTGAATATAATTTTTTTTGAGAATGAAGTCCACATAGGTCTTAGACCTGTGCGTGGGTAATGAGTTGGATGATGGTGATTGATGAATTGGACCTACAGTTTTAGGTGGGTTCCGAACCACCGGGAAGTGATTCTACAGCAGAGAACAGTGTCTTTTTTGCTGGCCAATCTAATCGGTCACCGTTACGTACAGGACCTACGATAACGCAGCTTATCTCTCTGATTTCAATTTCAATTTCAATTTAATTTATTTGCCAAAGAATATAAATAAGCATTACAATAAATATTTCTTTGCTATAATAATAATTATTACAAATATAAGAATTTACAAGAAAATAAAAATCTCTTGGCATCACCCAGCATAGGAAAAATCCTGACCGCTAGGCGAGAGTACCAGTTCCAAATTTTATTACAATAAACAATCAAATCACAACTCACAATAAACTCTTCAAACTCAAAAAACACAAAGGGAAAAAAAGAAAAATCATAATAAATCGCTAATTTCGAAGAAGAAATTTTCCGAAATCCAATTATTTAATTGCTGCCCTATCCTCAATCTACCCTCAAAGAGAAAACCATTCAATGTGCTGGGTATAAGGTTTATTAATTTAGAACTGAGGTAGCCTAATTGTCTGCGTACTATTGTTAGATTAGAATGGTTAATGTTGTAAGTATTATGAGCATCGGATCTAAAGTTATATAAATTACTATTATTGATTGAACAGATACCTGCTACGGCTCGCGGCTATCACTTCCCTAAAAAACATACTAACTTTTTATGGTAAATTTAATGACTTTCAGCCAATTTTAATTGAGAGTGAATGAATATTTACTCATGTAGGCTGAAACGTTTTCGAAACTTATGATGATTCATTTCCAACAGCCATGAAACAGCTAATGAATCATCACAATTCGAATACGTTTTCGAAACTTATGATGATTCATTTCCAACAGCCATGAAACAGCCAATGAATCATCACAATTCGAATACGTTTCAGCCTATGTGAGTAAGAATTTATTTATTCTCAATTAAAATTGACCACAAGTCGTTATTTACCATAAAAAGTTAATAATATTAACAACGCAGATCGTTATGGATTAAGACATTGAAGAATAAAAATATACTATAAGAATATTTAAAAATAAGTTGAACAGTCAATGGAAAAAAATTATAATGAAAATAAAATACAATGAATTATATTTCATTTTAGGTAGACCAATTTCATCAGATGTAGTATCAAAAATGCCTCATGTAATTGCCTTATAGTATTATTTTAATTGTATGGCCCCTTATACAAATTAAAGATATTAAATTATTAGAAATAGGTATTATAAAAAATTATTATTTTTTCATCGCTTCCATATGTTGAAATTTATATAAAAACAAATATAATAATGATTTTCGTTTGCTCACATTTTCATAATTTGCATACTATATTATTATTTGTATAAGTTACCAGCAATAATTTGTGGATGTGGTAAGTTAGTGAAATGAAAGAAAGATTTAATAGCGGGAAGATTGAATTTGCGTCTAAATAGATTGTTGAAACCGTCTTCATATTGTATGAGTTATGCTGTTAGTCTGAGATTTATTATCAAATTTCTAATCATAGGCTACTTACTGTAGACTAACTGCTAATTTGTTTGAACCCTCAGAACAGTTTTTGATGTTACATAGCTTAAGTCCATGGAAATCTAAAACGTTATTTCCACATTGAATATTTTTCTACTGAAAGGTAAATTAACATTTTCAATAAAATACATTTCAGTCCTACATTTCAGTTCTACTAGAGGAGAAATGAATAATTCAACAAAACTTACCGAGGCATTAATAAATAGTAGATAGAAATTATAATAATTAGATTAATTTCTAATAATTAGTAAAGATCCTGATGAGAGTAGCTGGGATGAGATAAGATTATTCAAGAGTAGCTGGTGAGATGAAAAAAATATTTGTGCCAATGTTCGTGGCAGTTTAAAAATGAATTATAAAATATATATTTCATAAGACTTCATGATTCTTTGACTCATCTATTTATGTCTAAATCTCGTAATAATTTTATTCAATGAATAGTTAATAAATAGTTACTATCCAGTAAATAGTCAGACAATATTGTTGCATCAGTAATTTTGTATTTGACAATATTCGACTTGTTTATTTATAATTTTATGAGATGTAAATGGCTTGTTGCTTTGACAATAATTCAATGTTGATTTCTTATTTTTTTAAGTATCCAAATTGTTTTTTTTTCAGGTTAATTGCCCTGTTACGTCTGTTTGTACCTGTGTAGCCTTTGACACCATGAAGATTTTTGTAAATTGATATGTATTTTTACACAACTGACTTTGTATAAATAAATTTGTATAGAACACAATTTTTACTTACTAAAATTATTGGTACTGTTCGATTCATTATTTGATTCAACCCGATGACCTAATAATATATGAACTATTTATTTTTTTTTCTCTTGAGGATGAAGCCCACATAGGTCTGAGACCTGTGCGTGGGTAATGAGTTGGATGATGGTGATTTATGAGTTGGACCTACAGTTTTAGGTGGGTTCCGAACCACCGGGAAGTGAAAACATGTATTATATATAAACATATTTTAAAACATGTATCGAGAATTGGAGGAAAGAAGAAATAATAATTTATTTATTTACCTGGCAATCCTTTCTGAAACTCTCATAAACATGATTATTGTTGGTAAGCGGAGTGAGGAAAAGATACCATCATTATACTTCCTGCCTAGGAACAATTGTTCAAAACTTCACTTGAAAATTGAAGAAAAAAATGGAAACTTTTACATTTTTTCACTTTTTTTCCAGTTAAGGAGTATGAGACAAGTCAGATTAACAATTATACTATCTTATACACTAGTTACCATAATTACTATATCAATTAGTTGAGTTGAGGCTTAATTTTGATATGAAAGGAACTCTTGTACACTATATGGGTTAAGTGCTGGTTTGCTAGCCCAAAGGTCCCGGGTTCGATCCCAGTTATGACTGAAAGTTTTTACCTGGGGCCACTCCCGTGTTTCGGAGGACACGTTAAGCTGTCGGTCCCTGCTGCCTAAAAAAAAAAAAAAAATATTTTTTCAATTGTTTTTAAATATTTCTATATTTCCAAGACTCTCTAAAAACTGCGGTAGCTTATTGTAGAGTTTCCTACCAATATAACTAGGTTTTTGTTTGAATAAGCTACTATTGTGACTCACCAAGTGATAATCTCCTCGGCTTCTTGAATTATAATCGTTTACGTCAAAATTTTGGTTAGTATCTCTCTTCTTTCATATAAAGTAGCTCCATACACTTATTAGCAGGGTACAGTTAGGAGACCAAGTCTCTTGAACAACGGTCTACACTTACCCTACCATTACACTTTACCCTTACACATTTTTCACAATTACTTTCTTTTGTAAATTCAATAAACCTTCAGGCTTATAGCCTTTAGGTGGATATTGACTGTTTTATATGAAAAACAGTCAATACTGACCTGACGGCTATGTTTTTTTGTGTATAATTCCACACTAAATTACTGTACTCTTATTCCACACTAAATTACTGTACTCTTATTCTCTGGAAATTTCTATTATTTTCTAAAGTTGAATGGTAGAGAGGACCAAGAGTCCCAATTCCGCCGTTGAAGGCAATTAATCAGTTTTCAAATCAATATTTCACATTCAAATGGACCAATATATCGACTATTACATTCACATTATTGTATCTTTTGAATAGACACATAAACTTCAGTCTTTAAACAGTAAACAACAAAAACCGAGAACAATTTATTGCAATCCTCTTAAACGATCAGTTAGTTTTATAGCTTCTGATCCGTTCATCATTGTTTCTAACTCTACAAATAGAGCTTTATAATAATATTGCTCTGATCCAATAGAAGGTGTTTGCTCTTGCAAAGTGAAAGGATTCGAACCAGCAGTATAGTGGCAAAGTAACCTATACATTATACGTTTGAACAAGAAGTGAACCAAACTCATACATAGTTACTTGCACACACAGTTCTATTGCCATTCACTTATTATACCTATATACATCACCATCATATACATATGCGCAGTAACACCTATATAGATTGTAATCCAAGTATAGTGATAGCACACCGTAATAATTCAAAATTGCCGTTCCAGAACAGTAGCAATAAACAATCGAATACATTTATTTTATTATGAGTTGGTAGATGATATTTTAGTATGGTCACGACGTCACGACCTATGTAAATGAGACTATACTGTGGCATAATCTTGTAAGTAATTTTCCAAGTTTTAAGTTAAGTTACAAGTTCTCGCGCTCTAGTTATGTCCTACAATATGAGATAACGGGGGCTTTATAACTAAATCATTTTCATTGATTTGAAATCACCCTTATCCTAAACAACAAATACAGAATAAACTTGACACTAGTTTTAGTGTACAAAAATGGAGCCACTTGTGATTCCTTAAAAAATAGTGCCGTATTTATGAACGTTCCCTCAGTCTGTCTTGAGTCGAGGGACTCTTGAATGTTTTTATAAAGGCTTTTCAAGAGACCCTCGAGTCAAGAGACACTGTAGGAACGTTCATAAATACGGCCCATAGAGACCAAGCTCAATTAAATGGAGCAACAGAATTTTATTGCAATTGTTTACCAGAATACAATGCATAGCAGCCCAACTGGAATTGAAATGCAAGCAAGGTACCCTTGAACGCTGGGGTACCAGTCAGTCAAGAGATATCTAATAGTCGAAATTATCTTCATAAAGATTCACAAATAAAATGTACTATGTTTCAAGTTATCAATTATTAACAAGTTATATCAATTAATCAATTAATTAAGACGACAGCTGAGTCTTTCATTATAACTAGAATCCCAACGGAATACATAGTTTAATAAAAATTCACATTGAATTCTGCATAAGTTATGGTTTATTTAATTCTAGTTCAAAAGAAACTTACATTAGATTTTACAGTAGGCTAACTACAAGATTCAAGTAGGCCTACAGACACAAATGACTTTATTCGTTCAAATTACAATGAATTTTGGGAAGTTTTATGACATATTATCATTAGTCTATTATTATTATTATTATCATTATTTTATTATTATTATTCCACTTTCGTTTTTTGAATTTTTCACTCTGTAGCCGGGGATATTGATCCCAAGGCTACAAAGCTGCATCAAAAAGTAGAGACAGTTCTATTAGGGTCCCTCTTACTCTGCTATATTATAATGAGAGAAATTATTATTATTATTATTATTATTAGACGTAAAACTCCCAAAGTGGAAGACGCTGAGTGAAAATGGTTCATTTTTTGGACTTGTTCTTCTTGTTTGGCCACCAGCTTTTCATTTTTTGTGCTTTTCACTATTATTATTATTATAATAATTATTTTTGTTATTTCACATTCTATTACGATTGTAGGTGACTCTTCAGACCTCAACGTTGTGTTGTAGTCAATAGAGTGTGAATACAATATTAAGTTTTGAAATGGATATAGCCTACGAGGAGTGAGGTAGTTTGACTGAATTAAATTAGTTTGTGAATAATAATAAATCATTGAATGAATGAATAAAAAATTAATACATTTTTCTCTTTCGAACATTTTTAAACGTTCTGCTAACAGTTTGTCTCATGCCTGTCGTTAGACGCTCAGAATGTCCACTTTCATTACAAACCTTCAGACGTAATGGAGAAATAGACCAATCTCTCAAGTATTTTTAAAATATAAAGGGCAATATATAATTATTGGAAGTTGTGCGGCAGAGAGCTTTTCTCTGAAGCAGGTCTTGCCATTGCTTATTAGAAGAGCGCACATTCAAACGGAGAGCGGTAAATCTTTCGGACCGACTCTTCAATCTCTCCAAGCCACCAGCGTTGACAGCGCCAGAACTAGCTTCGGTATCTGATCTCGAATTTTATAAATTAATTTTTCTGAGTCCCATGGATATAACTTATCAATCTGTGCTCATAGAAGTATGTGTAAATCTAGTGTGCTCTGGTTCCCAAATTTATTTCAAATAATTAGACCACTTGTAAAATAAAAGACTAAGTTTTGATAAATTAGTCTTTACTTTTTTCTAAATTTGACGTCTAGTGTTATTTAATGTTGGTTAAGTGGTAAGCTCGCTTAAGACGTTATGCAGTACAAAGAAATTAAGATTATTTTAAATTAATTTAAAACGCTCTCCCCAAGTTTTAAAAATTTTGCGAATTCTACAAAAATGATAAAAGTTATCAAAGAGATTAGAATGAAAAGTGCCCCTTACATTATTCAAGAATGCATAGAAATTCAGTGGTTAGAGTCGTAGATGCTTATTCATCAAAAACGATGATTGTAATGTCATAAGGTCCTTTTAGGATGACTCCTTATTATTGCTGAATTTTTATTATTAAGCCACTATGTTAAATGTAGTAATATTGTGATATTATTATTTTGACGTTTCAAATTAATGTTGCCCAGCTTGGGTTGATTATGTGACGTAACTTGAATAAATGTTGAAATAATGATTTTTGTTTAAAACTGTTAAACCGGAGCTAAGAAATCCCGGATTTGAACTTTTTATGGCAAAAATTTTCTATTTGTCATAAATGCTCATGTATTTTTTTACTTTTATAATACAGTACCGATTTCTACTTGATCATCTGGAGCAGAAAAAGTACTTTTTATTCTCAATTAAAATTATGTTCTCAATCAGTATGATAATACAGTTTCAAGAAATATGTGAAAGAAAGTGTGAATACAATCAATTATTTGAATAATTATTTATAGCAAGTTGGTAAAGGTGTTTCTATAATAATTATTATTTATCTAAACCTGAAATAGCTTGTAATAAATGTGACACTAAATTACACCAGTAAATTACCACAAAAATGGATACCAGTATTCATTGGATCTCAGTATATAGATAAGAAGTATAGATCTTTTCTGTGCCAGTACTTCTTGATTTTTGTAGGTAATAGTATATTGATTTTATAGGTGCTGTTTTAAATGTTTAGAGCTCATAGAAATGTTTTTTTCTGGTTACTTTCACCTACATGAGTATCATACAGCATTACACTTTTATCACTATCAATTTGCGCTTAATTTTTCAGTTGATAAACACAAATAATGTTAAATATTATCATGAATATAATAATATCCATAATATAATGGATATAGTCATGTTGGCAGAGTATTCAATTTTCTTATTATTAGGAATCTAAATCCAGTTAAACATTCATATTATCATCACCATTACCATAAATCCGTACGACCATTTTTAATTTTATAATTCCTTTATTATTTGATTCATTTATTGAATAATTGGTTTCAACCGCCAATTTTCGTCAACTTAAATTAATTTCAAATTTCTCTATAAAATCACTGAAATCCCTTTCAAAGAGCCTTGCCCTAGGTAGTGAACCTTGGAAGTGAGAGAGGTCCCGGATACTTTACATTATTATTTCGTGCCTACTCTGTCTCACATCCGTGTCCATTGGATACATGCAGTCTACATACATAGGTATAATAATAACATGCTCTTGATATATATCTCGGGCTATACCAATGAAAACATAGATATATTATTAACATGCTATTGATATATCTATGGCTACATATTAGTCAATAACCGGAATACAACAACTGTTATTCAATAATTGATAAAAGCAAGGTCACCCAAACGTTTTATGTCGTGACTCAACGTGACTGAACTTCACCTAATGGTCAGGCTTGGGCGTAGAGTTAGTTTATGACTCCATGGTAAGAATATATGGTAAGAGATATTGGATAAAATTATTGAAGTGACAAATAAATAATAATAATAATAAGCGTATGTCTTTTATTGGTGGGGCGACCCTTACGGGTAGTTCCGTTTGAGCTGTATTATGATGAACACGGTGAACCTAATATTTTAAGTGAGTTTCGAACCACCAGGTAGGTGATATCAAAGTCAATGAAGCACGGTCACCCATCCAAGCGCAGTATTGAGCGCTTGGGACAAAGAAGTTTCTACTTAGGTAATGGAACTGTTCTAATAGAATTGGACATCACTGCTTATGAATAATATTAGTCAGATTGTTTTAAATAACTTACAGTTTAAAAGACTTAAAGTAAGATTTAATAAATCTAAAGATTTAAAAGCTCGTCCGTTCACTTCATATCTCTGTACTAATCAATTTAGATATACTAATGATGAGTAGAAGAAAATCTATTTAAAATGCATAGAACTATGTTACAAGCAAAGCATAAAACAACATTTTCTGCAATATTTTTAATCAGATTAAAAATAAATTAAGTTTTATTATTATTTATCCACTAACTTAATAAACGATTCTTTCTTCTTCAAAATTTTGCTTTCATCTTTTATTTTATTTTTTTGATTCTGTACGATGGACAGTAGGAAGGTAACATTTTTGTATCATTTATTTACAATCTAATATTAAAACTGACACTGTATTTCACTTTTATATAATTTTTACTCACATGTATTAGTTAAGTATTGGATTTATGGATTTATTTACAGTTGAATAATATTGATCTTCAAGGTGTGTACGCATAATAATAGCTGTATCCACAACATTAGTAAAACGCAATTATACTTATACAACATAGATCCATCTACTTATCATTATCAACATAGAAATCTAGTTGAGAAGTGTGACGGTATGTCCAACTCCAACTCAATTTGACGTTAAGTCAAATATAGGATCTTATAATTATTAATGGTGAATAACCAAATGAAATGATCTTCAATCGTTCGGATTGGAGACAATCAATCAATGATGGTTAGACTTGAAAGAGTTCAGTTTTAATAATTATTAATTTCTCAAATCTTTTGGTATTGATCAATTCATTCAGTTACACGCAAGCGCCTCCACCAGTGTTTTTTTTTTTTAATAAGGAAAAGAAAAACACAAACCTCAAAATATGAAAATGAATCTTTAAATCACACAAGGTGTTTGAATTTTCTGAGAAAGGGTGAAAATTAAAAGAATCAATTCGGAAATGAAATAAATTGATTTTTATTATAATTATTTTAATTTTATTTGTTTGATTCAATGAAAAATAAATAAATATTAAATTTATAAAAAAGAAAAGTGCCTGCTAATCAAATTGAATAGAAAAAGAACAGAAAAATTTGTAATTGATTTACAACAAAAATAAAACAAAACAAATTCAAATAAGAGTTTGAGGAAGTTAATTTAATATTCTTTTAATTTGAGGAAATCGTTCTCTCTAAAATACTGTTTTTGATATTACTTGGTTATATTTATTTATTATTTGAAAAATTTGGTTAAAAATTTGGTCAGCGTAACTGCTGAGTCTTCAATTTTTTATAATTGAAAGAAAGAGATCGAGAGAGAGAACGTTTTCCTCTCTTGCTTTGCAGCCTTCTATTGAAATCAAAAATTAAATATTTTAAATATAATTTTTGTTGAGTGGGTTCTGTCACTATTGTGACAGAAGTTACGCAAACATTGCTATTGAAACAAGTTTCCTTAAATTGTAGTAGATTTTAAACTAGCTCATTGTTGATAAACTGAAATATTTTTCTAACAAAAAATTATAAGATAAGAGATGACAAATGAAATTCTATTTGAACAATTTAATGTTGAATAAACAAGTAGCCAAAAACTCATGAATTCCATGAAATCTTAGACATGTTACATCATGAATAAAGGTACTACTTTATATTACTAAACGAGATATAATTGATAGAGATTGCTACTAATGCAGCTATCTGATGATAGAGCAGCTAATGATAGCTTTGGCCATCTTTATTTCTGTTGAGCATTTCGGGACAGATTGATTGATTTTTTATTATCAATGAGAGGAATGAGTTGGTGTAGGCAGATAGAATAAGAAGAATGAGCAAAAAAATAAATAAAGAAAAAGATGGATAAGAGAAAGAAGACGATGAAGAAAAAGAATAAAATGAGCTGTGAATAACTAGGGAACGCAATAAAAAATAAAATAAAATAAACTGTGTATGACGAGAAAATACAATAAAATTCCATCCGAAACCTCCCGCTCACCACCAAAAATAAATTCGTACTTATTTGTGGATATACATATAGATAAAACAAATAAATATAGATAAGCTGCGTTTTCGTGGGGGTTCTTTGCAAGGGTGACCGATTTGATTAGCCAGCAAAAAAGTAATAGTTCTCTGCTATGAAATCACTTCCCGGTGGTTCGGAAGACACCTAAAACTGTAGGTCCAACTCATCAACCACCATCATCCAATTCATTACACACGCACAGGTCTCAGACCTATGTGTGATTCATCCACCGAAAAAAGTCTTACAGCCTTATTTGTGACTTGAGGTGAATTGAGTTTTCTTCCATCTGAGATACAAAAGAGGCTTCATCAATTTATTGGTTTGCTTTCCAAACGTCTCTGTCGAATGATGGCTTGGACGCAGGAGGTAGCTAGGAGGTGTGCTAGATAGTATGCACACTCAGTCCCTGTACAAAGGTGGAAAATGACTGTTAAGCATAGATCTTCAGGCCTTGTTTCGGTGGGCTTGGCATAGACTCTGTTCGCTCAGTGAGGAAAGTAATAATTGCAACCTACCTCACTCCTCATTTACGTAGTTATAGCTCTTTGGACCAAAACATAATGTTAAGTTCTGAAGAGTCACCTACACCTACAGTCGAAATCGGCTATGGTACTATTACTCGTATTTTTTCTCACCAGAACCCTCTCTGTCAACTATAACCCTATCCACCATAGACCAGCCTACACATTTTCTCAACTCAGATCTTAGCAGTGTTTTATCATAGCCGTGTGGTGCGGTTTCAAGTCTTGAAAGTGCCCGGCTTGAACTTCTAGTGAAAGGCAAGAGTAGTAACTAGGCAGGCGGCGTTGGTTGGTGCTTTAGTTAGTTGTTCTTTACATTTAACTGGTATAAAGGAGCCGGTAGACAGGGCGGACCCCATCATTTAGGCTCGCCAGGCCGTCTGTTCAACTCACCAACCATGATTACAATCGTAAGTACAAGTACAATAATTAAAATAATAAATAAGTAACAATTATTTAAATAATTTTTGTTGAATACCTTAAATTTCATCATAAGAATGTGTGACATCATGCATGTAATATGGATTGAACAAGAGGCGTGGTCTTAAACCTTGAATACAGGCAATACATAAGTACAAGTAAACTAATTGAAATAATAATTATTGTTGAATACCTTAAATTTCATCATTAGAATGTGTGGCATAATACGGTACATGCAATATGGATACAGCTGGGGCAGTTTATTGTCCCTTGAATATAGGCAATAAATTACCGTATTCTATATTGTATTGGAATAATTATTATTATTCTATTTATTTATTTGTTACAAAGTATATGAAAGCATACAGGCATACGCCCAAAGCTGCTTTCTTGAAACAATTGTCATAAAATCGAATGAATAAAACTAATGAATTATTAAAGATAGAAAAATAGAGAAAGACAAAAGTGCTTGAAAAATAAATATAAAAAAAATTCATATTCATATTATTAATATTATAATATAAAATTAATACATGTCCATATTCATATTTTTTAATACTAAAAATTACAGCATTAATATTTTCAAATTATGATTTTAATTGAGAATATAAAATATTTTACTGACTTTTTGGCCAAACGTTTTCGAGACTGGAGTCATGGAGAAGTGTCTTCAGAGGGGCTTTGAAGATGAGTCTCTATGACTCAAAAACATTTGGCCAAAAAGTAAATAAAAATATTATTTATTCTCAATTAAAATTGACTGCAAGTCGTTGAATTTGCAGTAAGAAGTTAATATTAACAACGCAGATCGTTATGGAACAAGAAATCCAGGAATTTATTATATCAGTTATCATAATAATTATATTGTATAATTCTTATAATTAAGTGTTCTCCATTTGATAACATTTTCTTTTGGATTGATACACAAATGGTAGTAATGAATTAATATTCAACCTCATGGTTTATTTTTTCCTGTCTTATTCTTTCATCTTTCATTAAAACTTATTGTAATAGCAATTATATTTGCAAGCGAAGTTGTAATTTTTATTTAACTTTTGTTTTGTACTTTGCATTCTTATTGATCTGCACCGCTGTCTTATCAGACCCAGTGGAGATTGTAAAAATGTAATAGCCAAATAAATAAATATTATAGATTATTGTTACTTCTACTTTTAACTGTAGGTCCAACTCATCAATCACCATCATCCAATTCATCACCCACGCACAGGTCTCAGACCTATGTGGGCTTCATCATCCGAAAAGAAGAAGAAGAAGAAGAAGAGAGAACATTTTGAATAAGACTTGCATGGGGTTTTGGCAATATTTTATCGAAATTTCTTTTATTGGTGATCATTGAGGTATTGAAATGAAAATTTAATGACTGTATGTATTTCTACAATAGATAATGCTTTCCATCGATTATTTTGTGACATATGGGTTCTCTAAGGTGGAATTCTCTGTTTTTTTCATCTTATCTTGTTTTTTTATTTTCATTTAAGTGCTGTTCATTGAGCTCTGAGGTTTTATAACGACTTCCATCAACTATTTATGAAATTAATATGGGCTCTCCAAACTGGAATTTTCTGTTTTTTTTTTAATTATTGGTTTTTTTAAACGGTTTTTTATTGAAATGTTATCTTTTGCTACAAGAAAAAAATGTTTTCATCAATTATTATTCTAAGCAATATGAGTTCCCAAAGTTGAAATTTCTCGTTTTTTTGATCTCCCCCATAAGTTAATTTAGACTTGTGATCATCTATTTTATAACTATTTCAGGGAGTTCGTATCATATTTCTGTCATTTAAATAATGAGTGGAGAACTATTAATTCTTTTCATTGGAAGGCTCAAGCATCGAAAAATAGAATTCAGTTTTCAAGATTATAGAATAAAATTAATGACAGGTCCAAGTGACCAGTTTTAATCTATATATATATCTATAGAAATATTCCTATCAAACATATAGTTTTTTAATTATAAAAAATTTGAAAAAAATTGAGGTCTTTAAAAATAATGTATCATTGTATTGCATCAATTTGTTTCATTCAAAAATTAATTTTATAGTGTTTTAAGAGGTCAGGAGAGTCATTGTTTCGTCTTATCATTGTATTTGTCAGCTCAGTTGGCGTCTCATGCAATGTGCACTTATAGTAGGGTCATTCCATTTCATTAGATGATTTTATATGTTTTTCAAGTGCGTGTTTATGTTTCTGTTCTTATGTAATTTTTGTAATTACTCTGTCATAAGAGTGAAACAATTAACAATGACTCTGATTTGATTTATTAGTCGATATAATTTTTTATTTCTTGATTGAATTTTTGTAGATATTCGAATACACTAAAACAGCGGACTAACTTTGGCACCCAAAAGGTCACACAAATCCAGCTATAACCTGAATTATAACAATTAATTTTGAGTAGGCAAAACTATTATTCTTTTGTTAAATAGAACATATGAAGTCTGTCAAATTTTAACTATTGCGAGAACCAAGATTTGATATTTCAAAGTGATTTAGGCAATACCCCAACACAAATTTTTTTCTTGGATTTCTTGTTCCATGACGAACTGCGTTGTTAATATTAACTTTTCAAGTGAATTCAACGACTTGCAGCCAAATTTTTATTAAGAATAAGTAGTATTTTACTTACTTTGTAGGCCGAACGTTTCCGAGTTGTTAAAACCCAGCTCTCCCTGGAAGATGGGTTTTAACAACTCGAAAAAGTTGGGCCTACAGAGTAAGTAAAATACTCCTTTTTCTTGATAAAAATTCGACTGCAAGTTGCTGAATTCACTTGAAAAGTTAATACAAATTTATTGTATTCTCTATTGCCCAACACCTGCACTGATTCAAATCTTTACACAATACATGCAAATCAACTTACATAATTTGGAGTCAATACTCCGCAATGCTAACAATAAAATTATTCCTCCCAAATAAATTCGAATAGTGTAACATAAATTATTTCATGACAATAATTATTATTGGACAACTTTTCGATGTAGAAGTGGGCCAACCACCTTTCCAAAGCGCATTCGCTTCTATTAGGCGCTAATCTGCTCTTGTCCTTCAAGGTTTTGTATTGCTATTTTATTGTTCAACTACAATACACACTGAAAGTACAACATGTACTTCTCAAATTGTTCATGTTAAATAAGTGAGCTATCAATTTAAAATTGGAAGTTGGTTATTCAACAGTGAATAATATAAATTTCAAAAAACAATAATTGCGAAACTATTTAGTTGAAGCTTTTTTTAGAATACAAGAGTTCCTTTCAGATCAAAATTGAGCCCCATTTCAACTAATTGCAATTTTAATTGTGGTAACTGGTGAGAAAGAATGGTAATATTGTACATAAGTTAATTGTTGATCTGACTTGACTTGTATTATACTCCATAACCGCAGACTTGAAGACGCAATCTTAAAAAAAAGTCACCTGTTAAGAAAGACATTTTTTGAGACACCAACTATAGAAAAACTTCATCATTTTTTTCAAATTTTCTATTTTTTCGTGATATTTCAGAGTTATCAATTATCAAACTTTTACCAACGTTTATTGAGAAATACAACTTTTAAATTTAAGCTTAAATTTTTCATTTAAAAAAATGATTGTGATAAAGCTGAATAAAAATTAAGACAAAACTAATCAGTAAACTACACAGATTAAATTTGATGTTGAAGTTAATTTAGAATTTCAATTGATTCTTTTTGGACTTTTTTGAAGATTACATCTTGGAGACTCCAGTTTATTTTTTCTGTATTTTTATATTTTTGTATATACTTCTATATTTTTATATATATATTTCTGTATATTTGCTTTTTTTCTGTATATTTTTGTGTGTGAGTTGAATAAATGGAATTTGAATTTAGAAATTTGATAAATAACACGAATACAGAGGAAATGATCATATCAATAGCAAGTTTAAGCATTTCATATTGATATTTTTTACACTTGTTATTTTTAATCAATATTGTATGCAAGCATATAATACCATAGTCGATTATGACTGTAGGCGACTCTACAGACCTCAACGTTATGTTGTAGTCAAAAAAGTATACTACACAATCATTATTGATCTACCTTTCTCCATTAATTGATCTATGGGCCTATCTCTGCTTTCCCAATAGCTTTGACCTGTGCATGTGCAAACTGATCTGATTAAGCTAATAATGAGCAAAAACAATTTTGTAGCAAAGTTTTGCTAAAAACAAATTTTTCAAAATATTTAGATAACACTTAAAAATATTATTATAAATTTATTTTACAATACAATAAGACTATATCTTCCAAACAATGCTTTTTCTCATTTTTTCAGCTTCTATCAGCAGCCTTGATCCTGGGTACAGCTCAGGCAGGCCTCTACCCTATTATAGCATATCCAACAGTTCACAAAACATATGTACCTGCTCCTGAACATTCACCTCCACCCCCAGCAACCCCTCCAAAACCAGTGGCCACATCTTATGCCACAGTTACAACAACTAGTGTAAAAGTGGCTCATCCTCCCCCTCACCATACCCCTGTCGCACATCCAAGACCTGCACCACCACCAACCCACTATGCAACCCCGGTTGTCTACAAATATGCTTATCCAGCTCCAGCCTATGCACCCGCTCCAGCCCCTAAATATGCTCCAGCTCCAAAACCTGCTCCTCATTATCCAGAATATGCGCCTGCTCCAGAATATGCACCTGCTCCAGCTCCAAAACCTTCTCCTCATTATCCAGAATATGCGCCTGCTCCAGAATATGTACCTGCTCCAGCTCCAAAACCTGCTCCCCATTATCAAGAATATGTACCTGCTCCAGCCTATGCACCTGCTCCAGCCTATGCACCTGCTCCAGCTCCTAAGCATGCTCCAGAATATGCTCCAGTTCCAGTTTTTGTACCTGCTCCAGCCACAAGACCTGCTCCTCATTATCCAGCACCTGCTCCAGCTCCAGCTCCAGCTCCAAGACCTGCTCCTCATTATCCAGCATATGCACTTGCTCCAGCTCCCAAACATGATCCTCTTGCTTACCCAGCCAATTTTCCACGTCTCTACTATCCTGCTCCAGAGGAACCAGCTCCAGTAGCAGTTCCAGTTCGAGCTCCAGCTCCAGCTCCTGCACCAGCTACACATTTGAAATTTGCTGCAGCTGTTCCAGCTATTGCACCATTCCTCAGGTTAGTGCTGTCCTTCAAAACTGCTATGTGTGATTATCTTATAAAATATTATCAATGAATTATTGAAGGCATAGGTTCTATTGATGGAACAGCACTTGAGCCCATAAAATTGATTAAACTATCTTTAATGCAATTCACTTCAAATATAGAACAGTATTTTTTGGAGGATGAAGCACACACATAGGTCTAAAACCAGTGCATGGGTGATGAGTTGGATGATGGTGATTAATGAGCTGAAACTACAGTTTTAGGTGGGTTTAGAACCAGCATGAAATTATTTTACAGCAAAGAACAAACTCTTTACAATACAATCGGTCACTCTTACAAAGAATAATAAATAGTGAATTTATTTCCCTTTCAAGAAATACAGAATAAAACAAGAGCTTGAACAGAAGCTTGGATATAAGACTGACCACATTCACCATATGTGTAGCCAGTGTTTTATAAAAAATCACTGATACAACAAAAGGGGACAACTGTCAGTCTCCAAGATTCATTTGAAAAGGTCGCAATAAAAACAAAGTGAAATTACAAAATTCATGCAAATAGGCCTTCTAACAGTATAGTTCATATTTTTTGAATAAACAGTTACTTTTATTATCTTGTTCATATACTTTATGCATATATTTAACTGCAATTTGAATTTAAATAGATAAATGTTTTTGAATTAAACATAAAAGTGCAACACAGTGAAGCCACAACCTGGTTAATTAGCAGCTGGGTAATTGGGAATTGTGTAGGTTATATGTGATAATTAATATTTTTTGTGAATAGTTTTATTGCTACAATTCACAGATATGTCACATACCAAACTGTAATTTATTGTTTTTTTTTTTTGTAACCGATGTATTTTTTTGCAAATCATTTTATTCATTTTATTGTAACATTTACAGATATGCCACATACCCAGCTCCTCCGGCACGGACACCAGAACCTGAACTGGAACCGGAAGTAGCTCCCACACCTGCACCAGAACTGGAACCAGTCTCCCCCACCCCCGCACCAGCAGGTCCTCACTACTATACCTACTATGCACCCCCTGCACCACCACAACATGCTTATCTCAAACCATAGACCAGGGGATCCAGCACTATGGTAAGATATAATTTCAATCTCAATTTATTTTAAATTATTTAAATTTACACACATAAGCAGTAGCGTAGCGAAAATATTTTAATGGGGGGGGGGTTATAGAAGATTTTGGGCCCCTGGGGGGCCTGAGGGGCCTGGGGGGGGGGTATGAAATACCTCTCAGGGCGAGGGGATCCAGAAAATTTTGATAAAATGTCTATCTAAAATCATATTCCAAGAGATCTTTTTTATTGCTGATGATACCCACATGAGTCTGGGACTTGTGATTGGGTAATGAGGTGAATGATTACACATAGATGCCAGACAGAGGAGCGGGATTCGAACCCACGACCGCTTAAACGACAGAAAGCTGAAGATGCGACATCCCAACCAAATTTAATTCATTCATTTTAGTCCACATTATGGGAAAACTTTTGAATTTTTTATGTTGAGAGCTTGATTTGAGATTTAAAAACAGCAATTTATTCAAGTATTTATTAAAATTGGAGTTAATAAATCAGGTAAAGTGAAAACTAGAATTTAATAAATCATTGCTTTTATGAATCGTTTGCCTAAAACCTTGAACCCACTTTTCATATATTGTAAGTTTATTAATTATTTGTGAACAAATTTCAATGTATAAAATATAAAGAATACTACTGAAATGGTTAATGCCAATTTAACAAGTTATAGCAGTGGTTTTAAATATTTTTATTACAATCAGGGCGACCCAGAGACATTTAAGTGGCCCGGGCAGAGTTGTGGCTGGAGGCTCCCTCTTACACACCTTCACCCTTCACACCAATTTTCCATTAATGACTCGATTTCCCAACTAGCTTTGTCTTCCAGCTATGCCGAGTTATGCCCACTGTACTAAAAAGAATCTGTGTAACTAATTTGAATATTGTTTTTTTTTTTAAATTTAAAGATTTGAGTGTAGGCCAACTGAAAACCATTCCATGAAAAAAAACTGTGGAAGCTAGGGGAAAGGCACTTAGTGACAGCGGATAGAGCAATAAACATCTCTTCTATTTTTGTGTAATCTCTTGAATTCGCATAGAACTATTCACTAATACTGGAGTATGTAAAATGTGAAAATTATTATGACTGAATGGAATTTGATTCAACTTGCAAAGAGAGAAAGAATTAAAAGCACATCCAATTCCAAACTTTAACTTATAGTAACTTTGTAATTACATATAGATGGTGACGGAACCCCAGAATGTGGGGGATTCTGAGGGCATCTCTTTTATTTTCACTCAAGAATAACATCTAAGACTTACCGTACTCAACAAATAATTGCTAAATGATTTTTTATTTTTGTTACAGGTCTTATAACATTGAGTGAATGGAGAAATATTTTGATTTCGCATCGTTTAAAACCCACCAAGTCTGATAAAGTCTGAAACAATGACTGAGTTCTTGGGAGCCTTCTCATGTACCCGTAACCTGTACCGGTGACATCTAATTGGTCTATCAAAATTCATAGACATTGAAAAATCTGAGTAGACCAATCAGTCGCCACCGGTAACATTTACCGGTAAATGAGAGAGCTCCCATGAACTCAACCATTCTTCCATATTGTGAAATGCTTCTACGAATCCTAGATTTGCCACAAGCTGTGATCTAGTGAATAGAAAAAGTGGACAACAGAGATATATTAATAATGTTGTTAATAATGTGATGAATTATTAATGCATTAATAATACAATAATAATGTTATTAATATATCTATGGGACTATATTATTTATGATGAGAATATTGTGATTATCAACTGTAATCAACAATTAATTATTCTAGACGAATTTACTTCGAAAATCAATAATTAATTGTTGAACTTATTTATTTTGTAGCAAATATACTGAGTATTTTGTATAACAATAATAAATATTATTTTTGTAGACAAGTGAGTTATTATTGAAAGTCATCACCCGTACGTTTCTCGATCTAGTAAGCTGTTTTCATTAGAGGAATTAAATTGTGTGGTTCGGAACCTACTTAAAATTTTAAATCCACCATGTTCCCCATATCATGGCTCAAAAGGGGCTAGATTGAACTAACCGTATGGGTCCAGTCGATTCCCTCACCAATAAAAGCCATTCGCACATTTACTTTATAAGAGAAAACATGGACGAGTTTGTATCAAATATAGTACTAACGATTTAAAATATTTTTTTAGTAGTGCTATTTTTATAACTCACGTCCCACAGACAATGCAGACTTTTTTTTTTTTTTTTTTTTTTTGTAGATTACGTCTTGGAGACTCCAGTTAAGGAGTATAAGACAAGTCAGATCAACAATATTATACACTAGATACCATAATTACTTCAATTAGTTGAGGTGAGGCTTAATTTTCATGTGAAAGGAACTCTTGTACACTATAAAAAACTTTATCAACTAAATATTTCTTCAATTGATTTTTAAATATTTCTATATTTTCAAGACTCTTCAAAAACTGCGGTAGCTTGTTGTAGAATTTCCTACCAATATAACTAGGTTTTTGTTTGAATAGGCTACTATTGTGACTCACCAAGTGATAATCTCCTCGGCTTCTTGTATTATAATCATGTACATCAAGATTTTGGTTAATATCATTGGTTTTTACATATAGAGTAGCTTCATACACATATAAGCAGGGTACAGTTAGGAGACCAAGTCTCTTGAACAACGACCTACATGAATCTAATCTATTTACTCTTTCTATACACCTAACCGCTTTCTTTTGGATCTTAAACACCCTATCAAGATTTTGTTTTGATGAATTACCCCATACTAAGATAGCATACCTAATATGTGACAGTAAGAGCCCATGGTAAGCTGTAAAAAGTAACTTTTTGTCATTCAATCTAGCGAGCTGTCGCAGGACGAATACCCCAGATGAAATTTTACTACATATTTTCTCAATGTATGGAGTCCAGGTCAATCGTCTATCCAACGTAACTCCTAGAAATGCAATTTCTTCTTCCTGGTCTAATTGATTATCGTTTACAAACACGTTTATAGCCCTATCTTCATTTAAATTATGTTTGTTTTTGAATTTAAGGTATTGGCATTTTTTACTATTTATAGTTAATTTCAACTGGTTTAAAAATTGGACAATGGACTGCACACCTATATGGGCACTTATTTCTAAATTATCTAGAATGGAATTGCTGAAAATGAGTGATGTATCATCAGCAAATAAGAGGGCTCTACCACTAATTAATTCTTTAGGTAAACGGTTGACATATAACAAAAAAAGCAATGGACCTAGTATTGACCCCTGAGGCACTCCAGCTTGCATCTCTAATTTATTAGATTTATTCTTTACTATACTATTACCAACTACTGTAGTTAGTTCTACACATTGTTTTCTCCCAATAAGATATGATTCAAACCATTTCAGTTCAACCCCATTTACACCTACATTTTGCAGTATTTCCAATAAAGTTCTATGATTAACACAATCAAATGCCTTTGACAGATCTAAGAAGATTGCAGTAGCTTTATCACCTGAATCTAATATATCTATTAGTTTTTCAACTAGAGAAACTATGGCTGTTTTTGTTGATCTCCCTTTCTGGAAGCCATGCTGTTCATCACAGATAAAGTTAGCTTCTTGAAGGTGCAGAAGTAACCTATTTAGAACTACTCTTTCAAAAATTTTACTTATTACATTTAAAATACTAATGGGCCTATAGTTTTCTACCTTTTCTCTATCGCCACTTTTGAAGATTGGCAAGATCTTCCCCTCTTTTAAATTATCTGGAAAAACACCTTGTTCTAATGAATGATTGATCAGATGAATCAAAGGGTCTAACAATTGATCTTTACATTCTTTCAGAATTTTACTGGATACCCCATCCATTCCTACAGTTTTTTTATTATTTAAACTATCAATGATATTTGACAACTCGTCTTGGCATACTGGGTGGAATTTTAATTCGTTCTGAATCCCCTCAGTATTCCTCATGTTTGCATCACTAATACCTGTATTAAGAGATTTTTGAAGATCCTTAGCAACCAGTTGATAATATCTGTTAAAGAAATTACAAATGTCTACACTATCATCAATATATTTTTTATTTTCGTTAATTATTCTGGGGACACTAGTATAAGCATCTACATGAGCTACTTGCCTATTTTTGTTTATTACATCCCACACTGCTGTGTTAAAGTACACACTATTATTCAAAATTTCAGCTGTTTTCTTACATTTCGCTCTTTTCACTTTTTTCATATAGTTTTTCTTTAGAGCTTTGTAATTATCTTCACTTAACATATTTCTAGATAGTTTGAATTCATCATATGCATCTTTAACCCTATTTCTTTCTGCAAGGATATCATCAGTTATCCACTCTTCAATCTTGTCTAATTTGTTCTTTACAGGGACTTTTTTAACTGGACAACTCATAGTAATATGAAACCTTAAAATATTAATGAAACTATCATATTTGTCATTTAAACTATTGCTATTGTAAACCCTACTCCAGTTTTCTTGTAGCAGATTCTGCTTCAAACAATCGATATTCCCCTGTTCACATTGTTGAATTTCTTTCATTACTCTACTCTTTTTAATTGATTTATGACCTTGCAACCCCACCTCTAAGATTTGATAGTCATGATCAGATAGTTCCGAGCCGCCTAATCTTGTTTTAGAGTAATCTATATTAGTAAGGATGTTATCAATTATTGTTTGTGATGTTCTTGTGACTCTGGTATATTCATGAACTTTTATTTCCAAGTTATTCATGCAAATAATATCCTTTAAATCTTCTGTCATTTTATTCTGTGTTGCAAAGTCTGTATTGAAATCTCCCGCTACAATAACGTTTGTAAAACGAGTAGTAGTAATCTCTAAAAGCCTATTGAATAGTTCACAAAAATTGTTCCATTCCCCATTTGGTGACCTGTAAATACCTAACACCGCTACTTCGAAATTATTGTCGATTTTTACTCTCAAACCAGTAACTTCTAAATCCATTTCCACAGCAAATTTCTCTGCATATTCTAAATTAAATATTTGCATATTCTTAGCATTTTTAGTGAAGATAGCTACTCCCCCACTTCGATGAGATGTCCTGCAATACGACGTTTTCAATGAATAGTTTGGAATATTAAGTTGTGACAATTCATCTTCTTTTAAACCATGCTCTGTGAAAATAGCTATATCAGGAGCCTCTTCTTTAAAAAATACTTCGATTCTATCTATTTTGTTACGAATGTATTGAATATTCTGATGGAACACAGTGAGTACCGGTACTTCCCTATCATCCCTTATTACTTTATCGTTGCTTTTGCATATTGAAGTAGATTTACTTAATCTCTTAGAATCTTGAGAGCCTATCAGATTGCTACAAGAGTTCCTTCCACTAATGCTATCCTGATTTTTTGATCGATTAACGTCTTTTAATACAATTGAAGATATGAATTTATCATCTGAAACTAGTTTCCCTTCCCGGTTTTGAGCCACTTTACTAAAAAAGGTTCGTTAGATGATTGTTTAGGAGAATTATTGACAGTAGATTGCAAACGACTTTCAATCAGCTCTGCCAGCCTATTACAAAATATTACTTTGCCAGATTGATTTAGATGTAGACCATGATTAGTGAAGTTTTGTTTTTTCAGCCTTTCATTTAGAAAACAAATCCCCAACTGCTTAGAATTCTTATTTTTTAGGCTGTTGATTGTATTATGAATTGATTTATTTGTTGACTTAATGGCTTCATTTAGCTCTGGCCTATCAAACCTATACGGAATTGTACTTATTATTACATTAGTTTTTTGGCTGAGTGGCACAATCTCTTTAATTTTTTCATTTATTTCAGGAAGATGTTTTAGATTAGGTTCATTTATATTGTTTGAGCCACCCAGTACTATTAGAAAATCGTTTTTTCCAAAATCTTTAGTTTGTTCCTGTGCTGACTCTACGATAGCGTTTATAGGGGCACTTGGTTTGAAAAAGCTCTGAACTTCATACTTATTTTTTAATCTTTTATTTAGTAGGTTACTACAGTCTCGTCCATGACTGGATGTCAAGAGCAGTACTCTACCTTTCCTATCGTTATTTGCCCTTACTTTAGTTTTGGTTGCTGTTTGCAAAACCTGACTATACGTTTTTGTTTGACCATTTCTATTTATTTTTTCCCCATTTGATTTAGGTTCTACTTTTTTTGTATTGATCAGAGGTTCAGATCTTACATTAGCCAAGTTTATTTTTGATTTTAATATTTCGATTTCCTCTGACATAGACCTACATTGACTCGTGAGATTTAGTATTTCAGTTTTATGGTCTTCCTGCTGCAATTTTACAATAACTTCCAGAGATTTTATGTGATCCACTAACCCTATTCGTTCTTCCTCAGAATTTTTTAGTGATGTTTCTAATTTTGTTTTCAATTTGGTGTGATCACTCAATAGTTTAGCAACCTTTTCTTCTACATCTACAGTAGCTTTAAGAGCTGTTGGAGATTTTTTCGTTAATAATTGCTGAGATCGCGTAGCTACTTGAGTTTTAGTTGAACAATTAGATTTAGATGCCTTGTTTGGACTCATTTTCCTAGCTAAAAATTGTTTTCAATTGATTTTAGTTAAATGTTTAATGAAATATTACTTAATTTATTACAATTGTCAACTTGAGACTATTTAATTACAAGAAAATTGATCAATATCGGTACACCTAACCTCGAAAATAGAATTTGACTTTTTATTTAAATACTTTAACTTATATTAGACAAGTTAATGATGTAAATTATTAAGATATTATAAATACTAATAATAATAAACAAAAATACTACTTATCCGTTCGAATTAAAATTCTATGCTTCAAAATTCGCAGAGCCTGTTCAGACAACGTATGCACAGTACCTGTTCAGCGGGTTTGAGACTATAAATTACGCCACAAGATTAGGCGGCTCTAAAAAGTTGCGGTGTTGCCAGATATGGGACCATGTCAGCAGCTGATAGTAGAGAATCACCAACCTCAATGCACGAATTGACATCACTATTCGTACCGTGTTGCCCAGTCTACAAGTCTATATATTTTTAATACAAAGTTGCAAGTCGAAATGATCGGTAGAGGCTAGAGACAAGTATGAATGCTCAAAAATGTAAGAATTTTCTAAATATTTTGAAAACTCACCAATCCTGACAAGTTATGGTGACGTATCTATTATGAGAATTATGTGATGATTGTAGGAAGCCTATATTCATAAATCATTGAGATACAATATAAGTTATTTGATACTTGAAATGCCCAAATTTATGAAGTAAATAATATTTCTGAAGTTTTCCAAAACGAAATACTTGACGAACAATCTAATTTAAAAACTGACACTGCATTTCTATTCAAATTATGATTTTTACTCATACTGGAGGGATGAATTTCACTTCTAAAGAAGGCTGATGAAGCTTTCAGTGAAGATACCCCCTTCTATTATTACTTTAAAAAGAAGAATTAAAGTTCAAACCTCATGAAAATTGTTTGAAACCATCATAAAATTTTAAAGGAAGTCTTTCATTTATAAAGGTAATCTCTAATCGGAGGCTCTGTCTGTAATAGGTAATATAATTTATATAATTATTATTTAATGAGATTAGGGGTGTGTATGCCAGTCTTATGAATTTCAAAAAAAAAAAGGCAGCGATTTGGAATACTAAATTTGGCATAAAGCTTGCTCTAAACTCAGTTCAGTGACCCTCGAAGCTCGAGTTTTGATTTTCCTTTAAGACCTTTCAAAATTGATGTTCAAATTTCACTTATGGACAGTATCCTACTGTTTCAATTGGTCTAGATGCAGGAAGCTCATAGAACAGCTGATACATGATTTTTCTTGGATTTCTTGTTCCATATAACAATCTGCGTTCTTAATATTAACTTTTTATTGTAAATTTTACGACTTTCAGTCAATTAGTAGTTGTGAATAAATTATTGTGAGTACAATATTATCTATTCACAATTAATAATCGACTGCAAGTCGTTAAATTTACAATAAAAAGTTAACTTGATTTTCTTATAAGTCACTATATGGTCCAAATAAGCTCCATGTCTCAAGACTAAGCAACACATTAGTTTGTTCTCTGTGATGTTTTCCATGATGAAATACTTTATGAACAATACTTATGAACATAAGTATAACAATAACTTACTTTAATACTTATAACAATACTTTATGAACAATCTAATATCAAAACTGACACTGTATTTCGATTAAATTTTTATTTTACACTCACTTTAACTGGAGATACTGGAGGAATGCATTTTACTTCGTCAGCCTGCCGCCAGGAGTCATGTTTTGTTGAGGTTAGGATGAGCGGCCATTTTAAAGTTGAGAATTGCGTTGGATTTGAATTGTGTCTGGTCATTGAGTAAGTTGGCTCTGTCTTGTTTATGGTGTTTGAATATTTCATATTGTGCCAGTGTATTTAGTTTGTGGCTTTTTAGGAATGTGTGTAGAATTTCCATGTCATGTTCAAAGTGAGTGTAAATCATAAATATTTAATTGAAATACAGAGGCAGTTTTGATATTAGATAACGGAAGTGATAGCCGCGAGCCGTAGCAGATATCTGTTCAATCAGATAGATAAGCTGCGTTCTCGTAGGTCCTGTTCGTAACGGTGACCGATTAGATTGGCCAGCAAAAAATACATTGTTCTCTGCTGTAAAATCACTTCCCGGTGGTTCGGAACCCACCTAAAATCGTAGGTCCAACTCATCAATCACCATCATCCAACTCATTACCCACGCACAGGTAAAAAAAAAGAAAAAAGATTAATGTTACATATTAATATTGCAGCTCCCAATTCCTTTTTTGGAATTTGGAATTCCACATTGGCTGTTGAAATCAATATAGCACATGCTTAATTTTAAAAATCTACCTTAAATCCTGTTGCAAAGCAAGGGTAAACACCTAGTATTTAATAAAATCATTACATTGGTATTGAAATTTTACTTGTATGAAAAGTTAACCGCTTAGATTATTAAAAACATGAATAGATAAATATCAGCTCACACATGCTATTAGTTAATCTAGATTTTTGTTGCTAACTATCCATACAAAACAAAAATTTTGTTTCCTTGTAAAATAGTTTTATAAATCTTGAAAAGCTTTGACGTATTAAAAAAATATTTCAAAGGAAAAAACTTAGAATTATAAAATATATTTCATTCGAATCACGGATATGATGTCTCAAGTATAAAAAATATCAAGAATTCATATCAAATAGTTGGGGAATAATCTTATTATTTCACAATAAATAGCATATAAAATAATATAATTACTATCTAAAAGGCTACTACGGTTAATAAACGATTCAGTTGTAACCTAATTGAAAAAATATCAATAAAATTATTGATGAGCAATTATTTTCTTACCGCAGTAGATAACATTTAAATACTGTAGCTTTATAGTTTTAAACTCCATAAATTCCGATAAAACGTGACTAAAGTCTGAGTGCCTATTGAGTCAGCTATTTATATTTTTCTGTAAATTTTTTGAAGTGCTATCTTATTATTTTGTGTTGTCAAGTGCTGTCATATTATTTTTATTATTATATTCTATTTTTTGTTGATGCTCACATAAGTCTGATGAGTGAGTACATGTGACGGTCACGCGAGTACAACTACTTGCTTGTGTGTGATGAGGTGGTTACACAAAATATGCCAGGCTGAATGGGAATCGAACCCGTGACCACAGGAGTAGCAGTCAGTCAAAATCTTATAAAAAAGGCTCTAAGCGATTACACCAATGCGGCTGCCAAGTTATTAATTTAATACTAGCAGGTTTCCCGATAGAATTGAATTTTGACAACGTTTTTACAAATTAAATTTTTTAGTCTCTTTTTCTTATACGGTACCTCTTCTTCCTACGTACGGACCCAATTGAAACCATGCAAAGTTTTCGCGCTTGGATGCGTCGGAAACCAGCTTATTTCTAGTGTGCGACCCATGTACTTTTATTGAAGACTTTGGTTAAGAAGTATAATCCAGCTCTTGAGACAGATACCTCAAGGATTATACACTCCTTAACCAGAATTTTAAGACGTAATCTTGAAAAAATATTTATATATAAAAAAAAGCTCCATCATACTACTATATTTATCTGTTTTACTGCACTTGACTGAAACAAGTCTTATCTAGGCCTACTAGAAAGCTCTTTAATTCATTTATTATCAATTAAAGTGGCAATAAATCAACGTTATTGAATTTTTACTGCTTCAAATACCAAACATTCATTGATAATTATTATTCAGAAATCGTCATTTACAACGTAATTTCATGGTTCACTATTTAATGTGACAAAATCCGATTCTCGCATCATTCTATTCCTAATTGGCTCACTAGAACCAATCCTAATTGAATTCCTTAGTTTATTTCATTTACTAGGCCAAGTGTGTCGTGTGAAAACTAGTTGGGAAAACGTTGGATTATTCAAGGTTTCATTAAGGTTTAGTATTATACCTTTTTTCATAAGCCCCCTTGATTATTATGCAATTACTTATGTATTAAAAAAATTATTTGTTAAGAAACAGACGATATTATGTACCATATTACTTAGTAAAAGATTCTGTTATACTGATTTTTGTTCAATCTAATATTAAAACTGACACTGTTTTTCATTTTTATTATGTTTTGATTTTGTATAATGTTTTGATTTAATATAATGCTTTGATTTAATATAATGTACTGATTTTTTTTTGTTTCAATAGGCTTTAGCCAAGCGAAAAATTATCAATAAACAATCAATCTATCTACCTCTTACTTATTTTTCTGCTTGTTGTCAGCCTATATTTTTCCACTACGAATATCATTCATTCGAACGAATGATCAATTTATGCAATGAATGATCCTAATTCCCAATTATTTTTGCTTGTAGTTATCTGCGATGGCATCAGATGATAAGTGCAGCTATCCAGCTTTTCAGAAGAAAATCGATCCTCGATTTAGTACCAAGGCTTGCACGGTGGGCCAGGAGCCCGAGCAATGGGGCTATAATGAAGCGGTGCCCCCAATAAGTTTGACATCTACTTTCAAAATGATGGATCCAGGCGTAGCGGTGAGTGTGGCAACATTTTAAACACTTCTTATTCTTCTTTCATATCTACAAAAACTCTTAGCGTTCCATACAAGGTGATTTTTAAGTATGGAAACTGCTTTATATTGTGTAACTGAGACGTTCTGGGCAAAAGAAGCTTATGCGGATCTGCAAACTGCATAGTTTCAAAAAACAACTTTTTGCTGGTTATAAAGTTTTTGTCCGCCATCTTGGATCCGCCGTATTTAATTCAACTTATTTTTTCAAATGGGATGATGGTCATATGACACATCATTTTAGTGTGAAATTTCAAGAAAAAAAAAACAATGGTGTAATCCGTTTTTCAATAGATACCTTTGTTTTCGATTTATGAGCATTTAAATTTCCAATTCTGGGAAAATTGTGTTAGCAATGAAAAAGGTAGAACGATCTTCATAAACATTTTATTGAATTTTCATTCATAAATTATATAATAACTAAAATGTAATTCATTTTTAATAATACCAAGATCATAAAACATTTTTTCTATCATTTTTTTTCTTGTTAATGATACCTTCTGGCTGATATTAACACCGGTTGTTGAATTGTGGTTGGTGAATAATAAACTTAGCTATTTATTTTGTTGTATTTTTTACTTTAATTATCAAGACTTACCACCGTTTAAACTTAGTTATAAGATAACTATTTATGATTGAAAAATTCAATAAAATCTTTTATTAGTGCGTTCCACCTCTACTATTGCTTACACAATTTTCCCAAAATTGCAAATTTAAATGCTCATAAATCGAAAACAAATGCATCTATTAAAAATCGGTTCACGCCATTGTTTTATCTTGAAATTTCACACTGGAATGATGCGTCATATGACCATCATCCCATTTAAAAAAAAAAGTTGAATCCAATATGGTGGTTCCAAGATGGCGGACAAAAATTTTATAACCAGCAAAAAGTTGGATTTTTAAAACTATGCAGATCCGCATAAGCTTCTTTCACCAAGAACGACTCAGTTACTCAATATAAAGTCGTTTCCATACTTAAAAATCATCCTGTACAACACACACTATAATGGCATAAGGTCGATTCCCACACTTAGGCATCACGGGTATCATGGTTACCTGTGGTTAAAATGACGGTTTCGTCTTCCAAAATTTATTGTAACTTATTTAGGGGAAAATGTTATAGTTCCAATAAAAACAACAAGACACGAAATTATCATACAAAACGATAAATTATTGTATGGTTGCAACATTGCTTCAACCATTCTTTAAACCAGTGGTTTCCATACTTTTTGCCACATGGACCCCTTGCCATAATTTTCGGTTCAAGTTGAACTCCTGCTTGCATAAATGTCATTATTTTTTCTCAGTTGATCAGTTAAAATGTGTTTTTGATAGCTGGTAGAGTAGTCCTACTACTGCTGACAGAAATAGATTCTAATTATACATTGTTGTTGTAGTGCAGAAAACATTCAATAACACATGTCTAAACTTAGTACATTTTTGTAATGTAATCGAAATTGAATTGAAACTAACCAAATAGTATGATATATTGTTATTATTAGTAATAGTAAAATATAATTAATGGAACTCGAGAAGTTAAATGATTAATATTTCTACTACAACAACATTGTCTACTTTGAAACCAGGTATTAAATTTCCGTGATCTTCTAGAAATTTCTTCATATTTTATTATTCAAAAGGGGTATATGGTACTGTATTTATGTATTTAAAATAGAACAGTATCACGCAAGTACATAGATACTATAGGTACACCACATAGACCCAAATCACACAATCCAAAGACAATTGCTATTGTGGATCCCCATTATCATGGACCCCCAATATTATTTTTCACTGGTATGGAGCCCTGGCAGATCTCCGTGGACCACTTTGGAAACCAGTGCTCTAAACCTTGTTTTGGCGTCTGCCATTCTTCTTACATTATTTAGTGTCATTGTTGTAATGCTTCCTCAGACAGGGCTGGAGGCCGAGAAACAGAGTAGGCCTCCAACCGTGTCTAAGAAAGCATTACAGCAATGCGAAATGGTCATCACACGAGTAGGCCTATGTACAGTATGGAAAGTATGAGCTGTGAAATTGGGCAAGAGCAGAAGCAACTGCCTATGGAGAGACAAAGAGAAACAGAGAGACTGCTGGCAAGTGAGTGAGCCCGGAGCTTCCCCCTCTGCTGTCACAAGCGCTTTTGCCACTGCGCATTTCAAGGTCACAGCTTATCGTATTTCTTAAGTACTGTAAGTGTTAAATTCTTGACAAAGTATTCAAGAATTATCACCTATTTATGTTTAAATATCAAGTAAAAAAGTAATTTGGTACTACAAAATCAATTTTTTTTTTCTTTTAGAAGAAATTCAACTACTCACGTCATGGTAATCCGAGCCGTAACGTTCTTGAGAAATGTTTGGCCAGTCTCGACGATGCCAAGTACGCCCTGTGCTTTTCCTCGGGTACGGGAGCGCTGACTGCTATCGGGAGTCTCTTCAAGTCAGGAGATCACGTGCTATGTAGCACCGATGTGTACGGAGGCACATTCAGGTACAATACAAATAATAAAATTCTTATTCCTATTAAAAGTATATCCAGACTACCATTATTTCAAAATGTATTCTATGATGAAAATTTTCCAGGGATAGATTTTGTTTGTTTTGGTGGTTGAGAGGTATCATGGCAAATATCTGTTAATAGAGAGGCAAATCTACGCTTAAATAGTGCTTCATGTAGCAATTGTATTATTTATTTACAAACAGAATAACAATGAAGTGAAGATGCAACAGACAAAGTCCAAAACTACTCTCTTCACAAATTTTGACTATGCTTTATTGCCAAAAACATTGAAGTTAATTTGTCATAGTAAGTCTTATGTTGTACAAATTTCACCTGATTACATCTGTTGCGTAACACTTACAAACTTCAATTTTTTTGAACAAATTGAGACTTCCATAAAATTCTGGCAGTAACCGCAAGCCCAGGTACTAATTATATCAGTTTGTGAATGGTTGTCATGGGCGGTCATGACCCCCGGCAAAATCTGAACCTCGCTAAGAAAATCAACTGGAATAAATAAAATTAATTTACTGACTAGTTTAATTGTAGGCTACTCAGTTTTACTTTCAAGTGTGCTAGCTTTATATAATAAACTATATAGGTTGAAATCAAATTCCATAGGAAATTGCAAAATTTCTATACAATTGTACAGCCTACACTACCAAGATAATTTTAGACTTGGAGCACCTTATATTATTGAAATCCATTCCAAACAGACCAATCAGATAGCCTTCTATTCGACAGCCGATAGCCGAGAGTTCGACAGCTCTCTGTTGCCTGTCTGCAGTCAAGAAGTTAGTCCCATTAATTTGTTGAGATAGGATTCAATTTCTTTACTGACTCCTCAATAATCTATTGCTGGTTAATTCTCCATCTAATTTTGCTAGTCTCTTGTTTTCAACAAAATAATTGTAACTTAAAAATTAATTTTTATTTATTCGTCTCATCCCAAATAATCATACATTTTTGTATTTAAATTGAAATAACTCTTGTTCTCGTTCCAGGCTAGGGTCAAGTGAAGATTACTTTACCGGTAATCAGCTACTCAATTGTTTCTTTGATTGTTCAATCATGGCTATTATCGCAAAATAATGTTGATTTCTATTTCTCAAGATTAGAATAGCGAATTGCATGGCTCAAATATCAATTAAAAATCTTCAAATTTATTATTAGTCTGGAAACATATTGTTTCACAAATGGAGTGTTCATCTATCTATTGAAGTGAAAATTTTCTGTAAAATATAATGAGAATATAATTTATTCTATTGTTTATCAATCACTAGAGATATCTTATTTAAAATATGGAAGGTACAAATGAGTTAGTTTGAAGTGACTGACAATTGAATAAACTGACAAATATACATAAACAGAATTTATTAATTTAGTAATTTAGTAATAGCAATTAAAGGAATTCGAAATTAATAAATTCTGTTTACAAATGAGTATTGTCTATCAATCACTAGAGATATCTTATTTAAAATATGGAAGGTACAAATGAGTACCGTATGTGAAATTATGATTTAAGTTAAAAGAATTGAATCCCTCAATCGGCTAGAACAAAATAAAAAAGTTGTTTCAATAACAATTCATGACTACGGTTCTGGTATTTAAGGATCGGGAATGTGAGAACAATCATACATTTTCAATTTATAATAATCTTTTAGGTTATTTTCAATGCAATGATTGCACTTGTTTATGATAAAAGAGAGCTCTTTTATTAAATTTAAATTCATATAGGGTCTTTATTTAACTAAATTAAAGTTTATAGTTATAGTTTGATGGAAGAAGGTTAGAAAGTTTTAATTTACTAGATGTATTTTCGTTTATACTTTATTTACGCAAATATATTCAGCTACAGTTCAGCTCTATGTTAATTTAGTAAATAAGTCTATTTAATGCAATGATGGTGTCCCATACGGGTTTCTCAGGGCACCTAAAAACTTTTCATTTATTAAACAGTTTTTTATTCTTTCATAATTTTCTATTTCAATTAAACTTTGTATTTATTTAGTAATTATTTGTGAATTGTATTTATTTTGAAATTTTCTCCATGTTAACTTTAATTATTGAAAATTTTAACAACTGTAGGGACAGTTTGAATAGAGAAATTTATTTATTATTATTAGGAACCCCCATTTCGATTGTCTAGTCATAGTTTGAAATCTATCATTTCCTATCATTGCAAAAACCGGCACTCTCTTCCCATCCGAGTAGAACCAGAGACAGGAGAGGGAAATTCATGCAATATTTTGTTAAATATCAATTGTTGCACCTTCTACAGAAAAATTTCGGAAAATTTACTTGGAACTCACCTAGTCTTAACCAAACTTTTATATAGCCTTTGCTTCGTGTTTCTTGAGAAGATAAGACCTAAACATTTCAGATATCGTTGATTTTTGACTAATATCACAGTTTTGTGTGAATTTTAGAAAGTATTTTGATACCCTCTATCATCAAGCGTCTACGGCTCAATGGGAAACGTGTATTAAAACCCAACTTTTCTGGCCCCAGATCATTTTAAGCAATTGTTCATTTTTGGTGTATTTTGTAAAAAAATCAAATCTTCTCTTAGAACGTGTCTGGGTCTCGCAGCCAGAGAGAATAGAATTCTATTCTCTCTGCTCGCAACCGAAGATAATAAAACCAATTTCAATATTTCCATCTACAAACATATTAATCCTACATAGAAGCCTACATGAAAAAAACTGAAAAATCATCGCTTAGTTTTCAAATGAATAACGTCAATTTTGGGAAATGCTTCAAAAGTCTTTATTAGCGCATCTCTAGTTTCTAAACCTATATATAAAATCTGAAATTTCCATATTTTCATCCATGTAGTTCTGAAGAATCACTGACAAAAGTAGCTCAGCTTTTGAAAAACGTCAAATAGAGGCGTATTTTTGATACATTTTTTAAGCCCGTTCATAAAACATGCATCCATGGCGTCAGCTACACATTTGTACCAAATTCCAACCATTTGAACTATCTTTGATTTTAAACTATTAAAAATACCAATAGTTCATATCACTCGGAAGATAGTCAACTTGCCCAAAGAAAATAAATGGAAAATTTGACTCAGATTCAATATTTAGATAAAATAATTGACGAAAGCATTATCCTCACGGCAATAATAAATTACCTATTGATCACGAATCTAAAAAAATGTTGATTTGAACTAATGTTATTTATTTTCAATCTTTAGGTGAACAGAAGAATGTTCACAGCTATTCCTAGCCAACTTGAGCAAGGATAGTCTAGGGGAGGGGGGATACAATTAGTTTCTTAGTAGAAGAGGCAGGGTGGAGCTGAGGAAGGGTCCCCGGATCTCGATCTCCACCTCCCATTTGACGGTTACTCAAGCACTAGATAGAATTCACTTGACCCATGAAGTGGGTTAAAATAGATGATTCATGTCTAGAGAAGCTCAAAATATGGTTTTAAAAAGTTATTTTCCAATTTTTCCCAGGGGAGGATTCCCGGACCCTCTTTTTGAGCATAAATCTCAGAAATTTCATTATAATAATTGTTAGAGGGCAGCTTTGAGGTATGGGGCTATTGTGAAGGGGACTTGTATGGGACTTGTTTTTCACAACTAAGGAAGGGTAAAGGCTTATGGGAAACTTTCACCACAGATTACAGAAACGACGATTTCAGAAATAGTTCTATTGTCTGTGCTTTCACCAAATGTTAAAGTAGCCTACTGCATTCGAATTCGCTCCATTTATCTTTTGTGAATACATTCACATGATCATTTACAGCTATAACATTATTTTGATAAAAGCATTAGGCCTATAATTCATCAAGTAACAAATGTTCCGCAATGAATTTCAATGGTGGGTCTTGGAATGAAGTCAAAGATAGTATACCTATATATGAGGTAGTACATTACGTATTATGAGGGTAAGGGAGGTTTGCCTGATGGACCCCCTCTTGAGAAATTTCTGGTCACGCTTATGGATATTGAGGGGTGGAGGAGGGGAAAACTTACTTAAAAAAGGCCAGAAAAAACTCATTCATGACCCCCCAAAATGTTGTGCTGGGACCGCCCTTGATGGTTGTATTGTTATATATTATGTAATCATTGTAAATTCCTAATATAAGTTATGTGACTTTCCTAATGCTATGATTTTTCAATAAATTATTATTAGGTACCAAATAACTACTTATTATAAGAGTATCATAGCTTATTATTTTATACGGCATTATTTTCAACAATAGCCGATACACGAATTTCATGTAGAGGATTGATCTTTCAATAATATTGATTGTACTTTCACAGGTATTTCAAACAAATAGCCTCTCGTTTCAATTTGGAATCTTCATTTTTTGATGCCGCCAACCCTGAAAAGTTTGTTGCATCAATGCAGCCCAACACTAAAGTAAGTTTTGGATCTAGTAGCTAATTGTTTATGTAGTAAGTTATAGTATAATCCGTAGCGCTACCCCTCCACAGAAAGCAAATTTCATCGACTTCGCATATCTGCACAAATAATGGAGAATATCTTACCTTATTCAATTTCAGTTTAAAGATCTGATAAAAAACATCTCAAAAATCTACTGGCATAATAATAATAATTATCAATATTAATAATAGTAGTAATAATAATAATAATAATAATGATTACGATGCCGATGCCGATTATGTACTAATTACATAATACGTAAACCTAATAAATTATTATTGTACTGACTACATAATTTGAAATAATTGAAGTATATGACTCTTCACAACAGTGGCGGATCCAGAAAAAAATTTGGTGTTGGCTGGTAGCTACTCTGATGATAGGTGGTGGAATACAAGTAGTATTGTGAAAGCTTTTGAATTTTCCATAATCAAATTATACCCGAATTATAACTATTCATATTATTAAGAAATAAAAAATTTACTAGTGCTTTGCAACGTATCAGCGATAAAATTAATTTAAATTTTAAGTACAGTATATTGGAAAATTTTGATTGAAATATGGCTGAATTTAGTGTTTAGCAGTTTGTCAAGGAACATAATATTATTACGGTCATATAATATTCCATTTCTAAGAATGAAAATCAATGTGGGAGCTTTAATTAGTTAAAAAAATTTCAAATAACTAATGTTACTGGTATACATCTAGTTTTAATACATAAAATTTGTGTGAATTCCACACTGTAAAAAGAGATACCTTCCTAAAGTTTTTATCTGATAATTAGTTTTCCTCTTATAGAAATAATGGGATCTAAAGCTACTCCCCCAGAAAATTTTTGTGTAATCTCTTTGAGAAAATGGTAAGTTATCAGTTAAAATGGAATTAGATCCATATGATAATATAAGTAAACCCAATGCAAGCGTTGTATATGGAATTTTCCCACGATATAACTTACATCAGTAGCTGTGAGTTTTAAATTTTTTATTATTTTAATGGGTTGTCATTATTTAAGTTTTATTGATTGATTAAGCAATTGAATGATCTAAGTAATTAGGAGAATATTTAATCATAACATTTAAATTACAATTGAAAAGTACTTCATGTTTCTCTTAAATTAATTAGTAAAGAAGTAAAATTACAATTAATTTCGACTTAATTTTAGAGAATTAAACCTCCATACTTCAACTAAAGCTAAAAGGAAGCATTTTACTGTTAATAAAAAAAATGATTAAAAATCAAGTTAAAAGAGGTTCTTAAGAAGCTGCTAACTATCTTGTGAACATTTAATTTGTTAACCTCTTTATTTATGTAGTTTATAAAAAACTTATTTTCAATAATTAGAAAAGTTCACTTCCTTAAATTACTCAAGACAAAAAATGTATTTTAACATTTTCAATGTTTTGCTTTAAATTAAGCTACTCAAATTAAATTAATAAAATTAAAATAATAAATAAGATAAAACACATTAAATACTTGAAAGAATTTTGAAAAAATTATTTAAATAAAAATTTTAAAATTTTATCTTTAAAATTAAATTATAAGAAATAAGATATTCAGTTCAAGTTAATTCAACAACTAAAAAAACAAAATGACCAAAATTCAAAACCCTTGGTGATCACTGGTTTGCCGACCACTGTGATTGAATGTTTAAAAAAAACATTGGTTAATATGTTAAAGCAGAGCGAGGACTAGTTTAATGTAGTTCCTCATTACTTTTCATTATAAGAGAGTTGGTACTGTCGTGATTCAATTACTGCAATTTCGTGTTGCACTACTTTTTTTATTCAGCAAGAACTGTTTCTATTCAGCAAGTAGTACAAAAAACTGAACACTGAGTTGATTGGTTGCAGGCAATGCAAATATATAACTAAGATATACAGTATTAAAACGTTAACGGATTTCATACAATTGGTGAAAAATTTACACTCTTCCAAAAAACGTTTTGGGAGGCTTCAGCCACAGACAACTGTTCTGTAATCTGTGCTTCAGCCCAAAAGCCCCCTCCCCCCGTAAATCCGCCATTGCTTCACAAAATGTATGTGTTCCACAAATACGTGGTACTTCTGCTAATTGTACAGATATCTCATGACTCCTCAGTTTACTAGGCAATCCGCACATGGAGAGTTTGCCAAGCGTCGAGCTGACTTCAAATCAATGTGCTGTCGTTGCCATTAATTCATGGAAATTTTTGATACCTATTGTGAAACACAAGTTTTAATTACTGCTGATTTCTTTAATAAGAGTTGTCACTATGTTTTTATATTTTTTTCAGGCTATCTGGATTGAAAGTCCCACAAATCCTATGCTGAAAGTCTTAGATATTGAAAAAATTTGCCAACTTGCCAAAGCCAAATCGAAAGATGTGTTAGTTATTGTTGATAATACTTTCCTCACACCCTACTTCCAGGTAAGCTTGTGAAATAGTTCTAATCAAATTTCATTATTTTAAAGATATAAATTATCATATTTTGAGTTATCAAATTGATTTTCATGTCATTATAATCTGTTATTTCTTATTCCGTCATTATCATCTTTTTCCTCCATATAATTCCTAATTCCAAAAAGTGATACAAAATTATAAATTTATCAGTTATCTAATTGATTTTCATGTTTTCGTCTCTCATTAATGTTCTTTCTGATGCCATGATAATCTTATTTCTTTCATATAGGCTAATTTCTAATTTCATAAGGTTGAGTGATAGAAAAGACTTTGTAGTCTTAAACTCTGCATTATACAGAATCATTTCATTTCAAACGGCAGAAAATGGTTTGTAATTCTATTAAAATTTCATTTGAATAAACCTAGGTTTGATTCTTTGTAGAAATTAAAAAAAAAAATAGAATAAATTATAAATTTAATATATACCTGATAATATTCCACATGTTTACGACTTTTGGTCGCAGATAGGTTTAAAATTCACGTTTTCTTTGAAAAGGATGAAAATTATTGATATTTTTCAGAGAACTCTGGACCTCGGAGCTGATATTGCGGCATACTCAGTTTCTAAATATCTTAACGGACACTCTGATATTGTTATGGGATCATTAGCATTAAATGATAAGGCGATTTATGAGCGATTGAAATTCATACAAATGTGTAAGTTAAATTAACATTTTTTATAATTTTCAACGAATTATAAGGTTTCACTCACATATATTGGAGATGCTTGAGGAATGCATTTCACTTCTGAAAAGAAGCTTCGTCAGCCTGCCGCCAGGGGTCATGCTCTGTTTGGGTTAGGATGAGCGGCCATTATGTATTTGAAAATTGCGTTTGATTTGAATTGTGTTTGGTCGTTGAGTAAGTTTGTTCTATCTTGTTTATGGTGTTTGAATATTTCATATTGTTCCAGTGTATTTAGTTTGTGGCTTTTTTGGAATGTGTGTAGAATTTCCAAGTCAGTTTGGATGTTATTGTGTGAGTGCCCAGTGTTGATTAAGTGATCTGCAAATGTTGAGTCAGAGTTGGAATGTAGTGCTTTGATGTGCTCTTTATATCTTATGTTGAATGATCTGCCTGTTTGTCCTATGTAGTACTTGGGGCATGTGTTGCATTTAAGCTTATATATGCCTGGTTTGTTGAATTTGTGAATTGTGCTGTTTGTTAGGTGAGCTGGTTTTTGTTGGATCTGGTGTTTCAGGTTGTTTGTTGTTCTGAATGCTGTGTTAAATCCGGATTTTTGGAAGATGTAAGCTATTTTGTGTGATTTTTTGTTGAGATATGTGAGTGTGACAAATCTGTTTTGGTTTGCAGGTTTTGGATTTTTATTTTTCATTTTATTCATGATTTTTTCTACTAGATTGGTGTTGTATCCGTTTTGTTGTGCTAAATATTTGATTGTATTGATTTCTTCTTTGTGGTCAGCTTGTGATAGTGGAACATTAAGGAGTCTATGGATCATGGAGTTGAAAGCAGCAAGTTTGTGTTGATTTGGGTGGTTGGATGAGTTGTGAATGAGTGTGTCTGTGAGAGTTGGTTTTCTGTAGATTTTGAATTTGTGCATGTTATTTAGTTTTTTGATAGTGAGATCTAAGAAGTTCAAGGTGTAGTCTGTTTCATATTCTGCTGTGAATTGTAAGTTTTTATGGGTTTTGTTCAATTGTGTTAGGAGTTGTTCACACTGTCTTTGGTTTCCACTGTAAAGTACAATAATGTCATCAACGTAGCGGTGCCAGTAAATAATTTTGTTTGAGTGTTTGGTGTCTTTTAGTATTTTAGTATTCTCTATGTGCTGTAAAAATATTTCTGCTAGGATGCTGGAGATTGGGGATCCCATTGGTAGTCCTTCTGGTTGGGTGTAATACTTGTTATTGTGGGTGAAGTAGTTTTGTGATGTGATGATTTTTAATGTCTCAATTAGTTCTTTTGAACTAATTGAGACATTAAAAATCATCACATCACAAAACTACTTCACCCACAATAACAAGTATTACACCCAACCAGAAGGACTACCAATGGGATCCCCAATCTCCAGCATCCTAGCAGAAATATTTTTACAGCACATAGAGAATACTAAAATACTAAAAGACACCAAACACTCAAACAAAATTATTTACTGGCACCGCTACGTTGATGACATTATTGTACTTTACAGTGGAAACCAAAGACAGTGTGAACAACTCCTAACACAATTGAACAAAACCCATAAAAACTTACAATTCACAGCAGAATATGAAACAGACTACACCTTGAACTTCTTAGATCTCACTATCAAAAAACTAAATAACATGCACAAATTCAAAATCTACAGAAAACCAACTCTCACAGACACACTCATTCACAACTCATCCAACCACCCAAATCAACACAAACTTGCTGCTTTCAACTCCATGATCCATAGACTCCTTAATGTTCCACTATCACAAGCTGACCACAAAGAAGAAATCAATACAATCAAATATTTAGCACAACAAAACGGATACAACACCAATCTAGTAGAAAAAATCATGAATAAAATGAAAAATAAAAATCCAAAACCTGCAAACCAAAACAGATTTGTCACACTCACATATCTCAACAAAAAATCACACAAAATAGCTTACATCTTCCAAAAATCCGGATTTAACACAGCATTCAGAACAACAAACAACCTGAAACACCAGATCCAACAAAAACCAGCTCACCTAACAAACAGCACAATTCACAAATTCAACAAACCAGGCATATATAAGCTTAAATGCAACACATGCCCCAAGTACTACATAGGACAAACAGGCAGATCATTCAACATAAGATATAAAGAGCACATCAAAGCACTACATTCCAACTCTGACTCAACATTTGCAGATCACTTAATCAACACTGGGCACTCACACAATAACATCCAAACTGACTTGGAAATTCTACACACATTCCAAAAAAGCCACAAACTAAATACACTGGAACAATATGAAATATTCAAACACCATAAACAAGATAGAACAAACTTACTCAACGACCAAACACAATTCAAATCAAACGCAATTTTCAAATACATAATGGCCGCTCATCCTAACCCAAACAGAGCATGACCCCTGGCGGCAGGCTGACGAAGCTTCTTTTCAGAAGTGAAATGCATTCCTCAAGCATCTCCAATATATGTGAGTGAAACATTATTTAAAAGTGAAATACAGTGTCAGTTTTAATATTAGATTGTTCATTAAGTATTTCGTCATGGAAAACATCACAGAGAATTATAAGGCTCTTTAAAATATTTAAACACATTCATACAAGAGAAATGTAACACTTATTTATTTTAACTTCTTGTTGAAAATTTAACGACTTTCAGTCAGTTTTAAATTGTGAATAAATAATAAATGTACTCATATTTGGCCGAACGTTTTCGAGTTATTGAATCTCATCTTCAAGGCATCCTAGATCGGCGATGTTGGTTTGTTGGTTGGAGAGTTGTGGTTTTTGTATAATGTGGTCAGAAAGTTTCTGTGATTTAAAATTCAATTGTTCATTGAGGATGTTTTGTTTATTGTGTGTGGTGTGCTTGTGAATTTCAAATTGCTCCAAGGTGTCGAGTTCGTGTCCTTTAGATTTTATATGTATAATGTGTAGGTTGATAGTGATGTCAGTAAAAGTTACCACATTATACAAAAACCACAATTCCTCTTACCAACAAACCAACATCGCCGTTCTAGGATGCATTGAAGATGAGTTTCCATAACTCGAAAACGTTCGGCCAAGTGTGAGTACAATTATTATATAATCCCAATTTAAAACTGACTACAAGTCGTTAAATTCACAATCAAAAGTTAATCCAATAATGGGAAATCAGCTGTTTGTTAAACATGGAAAGAGCTGTTGGAAACATTAGCTGTTTAAAAACTTGCTCAGTGTCAAATATCAATCAGTCAACGACTCCTTCAAATTCGAATTCGGGAATGTTTCTTCCAAGTGACAATTATGAGTATGAATTTTTAATGTAGCCAAAACCATTAGGAGTAAAGCTAGTTTGTTTCCTAGGTGCACTCTTGAGACTAAATGAGCTGGCAAATACGTTGGTTAGACAAGCCAATGACTCTCCTCGCCTGACTTTGTTGCCAAGCGATTAATAATAATAATAATAATAATAATAATAATAATAATAATAATAACAATAATAATAATAATAATAATAATAATAATAATAATAATAATAATAATAATAATAATAATAATAAAATAATAATAATAATAATAATAATAATAATAATAATAATAATAAAATAATAATAATAATAATAATAATAATAATAATAATAATGATAATAATAGAAATAATAACATGACAAACGCCAACATAACACAAACAGAGATTTTTGAAGAAAAAAAAAACAGCTCAAGCAAAGCAATTCAGACCTAAGTGGTCGGAAGAACTCAAAAAAGCCTTTTCAGAAACGATGAAAGCCCATTGGGGTAATAAGAAAAACAAAAGGATTACATGACTGAGTCTTTTCCTTATCGTCTTCTGTCTTTAGAGAATTTGCCAATAATAATAATAATAATAATAATAATTCAATATAATCCTTCGACGTCAATTCAAGAAATTCAATCACTGTATTTATATTGTATTAAGATTTACAAATTAGATTTTCTACTAGTTTTGTTTAATGAAACCGGCTGAAAAATGATAGTTTTCTCACATTTTTTCAACATGATGATGCTCACGTGAAACTTGAGACTTGCGCATGAGTCTTTATTTATTCATTGCAAAACACAATCAAGTAAAGATACAACAGGCCCACTACTGCTTTCTTTATTTCTTTATAAATTTCTCATTAAAAATCCAAATTTTAGGCTATGACCAAGTTCAATGAGGTGAATTTATTGAGGTGAATGATGACACAAAATGTCCAAGGCTGACCGAGAATCAAATGACCGCAGTAGAAGCAGCCAGCCAGAGTTTTACAAGAGACAAGCGCGCCAACTGACTGCGCCACAACGGCTGCCATTAATTCACTTTAGATGGATGAAGACATTAACAAGGCACAATGATACAAACAAATGTATCAGTCTTCTCCATAAAAACGGCTTTCTAGCTTTCAATTTTTCAATTAAAACGATGCTGATGTTTTCTATGAACTATTCTATGATGATTTTTTCTGCAAAAATTTCTTATATGATATATTTAAGTACAATAACAATTTTCATTGTTCTGATGACTTTCTCTTGTATTAGTAGTAAAAATAGATTTGTATTAGTTTTTTCAATTAATTTTTAAATATTATTTTATTTCTGTTTTGTTTTTTTAGCAACTGGTATAACGCCTTCTCCATTCGACTGTTATCTAGTCAATCGTAGTCTGAAAACTTTGCATCTCAGGATGAACGATCATATGAAGAATGGCTTTGCTGTGGCTAGATTCCTCGAATCACATCCAGATGTAAAGAAGGTTATTCATCCTGGTAAGTAGTGATCTCTGAATTAAATTTTTAATTGAAAATTAAATTTTACTTTAATTACATCTTGAACTTTAGATTTTTGTATTCCAATTAATAACCTGGGTGTGGTAGGACTATGGTGATGTGTCTTGGTGTCAATGGGCTTTCAATACTTGATTATAATATAATCATCATCGCAAAATTTTATTTGGAGGTTACGTCTTGCAGACTCCAGTTAAGGAGTATATAAGACAAGTCAGATTAACAAAATTATACAATTTTATACACTAGTTACCAATAATTACTCTATTAATTAGTTGAGTTGTGGCTTATATTGTATAAAAGGAACTCATATAGGAACTCATACACTATAAAAAGCTTCAACTAAATATCATAATCATGTACAGAGATATAAATGTTAATCAATAATAAGATTCTTGGATTTCCTTGTTCCATAGCGATCTGCGTTGATAATATTAACGTTTTGTAGTAAATTCATCTACAGTACTTGCAGTCAATTTTAATTGTGAATAAATTATATTTGTACTCACCTATCGGTCAAACGTTTCCGATTCATGAGAACTCATCCTCAAACACCTTTGAAGATGAATTTTCATGACTCAAAAACATTTGACCAAAAAATGAGTACAAATATTATTTATTCACAATTAAAATTGACTGCAAGTCGTTGAATTTACTATAAAAGGTTGTGAATAATAAGACTTGAAGTTTTCACAACCACATTTATTGAAAACAGTTAGATACTAGTTTCGGTTATTACCCATTTTAATCTCAAACAAACGGTTTGTTTGAGATTGATGATGGTGTAACAACCGAAAATAGTATCTCACTGTTTTCAATAAATGTGGTTGTGGCAACTTCAAGTCTTATAATTAATTCATAATGGATATCTTCTACAATTTCTCCTTCGCCACTACAAAGGAAATATAAATGTTACCCCGTTTAGCAATAAGCATATTTCTACTCATGCCTGGTTTCTAAGTCTTCAATAAATTCAATAGCGGCCATAAGGCTTGTTTCATTTTCATACATACACGTCACTCAAGTAACCATTGTTGTTTACTGAGCTGGAGGGACATTGTATCATATAAGTGCTTCAGCATATAAGTGCTTCATACTTACCCTATTTTTCAAATCATATGATACTGTCACAGGTTCTATCTCTAAAATAATGCTGACAACACTTTAAATCAACACGCGCACTGTATTTACACAAACTATCCACAACTTTATCCACAAAATTAATCAGTTATATCTTACACAAATAAAGAAATCAGGAACAGATAAATCGATAATGCTCAGCCAATAAAGATTTGCTATAGCCTATTACTATACAAAAATCTCAATCACTAACTGATAAAAGGCCGATCAAATATTTAATAATAACTGCTCAATAAAGTGTCCAATAATTCAAGAAGAACATCTAAATGTAGCTCAAGTCCATAATACAATAATAGCTAAGAGAAGAATCCACTTCTATAAATGTAAAATAATTCTCACTAATACAGTCACACATATAGCGATTATCACTTTAACAACAAACGTTTGTACTATGAACAAAACTGCCACTTGTTATGTCAACGAGATTCAAACTATGAATGAAACTGATGTTTACCTAAACGTTCGCCTTAAATAGATTTTAATTGTTCAAGAAAAACTGAGATGTTTCTATCAATTTCTAAAATAAACAAAGAATATTCTCCATTGTTTGAGTCTACTTTAATTGCCATGTTAAGAACATTCCATTTAGTCCATAAAATTCTAAGTAAACGTTCTAAAGGTGCCACAAATGAACTACAAGGCGAAGAGAGTACAGGATAAGAGTAATTAATCGCTTCTGGAAATTAATATTGACACAGGCAGATAACATTGATAATTACTGTTCCTTCTTTCTGTGTCCATAACAACACAATTTAATTAATTATTCTGGATAAACAATGCCGGCTACCTGACTGCCGGTTATGTGTGAAAGAAGCCTTCGTATTGAAGCTGTAAAATTATTTACTGAACTACGGTACTGAGAAACCAGGCATAAATCTGCCTTGTGTTTTGACCTTTATGAGACAGTGTTGAAACATCACGTATGTGTGAAACAAGCTTTAGGGCCGCTATTGAATCAATAACCACTGAATGATTCACTGAACGACCGAGGAGACTTTGGTATTAGGCAATTACATTACTTTGCATATAAATTTGTTTTATTGTTCGATTTCTGTCAACTTTTTATTGAATTTGTTTAGGCCTTCCGTCGCATCCCCAACACCAGCTAGCTCTTCGCCAATGGTCGGGCTGTAGTGGAATGGTCTCGTTCTACCACAAGTATGGTCTCGAGGAAAGTAGAACGTTCCTAAAAAGCCTTAAAGTGTTCATGCTGGCTGAGAGTTTAGGAGGCTACGAGAGTCTGGCCGGATTACCGTAAGTTAAATGATTAAACGCTCCACTGCTTTTTATTCTTCTTATATTTCTCTTTTTCTGTCTTCTGCTTTAAAAACGAACCGCGATCATATATAACCAAAGACAATGTAACATTATATTGTCATTACATTACATTGTCTTTGATAATTATAACAGAACCCAATTAATGAGCATTGACCGGCTGTTGTACTTGGAGGCTCTCAAAAAGCTAAAAAAAGTATTTCTTGTTAAAATCTAACTTTCGTAAATTTTCTTTTCCTCTGTCGACGTCTTCTTATTTTTGCTCATTTTCGCTGCTTTTTTCTTCTTATTCCTGCTTATTTTTATTTGATCTTCTTCCTTGTGTTTTAGTTGTTGCTGTTTTCCTCCTGTCATCTTTTCCTTTACTCTTCTTATTTCTTCTTCTTTTTCTACTACTACTGTTAATTGTTTCTACTTTTCTTCTTTTTTTCTACTTTTTATTCTTCATCATCATTTTTTTATTGCTGATGATGCCCACATGAATCTGAAGACTTGTGCGTTGGTAATGAGGTGAATGATGAGAAACATCTATGGCTTAATGAGATTCGAACCCAAGGCTGCAGGAAACGAAGCCAGAATATTTAATTTTCAGCGTCTGATCTACAGTCTTCAATGAACCTGGATACAAAACTTTTTATACCACGTGGTCTTGAGAAACTGGTTTTATAAAAAATCGTTGAGTTTGGGCCAAATTTTACCAAGTAGCAATTTTTCGTCCCCGTAGTGATCCAGAAAATCTGATAAATAACGTTTTATAAATAAAAAAAAAAAAAAAAAAAAAAAAGTTTTGGGCATATAGTGGGGATATTTAATATGACATTTTCCTACCACGCGTCTGGGTGAATATGCATTTAAAAATTTCATTTTTTCGTTCACAACATTTTTGAGAACTGTGATCAACTAAATTTTAAAAAATTGTCAAGTTTGGGCCCAATTATGACAAATTGCAATTCAGCAAAAGTTGTAAAATAACCGTTCAATTGAAAAAATCGTCTATTTTGGACGTATTTCTGGATATTTTTTGAAACCCGTTCTTAGCACGCATCAAGGGTTCCAACTAAATATGTTTACCAAATTTCAAATTTTTTCCCAGGGTTTCTTGAGAAACAGTGATGAATGAACCAGTCAGTGGTATTTGGCTGTTGTATGTATTAGTAGTTTATGCAAAGATTGTATTATGAATGTCTTAAAGCAGATGTAAGCACTAACCATCTCATGAGTTGCTTTGAGGGAGTCATAATACAATCGTTGAATACAATATTTTATCTCTAAATACCAATAAATTACGTTTAACTTCACTTATCAATGAATCTAATAGCTTGCCCAAAATATTACACAGCCTGCAATGTGTGATCGATGTTGACAGTTCTGATTTGAAATCCATTTTGACGTCGATATGTTTAAACATGCTGATGTGACTATTGCATGATATTCATTTCAACACTGTTTGGAAGAAGTCCTGAGTTGTGATTGGTCTTGACTCCTGTACTGAGAAGTACCGTAGTGACAGTGTAGTGTTAAAATAGCTTCATTATGATAATAGTTTCATAAGACGTGGAATAAGCTGCATTGACTCCCTTTGTAATCTACTATGCTGTGCAAATTAATTGGGACAAAGTCAAAAATTCACTTTTTTTGAAAAATTGATGTTGTATTCAAGTCACTATACCTACATAATTTTATCTACACTAAAGATTAATAAGAAGTATGCCCTCTTTTAGCAAAGATAACCTCTTGAATACTTTTTGGCATTGATTCCACTAGATTACTGCACATATTCTTGACTTCATTGTCATGAAACCATACTTAAAAAGAATTTGTTAACATGCGTTGTTTAATAGTACAGTCCAACATACCAAAACGCCTCTTCACAATATGCCATAAGTTCTCTGTGGGATTTAAGTCTGGTAAATTCCCTGGCCAGTCCAGAACATTGATTTTCTTGCATGAAAGTCTTCACCAATTTGAAATTATGACATGGTGCCAAAAGTCATGCTGAAATGTCCCATCAAACGTTTGAATGAATAGAAAAACCCTATGTGTTAATATTTCAATGTATTTGGTAGAATTCATCATGCCTTGAATTGGAACTAAGCTTCCAGTGCCATTTGCTGTAAAAAACATACAGGCAACATACATAACAATTCATTTAGAATAAAATAGCTTGTCCTGATTAATTTGCACAGCATAATAGCCTACTTTATAACTTCACCGTTGATAATGTTTAAAACAGCTGATGTGACTATTATATCATATTCATTTCGACCCTGTTTTGAAGAAATCCTTGGTCTAGACACCTGTGCTGAATAGTAGTGAAATAGTAAACCTTAGAAAAACTTAATTGTGTGTCTTTGACAAAGTTCTAAAATGTTTACTACTCATTATGACACTATAGTTTAATAAGACATGGAATAAGCTGCACTGACTTCTAACCTCTGCTTTTATGTACCGGTACTTTATAATGTAGCCCTAGATAATGCATGTCCTCATAATATTCGTCGTTGCTAATTTAATATTTTTCCTATCTTCAATTTCTTAGAACTGTTATGTCTCACGCCGCAGTACCTGAGGATATTCGAATCCAGATGGGTATCACCGACAATTTCATTCGTATGTCTGTTGGGCTTTCATCAGTGCCCGATCTCCTTGAGGACTTGGATCAAGCTCTGAAGGCCATGAGGAAAAACTAGCACTTAATTAACTTATAGGATTTGAATTGGAAATTGTATTTTTCTATTAAGGCTTGGATACTTAATCATTGAGCTCTTAGCTCCATGGAAATTTGATTGAGAAAGTTTCGCCTTTTAAAAAACTTAATGTCTTTGACAAAGTTCTAAAATGTTTAAGAAAATTCGATTTTAAACTGTTTCCTGGGGTTGAATTGTTGAAATTTCAAATTCCTCGTGATAGGTAATTCAACAGTTGTAATAACATGGTGAACCTACAGTTATTTTAGGTTGGTTCCTAAACATCAGGTAATTGATAACATAGGGCGAGTTAACAACGGAGAGTTAAGATCGTATTGACGTGGATGGACTCAAGGTTATTGTAAAAATGTTTATCTAACTAATTCTGCATGTATTATGCTTTTGATCACCTTGACTAAACTGTATTAAATTGGTAACTACTTGAAATAATTGTATTATAATAATTCATAATAATTTTATCATAATAATGACATTTATGAGAATCGTCTTAGATTCATCCTCTTGTTAAACATAAATATTACATTCCTGGATTTCTTGTTCCATGACAAACTGCGTTGTTAATATTAACTGCAAGTCGTTATTTCACATGAAAAGTTAATAAATATTACCATACTTGATCTTATGACAAAATATTTCAAAATTATTAAATCTATTTATTGTGATATTTCTTTATAGAACCTATGGCGCTATAGGTACTTGTCAAAATAGTATAGAATAAACAATTCAAGGATATTCTATGGTAATTACATAGTCTCTGTCTTTTTTATCATGACCTTTTAGGATTTATAGTTATATTTGACCAATCCTAAGGCCCGGATTTATGAACTTACCTTAAGGCTTCCTTAGCTCAAGGTAGACTTGAAGAGCATTTTGTCGAAAGGCTTTTGAAGTCACCCTTGAGTTAAGGAAGCGTCAAGGTAGATTCATAAATACTGGCTTTAGAAGCTCAAAATTACTGTGTGATTCTAGAGGTTGTATTTTGCGGGAAAGCATTTCATCTCCAGTGCCATATCTGTCATGTCTTAGGACGCTCGGCCACTGAAAGCTATGCCTCAATTATCATAGCTGAAAGTTTATAAAAATAGAAGAAAAATCTTTGAACCCAGTGCTGGAATTCTAACTATAAACTTGTAAAAACTTAGGGTGCATGGACTCTGAAAGCTGTTCAGTTTGTGAAAATAGAAGAAAAAACTATTGAACCCAGAGCTAGAATTCTAACTATAAACTTGTAAAAATTCAGGGTGCACGGCCTCTGAAAGCTGTTCAGCTTGTGAAAATAGAAGAAAAACCTATTGAACCCAGAGCTAGAATTTTAACTATAAACTTGTAAAAATTCAGGGTGCACGGCCTCTGAAAGCTGTTCAGCTTGTGAAAATAGAAGAAAAACCTATTGAACCCAGAGCTAGAATTTTAACTATAAACTTTTAAAAACGAAGGGTGCACGGACTCTGAAAGCTGATCAGTCTGTGAAAATAGAAAGAACCCTATTGAACCCAGAGCTAGAATTCCAACTGCTAAGGGTGCACGGCCTCTGAAAGCTGTTCAGTTTGTGAAAATAGAAGAACGTATTAAACCCAGCAGTGCTAGAACTCTAACTGTAAACTTGTAAAAACTTAGGGTGCACGGCCTCTGAAAGCTGTTCAGTTTGTGAAAATAGAAGAAAAACCTATCAAACCCAGCAGTGCTAGAATTCTATCTGTAAACTTGTAAAAACTTTGGTTGCAAGGCCTCTGAAAGCTGTTCCATGCTGGGATTGCTTTCAACTCAAACCAATGTTTTGGCAATTGAAACTAATATAACACAGCGCAGCACAGCTTTTAGTGGCCAGGCGTTCATTGAAAAACATTGGTTTGATCTTTACATGTGTTACAGCACAGCACAACTTAGCCCAGCTTTCAGTGATTGGGTCCTTTTAGTTTTTTCAAGTTTAATGTTCTGGAATGGGGCTAAATAGATTCAATGGGTTCATTATAGCCTAATACACAGTTAAAGTTAGCTTAAATGAGAAGCACAAAGTTGATTTGTATATTGTAAGCATGGGTCCCTTTACCCAATTTCGGCTGTGGGGGACTCTTCAGACCTAAACAGTTATTTGTTTTTGTCTAAAGAGCGGTCTACGCAAATGAGGAGTGGAGTAGACTATGATAGTCGATCTCAAATTGGTGATTATTTCCCTAATCGACAATATTTATAATATTTTTTGTAAGTATTATTTAAAACCATATTTTTAGGATTTAAAAAAAAATTCATTAGATAAATAATAGCTCTAGATCAAAAAATGGTACTTCTGTACAGTGGTAGGCCACCCCACTTCTTGATTGCCTATTTTTGTGAATGCCAAGAGCATGTACAAGGCCCCCGCCCACTCTCCCCACAAATTAAAAAATTAGGTCAAAAAAGACTTGATAAAGCAGATTATTGGTTGATTTCATGGGAGCTTTATCATTGAATTTATTGGTACGTGTTACTGGTGGCATCTGATTGATCTATTCAAATATTTGAACATCTATGAATTTGAATAGACAAATGAGCCGTCACCAATAACATTTTTACCGGTCACCGGTATAGCTCCCAGGAACTCAACCATTTTAAAAGATTTTAGGGAGGGGGCTAGTTTGCCGACCACGGCTCTGAAATTGCATTAAAAGTCAGTCAGGCCATTCCCTTACTTTAACTTTAAAAAGGGTCAAAAAATACAAATAATTGGCCCTTCCTCCCCCAAAAAATCCAACTGTTACAATTATTCTTGTGACTGTGTTTATAATGCTAGTTGAAATTGAATTTTGTGGTTGATATTCCATATTAATCTGTCTTAAGACTTCCTTTATTTTTGTAGTGAATGCAGCAGCAGTAATTTATTCAATCAATTAGAGATCAATAATTATTATCAATCAATTTTCCACAGGATTGATTGTATAAGTTCCAGGAGGATAGAGTGCAGACCACATGACCTACTAAAAATATGTAGAATATAATTAATATAAATTATGAAATTTGTGTTTAATTTTTTCTGCTAGCTATAACACTCCCACACTTATCTTGACTCAAAAGTATACATGCTTCAGTCATAATTTAGAATTTAGATAACTCAATAAATTATAAATCAATAATATTATCAATAAATTTTCCACAGGATTGATTGTATGAGATCCATGAGGATAGAGTGGAGACCACATACCAACTGCAAATTTGTATAACAGAATTGATATAAATTATAAAATTTCTTTGTAATTTTTCTGCTAGTTATAACAAAGATTGACTCCGCTCCCACACTTATTTTGATTCTTATTTTTGATTTTCGTTGACTGCTTCGATCATGAGAGCACACGGTAGGCCTATTTTTCTATTTATATAGGCCTGCACTAGCATTTACAACAGCATTTTACTATTAAGAATATATGATATTTTGTTCTGATTCTATTCTGTAATCAGATCATTTGCTAGTGATAATTCATTTCAATACTTTGAGTACCTATAACAGTTTATCTAACAGTTGATTATTCTTAATCAGGATATTCAAAAATTTCGAATACTCTGGTTAACGTCCAATTAATAACACCATCTAGTGCCTTGCTGATGACAAGTTTGGTTTTACAAGAGACATATGCGGTCCACTGAATATATTCATTCATGATAATTACGGTCGTCATCCATTGGACTATGGTAATAGCTGTCATACTATATATGTTGCTATATGCCAGTTATTATCACCGACTTTTTTAAAATTCATCAAGAAAAAGAAAGAGAGAAGATGAAAAAGACATACAATCTGATTCCTCTTTACTTTACAATAACTTTGATAGTTGGTTACTTTCTATCCAACTTACACTACAGTTTGAAGTTTTATGATTGTTATTAAAGTACTTCAATAAAAATTTCATAATGAATTCTTTGGCCTCCGGATACCAGTATAAATATAAATAAAGGTTTAAATACCTGCGTTTTGATATCCAATAACTAAGTTACTTGTTCACTACCGGTTTCAACCCTCCTACACGAAACGAATACGAGGATGACAGGACGGACAACACGCTCGCGCTGACTGACAGGTCCGGACTGTGTTCGTGTTATGTGATGTGTGTTTTTTATTCTCCGACGTTTTACATTACGACGAATTGCCAAATCGGCAATGATAAATAATAACGTCCACAACCACTTGATGATGACCCCATAGGAGGGTTGAAACCGGTAGTGAACAAGTAGTTATTGGATATCAAAACGCAGGTATTTAAACCTTTATTTATATCAATAAAAATATATTTTGTTTAAATTTTATCTGAAATTATTTGCTGTTTTTAAAAATAATCTGGTTACTGGCTATTAAAAAATTTGACTGGCCACGCTCTGGCTTGTTAGCCTGTAAACTAGCCCAATGTATGCAATAATGTATCTCATGCTTCAAAACAAAGGGAGACGTTTGTTGCGGTTGAGCGCTATCGTGAAGCAATCTAAGCTCATCTTATACAAGTGTAAGCAAGTTGCAGACTACTTTAAATTGCTCTAAAAGAACGGTCTCTCGCACAAAGTGTCTCCGTTTTTTTTCTTGTTTTTTTTTCTGAGGATGAAGCCCACAGGTCTGAGACCTGTGCGTGGGTAATGAGTTGGATGATGGTGATTGATGAGTTGGACCTACAGTTTTAGATGGGTTCCGAACCACCGGTAAGTGATTTTGCAGCAAAGAACAGTGTCTTTTTTGCCGCCCAATCTAATCGGTCACCGTTACAAAAAGGACCTACGAGAACGCAGCTTATCTCTATCTGATTGAACAGATACCTGCCACGCCTAGCGGCTATCACGTATATCGCGTTTGGAATTATCTTGGACACCAAACAGTATCATTTTAATTTTCTACCATCTTCATTTTGAACAAAAATTTTCTTGATAGGTTGAATTGATGTTATGATAAGCCATATTCCAGTATTTTCATGCTCCTGGAGTAAAATCAGTGAACTCAATCTTTATGTTTTATAATATTGATATTGGCAATTTAAAGATTGGACACTCAAACACTTTCAAACATTTAATCTCTCTCAAACTCATAAAAATATAATTACATACTATATATACTAAATATTTAGAATTTCTTTGAAAACTATTTGGAATTGTAAACAAGAATAAAATTCACTCATTTTGGTATAAACTCGCTTTCTGGCGCTTTTACAACGTGCTGCCAAGTGTGGTACACGACTAAGAAAGTAGCATACAATATATGATATGGATAGTGGGGTCATTACATAGAGTACAGTGCATAAAATATCGTACAAGATAACTCCAAAAACACTATCAAAAAAATACGCTAGTACATTGCTCTATAATACATCATATGCAAGGATTATATTACATAATATTGTAAGTTTTTTCTCCCAGTCAATATCTATTTTATAGTTACCCATTCTCTTGAAAATTTAAATACAATATTGCTATTACACAAAAATAAACTTTCAAATTTTCAATTGGAATGATAAGTTATAATTTATTGCATACAAAAAACATGCAATTTGTAGAAATTTATACTTCTTAAACATTATAAGGCATATTTTCGGTGTTCCTACAAAAGTAATAACAATAGATTATAAACTTCTCGTGGCTTAAACACGGACAAGAAAAACGGATGTGATACATTACCAGTAATTGATGTGATTTTAATTATTAACAATCTTCAATAATTATAAATCTCAAAAATTGAATAACCACTCATGTACGGTACTGAAAGGTTTAAATTAAAGTAATCACATTTATACAGAGAAAGTTTTAAATTTATTACAAGTAACTTCTCAAAGTCGGCGCAAAATTTTCTATTAACTACTAAAATATTACATAGAACTTCTCATGAACTTCATAAAATAATGGCGTCGACTTCAAAAGGTTACTTTTGCATTAAATTCGAAATTTTCTCAGTTTAAAGTGAATACTCTATTTTCAACTTCCTAGTACCGGTACGTGAGTTGGGAGTATTTGATTTTTGATAACCAATTAATTGAAGTCGGTTTCTTTTTTTTAACATTTTTCTTCTACAACTAATTTAAATCTTGGCTCCAGTTTTTGATTTTACTCACACTTTCTAAACATTGTCTTCTAATAATACTTCTTCAGCTTTATTTTATCTTTATTGTAATATATATTTTCTTATAGCTATAGCTATTTTATTTACTTCTTTATAGTTATACTCCCTTCAACTTTCTCTCTTCTCTTCTTCAACTTTCTCTTCTTTTCTTTCAGAAGAATTTGTCTTCTGCATAATCTATTTTGAGATAATTAAACTCATTAATGTTTTCTGAAGAATAAGATTGATACTCTACTGAAATTAAGACACTTATTTCTTAACATTTTGTTGTAAATTTAACGACTTGCAGTCAGTTTTATATTGTGAATATTATAATAAATGCACTCACATTCGGCCTAACGTTTTCGAGGTATTCAAGAACACTCATTCCATTTCATACATTGGGAAGACTAGATTATTGTCTGGAACATCATTAACTTAAGTTTTTATAGTGTGCTGTCAGAATGTTTTTAGCTGAGAAATAAGACAATAAAGATATCAATCAGGTTATCATGATTGTGATCATCATTATTTCTAGAACTTGAAAATTTCAAACTTATTCAGATAAAATACCGTACATCAAGATTTTTGAAGATAAATTATGTTTATTGAAGGCACTTTCTTTTATCAAAATTAAAAAACAATGATTATACATATATTATTATTTCAAGGAAATACTCGAGTACTGATATAATAAGTGAGCCAATGCAATCATCAGATAACTAAAAATCGAATACAGTAATTAATAAGAATAATTTCAGTTTCTACATATTATATTGAAAGAAACACATTATACTGATATGTAGTTAGTAGTGTAAGTACTCAGATAACTTTTATGGACTGAAGGTGCAATAGTCAAGTAATAATTATGAGGATAAGGTAAATAAGAATATATTCTTTAAATAAAAGAAATAAGTAAGTAGGTACTGGCACTGCTGTTGTAAGTACTTAAATCGGCTTCAATTCCGTATATGCAGTCCAGTGAAACAATCGCTAACAGAATCGATAGTCGATATAGTTAGGTTCAGCTTTAGGTTTGGTACAGATCGACCGACTATCGAATATCGATCTCTAAGTCGATTATTTCAGTGGACTAAATACGGAACTGCAACCCTTAAATCAGCCAACAAATTTTTTATCCAATATTTCTTCGAAATATGTTTGCTGAGACAAAAGTTGAATTGTGAATACTGTAATCACTATATACCGTACACAATATTATATTTATTATTCACATACAAACCAACATATATGTCATACATTGGCTTATTATATTATTAATGATAAAAATACATTCTCCCAATATATTATTGATAATAATACTTTTTTAAGGATGAAGCCCACATACGACTGAGACCTGTGCGTGGGTAATGAGTTGGATGATGGTGATTGATGAGCTGGACTTACAGTTGATCTTATTGTCCGAAGAAAAATCACTCAATCATAAAATTATTTGAAACATTTAAAAAAATGGTGTTGAAGAATTATTCGATATTATCATATTATGCAAATATAAACCAATAAAAGTTGAAAACTATTGCTTTTAGAGAAATAGATCTTGGAAATTATAAGCAAATAAAAATTTTGCCTCTAGAAAAGAAGATTATTTATTGTTAATTAAACAGAATATTTTCTGTGGAATCGTTACTACTTATACCTCCTACTTATACTTTATACTTCGTGTACAAAATGGTTTAGTAAAATTTATATTAAAAGATTATTTTTTATTTACATTACATTTCTGTTGATACAAATAATGAAAGTGTAATACAATATTATTCTTCAAGATATGGTGCGTAGGCTACCTAAAAATTAAAATTATAGATCATGGTTCTTAATACAAGTGGCTCACATACATACATATAGACGTCATACTGAATTGATTCCTATAAAATATATATTATTGTGACTAGAAAATCAATCCCGTACATTCATAATATACAGTAGAATGGTTGTGACCTAATAACCTAATAAATTCAATAAAAAATGCTTTCTTATAAACGTAGAATCACAGATTTGTCATCATTTCATCAAAAATGATTGTCCAATCTTCTGGGTAATCATTGAACCCATCACCTGGAACAATAAGATATTGATATTAATTATTATTGAAACAAATATTGATTCATAGAATTAATCAGAGAAGTGATAGCCGCGAGCCATAGTAAGTATATGTTCAATCAGATAGAGATAAGCTGCGTTCTCCTGGGTCCTGTTTGTAACGGTGACCGATTAGATTGGCCAGCAAAAAAGACACTGTTCTCTGCTGTAAAATCACTTCCCGGTGGTTCGGAACCCACCTAAAACTGTAGGTCTAACTCACCAATCACCATCATCCAATTCATTATCCACGCACAGGTCTCAGACCTATGTGGGCTTCATCCTCCCAAAAAAAGATGACATCACATGACAACATGCTCTGAGATATTTTTCAGAATATTGTCTAAAAATTGTTGTAATTGAAATAAAATGATATTTTAAAGTAGTTAACAATATCAAGGTGATTTGTAAAGGTGATAAAACTAATATTTTTGAGGTTGAAGCCCACATAGGTCCAACATCTGTTCGTGGGCAATGAATTGGATGATCGTGGATGATCTGTTGATGATCCAATGATTGGATGATTTGTTTGATGAGTTGGACCTACATTTTAAGGTAGGTTCCGAACCACCGGGAAGTGATTTTACAGCAGAGAACTGATTATTTTTTGCTGGCTAATCTAATTGGTCACCCTTTCAAAGAGGGCCCAGATATTCGTAGCTCACCTCTACCTGATTGAAGAGATATCTGCTCCTTCTCTCGCGGCTGTCACTTCCTTCAATGAGGTTGACCTCAATGAGATAATGTAAAATTACTATTATATTCTTGAATTCCTATATTCTTAAATGGAGAATGAACACATTGCGCTCATATCATTAATAGTGAAAAGACTTTTATAGAATTTAATGAGTTGGTAAGGGAATGATAATAATATAACCAATATTTTTCAATAAAATAAAAATAAGAATGCTTTTATTGCTAGGCAGTCTCTAATGGAATAATAATTGGTTGATATGGGAATAATAAATCCGAAAGATTAGCTGTATATTCAGAGATAATAGAAGTGATAACCACAAAATAGCTTACTATGAAAATACGTATAATGAAAATTACCTTAGGAAAATAACATTTAAATTAAACAGCTATCTCATTGGCAATGAAACCATAATAGAATAATTTTATTAGTACATTTTGAAATAGTAAGTCCAAGAAAATTGGCCTATATGTTCAGAGATAATGAGTTATTAACACAAACTAGCCTATTATGTTAGATACATACCATAATTCTTATGTTAGAGGGAAGGAATAACATTCTAAAGCATTAACTATTGAACAGATAGCATCACGCTTCATCTGGGGGTCATCACTCCAAACTTATTAGTCCGTGAAATTAGTTCTAATTCACAGAACGCTGAAGTAAAATTATCGACCAGCTAGTCTAGGTCTACTTTTAGGACAGAGACATTGATGCAGTCCCAAGCGCCTGATTGTGAACACCAAGAAATTAATTCCTATTTGCAGAACGCTGATATGGAATAATTAGGTACCGTTACAAGCTGGTAGGCCTAGGTCTACTTTTAGGAAATTGTAGAGACATTTTGTTGCAGTCCCAAGTGCTCGTCGAGTCTGAACACCAAAAGTTAAAGTTTTACTCACAAAACTCTGATGTAAAGTTGGTCTTCAGCTGGCAGGCTGCTTAGGTTTACTTTTAAGATAGGGTAGAGACATTGATATAAAAAATGTTTAATGGAAAAGCTTACCAAAGTATGAAAAACTTACCATAATTGGCACTTAGTCTCGGGATTCATACTGCTTTTTCTAGGACACTTCCACACATCGGCAAAATCTTTAGAATTTGATACAGAGGCCATTACTCGGATGTAGTTGGGACTATGCTCATCACCCAACCCCCATTTCATTGATTTTGGAGTCCAGTTTTCACACCATTCCTGAAAAATGCAATTAATTGAAATAATTTCCAGAAAGAGAAATAAAAATAAAATTCCTTTATGAAAATTATATTTTGTTTGGAGTTTATCATTTTTATCACTTTTTCATTGATGAACCCTAGGAAGAAAGAATTCACGGTCTAAAAGATTTGAAAAAAGGCTTGTCGTATCTATAAACGTACATATCTTGAGGCTTCCCTAGTTCATGGGACACTTTTGATTAGACTTTCAAGCTTCAAGTCTCCATCCACTAAAAGAAGCCTGGAGGAAGATTTTAAGAGTATTTACTCAAAAGCATTGGCTTGGCTGTGTTTCTGTAATGGATAAATAAATGAATAGGTAAATAAAATACTTCAAATAATCAATTTTGACATAGCTTTAAACAACTTGTTCCTTGTTTGTCTGTGGCAATGAATTTATCTGTCAAAAAGTGGTGTAGGAATTTTATTGAATTTATTTTAGATATAAAAAACCAATAAAAAAACTAGCTAGTGAGTTGAATAATAGCAACCAAAAATTGATTTTTTTTTTAATATTTGGTTGAAGATTTGCATAGTTCACAAGAGTATCATCCAGATTTAATTCAAGTTGTAAGTTGTATTAAATTTTTGTAAGTTGGTTATTGTTTAGTTGCCAATTTTTTGTATTGTGTTGTCAATCATTGTATTTAACAATCTAATATTTAAACTGAGGTTAGGATGAGCAGCCAAAGCATGATCCCTAGTGGCAGGCTGACGAAGCTTCTTTTCAAAAGTGAAGTGCATTCCTCAAACATCTCCAATATATGTGAGTAAAACATTATATAAAAGTGAAATACAGTGTCAGTTTAAATATTAGATTGTTCATTAAGTATTTCGTCACGGAAAACATCACAGAATTGTATTTATTGCCAATTTTTGTAAGTTCATTATTGTCATGTTGTATTCATGAGAAATAGTGTACCGGTATACGATTTATAAAATGTCAATACCTCTCAAACTGACTTGTTATTCATTCCAAGTACAGAATCTTCAAAACATGATATCTAAAAAAGAAACAACAAAAATGTACACTGTTACCATGCAATACACCTAACTAGAACTACTTTAATGTTATCTAAACATTATTCATTAAAAGTGTATGGTACTATAGTTGTTCACCATTGTTATACTTAGATAACATGTGAACCTTCATTGAAATCAAACTTGTCAATTATAGAATCAATACTCTAAAACAGGGGTTCTCAATCTTTTTCGAGGACTGTACCCCTTAATGGAAAATTAAAATTTAGCGTACCCCCTTGTTACCGCGAGGAGATGTTTTGGCGGGGGGGGGGGGGGGGTGACGGTTGAATTAAAAAACCTTTTTACATGAAAAACACAATACATTTGGAAACATATTTAAAACCCATTACAAAAAATTAATGGGAAGGATGAGCTTGCTTCTTAACATAGTTCCTCAATGCTAGGCTCAAAGTAAAACCTTAAATCGACCCCAACTTTAACCTTGTCTGTGAACTTCTACGTAATAGTTATACAAGCCTATTGCACTTGTTGGTTCATAGTAACTCGACCACTAAGTATTCAATTTATTAGATTTCATTATTAACCTTGCGTGATTGCGAAACGGGGAAAAATGGTTTAATTTTTCATTAACCTACCCCGCGTACCCCCTGAAAATTTTCGAGTACCCCCAAGGGGTACGCGTACCACAGTTTGAGAACCCCTGCTCTAAAAGTTTTAGTCTTTGATACCCTCTTTCATATTTTGAATCTCCTTCATTATCTACTCATCACTTCCTTAGAGAAGTTGAGTTCACTTCATTTTATTGCAAAAATAAACTTAAATTGATTGTTCCATGCAAATATTACTTATATGAATCATTCAAAATTCAATCGAATTTTCTACTCGAGATGGAGATTCATCTTACATGTGCAAATCCTATGTAGAACATCTGGTTGCTATCGTACTCCTCCAATCCTGGCAAATATTTCTCCTTGTAGCCCTCTTCCTCTTTTCTTCGTTGAAAGCCAAAATAAGCATCCTTCAATCCTCCGTTATCCGCCAAATTTTCACCAAGTGTCAGAGTTCCATTCAACTAAAAAAAAAAACACATAAAAAAGTAAATAAGTAAGATAAAAATTAAAATAGAAATTTTTATTTGCTAGAAAAATAAATAAGAAGTGAACACGAGAACAGCCTTGAACTGATTTTTTGTAAAATCCAGGTAGCTTGCCAAAAACTAGCTTAATAGCTTAACAAAAAATTGCATAAAAGCTGTAATCCACCAGATTGCAATATTGAAGGTGTGCAATTGTTATGCCTGGACCTCATTCTGGACATTTTGTCAGAATCGAGCTAAAGACTGTGAGAAAATACTTCCAACACAGACCAAGACAGCAGAGAGAAAGGCCCGATGCTCTATCCTTTACAATTCACCCCACAACATAGCAGCATTCACTCCGTTTCTCACAACGACTACAGAAAAGTGAGACAATGCGCATTCTACTGTGCGCAGGAACAACTCTCCTATCTTTCTCACATCTTCCTGACAAAGCATCTGTGACACAGATGCAGATACAGGTACTGATGTGATACAGAGCATCTGTGTTGGTGGAAGATTGCTTTCCCTGTTCCATGATGGAAGTATTTTCTTGCAGACTTTGGTATGCATTTTGCTTAAAAAGTTATAAAATGTCCCATTTTAATAACAAATTTCATTCCTGGATTTCTTGTTCCATGACGAAGTTAATATTAACAAATTTCATTACATAAATTTTTAATTTCTGTAAATGAAATATATTATTGGAATATTGTAGCCAGTTTTTTAATTTCTTCATGTGGGAATCTCGTTCAACATTTCTTTAAAAAGATTCTGATGAACTATTCATATGTTTAAACTTGCTGTGCAGAACTGACCTTTTATGAGTCGCGGTGGACGCGTTTCGAATTATGTCGTTCTTCTGCGGCGGGTCTGAAACCTCGGTCTGCAACCAAGCGCCGAAGAAGAACGACATAGTTCGAAACGCGTCCGCCTCAACTCAAAAAAGGTCAGTTCTGCACAGCAAGTTTATACAAACATATGAATAGTTCTATTGCAGTTCACGAAAAATGGATATCCACAGCAATAATTCTGATGAAGTAAACTTTATACATCCTTATAGAGCTTGATAATAATAATAAAAATTAGAAAGGACCCTTTGTTCAATCTTGATGTATTGTTCACTATCATATCCACAACATTAAGTTTTTCCCAAACTGAATCCAGTTTATAAATCTCATTTCTATATTCTGTAATGTTGTTGCTCACTCAGCTTTGAATCCTCTTCTGAACATGGACTTGTACTCCATATAAAAGGAATAATTTTCAGAGAATTAATTCTCTTTAGAAGTGAAACGCATCCCTCCAGTATTTCTAGTATAAGTGAGTGAAATTCTTAATTTGAATAGAAATAAAGTGCCAGTTTTTATATTAAATAGTAAAATATTGTTTGCATATTTAAAAAAAATAATAAATTTAATTTAAATAAAACATTTGTTTTTCTTTAGAATACTAATTCTTGTACTTACATATTCTTCAGCATCCTCTATCCAATAATCGTTGTACTGTTTGATGAAGCAAGATATTCTTTCAGTATACTTGTCAATAGTTCTGTTCGTCCACCATTGATTCACATTTCCTTCCTTGTCGTATTTTCTTCCTTGGAAATAGAAAAGGAAAATAGTTTACGATACGTAAAAAGAATTGTGAATGATATCAGTCATTGTTTTTCCGAAAAATATACGTTTAATTCTTACTTTAACAACTAGTGAGGAGCTGATCTCCATACAAATAGTCTTGTTTCTGAACAGTTGCTGCTTTTCAAATTTTTCATGTTTCTTGATATCTGCTGTTTTCTTTCTTTCTTTCCCCCCACCCTTTTCCCCCTTTTTGTTCTGCTGGTTAAAATTAGATTGCATTTAAAAAAAATGAATTATTATTGAATTATTAGATAGTTTAGATGTTTGTTTATATAAGCGACTCTTGACTATATGAAAATTTGTTTGATTATATTGTGTATGATATCATTTTTATTATGGTACATATGTACCATATAATAGTATATTACGTTACAAGTGCGGGAAATTGTGTTTACTGTAGGATAAGTTAAGGCACGAGACGAAGTCGAGTGCGGTATTATCATACGAGTACACTAAACATCTTCCCGGACGAGTTATGTACGATATTTTTCATCATACTAGTCTAAAATATTAAAAAATAAACTTTGAGCAAGTACAACAAGCATCATAAAACATAACTTTTTCAAAAATTCTTCTGAGATCAGCTGTTTTTTCAAATTCTGAATCAGCAGGAATGCGGTAATGAAAATCAGCTGTTCTTTCTGTAAACAGACGTTTACCGGCTCGATTCAATGCTCGGTAAGTGGTGAATATGTACGAGTATGACGAAAATACGTTATTGAGCCATAAGGCAATACATGAACTATTATAAAAACGATCCTCCTCGCATACAGACCTGTGTCTAAGTGAGGAGTATATTCATAGTCTGTTTTTTTTTTCTCTTAAAAAAAAAATATATAAAAAATATACATTTGGGATACAGCTTGAGTGTATTTAAACTGCTGCTTGGTCGATTAGATCTCCACATTGTCTGAAGACGATATTATTGGTCTAAAATTTTTCAAAATAGATTAATACTCTCAATTCAGGATGAAAACCATAATTTAAAAATTGGATACTCTTCCAAAATTTTTTCTTGACACTTGAAGTGATTCTTGAAATGCTGCCTATTTAATCTTTTAGTCATAGGTTCAAAGTGAAATATGTATGAACGTTCCTTCAGGGTCATTTGATTCGAGGTACTCTTGAAATGCCTATCAACACATTACTCTTGAAATTTTCAAGAGTCAAGGTAACTGAAGGAGACTTCATCATACCCGGCCCTTATTGTATGAAATATGTATGAACGTTCCTTCAGGTTCATTTGATTCGAGGTACTCTTGAAATGCCTATAAACACATTACTCTTGAAATTTTCAAGAGTCAAGGTAACTGAAGGAGACTTCATCATACCCGGCCCTTATTCTATATAAATAACTTAAATAAAATATTGATAATTACAGTTTTTCTTACCAGTGATATCAAAAGCATGCGTCAGTTCATGTCCAATGATCGATCCTAGAGATCCATAATTTAAGGCACTATAGAAAAAATATACGTAGTTATTAGATAATTCATTTATTTTATTGCTATAATATATAGGATTACATAGAAAAATACGCTATAAAATTGATTGAATGATGAAAAATTGGAAATCTCTTTCTCAAAAGGCTATAAGCTATCTCTAATGCTAATTGGTAACAAAACCATTCATTTAATTGTCATAAAATGTAGGATTACATGAAAAACGAATCTATAAAACTGATTACAAGATGAAAAATTTGGAATCACTTCCCCAAAGAGCAAAATTTATTTCAAATTTATATATAAAAACTTTGTACTTTGAACTAAGATAGTAAGCTATTAGAATAAGAGGTAGTAAGATTTCTAGGAATTAGACTATGATTCAAGGTAATGAGACTAGATTACCTTGCTATAGGAAGAGCAACTAACTATTATTATTAGAATATTACTATTATTATTATTAATATTTTTGTTATTTCAAATTCTACTTGAATGGTTCTTATTTATATGATACAGGCTATTTGCCAGGTATTTTACTAGCTATGTTTGAGATAAAAAAATTCTCACAATATGGCAGGTGTTAATATTATGACCGCTTTTTGCATTGCTGCTATTAGACAATCCATACCTAGCATTTTCAGACTCTTTGCCGAGCCCTCTGGTACAGTAGAAACAATTAGTCTGGGCGCACGGCCGTTTGGTAGTCAGCCATGGCGAGGGGAGAGTTTATCGCTCATTTCTAAAAACATGTGGCCCGTGCAACGCTGCAGATGTCTTCAAGGTCAACTAGTCAACTTTTACAGGACGGCTAGTAGTGAAACCAGAGCCACGCGCCCAGACTAATTGTTTCTACTGTACAGTCCCTGCTGCTGATATATGACCATGGATGTAACAATTCTAACAAAGCCAAGATGGAATAAGGCCTTCAACTCCTCACCTAAAGCTGCATATTTAGTAATCTTTTCAGCATGAGTTGTTTTTATGTTACTGGTATAATTGAGGGGAACTGCCATATCTGTCAGGAAGGCGCATTACATTATTATTATTTTTACTATTATTATCAATTTATTTGATATTCCACAAGTTAGTTTGAAGTGACTGACAATTGAACAAACTGACAAATATACATAAACAGAATTTATTAATTTCAGTAGCCTACTGTTGTCAATATCCGCCATTGCAGAAGTCTTCAGTATAAACTAATAGCACTTGAAGGGATTCGAAATTAATAAATTCTGTGTATTTGATATTCATTGGTTATTGTTGTTATTTCAATAGTTTTGTTAGAAGTAGTAGAATCATCTTCAATATTTCATAAACATATGTTATTGATGAAGCAGGAAATAATTCAATGGTTAAATAAGTCATATTATATTCAATATTTAATGGTCATTGCATTTATTTTATTAGTTTTCTTTAAAAATGAATGAATCATGTTCCATATTCCAGGAGCTTATCTGAATGATGAAGGAGAAAATAATTAAATGACTATAAACCAATGGTAAAGTACATTTAAATATTATCTCAATATAACTATTGTCCTTTGACTGTTGACTATATTATTGTCAGATATTCCCATTACAAGTAGAAGCACCTCTTTTTGCAAGCTAGCAATTTTTCAAACTTTTCAACACTTGATAAGTTACAACTTGGTATTGAGCTTTCATCATAAATAATACTGCAATATAATATCTCTAGAATAGATTAAGCTTAAAACCTGTACTTACTCCAATCCAGTATGAAAAAATGGAAACTGCAGCATTCCCAGAGGTATAGCTGAAACATCAATTTTATCAGTTTTTATCATTTAATTGATTAATATCATTTAGTGAATTTTTTATGTTAGCAATACAGATCGCCTAAATAAAATACATTAATTCGTTATTTTTTTCACGAAAGAGTGACTACTTAGTGTAGTATAATATTGGTTTATTGGTCAATCTAATAACAAAACTGTCACTGTATTTCTATTAAAATTATAATCTTTAATCACTTGTTCATCCCTCCAGTATCTACTGTAGAAGTAAGTGAAAATAATAATTTAAATGGAAATACAGTGTCAGTTTTGATATTACATATTGTTCATCAAATATTTTGTCATGGGTAACATCACCCGGTTTATTGGTATATCAATCACATTAATATGACTATTGGAATATTGCCATTGAAGCTATACTTTTTTCTGTTTTTAAGTGAGAACTAAATTATTCAATTTACTTTCTATACCGTACCTGCAACTGATATCAAACTATTTTCATTGTAACTGCTGAGTTATTCTCTTTGTGAATTTGATTATTATTATTTTCATCAATAAAATGTGTTTATTCCACTTACTTATAGAGTTTTCTTGGGGAATGTACAGAGCGTTCACTTCCCTTGGGTCAAATTCAGCGCTGTAATAAAAACAGGTTTTTAGAAGGCATTGTTCCATTTATTTAATCAGAAATGACTAGAAATAATAGTCTTAATTGATGATTCAATATCGTAATAATAATAATAATAATAATAATAATAATAATAATAATAATAATAATAATAATAATAAAAAAAAAAAAAAAAAAAAAAAAATGAGGAAATTAATAGGATGGCGAGAAGGAGTAACTTATAAAATATTTAAAAGAAAAAAAAATGAAAAAGAAAGTAAAAAAAAAAAGTAAAGATAGTAAAATTTTGAATATTGGAGCATGTCAGGTTTAGAGAACAAAAATTTATTTGAAATATAGTAAATTCATACTTGGTCAATGACCCGTATGAATTACTTACTACCAGTCAATTAGGTTGTGATATCGGCTACATAGTCCTAAATAATAATAATAATGATAAGAATAATAATAATAATAATAATAATAATAATAATAATAATAATAAAACATAATATTAATAGGTGATAAAAATTATTAAAAAAATAATAATTATTATTATAAATAATTGTCTAATTATAGATTAATGATAATCACATCTGCTGAGATTTTTTCATTAACTATCTTTCAAGTGATAAACACAAAAGATAAATAGAAAAAACAATATACGGTATTTATCTGAAAGCCAAATTAATAAAATCTTCGTCCTACCTCTGAAGCTCTCACTGCTCAGCTCTTTATGAAAAACTTTTTTTCTCATGGAGGTTATTACTGAATTTAATTAATGGTCGTCGCCAGTCCAAGTCATCAATTTAATGTATTTTAGTTCTGTTTTGACTAGCTTGAACCATATACTGTAGTGACAAAACATACTTTTTTGGTCTATTCATGAACGTCAGTTACTCTTGACTTGATGGACTCTTGAAATGCCTCTATTTTGAATGTTTTCAAGGATTCCTCGAGTCAAGAAACATTGAAGGATCGTTAATTATTACGGCCCTGATATACAGAAGCCATGTGTCGCTAATTTAGTTTCTAAGTCATCTGGTTATTTCAGTAAAATCTTCTCATCAAAGATTGCATTTATTCGTCTACTTATGTATTCTATCTGAATAATCTTCATACCTTGTATAGTTATTTGTATTGTACAATGTAGCGTACATGTTCTTATTAGCCATTTGCACAACTCGCAGAAAATTGTACATATGCTCATCCTCAGTGACAGTGAGCTGGAATTTGAATGAAATTATTATCATTAATACAGAAATAGAGTAAAATCAACGCAAAGTAGAACTAATAAGTGCAGTATTAGATTTATAAAATTATTATTTGTTAAAAAAATCGGAGCGAAAGTGATGTCCCAATGCATTGAATGTATTTAACAAGAATGAAACGAACCACACCTATAGCTTCTATTTGGACTCTACAATTTATTTTTATGCTTCACAAAAAGTAACGCGAAGCTGCGTGGCACCGGCTGCGTTTCTATTTGCGCACAACACACTCTTCATACTTTTTTTGTACATTACGTCTTGGAGACTCCAGTTAAGGAGTATAAGACAAGTCAGATCAACAGTTATACACTAGATATCATAATTACTAAAAATCAATTAGTTGAGGTGAGGCTAAATTTTGATGTGAAAGGAACTCTTGTACACTATAAAAAGCTTTACCAACTAAATATTTTTTCAATTGTTTTTTAAATATTTCTATATTTTTAAGATTCTTTAAAAACTGCGGTAGCTTGTTGCAGAATTTCCTACCAATATAACTAGGTTTTTGTTTGAATAAGCTACTATTGTGACTCACCAAGTGATAATCTCCTCGGCTTCTTGTATTATAATCATGTACGTCAAGATTTTGGTTTATATCATTCGTTTCTACATATAAAGTAGCTTCATACACATATAAGCAGGGTACAGTTAGGAGCCCAAGTCTCTTGAACAACGGCCTGCATGAATCTAATCTATTTACTCTTTCTATACACCTAACCGCTTTCTATTGGATCTTAAATACCCTTTCAAGATTTTGTTTTGATGAATTACCCCATACTAAGATAGCATACCTAATATGTGACAGTAAGAGCCCATGTTAAGCTGTAAAAAGTAAAATTTTGTCATTCAATATAGCGAGCTGTCGCAGGACAAATACCCCAGATGAAATTTTACAACATATCTTCTCAATGTATGGAGCCCAGGTCAATTGTCTATCCAACAAAACTCTTAGAAATTCAATTTTTCCATCTAATTGATTATAGTTTACAAACACGTTTATAGCCCTATATTCATTTAAATTATGTTTGTTTTTGAATTGAATGTATTGGAATTTTTTACTATTTATTGTTAATTTCAACTGATTTAAGAATTGGACAATGAACTGCACACCTATATGGGCACTTATTTCTAAATGATCTAGAATGGATTTGCTGAAAATGAGTGATGTATATACTAGTGCTAGTACTTGCTTTTGTACTCTTAGTACTCATAAAACAGAAGTAAAAGGTTACAGTATATCATTGGAATATCTAAATATTAATTAAAAAATACAAGAATATTCTCAGCTATTCAGAGTACCTTAGCCATGCATGATAAGATCACGGATAAGAAATAAATAATTATAAAACAATATTGATAATAGATATCATTAAATCAAATTATATGTAAAATTTAAAGCTTATACTCTTAAGAACATAGAGTTTTCATACTCACGTTATCATAATAGGCATCTACTTCTTCTTTATTCATCACCCATTCTGGAAATCCGATGTTTCGCCTGATCACTTTTCCTTTTTCAATAATCGCTTGTTTTGTTTCTGCGTCGATCCACTGCGCATTGGTGACGTAATAATAGAACGACGATTGTATGTGATCTACCATTCGGTTTACCTGGAGATAGTTCAAGAAAAATTGGATGAAAAATTACAAAATATTTTTAAAATAAGAAAATAATATAATTTAAACGAATTTGAAAAAAATATAACTAGGCCTATACCTCAGATAGGAATGATATTTTTGCGCGAAGAAATGTTTGAATAGGATTCATAGTGATTTTGCAGAGAAGGATATAATTAAAAAACAAATCTACTCAATAGTAAATAATAAAAAATACCAAAAAAATAATAGAAATAGATAAAATGAAAAAAGATGAATTAGAATAAAAGTTCTCTCACAGAAAATTCATTCAAGAATTTCAGTGTTAGATTGAGGAATAATTAATTAATTTCGAATTCCTCAAAGTGCAATTATAATTACTATACTGAACACTTCCGCAATGGCGGATCTTGACAATAGCATTAAATTAGATGGAAATAGATGAACGCTTCTAAACAAATTTTTTTCACCGCCGGGAATCGAACCACGGACATAATAAATTATTTTTTCATCTGTCAGTTTGATAAATTGTCAGTTCCTTCAAAACTAACTTGTAAAGAATATTTCCTTATTAAAATTTGGAGAAAAATATTCTTCACATGGGTATAAGCCTGTCTGAGCATAAAAACTCTCTAAATTGAATTTGTAGTAACTCTGCAAATATGGAAAGAAATAATGATAAAAATAAAATAATTTTCCACTAAAGAAATAAGCAATTGTCAATCATAAAATACATTAAATTTCCAAAGAGGAGTCTGAATTAAATTTAAAGAGACCTCTCAGTGATGATATAAATGAATACTACATGACAAAAATTGAAAAATGAATTAATCTCTCACTGAAGAAATGAGAAATTTTTTGTAAAGAAGATATTCACAGATAAAATTCATTCAAATCAGTGTCAGGTTTTAGAATTGAAATATACATTCAATAGATCGTGTTTGGATGTACAATCTTATATAAAAACTGACACCGTTTTTCTATTTAAATTATGATTTTAACTCACTTATATTGGAGGGATGCATTTCGCTTCTAAAGAGAAGCTTCATCAGTCTGCCACCAGAAATAAAATATTGAAAAAATATTTGGATGTGGTGAAAGCCGGTCAAAAATTTACTAATTATCAAAAAATATTATAAAAATTTTCTAAAATATAATCAAACTTTTTAATGAACTGTTAGATATATTGAATGGGAATATATAAAATATAAATAGATTACTGACCTCATTTTTAGTTTTTTTAACTTCTGGGTACTCATCAGCGGCTGCACTAGCTATTGCTATATCCATAATTGACCATATTGCAACTGTGCAATAGCTCTCCCTGTTATTACAAAAAGAAATTGAATTAAAGTAAAAAATAAGAAAATGTGAGATATCTCGAAGCGCTGATATTGGAAAAAACAATTCAGCACACAATGTGTAAGACTATAATTATTTACCAAAATAGTATGTTTAAAAAAATAAAAATAAAATAATTGTGAGATATCTTGGAGCACTTATAGAAAGAACAGCAATAGACAATGTGGAAATTGATTCACGATGCTAGAATTATTATAGCAAATAGCATACTAAATATAGGTACGTAGCCTTTCAAGTAAAGTACTTGATTTTTTTTATTTCTCAAAAACATGACAAAACGAATTACTAGCATTCTCGGGGACAGGTCTATCACAGCCTATGTGTAAATATTTTTCTGATGAGGTTACTCCTTATATTATTAGGATTTCTATGCTAAAAGTACTGAATTTATGTGTTATTGCTGGGCGTTACTGTGTTTTCAATTCTAGAAAATTTGGTCTTATTTTATAAAACTAAACTTTCCTCAAATTTGATTTTGTATTTCAGTAAACTGTTTGCTCTGTAATATCTTGCCTAGTTTGTTTAGGTTTATCCATTTAAATTATTTTTATTTTTCAATGCTATTCATTTACACTACGGTAATCATTTGATAGTTTTGTGGTACAATCAATATTGTGGTACGAACCTGGGCAGTGGAGAAGGCTCCCCCAGAGCTTCTGTCAGGAATATATTTCTCATTGTTCTCAAATCTTCATTGGCATATGGTGTTAGTGTGTATACTATCTCCCACCACATGGCCAGAGCTGAAAAACAAAAATCCATTAATAAACAATAACATGAATTCCAGTATTGTGCAATTCATACTATATTGAATAAATAAATTTATATGAAACAGTACAGAATATTCTGATAGAATTAGGATTCACATGGATGAACGTGTATCAGACAGTGTATAGAGCACTTCTAAATCTATGCAAGTCTGGTCAACATTGAAATATTGAGTATTTTATTGAAGGCAGAGTTCCCAACTAACTGTGTATCCATTTTGGTTGATGCTTAACTATATGTTAAACATTATTTAGTGTATCAAATGTGTGAATATATACTAAATGTATTGAAGTTGAAAAAGTTTAAATATAAGTCAGACACATTATAGTAGCCCTGAAACGGCCTCAATTTGTTTTGAATCTTCTAATAACAGGTCAGATTCCCTACTGTCCCATACTAATATCAGTCTGGAGCAATTTCATGTGTTTCTATGCCTGAAAAAGTATTGATTTATTTTTTGAAATTTGAAATCATTTCAGAAAACACCTAGGTCTATTTATTTGATCTAAAGGAGCTCTAGGACGATTTAAATCTGCTTGAAATTTGGAAAATAAGGAGAGTTTCCCTAATTAAATTTGAGATTTTCAAGACAGGTTCCTGGTTACTGTTAATTTCAAAACAGATTCTCTTGTTTTTTCCATACTCAAACAAGAAAAATCAGAGTACTCTGGAGTAGAAGGAGGAAGAAGAGTGTGAGTAGAAGGAGGAGGTGGGGAAGAAGAGAAGATGGATATCCAGGTTATAAAAGTGTGTTTGAATGCACCAATGAAAGCCATACTCTTACGCTTATTATTTTCATAACTTTTATCATGAATATTCATAATTATAGTGAGCATACCTATTTCATAATCGGAATGATTAGCCAATACCCTGGATATTGATTTGTAGAAGTCAACTCCATAAACGTAGATTTCCTCCTCATCCAGTTCAACAGTTGTATTTGCATTATCAAACGCTGTTTCCAGGTACTCACGCCAGTCAATCTAAATAAAAGGTGAAATTATTTTTTTTTTAATTCATTTATAAAAATTGGAAAATATGAAAAATAATGTATTTTGTTTTGTTGAGCAGATTCACTATACACTATACCATTCGGATTTTTAGGACTAGTGATAATAATGGTTTCATAACCAAGAAAAAAGACTGTATAATAATTCATTTGGTAACACTCTGAAAACAACTGGAAAGTAAGATTAGCAAGTTTTTGTAGCAAGTCCTAGTAATATTAGTTTTTATATGGGGATAATCCAGTATATTTGATGTTCTATATTAGTTACTTAATAATATTAGTTGAAAAATAAATGTATCCAATCATTAATCTATTCAATTTATCCAATGAAAAAAAAATAGATTTTAGCTAAACTAATTAAAAGTCAAGATAATACTTCCTATGCTGTTTGAGTTTATTCAAAGTCGAAATCGAATTCAAGTCTAATAAAATGAATAATATAGGCTCAATGCTATTTTTTTTAATACCATCTTCATTTGATTAGGAATTCTATTGTAGGCTAATTGTATGGACAGGATACTATTAGCATCGACATAGTAAAGTTTATCATTTGTAGGTTTAAATCCTTAGATATTACATAATTCAATTATTCATAAGATAATTATATTATAATTAAGCTACACTACAAAATCATATAATTGATTCTTATTTAAAAAGTTTATTTCATCCCTTTAAAAATGATTTATCAATATCTTGAATGAAAAGAGTGAAATTATTGATTCTTATCCATGTTTTGGAGCAAGATTGATTCAGAATTTTCACAGAAGTTTATGATGCTTTCATAATACATTTTTTCTGAATTTCCTGTTCCATGACGAACTGCGTTGTTAATATTAACCTTTTAGGTGAATTTAACGACTTGCAGTAAATTTTTCATTGAGAATAAGTTATATTTTATTAGAATCGAGCACGTGACCGCAGGAGTAGCAGTCAAGAGTCTTATCGGAGATAACGCTCTAACCAATTTCATCACTGCGGCTGTATAATGCTATATTGCTTTATGAGCACTTCTTATATTTTATTACTTATTCTTAATTAAAATTTGACTGCAAGTCGTTAAATTCACCTAAAAAGTTAATAATGCATTTTTCATAATATAGTATTGCCGTATTACCAGTATGCTCAAAAACAAGTTTCAACTTCCTTGCTTATACATCATTAAAATTGGCACAACACAATTTTTCTATTTTATGTCTGCTTTTTTAATTTTACATTTTATTCATCTAATTCTATAAATTACGCATCAAGCGTATTAGTTACTTTTTACAGCTTACCATGGGCTCATACTGTCACATTTATTAGGTATGCTATATATTAGTAATTCATCAAAACAAACCTTAATAGTGTGTTTAAGATTCAAAAGAAAGTTGTAAGCTTGTAAGGTGTATGGAAAGAGTAAATAGATAAGATTCATGTGGGTCGTTGTTCAAGATACTTTGTCTCCTGACTGTACCTTGCTTATATGTGTATGAAGCTACTTTATATGTGAAAAGAGTGATATTAACCAAAATCTTGACGTACACGTTTATAATAAAAAATCCGAGGAGATTATCACTTGGTGAGACACAATAGTTGCTTATTTAAACAAAATCTAGTTATATTGGCAGGAAACTCTACAACAAGGTATCGCAGTTTTTAAAGAGTCTTTAAAATATGGAAATATTCAAAAAACAACTGAAAAAATATTTAGTTGATAGGGCCTAAAGCTTTTTATAGTGTAAAAGAGTTCCTTTCACATCAAAATTAAGCCTCACCTCAACTAATTGATAATATGGTAATTATGGTAACTAGAGTATGAAATTGTATAATTGTTAATATCTGACTTCTTTTTTTCTCCTTAACTGGAGTCTCGAAAACGTAATCTAAAAAAAAAGCGTCAGATGATTGAAAAATTGAGAAACTTCGAAAAAACAAAATATTATTCACATTGCCAATGAGTTATTTCAAAATTTTAATTCAGAACATGACTAAATTGGAATAATGCAAACAAGAAAGGACTATCTGCTCCTTCATGTACTTTTCATTTTCCATTGCGAATATATAGTATATCAAAATTATGGTTATTTATTGGGAATTATCAAGCTATCAATACGGTATTAATTTGTAATGGCGAAGAGATTGTAGGAAAAAATAGTAGAAATATAATTATATAACTAGTTAGTCACCTTTGGTTCTAATTTGTAGGCTGTGGCAGCTTCATCTGTGAGACTTTGCAGTTCTGCCAATGACATTGAATCAGGCTTTTCAATTTCTTCCTCCGATATGTTCTTATCATTGAGTAGCTGAAAGTAGTATTGTCAAAATTATTGGTTTATTATCACATAAAATAGCGATGAATAGTAATGGATAAACTACATGTAGGCCTACTGGAACAACAAGAATGTCTCCGTTATTATACAAGGAATGTGACAAAGAAAATCAATTTCAACTATAAAAATATATTATTCTTCCTAGTCATGGAATAAATATTTTATGTATCACAAATGAATATATAACACTAAATTTTAAAAACGAAAAAAAAAACAATTCACTACTATAGTAGTTTTCTATCTTACCAGTCTTACCACTTCTTGATATCCATATAAACTAGTCTTACCAATGCCGGGAATTATTGAACCCGGGCTTTTCTCTTTCATGGAGAATGATCTTACAAAATAAGACACATGACAGAGTACCCTGAATCAAAGCATTTATTAGAGCCAAATGGCTAATATATGAATAAATGAATATATATCAATAAAAAATGGTGTAAAGAATATACAAAGAATATTACAGTTATGAAAAATAAATTTATATTTGATCCTATAACCATTTTTATTAGAGCCAACTGCGTAAAGTGTATCAATAAAAATGGTGGAAATAATCCAAGGATATAATAATTATTATGAAGAATAAATTAAGAATTTGATATTCGAAAATATAAAACATTTAACTATTTACTGTAAATTCAAAGACTTGCAGTCAATTTTCAATTGTGAATAAATAATATTTCTACTAACTTTTGGCCAAACGTTTTCGAGTCATGGAGACTCATCTTCAAGGCGTACCTCATGAGTCTACATAGTCATGGAGACTCATCTTCAAGGCGTACCCCATGAGTCTACATGACTCGAAAAAGTTTGATCAAAAGTGAGTAGAAAAATATTATTCATTCACGATTAAAAATTGATGGCAAGTCGTTGAATTTACAATAAAAGTTAAAATTAAAATCCCAGATCGCTATGGAATAAGAAATCCAAGAATAAATAATATCTTATTAGCGTAAACGGGTACCGTAATATAATTATCATTAAAAATTGTAAAAATAATACAAGTATAGTAAAATTATCGAGAAGAAATTGAAAATTCTGAATCTATTCTTTTAAAGCATTTCTTCACTCTCCTCATTTAACAAATGAGTTTCTTCTGAAGTCTTAATCATCTATCATTATGAAATTGAGAATTCTCCCAGATTAGAAAAAAAAAAAAAAATGGTAGAAATTAATTTGGTATTTAATCCTGTAAGCCATTTCTTATCAGAATAAACTGGCTCATATTTATCAATAAAAATAGTGAGAATGAACCAAGGATACTAAAATTATTGAAAATAAATTGAGAATTCATAATTCATTTCCATAAACCATTTTTTTTCATTCTCCTCATTTAAGAAATAGGTTTCTTCTGATATATTAACAATCTTCCATGATGAAACACAGAGTTTCCTCAGATAAGAAAAAATTATATTATTTTTGTGTTGAGTACGTATGTTGAACAAAAAATACCCCATCTCACCTTCTGTACTTGGAATCCGAGGTTCAAAATTTTGTTCGATATATTTTTGTACTCCTCGTCTGTAACTGTTACATTGTTCTCATTGAACATGTATTTTACAACTATGTTAATGTATCTTTTCCATGATTTTATGACGTGTACATCGCCTCCGACCAGAGCTTTTCTCAGTTTGCTCTCCACTGTTCTGTGTCTTGCATTCCTTCCTTTATGACTGCACAAATGAGAATAAATCAAAAGAAAATTATTAATTAATCAACAACCAAAAGAAAAGAAAACAGGGTTAACATTGTCAGAAAAATAATAAAGGAATTCTTAATCTAATAATAATTATTTCTTCATGTATCATCATTCACCTCATTTCCCACGCACAAGTCTCAGACTCATGTGCGCAACATAAAAAAAAAACATGATATGGTTTATTCAATACTAGCTGGCCCAACGCGCGTTACTGCATTCTCATAAAAATTCTCCTTGATTTTATTATTCGCCACCTCCCGCTGAGGTTACATTTCAAATTAGAAAAGAAGCTAGTCCTAGGGCTCTTTCAGCTGATCATAGAGGCTTCGTTGTTTTCTTAATCACCACCTCTTAATGAAGAAACATTTCAAATTTAAACCTCCTACGACTATAAGGGTAGAAGCTAGGTTTATGATTTTATTATTCGCCACCTCCCGCTGAGGCTGCATTTCAAATTTCTAGCTGCATTGGTTAACAGATCTCATCAACCCTGCATAATTACATTTCATCATACCCAGTCATATGTTTCCTACATATTGCAAGGCTCCGACTGTATGGTAGCCTACATGCAAAGTGCAAAGTCTTTCGTAGTTCAAAGACAGCGTAAATAACGCTGCTAAGGGGCCTGCCATATGATTAAAAACTGTTGACTTCTATCAGATGTTCCTTTAAGCTGTTTTGCCGGCAAGTTCAGTAGGTTAGGTCTATAATATAGATTAATTAATAATAACATTACTATTAGCTCCCCTATTGAAATTTATGGCCAGAAACCATCCCCAATATTCACACAACATATTCCCAAAGTTTCATGCCGATCTGTCAAGTAGTTTTGAAGTCTATAGGGAATAACATACATACATACATACATACATACATACATACATACATACATACAGACAGACATTCATTTTTATATATATTTCTACATATAAAAATGAATGTCTGTCTGTATGTATGTATGTATGTATGTATGTGTGTTCCCTATATAGACTCCAAAACTACTTGACAGATCGGCATGAAACTTTGGGAATATGTTGTGTGAATATTGGGGATGGTTTTTGACCATAAATTTCAATAGGGAAGCTAATAATTATTATTAATTGAACTATTTTATAGACCTAACCTACTCAAAAAAATATCATCCAGTCTCATCGTGTACAGAGTTTGGTTTATATGATAATTATACAGAAATATAAATAAATAATGATAACCTATAACTACTAACCAAGAAATATTTTCAAATGAAAAGTAAAAGTAGAGGTTGCAATGGTGATTATCATCGAGTATTGGGATGCTCCACTGTGCAAGCACAAACAGTAGCTACTTATATGAAAATATCTAATCATACTATGAAATAAAAATAAAGGAATTAAATAATATGTTAATTGGAGAAATCAATTACCTCGGTAACATAGATTTGCTCTCAGGCACAGCTATTGTAATTTTATTGTTAGTTCTATTGAATACATCGGCATAAACCCCGCCATGGATAAAGAGATCCTTGGTGGTCAGAACTTTGGCCAGTGCTATCATGTGACTTATATTGTAATCGCTGTAGTAACTGGATTCATTTACAGCCGGCACAAGAGTTAGGCCTATTTCTTCAAGAATGTCACTCAATGGCTGAAGTCCAAGCTCCTCCAGTGTCTCTAAAAACAGAAATGAACAATATATTATTTAGTTATTGGATTTCTTGTTCCATAACAACGATCTGCGTTGTTAATATTACATTTTTGTTGTAAATTTAACGACTTGCAGTCAGTTTTATATTGTGAATGTATAATAAATGTACTCACATTCGGCCTTGAAGATGAGATTCAATACCTCGAAAACGTTCGGCCGAATGTGAGTACATTTATTATATATTCACAATATAAAACTGACTGCAAGTCGTTAAATTTACAACAAAAAGTTAATATTATTAAGTATATTGCATTATAAAAAAATATTGTATCATTTATTAATTACTGTATAGCCTATAGTTTGTATATTTACTCTGTTTTATTCATACTGATCTTAGCTAAAAGAAATCAACAAATATGTATATAGCTCACCTCTACAAGAAGAAGTAATAAAAAGAATACAGTTCAAAGTTAACTATTATCATAATATTATTATTCTATCGATAATGCTAAGAACTTTAGACATGAAATTGGTGATGAGTTTCAGCTTATATTAGTAATTACCAGTATCCATACACGCTCTGTACATGGTCCTTGATTGATGGACAGCTTCTGGTTCAGAATCTGAGTCATTTTTCTGAAGAAAATCTGAAAAATGTTCATTAAAAATATCAAATTCAGTATTTTCTTCTGATGATAGATTTTAAAACACAGCGTGGACAGATACGAGTTTAAATCAGTTGCATTTTCTAAATTAAAGATCAGATTGTTTTATCAGTTTAGTTTCTTATATTAGGTTTGCTATTGCTTGTTTTGTTGAGCACAAAACACTAATGATTTATAATAGTTTTGTTATTTTTTTTATTTAAAGTAAAAAGGGAACTTATTGAAGTATTGAATAATAAGACGAAGTTGCCACAACAACATTTATTAAAAATAGTGAGATACTAGTTTCGGATGTTACTCCATTATCAATCTCAAAGAGGGACGAGTAACATCCGAAACTAGTATCTCACTACTTTTAATAAATTAATGTTGTTGTGACAACTTCGTCTTATTATTCATTTTGGATACCTTGCACAATATCACCTTCACCACTACAAAGAAAGTTATTGAAGTATTTTAAGCCTAGGTGATAGATGAAGTGATGTATTACAAAGTTGGATGAAATGGTTGGTGGTGATGCTGATGTTGTACTGAAGTTAAAAAGAAATCTGCATTGTATAAATGCACCCTTGACGGGATTTTGAGTCAACTTATCTTTCAGTTCTAGTATTTTATATGGAGAATCTTTCATTCAACTATACCGCACAAAAAATGACAATGTATTTTATTAGAAAATTAAGTGATAAACTTCTGAAATTCCTTTACTTTAGAAATTACTAGGTAGTAACTTAATCTAGAAGCTACTGTTATTGAATTACTCTTGTTAACTTTTTAAATTTCTATGACAAAAGATTCTTTTGCAGTGCTTATGAAAGACCGTATCGGTTACAGTTTACAGCTTGAAATATTATTCATATTTATTGCAAAGTGAAAGTGAAAATCGTATGTAATTCGATGTACAGCTTATAATTAATTGAATCAGTTCGAAAACAATTCATTAAACACATAAATAAACTTAAATTTCAAGTTCTTACATGAAATAGCTGATATAGCTCGATCACTCCTTTCAGTGAACCAATCTGTATTGACACTGGTTTGCGGGATGGGATGTTCTTCATGCCAATTGCCACAAACAAATTGGAAGAAATTATCACAGGGACTTGTACTTCTGTCCATTGACTGTAGTAAACTGGAAGCTGCAGTCGAAAAAATTGATCAATGTTACAAATTATTCACAATAGCTTTCATCATCTGCATATCATTATTGTTACCAGCATTACCAGAATAAGAATAAGATTTATTTCCCAATTAAACAGAAATACATCAATTTTAATAATAAGTAATTAAGTAAGATTCTAGACTATTCAGTTACCCATATTTCGACCCAGCAAAGCATTGCTTGAGCGCCTTATTATGTTAACTGAATTACCTTGCATATATAGCTCATGGGCACTACATCTATCTACACTATGCACTATCACTACAATACTCTTGTTACTGTGATCGTTTTTTTAGACCTATGGGTTATCTCTATGCTTTTAAACTATAATAATAATATAAAAACGTAATCATTTAACTACTTTTTAAAAAAATGTCATCACCATCACCACTGCATTTAAATTTCGAGCATGGAACTGATACAGTGATACTAAACTTGGTTTTTGAATAAGTTACTGTCAATTATTATAGAGACCTACAATTAATTATTGTGGTACTTGCTATCGTCATGTACTTCCAAGTTATATTCTCTGAGTCATACTCTACTACTAGTTCTTTTATTGAATTCCATTTGAAATTTCAGAAATTTATTAGTGTCGTATTTAGTGTTGTATTTTTTTATTCTTCTATTCCATATATGTTGAGTACATATATGTGCAGTGCCATAGTCGATTTTGAATGTAAGTGACCACAAACCTCAACATTATGTTTTGGTCCAAAAGCACGTGTTGCGCAAGCAAGGAGTGAGGTAGGTTGCGGCTACTTTCCTAACTGAGCTAACAGAGTTGTATCTATGTCAAACCCACTGGAAAAATTTGGAGCTTTATGTTCAACTGTCCACTCTCACATTACTTTATTTACACAGGGCCTGGTTGTACAGGTGAGAGTATACTGTCTAGCACACTCTTAGCTACTTCCTGCGTTCAAGCCATAATTTGACAGAGGCGTTTGGAAAGCAACACAATAATTGTAGCCTTTTGTGAGATGAACAAAATTTATTTCACCTTAAGCAGCAATGAGACTCATTCTATTCCATCATTAACATCAGTATCAGACACTTATTGCCCACGCACAAGTCTCAGACTCATATGGGCATCATCAGCAAGGAAAATAAAAATAATTGACACAAAATCAATAGAATTTATATTTTTTATAAATTACGGTACAACTCACAAGTAACTTAGTCTATTATTTGAAACTATTGAATAGTTGAAACTGCTTGAACGAATGAAACTCAGATAAAAAATCATTTATTGATAGAATATATGAGTTTAATATGATAGAATAGATGAAAAATATTATAGAAAAGTAACTGTAAAGAATGGAAAAGAAAAGTTCATAGAAAATAATCAACATAACATAATATTACATACTTATAATATCTATTTTATGTATACTTATATTGTTTATCTATAATATCAAAAATTATATTCACCTGAATGTATACACTGCGCGCTCAAGCATAAACTGCCAATCTGATTTCTGAGTTTGACATCTGTAAAATAATTTTGAAATTCATTTACTCCTGTTTAAAAAAGGAAATTAGTACCTCTATTCGAATTCAAATTGTATAAATATTCATCTATTTCATACGAGAATTATTATTTTATTCAATGTAACAAAGACTGATCACTAACAAGCAGGGGAAATATAGCTAACATTCACATAACATAGTCCATTATAAATATAAGAATAATACTTTACAAAAATATCCTTCCTATTCAATTACACTACTCTGAATTTAGAGCTAAGATTCTATTAGGATATTTTTGTACAGAAATAATAATAATTAAATAGTAATGCAGGAAAACTATTATTTGACACATACCTATGGCCTGAGAAGAAGTGGGCTGTGCCTGTTGTATCTTTACTTGGTTGTGTTTTCGTAATGAATGAAGAAGAAGAAGAAGAACTAGGTCAAATAAGCCAAACCGTTCTCCTTACCTCAAAAACAATCTGTGATGTTTTCCATGACGAAATACTTAATGAACAATCTAATATTAAAACTGACACTGTATTTCACTTTTAAATAATGTTTTACTCACATATATTGGAGATGCTTGAGGAATGCATTTCACTTCTGAAAAGAAGCTTCGTCAGCCTGCCGCCAGGGGTCATGCTCTGTTTGGGTTAGGATGAGCAGCCATTATGTATTTGAAAATTGCGTTTGATTTGAATTGTGTTTGGTCGTTGAGTAAGTTTGTTCTATCTTGTTTATGGTGTTTGAATATTTCATATTGTTCCAGTGTATTTAGTTTGTGGCTTTTTTGGAATGTGGGTAGAATTTCCAAGTCAGTTTGGATGTTATTGTGTGAGTGCCCAGTGTTGATTAAGTGATCTGCAAATGTTGAGTCAGAGTTGGAATGTAGTGCTTTGATGTGCTCTTTATATCTTATGTTGAATGATCTGCCTGTTTGTCCTATGTAGTACTTGGGGCATGTGTTGCATTTAAGCTTATATATGCCTGGTTTGTTGAATTTGTGAATTGTGCTGTTTGTTAGGTGAGCTGGTTTTTGTTGGATCTGGTGTTTCAGGTTGTTTGTTGTTCTGAATGCTGTGTTAAATCCGGATTTTTGGAAGATGTAAGCTATTTTGTGTGATTTTTTGTTGAGATATGTGAGTGTGACAAATCTGTTTTGGTTTGCAGGTTTTGGATTTTTATTTTTCATTTTATTCATGATTTTTTCTACTAGATTGGTGTTGTATCCGTTTTGTTGTGCTAAATATTTGATTGTATTGATTTCTTCTTTGTGGTCAGCTTGTGATAGTGGAACATTAAGGAGTCTATGGATCATGGAGTTGAAAGCAGCAAGTTTGTGTTGATTTGGGTGGTTGGATGAGTTGTGAATGAGTGTGTCTGTGAGAGTTGGTTTTCTGTAGATTTTGAATTTGTGCATGTTATTTAGTTTTTTGATAGTGAGATCTAAGAAGTTCAAGGTGTAGTCTGTTTCATATTCTGCTGTGAATTGTAAGTTTTAATGGGTTCAAAAATCCGGATTTAACACAGCATTCAGAACAACAAACAACCTGAAACACCAGATCCAACAAAAACCAGCTCACCTAACAAACAGCACAATTCACAAATTCAACAAACCAGGCATATATAAGCTTAAATGCAACACATGCCCCAAGTACTACATAGGACAAACAGGCAGATCATTCAACATAAGATATAAAGAGCACATCAAAGCACTACATTCCAACTCTAACTCAACATTTGCAGATCACTTAATCAACACTGGGCACTCACACAATAACATCCAAACTGACTTGGAAATTCTACACACATTCCAAAAAAGCCACAAACTAAATACACTGGAACAATATGAAATATTCAAACACCATAAACAAGATAGAACAAACTTACTCAACGACCAAACACAATTCAAATCAAACGCAATTTTCAAATACATAATGGCTGCTCATCCTAACCCAAACAGAGCATGACCCCTGGCGGCAGGCTGACGAAGCTTCTTTTCAGAAGTGAAATGCATTCCTCAAGCATCTCCAATATATGTGAGTAAAACATTATTTAAAAGTGAAATACAGTGTCAGTTTTAATATTAGATTGTTCAAAAACAATATTATTGTGTAGATGTTGTGTACATTTTGTATGTGACTTGAACACTAAAATTAAAAGACCACTAGGCGTCACTAAATATAAATAAACCAGGTTCAAGTGATGTGGAGATTTCTTTATTTGATACAACATTTATGGATTCAGAAGCTTTTTATTTACTAAGCAGCGAGAATTTTCAGTTATTTATCAACTTATAAATGAAAACTTCCCTTTTCAAACTTTTTTTGACTTTCACTACCATTCATGAAGTACCTAAGTACCGGTAAATGGGTACCTACTATTCTGCTTTTTAAAATGGGCGCTTATGACGTCCAGGAGATTTGCAGGCTCCATGTGGGGGATCAAGCCTCACATAGCGCTGTGGCTGTACAAGGCAGTAATAAGGCCTCAAGTCACATATGGATCACTAGTCTGGTGGACAAAGGTGAACCAGATTACAGCTACAGCCAAACTCACAAGTTTACAAAGGATGGGCACACTCCTAGTCACTGGAGCTTTCAGGAGCAGCCCATCAGCAACTCTTGAAGTTGCTCTTGGCTTGCTGCCCTTGGATATTTTTATCAAGGCAGAAGCACGAAAATCAGCCTATCGATTGAAAGTCACAGGCCAATGGAGGGAAGGCCTGTCTGGAACAGGCCATTGCACAATCACCAAAGCTGTTGCTCATAGCCCTGTGCTTGAAATGACTTCAGATGTCATGGGTATGGAGATGGTTTTCACTAAACCTTTTTCTGTTAAATTCTGCTCTAGAGAGGAGTGGAGGTCTGAGGAAGGGCCCTATATCAGGAGAGGTAGCCTTGTCTGGTACACAGACGGCTCTCTTATTGAAGGGAAATCTGGCTATGGGGTGTACAGTGAATCACCCAGAACAGAAATCTGTGCAAGTCTGGGACAATACTGTACTATCTTTCAAGCAGAAATTTGGGGCATCATGGCTTGTGCCAATATAGGCATTGCCAGACGCTATTGCAACAAGCATATAGTAATCTTGTCAGATTGTCAGGCAGCCCTCAAGGCTCTTGACTCTAATGAAATCAAGTCAAAATTGGTGTGGGAGTGTCACAAAACACTCAGCAAGCTCGCAACACACAACTCTGTGCATCTTGGTTGGGTACCTGGCCATGTAGGCATAGGTGGCAACGAGTGTGCAGATGGGCTTGCTAAGCAAGGTTCTAGTAGGTCATTCTTTGGCCCAGAGCCAAGCTGTGGCATAAGCAAAACTACTGCCTTCCACACAATAAACAAATGGTCCAGGGACTTACATCACCAGCAATGGCAAGGTCACTCAGGCCAAGCACTTGGCAAAAGGCTGCTAGCAGACACAAGCTCCTACTTCACCAACTGGCTGGTGAGGCTGGGTAGAGGTCAGGTTAAGCAGCTAATTGCTCTGATAACTGGACATGGCCACTTCAGGAAACATCTCCACACAATCGGACTCAGAAATGAAAATCAGATGTGTAGGCTTTGCAATCAGTCTGAAGAGACTGCCAAGCATATCATACTGGATTGCGAGAGACTCGGGGCAAGGAGAATGGCTCTGTTTGGCTTTAAGCAACCAGGTGATGAGTGGGACGTTGGCATGGGGAGGAAACTCCTGGATCTTGTGAAGGGCACAGGTATTGGTTTGCCTAACTAACGTACTAGGGACACACAATAAGCTTCGGTTGACGTGTGAGGATCTTTGAATCTTCTGGATCTTTGAATCCGTCCCTTCAAACATAACATAACATTCTGCTTTTCATAGTTTCATGACTTAAAACTTTGTTTCATGAAGTTGATGTTTTTAATTTCAACTTTAGATTAAAAAATGCTTTCAGATTCTATAAAAAAGTGAAAATCTAAGAAAATGTAAAATAATTCAAGCTATTTACTCACAATAAACTATTACGAATATAAGTACGGAAGACACAATAGCTAGAAGGATGATTGATACAGTCAATGAACATTCTATTCGTTTTCTGGTCGGTCTTCTCTGTAAACTAAACAAAGCAAAAAAAAAAATAATAAATAGGTAACAATTAAAATAATGGAAAAAACAAAAACAACTAAAACTTTGTACAAAATTGTTCAAATTGTTCAATTGTACAAATTGTCCACTTAATCCAACTCATGTATCCTACTTATTCATTTACAATATTTAGTTGATAAGGTTTTTTATGATGTACAATAGTACCTTTCACATCGAAATTGAGCCAGTTTATTAATTTACTTTATCACAGTATTTATATTTATTTAAAGCAGTCATTGAGATACATTTCTCATATCCTTTCAAGTGCACTACCCCACAATTTCCATAAAGTTCCATAACTGTATCTCATATTTTGTAAAAATGTAATGGAAATAAATTTACTTACTTACTCATTTCACGCTAATCACATAATTCACATTGAAGTAAAAAATTGATGAAAAATGTTATATTAGTCTATTGAATGATAGTTTTTTATTGCTTTTCAAACTTTTCACATACGCATAAATACAAAAATCACTCTCTTGTGATTTAAAAAGTAGAACTTTTTGATATTTGGGTCTACATTACTCCCAACACAAGGACTCTCAGGCTGTTTTAAAATACATACAATGTACAGTTCAATAATTTTTGAATTCTCATCAAGTTCTATATTGATACAAAATTAATACTAGTCATCTTGTTCTATATTTATTTATTTATTCCGTCATGAAAAATACAAACTCAATCATAAATCGTAAATATGAAATAAGTTAAATTAAATACATAACAATCATAAATCATAAATATGAACTAAAAGCATGAATAATACAGAAACATAAATATCTCTCAAGGCATTTATGGCATCACCAGCAAAAAGAAAATTTTGCCCGCTGGTGACCGTTGCGGTCGAAAAAATAAAAATCTTCAATATTGTATTATTCCTGAGGTTAAACTAAAGAAAAAAGCTGTGTTTTCAGGAATTACTTTTATCCTTAAATTATATTTTCTATTGAAAGGAAATAGTTGTCATTTCTAAATATTGATACAAAATGAATACTAAATTAATAGACACTACAGTAGCTCTATTACCAATGGTTCAATTGCACAATATACTTATTATTCAATTGTCAATCTAATATCAAAGAAAACATCACAGATTTAATTATCCTTATTTCACACCTTTTTTCACCTTATCTCACATATAATGGGTCAGTGGAGAGTGAATCCCATTTGCATTGGTTTTGAGGCTGGATGCCTTTCCTGGCCATTAGCCAACACTGCCTTTGGTGTTGGAAGGGAGGGGAGGTGGTGAGGCAGTTTAATTTTATATTATTTTATCAATTCATTAATTGAGGAGTTGGAATGGAAAACCATGTAAGTGCCGAAAAGTAACTTTTTCACTAGAGGACAAAAACCGATATTCTAAGCATTTGGTACTTTCCTTGTTCTCCACCAAACAGCCATCAGCATCTGTCCAGTCATCCATCTGAATTTCTACCCATGCAGTAGGCATTTTTGAAAATTTATTGCCAAATTAACACTAACTATCTAATCAATTCACTAACTGATATGTATAAAGTACATAATAGTAATAAAAATGAGAAAAGTGATCAATAACAAAGAAATGCTATCAAACCGATCCGTATTTATTTGCAATTGACACTGAAAGTTTAGGGTTGACAGTAAGCGCCGGCGGCAATGGTGGTGGCACATACATCATTCTCCACTAGAGTCAGCTGGGCATCTTACAGCACCAGCATAGTCTTTCGGTCTTAATATTAACTAATAGACTAAACTAAGGTACATTCAGTGTTTACCGCTTTATAAAGCTATGCACCTACATCGTTTTCCACCAAAAATCTCAATTTCTACTATTTTGGCATTTACATGGTTTTTCATTTCAACTCCTCAATTCTATTCAATATTAATTTCTCCCTGTATTAATCCACTACCAGCGTCCAGCACCAAATCACTCATCGTGCTTAGCAGCTTTTTAAAATCATCTAGCTCCCATTCCAAGTGAATAATTCAAATAGGACATTATTTCAGTTCTTATTTTAAGTGAATATAAATAGAATAATAAACTAGACATTCGAATACTGTACCCTGAATTTCTTCTGCATTTTCCAAAGGACAGTCGAGCCAGCCGTAATAGCATTTTCGAAGTGGTCAATGTTGTTGCTATCACTATAGATCTATGCTCTATAGAATGCATGAGTGATGGTGATAGAAAAATTCACTTACGTTTGTCTCAAACATTCCTTTAAATCTCTCACATAGAATTCATCGTTTTTCCACAGAATTCATTTATGGCAATGATTATAAAACTTATGTGTGGTTGTTTTAAGATGGTATGAATTTTTTAATTCTCATTAATATTTTTATTCTGTCAATTGCAATGATGACTTTTAGATCTAAGAAAAGATTACTAAGGATTCAAGTATATAAGGATTTCCACCATTGATACCAGAGGTGTTGTATTTAGCATTACAAAATAATTGAACCACACACTCCGGAAGGAGTCCCCAATTTTTTGTGTTCATAAAACCTATGAAAAAATGTATCCTGAACTATCGATTTACACTCATCAATAATGTTAATTAGCATTATCAGTAAATGTTATATATGAATAATGTTATATTATCAATAATAAATTGAGAGAATTTAATTAAAAAGAGTTTTCAACGCTCCCATGCATATTCTAAGGCTTATAAAAACAATGTAGTAGCCTAGGAAGTGCAGAAAAAACTATAAAAATATTATATTTGCTACAGATTATTTTTTCATCAATATTTTCAATAATTCTAATAATATTTTCAAGTTTTTAAAACAGAAATAGATCAAGGAACACGTCTATGAATATCGAAATATTATTGTAAGTTCAGAACTGATAGAAAATTGACTGGAATTGTTGGAGTTTGAAGAATGTCAAACTACTTCAAATGTGAAGTAGTGATAGTAAAAATTTATTCAATGATAGTAAAAATTACAATAAATTGAGGGAAAAGAGGTATTGTTTGGTTTAGTAGATCAATATTATTATGAAGAAGGATCTGTGATATTTTTATGTCAAAAATTTCAAATTAACTTGTTGGGGTTTCATTGTTTGGATAAGGAGGGAAAATTTTAAGATGAGTTTCTATGACTCGAAAACGTTCGGCCAAATAAAGTGAGTAGGAATATTATTTATTTACAATTAAAATTGGCTGCAAGTTGTTAAATTTATTATAATAATAATTAATAGTGAAGTAGATCGTTATATGGAACAAGAAATCCAAGAAACATCATTTATTGAAAGAAAATCTGTGATCTCACTGTTTGAATATTACCGGTAGTAATAAACAATAATTCGAAATGAAAGCCTGATTCGTATATTATTATTGAAGTGGGGACAAAGAGAATTAATTATCCAAACCTTACAGCAAAAATTCAAGATTTAGAAACAAAATCACTGTTATCCATCACAAGACACCACATTTAACTGAGTTTCTGAGCTCAACTTAAAACTGATTTTTCCTGGAAAATTTTGGAGAGCACTAATGCAAACTTTCTTTGAAACTGACATGTCCTGATTATCAGTGAATCCTTAATGATAGAAGCGATAGAAGAAATGGAATGACAACTACACTGAAATTTTAACTATTTTCCACCTCACTCCACCTTCTTTATTCCCCATTTCTTTATCATGCTCTCTTTCATTCTATATCTTTATCAGTGTAATAACTGACGCCACGACATTTAAAATTATCTTTTCAATTTTCTAAAATACAAGGCTTAGAATTTATGGACTAGCCAATTACGGATGTCAAAAAGTTCCGTTGACAATTATTTTCGAAAAAGTTGCTTTAATTTTAGAGCCATGCGCGAGCAATTGCATTAGATCTTATCTAGTTGAAGAATTAATTGCAAGTCCTGGAAGTTTTTTAATTTTTAAGTGAAATATGGATATTGTGCAATGATTTATTAGGAGTTTCACAAAAGAAATATGATAATCTTGTTTTTGAAAATTTTATTGAATTCTGCTATCTATTTTTTTTTTTTTTTTTTTTTTTAGGATGAAGCCCACATAGGTCTGAGACCTGTGCGTGGGTAATGAGTTGGATGATGGTGATTTATGAGTTGGACCTACAGTTTTAGGTGGGTTCCGAACCACCGGGAAGTGATTTTCAGCAGAGAACAGTGTCTTTTTTGCTGGCCAATCTAATATTTGAATTAATTTATTTTCACAAAATTTCAACAGGATGTTGGGCTTATTTTTATTGTTTCAAACCAATAGTTCACATAACGGTAAGTGACTTAGCATGGCTTGTGAAGTCGATAACTTATTAACTAGCAGATTGCCCGATTCAATTAAATCTGGATTTCTAGAGTGTGGAATAGCATAATCTACAAACTTAATTCAATATAGTCTTATTTTTATTACCCTCTCCTTCATCATCTGTTTCTTCTTCTTTTTCTTCTTCTTCTTTATTATCCTCCTCATTCTTTTTCCTCTCCTCTTTCAATCCCTTATTCTCTAGCGTTAAAGTTTTTTCGATAGAAAACAGCAAGTAGCTGCTTATTATTCAGGATCACTGTTTAACTACAGTGTTTCTTAAAAGAACAGTACACTTTCAAAATGTGAGTATTTATAAATTTCTCACAATTGATTTTTAAAATTACTAGTCCAAGGCAATTTATATTGATCGATATAAATCTAGTACTGCTGTAACATTAAGTTATTACTGAAATTAATGCAATCTTTCAAATTTTTCTGATTTCTACAAATCGTTCTGATTTTTGAAGATATCATTACCAAGCAATATCGGTTCATTTTATTCATTGATTTTTTAAAGATAAAGCCCACAGAATCCTGTGCGTGTGCATTGAATTGTATGATGGCGAATTTTAAGTTGGATCTACAGTTTCCCAACCAGCGGGAAGTGATTCTACTACAGAGACAGAGTCAGAATTTCATTCAATCTATCAGATTCTACGGGTCAATATAGGTTTCCCCTATTCAATTGAGTTTTTTTTATTGATGCAATCTATCATATTAAAAGTATTTTCCAGAAAATTCTCTGATACTTACTATGCTTTCTTTGTTGAAACTTCAACTAGCTGTTGTTCACTTTGTGTAGAACTCCATATTGAACCGGAGGGTGTGGGTAGTTTTCCTGTAGAAAAATTAATAATTTTCTTCAAGTCTATGAGATAATTATTATTCCTTCTAGTAATATCCTATCAAAGAGATTTTAATATATTATAGTCGATATCGTCTGTAGTAGAATAACAACATATTATCCAGTTATGCTACTTTTATTTTTGATAAAATAATAATATTCAATTATTATTATTATTATTATTAATATTATTATTGTTATTATTATTTTTTTTTCGAATCACCCACTTTGGGGTACGTGGAATCAATCATTTTTTGTGGATGCTTCCTTGCGCTTCCTCCAATACTCCCGCATTCTCACCTATGTTGCCCTTCTCTGTTCCTCCGAGACTACTGTTCTTCTAGTTTAAGGTTTTTCTAGGAATCTTTTATTCTCATCTTTTAACAACTTTCTCATAATTATTTTGTTTTCAAATATATTTTCTGAGATATCCAATTCATTCAAATCAAGTTCAACTTGTCTAAACCAGTTGCACTTTGTTTTCCTGTTTTAAAAAAAGTCAAATATTTGTTTTGTTAATCTATTTTCATTCTTTCTAAATATGTGGCCGTAAAATCTTCTTCTTTTTCTCATTGAGACTGAAAGCTGCTCGATTTTCTGGTTGAGAGTTTGATTTGAGATCAAATGCACTTCATTATTCTTAAATTTTGGTCCTGATATTTCCCTTAAAATTTTTCTTTCTTTTTTTCTAAGCTTTCTAGTAATCCTGTACTTTTTGAATCCAATGTTTCTGCTGCATATAAGGCTTCTGGCTTTATAACGGTTTTATAATGTCTAAATTTCGAGTTCCAAGATAGTGACTTTTTATTATAAGTATTATTAATATTATTATTATTAGACGTAAAACTCCCAAAGTGGAAGACGCTGTGTAAAGATGGTTCATTTTTTGGACTTTGTTCTTCTTGTTTGCCCACCAGCTTTTTATTTTTTGTGCAACTTTAGTTATTCTCTCTTCACTCCATTTTGTTCGAACTCTTGGAGGTTTTGTCCCTGGTATAACTTCCCATTTATAAAGTTTTATTCTGTAGTTTTTTCTATTGTAAATTTATTTCTTGATTATTATTATTATTTTTATTATTAAATACTAAAACTATAAAACTAAAATACTTAATACTATAAAACTAAAATACTTAATACTATAAAACTAAATCGCATGAGAAAAATTAAACTCAAAGCCACTCCTGTTAGAACTCACTAAAATCCATTAGAAAGTCCCATGAACACTGTGACATCATTTTTGATATGAAATTCTTCAAGTACCAATACATGTACATAATTGGTATATTTCAATAGTTGTTCTCACTATCATTACCATCAATTATTAGTTACTCACCTAGCTAATCACCTACCGTACCTTATCTCTCTATTAGGTAACATTAGATAATCACCTACCTAATCTCTCAGTAAAATATTGATTGAAATGTTGCATTGAATTAATAGCTGCAGGTGAAAGTGAACCTCAAACAAATCTATTAGAGACACTCTCACTTAGCACATTATTTGCTAATAGAGTGGTACTGAATCTTGAGAAGCTTTGAAAATTTGGCGAGATGTAATAATTAGTTACACGATTTGTCGGGGTGTGATAATAACTAAAAAGACCAATCAAAGGATATAATGATTGGTTTCACGATTTTTCGAGATGTAACAATAATATTTCGGAGACCAATTATAGATCAAATATGGATCAACTCTAGATAAACTGTAGACCAATCAGCGATCTATTTATTCATTTTCAAATTCCTTAAAGCTGATAGAATGTTGTCGTGTAAATGTGGTTTTTTAATAAATTGAAAGTTTTTTCAAAAACCAACAAGATATTTTCAATTTTCTATAAAACTGGCGCGGCAGTTATTGTATTTCGTGAAGTGATTGAATTTACTCACTAATATCAAAACGCATCTCTATAATTATATTTGTATATAATTATATTCTCATTCATATATGCATAAATATCACTAATAAATCAATATCAGTAATGAATTATACTCCCAAATAAATTCCATTTTTTTTTTTTTTTTAGTTCTCACTCACCTTGTTTATTGGGTGAGAATTCCATTGATGTCATGGGAACGTATTAGAAATTTTCTAAAAAATGAAATATTTGAAATTCTTGAACTGAAGAATTATTGAAGTCAACGGTGCATGAAGGAGCTCCTGATGATATTTGAGGTTTCAATAATGTTGAAACATTATTGCAGTGTATAACGGTGCTAGCCCATCTGAAAAGAAGTGAAAAAAAAAAAATTAAATCTCAGGCAATAACTTTGTTGAATTGCATTCCAATGAAAATACATTCTTGGATCTTACTGAATGAATAAACATCACTGTTATGAAAATCTGACAATATTTTGAATTTAAACAACTTGTACTTAATAAAGGCTTTAATAAGGTCAGCAATAATTTATGTTGTTCTGTGATAATTTCTCTATAACAGTCTCACCAATAATAATTGGAGTCGGCGTAGCCGAGTTGGCTTATCGCTGGTCTGATAAGCCAAAGGTCCTGGGTTCAATCACAGTTGAGTACAAGATATTTTTCTCGAGCCACTCCCGTGTTTCGGAGGACACGTTAAGCCGTCGGTCCCGGTTGCATATAAAAAAAAGCAGTCGTTAAAAAAGCGGCGAGGTGGAACCTCGTAAGGGTCTCCCCACCACGAAAAGCCATACGAATTTACTTTACTTTACCAATAATAAGCCTCAAGCGTAACTTACTCTTTTATTAACTTCACGTCTTAAAACTTATTTTCTTAAAAACATTAAACGTTTTTGAGCCTTTAGATTCTTAAGAAGCAACTAAATTTTTGAAAGCACAAGAACCTGCACTATGTTTACTCCTATTTAGTGTACCATTCTTAAATTTAGACTTTTGAAAATGGTATCAAATGTTAAACAACCAAACATCTTAATGCCCCTGCAACCTTACATTTGGACAATCACTTGATAATTCCATGTTGAAGTAGATGAAATTTGCTTTAGTTTGTTGATCTATCTTCTTCTACCCTATATGTGGCCGTTATAAAGTTGAAAATTCTGCATTCGAATGTTTGAGAGACATTTCAAAATGTTTTTTACAATGTAGTACGATTTTCATATTTAGACTATTGGATTACAAAAAATTGTGCCCACAACAATAGAATAAATAAATTTATATGTTTAATTCACCCTCTCAACAAAATTCGACGGTTTAGTGGAAGAGATGATGAACAGTCCAAACTTCGCCCTTGATTAAAGCAAATTAATCATTCAATCGCCCGCGTACCTCTACAGTCTGACTCTACCATAGCACTAAGCCAAATAAAATATAAAAAAGGCCTGTATAAGGAAATACTTGAAGAACAATCTAATACAAAAAGCTGACAGTGTTGGCTATTTTTATTTAATATATGATTTTCCCTCACTCATACTCTGAAGATACTGTATTTCACTGATGAAGGCTGATGAAACATCTCTTTAGAAGTAGATGCACTCCTCCAGAATCTCCGGTAAAAGTGAGTGAAAACCTTATAGTGAAACCTTGAGTGGAAATACAGTGTCAGTTTTGAGATTAGACAAAAAACTATTGGCCTAAAAGCCTCTTCACGATGAAATCTCCACCAAAATTTTAATTTATCGAATTTAAGCTTTTAGAATCACCGTAAATTATAATTTATTGTCCGTTACACAATTTTCCCGAGGTCCAGGCTAATTATAAATTATAATTCCTGAACATATATTATTGAAAATTGACTAAAAATACAACAATGTCAAACTTTGTCAACAAGTTATGTAATCATAATAATTATACCTGCATGAAAATGCCGCATATTATCATAATAAGTCGAGTCTAGAATTACATCATGACCTCTTCATGCATGGTGACGTTTTTAATGAATAGATATAAAGTAAACGTTTTTCATTAACTTAGTGAGAATGAGGCAGGAAGAACCTTATTCTTCTGGGACGATTTGTTTGATAATCAGGCTTTGTTTTTCGTATCAAGGAGAATTTTCATGGCTGGCTTGTGATAATAGGCACAATGAATTTGAAAAATATGTAATTATCCACCCACATGAACTGGAATTGTTGAGTTGTGTGAATTTATCTTAATTTAGAGTAAAATTAGAAATAATGAATGCTAATCTGAGGAGACTTTTAGTATCATTAGTTCGAGGACAAAAATGATTTAATTTCCAATTGAGAAACTGAATAATTCTTCTCAGTATTATGGTGATAATTAATTGTGATAATTTTGGAGGAGGATGAAGCCCACATAGGTTTGAGACCTGTGCGTGGGTAATCAGCTGGATGATAGTGATTGATGAGTTGGGCCTATAGTTTATGTGGTTTCCGAACCACCGGAAAGTGATTTCACAGCAGATATTTCGATGGATAATCATAATGAATAATACTATCGATGTAGCGTCAACTACTTTAAACAATAATACATAAAATACTATGTTTCGACTGTCACAACAATTCAATCTCAATCAAACTAAAACTGTAAAAACGAAATCTTAATTTAATTCCTTACTTAGACGAATATTGTATTGGTAGGCTATTTGTTTTTATTAATGGGCGTGTCCAGCGTCAGCCAATGACAGGCCTCCAACGTGGAGTTCGACCAATGAGAGGTTCCTAGCCTATAAACCAATAGTATTCATCTGAGAAGGGTAAAATTTATTATATTGAGCTTCACACTACTTACACTACTTTAGTCCAATTGGTTAAAAATGATGGACAGTCGAAATAATAGTAGGCTATTCAGTGAATTATTAATTAAAATGGTTTAGACAGCATCAATATTACTTTTTCACTTTTTCATTTTTAATAAATTTAAAATTATACCTTATTCACTTCATCACCAAAGAATAAGTATCGGACTTATGTGAGCTTCAACATCGAAAAAAGTAAAGTCTTCGTAATAAGGTATGAAAAACCTAAATGTTCTTCAAACCTGATTCAGTTGTAGGCCTCCAGCTGGGTCTGACGAAGCAATACAACAGTGAGAAATAGTCATCACTTCAATAACTGTTGAATTCACTTGTAAAGTTTATTTTCGATAATTATTATTATGTTTGAATAACACATGGAAAAATAATATGAAATTACAACATAGAATAAAATATATTAAATCAAAATTACCTTTTATTGTATGCCTTTATTCCCCAAATATCACCATGTTCATGATTACCACTAATTTTAATATTTAAAATAAAATAATGTAATATGAGCGTCCATTTTTTGAAATAAATTATTTGTTTTTATTGTGAAGATGAAACCTCCATAGGTCTGCAACATGTGCGTTGGTGATGAAATCGATGATGATGATTGATGAGTTGGACCTACAGTTTTAGGTGGCTTCCGAACCACCGGGAAGTGATTTTACAGTAAAGAACAGAGTCTTTTGCTGGCCAATCCAATCGGTCACCCTTACAAAGTGGAGTTCAAGTGTTTGTAGCTTATCTCTTCTGATTACAAGAGTAGCGTTAATGAATACGTTTTTAAGCAGCTTGAATAAAAATATGAGATAAAATTCGGGTGGTATATTAACATCTTAGGCATGAGAAAGCTTGTCATTCCTATAGAAATGAGCAATTAGCCAGTGTTCAAAAGTTTCCAGACGTACTTTCCTTTCTTTCTTTCATGTTTATCGATTTATCTTAACCCATTATTCTACTCCTACAAGAATCTGAAACAAGCAGTTTAGAAATTCTTGCATAACTTTGCAGCAGTAAATGTTTGTTGCACTTGTTTGACCCACTAAAATGTTATCACACCTTGTAACCCAGTGGTGAATGCATTGACCTCAGAATCAATAACGTAGAAGTTTTGTTACGTTACGTTACGGGTCACGTTGAGATACAAAACTCAGACGTAAAGTGTTTTCTTGGTAGAAAAATAAAGGAGCTAATAACTTCTTGAGTTGCAATAAATAGTCAAGATTGCTTTATGAGAGCGATCTATATCGCAACATTGCCTTTGATTAGTTGGGCCTCTACGATTGTGGAGAAGAAGGAAGTGGAGCAGGAGAAGAAGAAGAAGAGGTATGAGGAGGAGAGAAACTAATTGTATAATATTCACATTTTTTAATTTTAAATTCAAAGCAATTTTCTGCCAAATAAGGAGGAGGAGGAGGTTGCGGTGAAGGGTGTGATGGCAGTGAAGGAGGGGGTGAAGGAGAAGGATTATGATGAAAAGGAGGAAGAGAATGAGGAAAAATAAGAGAAGCAGAAGGAGAATGACGAGGGAGAGGAGGAGAATGAAAAGGAGGGGGTGGAGGAGGAGTACTAACTATATAATATTTACATTTTTAAATTTTAAATTTAAAACACTTTTCTGCCAAATTCGGAGAAGGAGGAGGAGGTGATTGGGAAAAAGGATGTAGAGGAGAAGGAGGGAATGAATAAGGAAAAGTAGGAGAAGCAGAAGGAGAAGGAAGAAGTGGAGGAGGAGAAGGAGAAGGATGATGAGGAGGAGTAGGAGGAGTAGTAGGATGAAGAGTATGAGGAGGTGATGGTGGAGAAAGAGGAGGAGAAGAAGGTGGTGGAGGAGGAGGAGCAGGTGGTGGTGGTGGTGGTGGTGTAAAAGGATTCAGATTCAGGTGACTTTATTTGCGCAAATTTACAATATAAATTATATGAATGATCAAATATTAGAAAGCTTAGTAACTCTCAGATCCAATAATTTTGAAAAAGTTTACTTTATGGTTAGATGGTTGAAATATACAATATAATTTTTTTTTAAATGAAGCCCACATAGGTCTGAGACTTGTGCGTGGGTAATGAGTTGGATGATGGTGATTGATGAGTTGGAACTACAGTTTTAGGTGGGTTCCGAACCACCGGGAAGTTATTTTACAAGTTTCTTTTATGCTGACCAATCTAATCGGTCACCCTTACAAAGAGCTCCTAGGAGAACGCAGCTCATCTCTACCTGATTGAACCTGCTATGACTCACGGCTATCATTTCCCTATTAATACAATAATAGATAGTTCATATGAATTGTACAATAGGATTAACTGAGGGTGTACTAAAGAGGATGAGGAGGGCGAGGAGAAAGAGAAAGAGCAAGAGGAAAATGAGGAGGAGGAGGAAGAGGAGGAAGATGAGAAGTAAAAGAGAAAAATGATAAGAAAGGCTCCATCAAATTATTATAGAGTTGCTTTGCACTTCAGATTTGGTCTGAGATTGCTGAGAAGGACGTGAAATACTATAGATTATCGAGTTCTCATGACAGTGGTTGTAACAACTTCAAGTCTCATGTTAAGTGAAGTTTAAAGTCTAGCGAAGACCATACACATTTTGCAAGACTCTAGATTGATCTACGAGTCTTCGAGAGCTTTCTATCGCAATGAATGTCATTAGATTCAGATTCTCAGATTTACCCTTGGAATCTGCCCTTGTTAGAAGAAACAATGTCAACGGAGATAGCTTTATTTTACTAAGATTGTACGATACGCGTCAATTCCCCTAGAAATAGCCGATTTCCAACCTGGAAGTATGCTGTATTAGTTTCCAAAGCCTTGCACGGGCATTTGATACTTCTTAAACTCTTTAAATCAGGAAATCAAACAGTTTTTCTCAATATTGAACTGTAGAATTGAATTTAAATGGTGATTATCAACAAACTTTTATCATCATTATTGTTTATAGATTATAAAATGGGGTGGTGATTGGTCATGCGGTGAGCGTGGTGTTCAAGTGGTCGTGATGTTCAGTCACGACCGCTCAGGACTGCGCTTGGATGGGTGACCTTGCTTCAATGACTTGATGTTACAAGCTTTATTATCACTTACACGGTGGTTCGGAACCCACCTAAAATAGTAGGTCCACCATGTTCCCCGTAACATGGCACAAACGGCGAGGTGGAACTACCCGTAAGGGTCTCCCCACCATTAAAAGCTTTATTATTATTATAGACTAAAATATTCAAGACAGTTTGATGCCGTTGAGATATTTTATAGAATAGAGAGGACTAATTTCACATCCAAGTGAAATTGAAAATAATACAACATTTTACAAGAAATATACAGTATTTCATACTTGTTTCATTTTATAAGGCCTGTGAAGAACAACAAAATCAATAAAAATTTGACAATACTCAACACTTTTTCTGGAGGATTAAGCCCACATAGATCTGAAACCTGTGCGTGGGTAATGAGTTGAATGATGGTAATTGATGAGCTGGACCTACAGTTTCAGGTGGGTTCTGAACCACCGAAAAGTGTTTTTTTTGCTGGCCGATCTAATCGGTCACCCTTACAAAGAGTGCCTAGGAGTTCGTAGCTTATCTCTATCTGATTGAACAGATACCAGCTACGGCTCACGGCTATCACTTCTCATATCTTAATATGTTATTTACCTTGTTACATTCTATCATATACAGCAACAACAATTTTTTTACGTCTTGGGGACTCCGGTTAAGGAGCATGAGACAAGTCAGATCCAAGGTTATACTATACACTAGATCAACAATAATTATTATGCATACAATATTACCAATCTTATATACAAGTAGTTTATTTCTGTATCAAATAGTGGAGGTGAGGCTTAATTTTGATGTGAGAGGAACTCTTGTTCACTATAAATAGCTCTATCAATGATGGAATTTATTTTTGTTTTCATACCTTTCAATAGCTTTCTATTTGTTTTACAAAAATGTATTATTTTATTCTTTGTGATCATGAACTTTTTTCCGTTATCATTAGAAAGGAATCATTTAATTTGTTTTGGCATTCATAATATGTATTCAGTTATTGTTTGAAGACCGACCAATTGTTTATATTTTTTTTCTCAAATTTTATTGTATTATTTTTATCTCGTGTGTTTTGTTGATTTTATGTAATGGGTTTGGATATGGGGCTATTTACAGCCTCGCCCGAGCCTAAATAAAGTACTTCATCTATCTATCTATCTATCAATAAAATATGTTTTATTTTATTAAAAATATTAAATATTCTTCATTTTTAAGACTCTTTAAAAACTGCGGTAGCTTGTTGTGGAGTCTCCTACCAATACAACATGATTTTCGTTGGAGTAAGCTACTATTATATAATATTTGGTTGGTGATCAAACAACAAGTAGATTATAACATGTAAAAGGTGTTATAAAGTATTTTGAAATTAACTTAAGTATGTGGGGTAAAATGTTGTTTCGCAAACATTTACCTTCATGTTATTGAATTCCTTTCACTAATGACTGTGGCTTTAATCAATATTTTCATTTATAAAAAGAGGCTCCAAAAAATAATTATAAATTTATGACGTGTATTGTTAGGTAAACTCTCACGGGTAGTTCGCTGGATGAGCCAAATTGGGGAATAGGCCTACTTGGTACATCTATGTTTTGTTTTGTTGGTTACGTCTTGGAGACTCCAGTATAAGACAAGTCAGATCAACAATTATATTGTCTGTCTTATACACAAGTTACCATAATAATTATGCAATTATGAAAAAATGCGTCTCCACCATTTGTAACGTATTGTAATTATTAAATTATCAATTGCTAATTTCAAAATTGGGGGCTCCACCACTTTCCAGAAGGGAAAAAATGTACAAATGATGGGAGATGCGTTGCTGTAGATGGTAGAGCAAAAATATTTATATTTATATAAAGATATTTTGGTTATCAAATAAAGTGATATACAGAGTTAAAAATAAAACACATTAATATAATTTTAAAACATGAAATTGCAAGGAACATTCTATATCTGTACTGTAAAAAAACAAACGGTCTTTAAAATATATTATAATTATTATTAAATTATGTTTTCATGTTCCCTTTTTATTATTTTAATTAAATTACTTGAGCATTTCCCTCTTTGAAATATTACACCTTTTTTATTATAGTTTAAGAAAAAATTATACAGATTGAGATTAAAATATAAAAATATTGAGCTAATGATACCAGACCATTTCCCTTGTCAGCAGGAGGCGATGCACAAACACGACTGACTATCCAAGAATGAATAAATAAAAATCTGCTTTATTAATTGCTGGCTTGTGGGGGGGGGGGGGGTTGACTGGATAGCTCCACCACTCTCGCTGCTCAGTCTCTTCACACACAGTCAGCACAAAATGGCTTTCTGGCGTTCTTTATAATTTACAATTTATAATATTTTAAATTTTTTGTGTTTGGGGAGACTGTCAAACCTTATGGTTCATGACAATATCAATTAGTTGAGGTTAGGTTTAATTTTGATGTGTGAAAGGAACTATTGTACACTATGACACTTGATCAACCATTTTTTTTTTCAATTTGTTTGAAAATATTCCTATAGTTAGATAGATAGATAGACAGATAGATAGATAGATTTAATAGCGTTAAAATAAACGCAAAATGCTGCCCTCCCATTTTCAAGACTCTTTAAAAACTGCGGTAGCGTGTGATAGAGTTCCCTATCAATATAATTATTGGGTTTTTGTTCAAATAAGCTACTATTGTGACTCAAAAGTGATAATCTTCTCGGCTTTTTGTATTATAATCGTGTACGTCAAGATTTTGGTTAATATCACTTTTTGTGGGCTCCGAACCTTCGGATAAGTGATTATAAAGAAGATAGCTGCTAACTTCACTAGGTACCGAGCTTTTTAAGTCGAAAAATATGAAGTAAAGTTACTAAAATTACTGCTGTAAGTTTAGCGCACTTACCTTCCCAGCCATTTCTCAATTAGCAGTATTATAATTAACGTTTAAAGTGTAGCTGTGACCTCCACCTTCCATGACGGCAAAGACACTGAAAGCCGCTTCATATTTCCCGTCATTCATTGCTGTTATGTAAGCCAGTCACGAGTTTGCTCGCTAATAATGAAAGTTTAATGCTATATTTAGTGGGAAGAGATAGATTGATAAATGATTTTGATAATGAATGAGACGACAATATTGCCACTTGATTGTTAAAAATTTATTGATTCATTTATTGACATTTTTTCAGAATTAATAGCCCACTGAAACAACTTACAACAATGTCATAAACGGAATAAAAAGCTTCACAAAATGATGATAGAGGATAAAAGAGATAGAGGATAGAAAAGATGAAAGAGATAAGGGATAGAGAAATAAAGATAGAGGAGATCGATAGAGTAATACACAGTAGAAAGAGAAATAAAGGAAGAAAACCGTGAGCCGTAGCATATGCTCAGTCGAAGATAAGCTTGTCTTGGACCCTCTTTGTGAGGGAAACCGTTTGGATTGACCAGCAAAAAGACTATATTCTCTGCTGTAAAATCCCTTTGCAATGGTTTAGAACCCAACTAAAATTGTAGGTTCAACTCATCAATTACCGTCATCAAACTTATTAGGTACTCAGGCCTCAGACCCATGAAGGCCTCAGGAAGACCCATGATCTTCCAACAAAAAAAAATACAAGTTAGTTTTGAAGTAACTATTTTGAGGATGAAGCCCACATAGGTCTGAGACCTGTGCGTGGGTAATGAGTTGGATGATGGTTATTTATGAGTTGGACCTATAGTTTTAGGTGGGCTCCGAACCACCGGGAAGTGATTTTCAGCAGAGAACAGTGTCTTTTTTGCTGGCCAATCTAATCGGTCACCGTTACAAACAGGACCTACGAGAACTCAGCTTATCTATCTGATTGAACAGATAGCTGCTACCGCTTGAGGCTATCACTTCCCTAACTGTCTATTTAACAAACTGACAAATATACAGAAACAGAAATTATTAATTTCGAATTCCTTAAAGTGCTATTAATTCATACCGGTACTAAATACTTCTGCAATGGCGGATATTGAAAACAGCATTGAATAGCTGATGGAAATCGATGAATAGTACTATAAAATAATATCATTTACCGCTGGGAATCGAACGGCGGACCTCCCAATTGCCGGTCGGGAGCCTTAACTACTTGTTTACAGTGGCCCTTCTGCACAGCAGCATTCAGTTTATACGTGGCCATATCGTATCATTATATTACAAGTTAGTTTTGAAGTAACTAACAATTTAACAAAATGACAAATATACAAAAACAGAATATTATGAATTTCCGAATGCTGAGTTTATATTAAAAAAAAACATACAGATAATTAAAAACTAGTATGAATCAATAGCACTGAGAAATTTAAAATAAAAAAATAAATAACAAAAAATGATGGAGAGAGAAATATCTATAAAAAATGTTTTATGAGAAAAAGGCAGTGAGTAGAAGAGATGAAAATCGTTAATAGTAATTATTTATAGAGCACATGCCTGTAGCTGGGTCTCTGGGGGCCTCGAGGCAGAAAACAAATCGAGGGCTTCCTTTTCTTAAAAGTATTACCTTTTTTGCAAGTTTGTGGGCTCTGGGGCAGAAAGTGAGTTCAAGGGGAGCACCTTCTTAATTTGGGGCCCTTTGGGGGCCTCTTGGTTGGATCAATAACCCGGTTTCTCCAGTCTAGCTACGGATTTGATCAATCAGTAAGAATATCACACTGGATATTAAAAACTTGTTGAAATAAAGTGATAATATAGATTCAATTTTATTCCGTACTGATGGGTATAATATTATAATGGAGCTTTAATTTTGGAATTATAGTATGAGAATTATAATCTAATATCACCATGAAATACTTCTTAACAGCTAAATTTCGTATTGAAAGCCCTAGAACAGAAATTAGTTAAAAATTATCCAACAAGGAATGAAAAAAATTCTGTCATATTCATAGATATTAACATTCTTTTCTAACTCAATACTGTATGAGCAAAATTGATGTAGTTTTTATAGCTTATTTATAACAAAAGCTACTTCAAAAGAATGCTACAATAGAACTGCTCTGAAAGAGTTCTCAAAATTAGAAAAATGAAGAATTAGATTGCACTCTCTTCAGGAAAAAAAATTGTCTCTAATTAAAACGAATCCGATCTGGGTTTGCACCTGGGCTGAAATAAATGTAAAAAAAAAATTAATGTTAGTTTCAATAGTTTGGTATTTGTCTATCCGTTTTTTTAAAGTTAGTTTGATGGAGACAGCACACAGAAAATAGAAATGTTAAATTGTCTGTTATGACGAATGACGAAATACTTGATGAACAATCTAATATCAAAACTGACATTGTATTTCTATTCAATATTAGCTTTTCACTTACTTATACTGGAGGCACTAGAGGGATGCATTTTACTTCTAAAGCTGTTAAAGCTTCTCTTTAGAAGTGAAATGCATCCCTCCAGTATCTCCAATATAAGTGAGTGGAAATCATATATTATACGGTGTCAGTTTTGATATTTGATTGTTAAATTGTAGTAAATAATATTCCTTGATAACGCCTACAGAGTGATTGGGTAAGCTGAATGCAACCAGTGGCGGATACAGAAAATGTTTTTGGGGGTGACTGGTTTGCTACTGATGAATGGTGGGTGGGGGGGGGGGGGTAAAGGAGAACTGAAAACAAGTATTGTTAAAGCTTTTGAATTTTTCATAATCAATCATACCCGAACTATAACTATTCATATGATTGGGAAATAAAAAATAGCTTTACTAGTGCTTTGAACCATATCGGCGATAAAATTAACTTAAATTTAAAGTATATTGGAAAATTTTGATTGAATTATGGCTGAATCTGGTGTGTTCAACAGTTTGTCAAGGAACATAGACCTAGTATTATTCCGGTATTACGGTCATATTATTCAATTTCTAAGAATGAAAATCAATGTGGGAGCTTTAATAAGATACAAATTTTTCAATGAACTAATGATTCATCTAGTTTTAATAGATAAACTTTGAATTCCACACTGTAAAAAGAGATGCTTTTCTAAAGTTTTTATCTGACGATTAGTTTTCCTCTTATAGAAATATGGGATCTAATGTTACAATTGAAGACTTAGTAGTGGAATTAGGTAATTCTTGCTATAATGAATATTTTACGAGCTTCAAACTGATTATATTGGAAAAAATTTACACTCTGGAGGTTTTGGGGGGGGCTTCAGCCCGAAAGCCCCCCACGTAGATCCGCCACTGAATGCAACCATCAAGAAGTTTCACATAACCAAGAAATTTTGCAGGATTTTGTCATCAAATCTCATTTACATTTTGCAATCTTATAATGTAATTTAAAAGCAGTAATATACTTTCTATACCCATTCCTCCTGTTGAATATTTTGGCAGACCACAAGTCAAATTATTTCTCAATGTCCTTTAGAGAGTGAATGTCTTTCATCTTAGAAGCTTTGTTGAAATTGGAGTTCACAATATTTTTGTTGGCAATTTCATAGTGAACAAGTACTAAATTACTTGCTTTAATATTGAGCTCCAAGGATATAAGTTAGTATCAGTTGAAAATCTATTCACTATCAAAAGATGGGATTTTGAAAACTATTTTCCACTTATTGAGATTGAAGGAATATAAAATTCAAGTAACATTTAATGAGAAATACAGGGGTATTCAAGTCTGAGTAATAAACTATTGAGATATCATGGAACGGCCTTGTTCATGTAATCCTTATTTGAAAGCAAGCGCAATACTCAATAATTCAAGGGATATTCTCAATTTTTTATTGTAATTATCTGCAAACTAAAATTCACAAAAAATTATTGAATTACCACAATATTGATTACTGCATAAGAGATAATGATATTTATAATTATTGAATAAGATAATATAAGAATTATAATAATAAATAATAAAATGTATAGAACAAGAACATTAAAACAATTTTATTATGTTTAATTTTTTATATTAGAAAAATATTTTTTTTCATTCCAGGAATTCATAGCTTAAATACTTAGTAATATGGCTTTTAACATACTCAAAAAATTATTACTATAAATAATCAAATATAAAATGATACTCGTAGAATAAGAGCACTAGAAAGTTTCATTTTGTACAATTTTCAATATTTTTGAGAGAAAAATCTACTCCTTTATTACAGTAAATATGATTATATTTTTACAGTAATTTTAATATCTATATCTATATAATCGAAATACCACTGACTGACTCACTCACTCATTCATCACAGTTTCTCAGGAACCACTCGACCAAAACGATAAAATTTGGTACACGTATTCAGTAGGGGGACTAGACGCGTGCTAAGAAAGGGTTTCAAAATTTACCCCAAAATGGGCCCAAAATTGGAGATTTTTGAAAATTTAGGTGACAACAATTTCTAGAGAACCATAACGTCAAATCAGATAAAATTTGGTATTCATTGGTTAAAGTAT